>CAMRHE010000049.1:827500-1427500 GCA_947044405.1 Leptodactylus fallax
TGTCTGGCTGGCTGCGCCTGATTGATCCTGCAGGGTGGCTTCTGTGGGGTCCTGGTAATGAAACTAGAGGCATGGGGTGTTACATTTTTTAGAGAGAAATAAACAAATAGAAACAAATGTAATATTGCCCACATTGGATCCTTTCTACTGGGAAGTAATAACTTTGCTTTTCGGCCTTTGCCATAAATACCATTTTAAGACCTTGCAGAAAATTAGTCGTATTTCCTCCTAAAAACTGAAAAATCCAAATGTCGTTTCCGAAACAATCAAACTCTTCCTTATTTGATGAAATATATAAGGCAGAAGAGATGTCCGTCTTACTTGCTATTATTTTATGGCCTGTTCTTCATATTTCGTTACTAGAATAAAACTACGAGCTTCTGCCTGATACATTTGGCCAGTTTTGTTCCTGGTTTACAAGCCATGAGAGCCAGCCAAGGATCCCATCAACTTTAAGGCTTAGTCTGGGGTCCCTAATCCTGTTTTAGGACACTGATAGCAACTTAACTAGCTGATAAGTCCTTCCCACCATGTTTGTATACAGGTTCTTATTGTGAAGCCATACTTATCTGCTGATCCTTTTTCAGCTGGTATTCTGCAGCCATTGTTGTCCTGTAGCCTTTTCATTATCTCCTTTATCCATCACCTGTTGCTGTCAGCCCAAAGTCCCCCAACGTCAGGTGGGAACAAATCTCTCATCTACACTTGTGTCCCCTGATCCTAGTTTATACATTTAGTTAGTGGTGCACCTTTCTTCTCAGCTCATGCAGATTCAATGGTGACATTGGGTAGTTATTGTTTAGTATTTAGCGTAAGCTCTTCAGTTTTTACATGGTAATGCATATGATACACTATATATAATATACTAGCATTTGAGTCCTGGGTTTGAAACTGTCCAAGAACAACATCTTCAAGAAGTTTGTATGTTCTCCTCGTGTTTGTGTGGTTTCCTCCAGGTACTCCGGTTTCCTCCTGCACACCAAAGACATACTGATAGGGAATCTAGATTGTGAACCCTCTTTGGGACAGTGAATGATGACAATATCGGCAAAATATGTTGGCACTATAACAGCAAGCAAAATAATAATTTGTTTAGGTAGGGGCTATCAACGGCATTCAGTGATATGCAAGTTCTGGTAAAACGGCAGGATCACTTTAACACAAATTCAATGTTTCCCTGGGGAAAATATCTTCATCAATGACCTAATAATCTCAAAAAGTTCAAACCAAAACAAACATTTTTTATTTATCAATAGATTTTTATTGAGGTTTTAGTATCTGAACACAACAGGACAAATGGTAAGTTCCATGATTCAATATTTTCATAAAGCCAAGTTATACAATAGGCAGTAGAACCAATAGCAGTTACATGGAAACTATAGCAAGACAATGCAATTACAACTTAGAGCAACTTGGGTACAGGACAAGGTGGAGAAGAAGGAAGTAAGGGTATTAGAAGTATCCATAGTTGTGAGGTAAAAGAAAGGTAGATAGGATGTTTTATATGGGGAAGTGTAGCAGAATAGAAGGGGGTAGGGTGGAATAAACACATTTCTTTTTAGACAGGTTAAAGGTTCACCCATAACCTTATCTTCTCTAGACCTTGTATAAATGAATAGTACAAGTGATTATAAGAACTTAAGATATATTACATTATATTAAATTTTATTATCAGAGATGCCTCTTTCTGCTGTCTTTCAGTTTCCCTGCTTCCCCTGTTTCTGCTAAATTGCTTTTCATTCTGAAAGTCTATCCATCTGGAGACAGACTGCAGATCACATGATACATATTGGTCATGTCTATAGAAGTCTATGGAGACAGAAGGGAAGGAGTGAGTGGGAAGTGCAGAAGATTAAGAGAAGTAAGATAACTTTAGTCTGCTGCTGGAGCTAAACTTTCTATCGCAACCAAAGCACTTTACTCACATCAGTAAAGGTCAAAACTTCTCTCTATATGTCATGCATATTCCTGGGCCTGTTTCTGAGTGAGAGAGGGACTGTTGTAAAGCAGATTCTTCTTTACTTACTGGGAGCAGTGTATGGTCGCTAGTATTTACCTACAAGTTCAGAGAGAACTGCAATCTCCAAATATAGCATTCACAGGAGGAAACTGCTAAAACTGCAAAATATAAGTCATATAATAACTAGAACTAGCGTTACTTCTCATACCCACACACAACTGCTTATCCTGAAAAATGAAATGACTGGTACACTTTAAGAAATCATTAAGTTTGAGAAAAGAAAAACCCATGTTACCACCGCTTTTGCAGGACCACATCCCCATGATGTCGGTCTGCCTTTTTTTCAGAATTATTGAATGGGGGTATCAACAGTAAATAATATATTTGGTCATCATATTGCTTAATATTTCATAGTGAAAACTTATTTAAAAGTTCAGGGCCAGCCTAGCTACAACATTGTCAGCTGAGCTACCACAATGCAATTCTTTCCTGTACAATGGAAATCAGCAAAATTCTGAATTCAATTTTAGATGTAAATGGAGGAAGTAAAGATGAAATCAAAATGGAAGAAAAAAAGAAAGATATTTGAAAGATCACTCAACATTATATACAGTTATATGTACACATATACATGTTTTTCTCACTATCTGACATGAAATCAGAATAAACCTTTCCTGTTTTAGGTCAATTAGGATTACCAAAATTATGTATATTTGCCAAATGCCAGAATAATGAGAGAGAGAGATTTTTGAAGGCATTTTTATTACTTTCTGCAAAGTCAAAAGTTTACATACATTTCATTAGTATTTGATACCACTGCCCTTAAACTGTATGACTTGGGTGAAACATTTTGGATCTCCTTCCACAAGCTTCTCACAATAGTTGGTAGGAATTTGGGCCCATTCCTCCTGACAGAACTGGTGTCACTGAGCCATGTTTGTAGGCCGCCTTGCTCACACCTGCCCTTTCAGCTTTGCCCATAAATTTTCAATAGGATTGAATCAGGGCTTTGTGATGGCCACTCCAAAACATTGACTTTGTTATCCTTAAGTCACTTTGTAACCAGTTAGGTAGTATGCTTCAGGTCATTGTCCATTTGGAAGACCCATTTGCACCCAAGATTTAACTTCCTGGCTGATGTCTTGAGATGTTGCTTCAGTATTGCCACATAATGTTCTTTCCTCATGATGCCATCTATTTTGTGAAGTGCACCAGTCTCTCCTGCAGCAAAACAACCCCACAACATGATGCTGCCACCCTTGTGTTTCACAGTTGGGATAGTGTTCTCAGGCTTGCAAGCTTCTCCCTTTTTCCTCCAAATGTAACAATGGTCACTATGGCCAAGCCTAATTGCTGCAGGAGGGACTGGTGCACTTCACAAAATAGAAGGCATCATGAGGAAAGAACATCATGTGGCAATACTGAAGCAACATCTCAAGACATCAGCCAGGAAGTTAAAGCTTGGGCGCAAATGGGTCTTCCAAATGGACAATGACCCAAAGCATACTGCCAAACTGCTTAAAAAGTGGCTTAAGGATAACAAAGTCAATGTTTTGGAGTGGCCATCACAAAGCCCTGATCTCAATCCTATTGAAAATTTAGGGGCAAAGCTGAAAAGGCGGATGCGAGCAAGGCAGCCTACAAACATGGCTCAGTTACACCAGTTCTGTCAGGAGGAATAGGCCCAAATTCCTACCAACTATTGTGAAAAGCTTGTGGAAGGATATCCAAAATGTGTGACCCAAGTCATACAGTTTAAGGGCAGTGGTACCAAATATTAATTTAATGTATGTAAACTTTTGACTTTGCAGAAAGTAATAAAAATGCCTTAAAAATTCCCTCCATCTCATTATTCTGGCATTTGGCAAATATAAATAATTTTGGTAATCCTAATGGACCTAAAACAGGAAAGGTTCTTTTGGTCGAATATCTGTCGAATTATTCAGACAGTCACTGGAATTGTGCTGGATAATGACCCTGCTCCTCTCTATTTTCCCACGAAAGTTTACAAAACATACCAGTAGACTGTTAGGTTTTCTATTAATAGCAACAAGGACAGTTATTCCTAGACTGTGGAAGTCTATGACACCCCCCCACTCTGTTGTCATGGCTTCAGGAGGCCTTGCGCATCCGCAGCATGGAGACCTTACTTGCGAAATTGAAGCAGGATGATAGGGCCCACCAACAAACGTGGCTCCTGTGGAATCACTTTTATTACTTTGCTGAGTTTCAGTCTGCCTTCACCTCTGTTTCTTCGTAGCCTTCCCCCGTCTTATCTTTTCTTACCCCCCTCTTTATTTTTATTGTTAAGATATATATTTGTCTTTGCTTTTGCTACTGGACTTACCATTTGGCTCTGCTGTGACAGAGTCTTTGTTATTGCCCTCCCTCCCTTGATCCTTTCTGTTACCCGTCTGACATATCTTGTTCTCCCCTCCCCTTTCGCTCCGCTCCCTAACCCTAACCGATATCCTACCCACCACCTTTGTTATTATTGTGTTGTTGTTTGCTTACTGTTATACAAAAACTTCAATAAAATTTTTTTAATGTAAAACGGGAAAGGTTTATTCTGATTTCATGTCAGATAGTGAGAAAAACAAGCATATGTGTCTTTTTATATAGTGTATGTAAACTTCTGGTTTCAACTGTAGTATGTAGATGCTGTAAAATGTTGTTTAGCTTGCTTGAGGATCTTAAGGTGATCATACACTAGAGCTTTTAGACCATTTTCTGCCAACCATTGGCGCCTTCTCCTGAAATGAACAAGCATAACAGATGCTGACCCCTTAAGGCAGATATCTGTGGAAAAGTTGATCTGTCATGTTGGATTTTTATAGTTGTTAACAAGTGCTGAAAGTGAAAAGTTGTTAATGCTGGACAACAGATTTGTATCCCATCGATAGAAATCCAGACTTGTCCACAGATCACATCAAAGATAGCCTAAGACAACAACTGTATAGGTTATTGGGAAAAATAAGCATTCTATGTTCATATCTGTGTCAGAGCCTCCGGTGATTGTCTGTAAAAAAAATAAATAACGGACACCCAATAGACCCCATTATAGCCAATGGGGTCCCTCAGGATCTGTTTCTGTCTGCCATTAGACACAGGAGTGAATGTAGCCTAAGATGACAATCATTACAGACCAACTATGAACGAAAATGGCTATTTAAAGTCCCCAATGTATGACCATCTTTAGAAGCCAAATGGTCTATTTTTATTATCCTAAAGTAATACAAGCTGCTCACACTTAGCACTAGTAGTTCAGCCGCGTCCTAAAATCCCAAAGATGATCTGATCTATAGAAAGACTGTCAGATATGGCCACATGGGTGAGAGCATGCAACCCATTCTTTCTTCTGATGAACAGGACACCAGAAATCAAACATTTATAGATGATACTTTCATGACGTATCCTCTACACATGACAGCTGAAGAGATTTATGTATAAGGTCTTGTGCACATAACAGAACCATATGAAACAACATACTACTCCACCAAGTGATATGTGGGATAATATTTCTTCCTAAATGCAATGCTTCAGGGAAAAAATAACTTCATAATATGACTTTCAACTGTGCATGCATTTTTTTCATTAGATCTGTACAGAATCAGGCAGAATAAAACCTTCATATAAAACCATAAGCGTATGGAGTTCAGTAAGGCCATATTATGTCTCAATACAATACAGAGCGTTATTTTGGTCATGTACCTTGAATCTATATACAATGTGTGGGCACAATGGGCAGATAAACTGAGGGGCACTAATAGGGGCTCTATAATTTATTACCTTTCCATTGTTCTTCCCTCATATCTCTCTGTCTCTTTGTTTAATTGTCAACATACACACAAATGTAGAGTATGCTATGGATTCACAGTGAGACTTATCCTAAGTGGGTAGTGTCTGCAGCATGTGGATATGATTTGTAAAACATCATACACTACCAGTGCATTGTAATTTGTTGCAGATTTTACCCAGAAAACTATTGGCAAACTTGGCAGCGAATGTACCTTGTGTGAAAAGGCAGAACTGCAGCAACAACTTTGATTATATGATAAACACATATACACATTACACACACATATATACACAATACACACATATACATACATATTAAATACTCTTATATAGACATTACACAAATATATATACACAAAACAATACACAATACAAATTAAATACATACATTTTACACACATATATACATACTACACATTAATTGGTAGGTTAGGTCTCATATATTGTGCAGTTCAATACAGTCTCCATAAGTATATACAGTATGTATACTTGGTATTAATATAGGACATCCTTGGGCCTCATCAAAAGCTTTTTAAGTGCCTCTCTGCTATCTGACAAGTAGTCTGCAATTACAAATG
Source organism: Leptodactylus fallax (assembly GCA_947044405.1). Lineage (NCBI taxonomy): Eukaryota > Metazoa > Chordata > Amphibia > Anura > Leptodactylidae > Leptodactylus > Leptodactylus fallax. Next base: position 833,837 of record CAMRHE010000049.1, read on the forward strand.
AATACAGAGAGAAAACCTCTAATATGCTATTTTGACTACTAGCCCTCAAGTCTATGAGTCAGATGAATTAGAATAAGCCATTTTTTTTTTTACAATTTTTAAATCGTGACCAGCAGGTCTGATATAACCACAATGGATCAAGCATTCGCATGGCAAACATAATAGACTCTTCTTCCACTCGCTCTTCCTCTTCATCCTGCTCTTGGAGAGTAGATGTTTTCAGTTCACTTAAAAAAGGCCAATAGGAGATGATTGCAATAATTAAAGTTTATTGATTATCCCAATGGGTGCAATTGGAAGCTTATTAAAGCAAATCAGTTAATGCAGTAACACCTTTACGCTTGAGAGGATGAGGAAGGACACAGACACGATTCTTCAAATGGAGCAGATCATTAGTACAATAAGTCCTTCTCAGCGTGCCAGCGATAAACAGTGATAGACTCGGTGTACGTGTAATAATTACATACACCATGAACATGCAGTCAAAATAAATTGATGATAATAACTGTGATTCTAAGAATGACTTGGCATGGTGTGAAGAGAAGCACCAGCCTTGCTACAAAATCGCTAATGTGAATTACCATACATAATCATTTACAGCAGTATCATTGAATGTTAACATGTATCATTCACAATTAACGCAGCACTTAGCTCAGGATGGTGTTAATTCTGCAAGCCATCATTTGCACAGTTTAAACATATTAAATGTGACAGCAAAGAAAGTCATGACCATAAGAGGCCTATAATCACTTATAGGGCTAATATGTTTAGTTCTTTTAGGGCCATTACAGAAAACTATATGCTAAATCCCATACATTGGAATGTGTAACTTCATATCTGTAGTCTACTTTAAGGATAAAACATGTACTTTTATATAATACAGTAGTTTTATTGTAATTTGGTGATTATATAAAAAGCAGATGTTCACTCTAGAATACTGTGCTATTTTAAAAGGAATTTATCACCAATTGCATTTATTTATTTATCATTTTCTGTTTTTTTTTTCTGATTGTAGATTTTTTTTCTGTTTTCTGTACATGATTATGGGGCTGCCATCTTGCCTGAGCTGCACATCTGTCCTGTTGACAGCATTTTGTAATATGCTTTACAGCACAGTGCTGACCATAAATGGCAATGGTCTGGAGCTGACTCATTGAGGCCTAGGCATGCTCTTTGCATTGGCGGCATCATCTGTTGCCAATAGTGGATGCAATGATGGGACAATGGGTTTATCTATAGGTGTTATGTTCTACTATAATTCTGTTTGCGATGTAAATCAGGTGACTGCTGCAAAGAAAACTCATAGAGAATTGGCAAGTCTCAGTCTAGATAAACTCCAGTTTATTAGGCTTAGTGGTCAAAGTGAAAACTGTGGGACTCTTTTTAAAATATAGGTAGTGATATGCAAAATTAAATAAAATGTATATATAAAAAATATGTTTAACATGAAAATTTGTTATAACAAATAGGTAACACATAGTGAGTGACATATTCCCTTTTAATAGTACTGAATAACTGAGTTCACAATTCTGCAATCTCACAGCTGAATTCTCCCGCTATCTATCGCTGTCTTAATGTCTAAATGGAACCTCCACTGGTTATTTGTATTTGGTAAATGTCATCTGCAATACACTTGGTGCTATACAAGTATAAGTAAACTAATTCTCCCTAAAATGTGGCAACTCTTAAGTCCATCCAAACACAGAATTCAGAAAAAGATTAGAAAATGTTTAAGAGTGATGCAACCTAGATCTTATATTTCTTAACTGTGATGGTTGTTGGTGGTTTAGTAGAGGTTGGAAGTTAAGAGTTATATCTAGCATTACCCATAAGTCTTGCATCTTTGTCACTCTATATCACTCCTATTGAGAAATGTATTTCCCCTACACAACTCACTGGCTATGTGTCATACGCTATATGTCTTTTATGGAGGGTTCCATTTCTCCAAAAATAAGCCCTACCCCGAAAATAAGCCCCAGCTTGATTTTGCATGGTTTTTAGAGTAGGCTTGAAATATTAGCCCTACTTCAAAAATAAGCCCTAGTTACAGTCAGCGCCTCCAGTGCCCTGGTTATGTCATGTGACATCATGGAGACAGAGAATACCTAGGCATACCGTAGCTCCCAACTGTCCTGGACAAGTGCCCCACTACCTCCCGCCATGGCAGGGCAAAATCCATTTACCTGCTCCCTCCTGCCTCCCAAGTCCGCCTTCTGAGTGCCGCCTCCTGGGTTCCACCTCCCAGGCTGCTACTATGCAGGCTTGGCTATCTACATGACCAGACATCAGGTTCCACTCCTACTTGCTCCCACTGATGCAGCCACTCCACTACAGCACCTCCCCTTTAGCGTAAAGGAGAGGAGATAGAGTGCCACTGCCACACAAAGTGTTTAGAGAGAGAGAGTGCCAGTAAATTTAAGACCCACTGACCCTGCACCATCAATTGTGAATGTGAGCTAGGGTTTCTAACCCTAACCATTTTATAAGATTTGTCTGGAGCGAATCAGAAAAGATTCTGATTCGCTCTGGTGCCTGAAAAATAAGACCTACTCTGAAAATAAGCCCTAGCCCATTTTTTGGAGAAAAGAATAATATAAGACCCGGTCTTAGTTTTGGAGAAACACGGTAATAGGACTTATCTTCTTGTACATTCAGCATTGACCAGTAAAACAATCAAAATATAACAACCTTGGTGCCTTTTCCTATCTAAGATTGCATAATGACAGCTTAAACATCTTCTTTTCTAGTCTCAGGGGGTCTTCACCATTCAAAAGGAGGAACAGGAGCTTCACTATGACCCCCATTTGTAGATAATGCCCTACAACTTAGTATTTACTGAAAAAAATTCTCATAAAGATTTCTGAGGCTTCAGGAATTGCCAAGATAATCACTCTGTCAGTGTTCTCCTATGGCCTTCCAGCAGTGGCGTAACTAGGAATGGCTGGGCCCCAAGGGGAACATTTGACATGGGGCCCCCCGCCCCCAACCCCCCCACGGACCGCCCCCTCCAACCCCCCCCCCACACAAACTGCATTCCTGTGCACACTATTATGCGCTATAGTGGCCCCTGCACACAGTATTATGCCCCATAGTGGCCCCAGCACACAGTATTATGCCGCATAGTGGCCCCTGCACACAGTGTTATGCACCATAGTGGACCACTCATGAATGATTATTACACTCTGGGGTCTTTTCAGACCCCACAGTATAATGATCGGTGACCCAGGGGAGGATATAAACAGAAAAAACAATGCTACTTTCCTCTCCCTGGCTCTGATGCACTCCGGTGCGCTACTTCAGCCATCTTCAATGTTGGACCAGATCTCGCGTGATCCAGGCCGGCGTCGCGACGCATAATGACGTCGGCTGACGTCTGGGACTTCACCAAACAGGCCCGAGACCTGCGGAGCACAGCAGGGGTGAGTTACAGTGTTTTTTATGTTCCCTCACCTCACCTGGGCCCCAGATCATTATATTCGGGGGTCTGAAAAGACCCCAGAGTATAATGATAGCAGTGTTTGTGGGGTTCGCGGTAGAGGCTGCCACAGGGCTCCGGGCACCTTAATGTCCCGGGCCCTGTGGCAGCTGCTACCGCTGCTACCCCAGTATTTACACCCCTGCCTTACAGCCTTTAACAGGACACTCAACAATAACCTTCTGTAACAGGTTTCAAAAGCCATACCGCAACACCTGAATACTTGAATGTGCATTAAGGGGAGTCTACCACCTTCTCCGAGCATATTCAATGGTCATTACCATGTTACAGAGCACATTGCAGGGAAAAGCAACATATGTTTGTTATGTATCTTACTTTTGTAGATTTGGAGAAACACAGCTTTGATGGCTGTAGATGCACTGGGGACAGGTATTCAGCTCCCTGGAGTACTTAGCACTGCTCTTGCTGCTCAGACCCATACTATCTCCTGCCTGGATCACTCTGTGCAGTCAGAGTTGAACCTCCCACTGCTGTAACATTACCCATCCTACTTCAGCAGCAAAAGGGGTTGGTGGTAGACTTCCTTTAACCTCTGAAGAATAAGTAGCAGAGGTCTCCTTCCTCGCCCATTAGTTCAGGGAAATGTTAGCAAAAAAGCATAAATTAAATGAAAGATCACTGTAATCCAAAATGTCATGTTGAATTAATGGAATCTTTCAATTAACTTCAGCTTTGGTTGTTTGTTGGACTGTTGAATGTAGAGTGAGTGATCGGGGCCAAGTCTACTGGTGACATGCATCAATTCAGAATTCTAGACGGCAGTTCTGAAAAATTATGTTGTAATCCTCCTCCCTTTGGAGGAACCAAAAAATCTTATCACTAGGCTCTGTTTTCAGGAGATATCGCACTAAATCCTGATTACTGGTTCCACAGAGCTTGGTGTTATCCAACTTGAGAACTTCAGTTTTGTCCAGGTTCAGCTTTAGTCAGCTGGCACTCAACCATTCTTGTAGTTCAGCTACAGAATAATTTATGGCTGGAGATGGGTTACTGATTCTGGTCTTGAAGGATATATATTGTTGGGCATCATCTTCATAAAAGTGATAGGCCAGGCCATGACACTGGATTAATTTGCCTAATGGAAGCATGTAAACTGGAAACAGAATTGGGCCCAGACAAAATTGAAGTTCTCATGGTTGGAGGTCAGCGCTTAATAGCAAAATGGCAGCTTAAACACCACCACCTCTATACCTAGGAAACACAACCCTTCAAATCTCAGACTATGTGTGAAATTTGGGCATAATTATTGATGGGAAACTGTCTCTCAAGAACCAGATATTCTGCATTATCAAATCTTTGTACGTACATCCCAGGAACATTGTACAAATCAAACACCTAATTCCAACAGATCCCACCATGCTGGTCCATGCCTTCATAACCTCACATCTGGACTACTATAATGTCCTATATGTAGTTCTTCCATTTAAAGAAATACATCGCCTTCAGCTACTCCTAAATTCTTCAGCGAGGTTAATAACCAAACAACCCTGAAATGCTCCCATAAGCCCCATCCTCCACTCACTGCACTGGCTTCCTAAAAAATAGAGATTAACTTTTAAAGTCTGCTTGATGACTTCAAATCCATTAACAACTTAGGTCCTGACTACTTAATAGAACTTCTGCAGCCCCATAATCCTTGCCGACCTCTCAGATCAGCAGGCACAAATAAACTGTCCATCCCCAGGATCCACCTTAAAGAGGATCTTTCTTGTCCTCATGTATATGCGGTTTTACATACCGCTAGAAAGCCGAAAGCGCGCTGAATTCAGCGCACTGTCGGCTTTCCCGTTATGTGCCCCGGGGCTGGAGCTATTGGTGGTCTTGGTCTTAGTTTCACGGTCCACCGTCAGAAGTGCGTTCCTGACAGTCTAGCTGGGCTGTGAGGAACGCCCCCTCTGACAGTACAGGGCTATGGACGAGTACAGTCAGGGAGGGCGTTCCTCACAGCCCAGCTAGACTGTCAGGAACGCCCTTCTAACGGTGGACGGTAAAACTAAGACCACCGATATCTCCAGCCCCGGGGCACATAACAGGAAAACTGACAGAAAATGATTGCAATCACAAATGCTTTGGTAATAATATCTTCATTTATTTTGCTTGCAATGAAAAAACACAAAAGAGAATGAAAAAAAAAGTCAAATCATTGATCATTTTACACAAAACTCCCAAAATGGGCCGGACAAAAGTATTGGCACCCTCAGCCTAATACTTGGTAGCACAACCTTTACACAAAATAACTGCGAACAACCGCTTCCGGTAACCATCAATGAGTTTCTTACAATGCTCTGCTGGAATTTTAGACCATTCTTCTTTGGCAAATTTCTCCAGGTCCCTGAGATTTGAAGGGTGCCTTCTCCAAACTGCCATTTTGAGATCTCTCCACAGGTGTTCTATGGGATTCAGGTCTGGACTCATTGCTGACCACTTTAGAAGTCTCCAGTGCTTTCTCTCAAACCATTTTCTAGTGCTTTTTGAAGTGTGTTTTGGGTCATTGTCCTGCTGGAAGACCCATGACCTCTGAGGGAGACCCAGCTTTCTTACACTGGGCCCTACATTATGCTGCAAAATTTGTTGGTAGTCTTCAGACTTCATAATGCCATGCACACAGTCAAGCAGTCCAGTGCCAGAGGCAGCAAAGCAACCCCAAAACATCAGGGAACCTCCGCCATGTTTGACTGTAGGGACCGTGTTCTTTTCTTTGAAGGCCTCTTTTTTTTTCCTGTAAACTCTATGTTGATGCCTTTTCCCAAAAAGCTCTACTTTTGTCTCATCTGACCAGAGAACATTCTTCCAAAAAGTTTTTGGCTTTCTCAGGTAAGTTTTGGCAAACTCCAGCCTGGCTTTTTTATGTCTCTGGGTCAGAAGTGGGGTCTTCCTGGGTATCCTACCATAGAGTCCCTTTTCATTCAGACGCCGACGGATAGTACGGGTTGACACTGTTGTACCCTCGGACTGCAGGGCAGCTAGAACTTGTTTGGATGTTAGTCGAGGTTCTTTAGCCACCATCCGCACAATCTTTCGTTGAAATCTCTCGTCAATTTTTCTTTTCCGTCCACATCTAGGGAGGTTAGCCACAGTGCCATGGGCTTTAAACTTCTTGATGACACTGCGCATGGTAGGCACAGGAACATTCAGGTCTTTGGAGATGGACTTGTAGCCTTGAGATTGCTCATGCTTCCTCACAATTTTGCTTCTCAAGTCCTCAGGCAGTTCTTTGGTCTTCTTTCTTTTCTCCATGCTCAATGTGGTACACACAAGGACATAGGACAGAGGTTGAGTCAACTTTAATCCATTTCAACTGGCTGCAAGTGTGACTTAGTTATTGCCACCACCTGTTATGTGCCACAGGTAAGTAACAGGTGCTGTTAATTACACAAATTAGAGAAGCATCACATGATTTTTCAAAGGGTGCCAATACTTTTGTCCACCCCCCTTTTTTATGTTTGGTGTGGAATTATATCCAATTTGGCTTTTTGACAATTCTTTTTGTGGTTTTCCATTGACGACAAATTAAATGAAGCTATTATTACCAAAGCATTTGTGATTGCAATCATTTTCTGGAAGAAATTGAGTATTATGTGACAGAATTGCAGGGGTGCCAATACTTTTGGCCAGCACTGTATATTGAGTCTGGCATTTGAGGGCAAATAACACCCATACTATACATAAAACACTGCAAAGTACCGTTTAGTTAACCACAGGGCTGCACGTTGAGTCTATTGTGAGAACAGCGCATTACAAATGTTTCTTGTTGTTACTCCTCAACATTGACTTTCCACTCTCTTCAGTCATGGTATATTTTTTATTGTCTCCTAACTCATTGTAAAGCCATTTCAACTCTTGATGTTGAGTTGACTTAGTGACCATAAGACATTCTAATGTGGGTTTCACATGCAAACTCCTCCATGGAAAAGTTGCTCACTTGATTTAGACTCCAATGTCTATTTTCTATACAAGGTTGCTTATAATCCAGAAAGGCAAGTGTCTCTAATAAATTGGCCATTCCATGTATAAATTGTGTGAGAACCCTTCCGTATATATAGCCACTGCTGCCTCATTTCCTATGCCACCAAAAATAAGATCCTTTTTTGTTATTTCTTTCTTATTTTGTGCATGATTCTTTTATATCCTTTATTAAATTACTTTCGCCGAGCTTCTTCTTTTCTGTCACCTTTCTATAAATATATAGACAGTGCCATATGTTTAAAAATCACATCTTATGATCATTTCTGTTTGATCATGTCTATTCTATCATGTGTGGTCCACAAAAAGATCTCATTGCCGTGTTAGAGTGTCAGGGCTTTGGAGGTTTAATAAGCAAAGACATATGATTTGTCTCACCATCCTTAATACTTATACAACACCAAATGACAGGATTCCATATTACCTCCAACTCCTCATCATTAACTACTGAATATCTGAAACCAATTAGGGTCTACAACAGGGTGACATACAGCTCATTTCTTAGAAGAAAAGATTGTATTAATGTAAGTACTGAGCTCACACGCATTATTTCACACATAATCAAGCTCAGGTAATAGAATAAAGGGCCTTTATTTCAGGACCAATTTCCTTCTTTCTTATATTTCAAATGTAGATTTTTCAATTATCCCGAGCGAGATCAACGCAGAGTCTTGTAGAAGGTTGTGTTGGAGTCAGTCAAAATCTCTTGACATGTTGGGATGTCAACAAGCATGGAATCACATATTTTCTTGGACTTGTGAAAACATTATTGACTGCTGAAGGGGTATTATGTAGACATAACCTAATAAGACATAGCAGTGAGTATACTTTCTAGCTTTTGGGACAGATGTGTTCCGGGAATGACAAACAATCTGCAGAACCTGGAAATACAGAGACAAAGCATCATAGTCTCTATATATACACTTATTATAGCAACCGCACTTGGTAATTACTAGTAAAATCCTAATTTCAAAATAGACCCTAGGTAAAGTGAATTAATTCAGACTTGCCCACAAGATATGAGAAGCTTCAGCAGTATAGGACTTAGTGGTTAACTCAGTGGTGGAGCTGAAAATGACCGTCAGCCAAAACCATTAGTCACACAAACCATAGGACAAACACATTTTTATGTTTTACGGTTGTCTTACAATGTCAATCCCTGTCCATATGCTTCAAAGGAAACCTGTCAGGGTGATTTGGGACACTAAAACAGGTCCTCATGGACTAGGAGTTTAGTTTCCCATATAACCTGGCTGTAAATCTGTTGGCATCCATATTGGAAAAAAACCAACTTTTTACTGATCTAGCATCTCTGGTGCTCCTGGTACGTGCACAGTTGTTTGGTGAAGTTGGGGAAAGTATACCTTGGCTTTACTGCAGATGCACCAGACCTCGGGTGCATGTACAGTGAAGCCAGGGTGTACATACTCGGCTTCACTTAACAACGGTGCAGATACCAGAAGCACAAGAGATGAGTTTCGATGAGACTCACCAGACTCATCTTTACGTGAGTATAAAGGTTTTTTTCTTTTCAATCCAGGTGTGAACAACTTTACATCAGGACTACTTTGGTCACTGAACTCCCAGTCCATAAGGACTTCTGGGTGATTTAGTGTCCCAAATTGCCCTCACAGGTTCCCTATAAAAGAAGATTAAAGAGCTTCACTATCTTGGGGCCTTCACCCTTCCTTCTTTATAAATGCCTTTGAAAAGTACCATTTTACCAATTCACGATTCCGCCGTTTTTCTTGATTCATGGCCAGACACATTTGTGGGTTTGTTAGTTCATGTAGTTCTGAAAGCTGTAACATTTTATTGTTTGGGTCATTCAAATAATAATAATTGTGAGTCTTTTTTCACTAATACATAGGGCTTTATTTTTATGTCATTCTTATTTTTGCACTTTATTTTATTTTGCATCCAGAAAAAATATAATAAAATGCGGGGAGAAGTGTCTGTTTTTCACATTTTTTTAATATCTTTAAATTTAGCTAATAATTTTTAAAAAATATTTTTCCCTCTATGTTATGGTTATTTACATTATTTTGTGTCACCCAGAGGAGGGCCAGAATCTATGATGTGGGTGTGGTAGTCGCATTCTTTTTTATACACATTGTGCCATAATAGACCTTTTGTAGGCATTTAAAATTTTTTGGCCGATTACCCCTGTAACTGGGGCTGATATATTAGACCCAGTTAAAGGAGAAATACAGCCTCCTAGCATGCACTGCAGAGCTGATCTGGGACCTCTAAAACCCATGCAGCTCTTGCGGTTTCTTGGCATCTGGGAATCACGTGACCGCCAGGCCAGCTTCCATAGCTGCACACACAGCACTCATTGAGAATTGGGATTCAGGGATGGTAATAAACCATCGCTGCCTTCTCTTTGGGACGTCTGGCTGTCGTCTTTGCAGAGTTAAACATCGACCCCCATGGCCACTACTTAAACAGTTTGATTAATAAAGAAAACCGCTCTCTACACGTTCTTTCAGTGTAGAGGTTTTCTGTGAAGTTCACACAATGAGCTGCATGGCTCTATGGTACACTGGAAATGTTTTACAAGGCACTAAAGGGGTTAATTGGCACAAGGAGTTAATTTTGTCCAGACACTGACCACTTCACTAGTCTGTCACATAGCCACTAGACACAACCCCAAACCTCTAAGGATGTGACAAAGTATGATCCACTGAAAGTAAGTGCCCAGTGTGGTACAAGCCAGGGATGTCTTCTTATAATCCTTAGAAAGCCATTCATGTAAAAGTGACCAGTTACTTCATAAGTTCCAAATATCAATTTTGTGGTCCCTTTGCTGCGTGGATCTTCACATGGACACAAGGTTTGCTTTCTCTAGCATGCTTCTGGGGGTGGTCACAAGAGAGTAAGTTAGCTAGCATGTTTTAATGATAAATGAAGAAGTTGTTTCCTATGTGTAATTTAGTTAAATGATATTGTATTTTATATAATATTGCTTTATGTAATTTTATATGTAATTTCTACTAACGCCTTATTGAACATTTTTGATTGTATAAGAACTGTTTTCTCACTTAAGTTATTTTATCTAAATGAAATAAAATTGGGAACAAAGAGAACCAACACAGACTTCATAGAGTGGATCCCTCAGTCTAGCAGATGTCAGCTTCCTTGTATAATGGTTACCATGTTTCCCCCTGTAGTGGCCATTTTTTCAGAAGTGAAGGAACCTTATGTCCCACAGATATATAGGGAAGCTAATACCCAGCCCTGCTATTTTGCTTGTATTGAAAACCTGGTACCTCCAGTCTTTTGTGCATGCTACTGGTAAGCTGGCAGTTAATGCTTTGTATTCACTGTGCTTGAACCTGTCTCCCAACATACTATATATATTCGGGATGCCATATTGTGGCATCTGTCCCATAGGATGCCCCATTGTGAAAAATAAAAAAAATAATAAATGTTATACCATTTGCATGTTTTTGTTTGCAGTGGCCCTCTGTATAGGAAAGTACAGACTACCGCTCCTTCCTACACAACTGAAAAAGAAATGGAAAACGGTATGCTGATGCATAGTGACCAGATGGGTGCCTAGGCAGTGTGTACTCAGCATAGCATTTCTGACTAGAGATTTGCGTGGACATTATTGGGTTACTCTGATTTTTCTGTCCTTTACCCAATCAGATTCAGTTAAAATTAGCAGGTGACACTGTCCTTTCAAGAGGACCTTTCACCTCCATCACAATTCCAGTTCTTAACCTCTATTAATAGACATCACTCCACTGATTGCAGTTGGAATGTTTTCTCTAGCTTCCGCCATTCCTGAGTGAGTGATTCTGAGCTCCAATCAGAGGTGGACAATGTCAGAGCTCAGAATCACACCCCATGCCTGCTCTTGCCTGACACTGCCCTCCTGACAGTAATAGCACCAAAACTACCAACACTTATTGCTCGGGTATGGTGAGGACTGAGAAAAAATTCCAACTTCACCAAAACCTGTGAAGCTGAGCCCATTGAAGGATGCAAAGAACTGGACTTGACAGAGGTGATGAAAGATCCTCTTTAAAGGAAGTCTGTCACCACATCCCAACATATCAACCCCACAGACAGATATGTTAGGGTCACATGAATAATAGGGTGGTCCCATTGTAAATTGGTGCCTTAGTTGCCAAGATATTGCTGTTCGTGTCAATATCCATATGAGCTCTTTGGATCAAAGGGGACATTGCCATTTTATTTATGTGACCCTAGTCTATCTATCAGTGGGGCTCGGTAAATGTTCTGGGTTCTGGTGACAGACTCCCTTTAAAGGGACTTAAAGCATACCTCCAGTTATAAACAACTTTTCATAAATGGATAATACGTGTGAATATAAGAAAATTTATAATATACAGTATCCTATCCTAACCTATCCTAAGATTAGGTCATCAATATTAAGAGCTAGAAAACAACCTTTTATTCTAAGTACTAATAAAAAGGTATATCTGGTTCCCCGTCTTTGCATACCAGAGAAGTTTTAATTTTTGGACTTGCATCACATACAGCTATTTTGCTTAGAAAATAGATTTACTTTCCCATTTATTTGTACAACTTGAAAATGACAATAAAAATCTTTACAAAAAATAAGGACATTGGCCATCATCCTCGGGGAATAGTCCCATATTTCTTAGAAACAAGGCTTTGAAAAGTAAACAGAATTTCTTTCTGCATGTAATAACTACATTTCCCACATATTATATACATATTGCAGCTTTTATTTCCCTAGAGTGCCGTGATAAATCTCAGAATGTAAAGTGTTTCCTTCCTTCTGTGGAAGACATTTGTAGATTGAGATATCAATAAAACTAATTATAAGAAAGTACAGGTAAGAAACTGAATATGAAAATCATTGTAGGAATCCAAGGAAACTTTTCTAAGTAAAATATGTGCATTACTGAATGCAATATTGTCACTGAATATGCAAATCTAACATTTCTCTTAAAGGGCAAGTCCCCAAAATCAAAACATTATCTGAAAATAAAAGTCTGAGTTGTTCTCTTGTGTAAAGTCTTGTGATTTTCTATTTCTCTGTTTCTTCATTATCTTGGTCTCCTACATGTGTGAGGTCTAAAACTGAACTGGTGTGAATTGATAAATGCTGCACTCGGCTATCTCCATCAGTTCAATAGGTAATGGCACAAATTTCTTATTGTACTTACAACTGGATACTGATGTCCCAAAATTGTGTAGTAAAATTCCAGTTCAAAGTAAGCCAACTAAAAGGTGGTATAAACATAGACTAGACAGTCAAAAGAGATGCCAGACTGATCATTTAGCATCAGCCACTGTGATTTAGCTGCCTAAATTTCCACTGTCTAACTGTTAATCTGTAAATCTAGACCAGGGGTAGGCAACCTTCGGTACTCCAGCTGTTGTAAAACCACAACTCCCAGCAACCATACTTGCTCTGCTGTTGTTGGAACTCCTATGGAAGTGAATGGAGCATGTTGGGAGTTGCAGTTTCAAAGCAGGTGGAGTGCCGGAGGTTGCTGACCCCTGATCTAGACCAATAAATGGAGAGATGCTTACGCATGTGCACTACCTCTCCATTTAAAGGGGTATTATTCCCATCTGAAGGATCCTATCTATACTGCTAGCTTATGCAAATTCAATAGTTTTCCTAAATACATTGCTTTAGAAATGCTGCTTCATTTACCTGATATATTTTATTATTCCTCCCATTGTATATAAAATGTTGTCAAGGCATCCGGCCTGGTATCTCTCCTTATCTAGTGTTATAGGAAGGGTGACATAACTCACTGCTCTCTGGAGGGTAGGGGATCTGAGTTCTCAGATCACACTTGCTCACAGAGCTATTATCTCATGCTATTTGGTCAGATAATTGCAATTTACTGATAAAGGCTCAGATGGTGTGAGTTATCTCTCTATGTAAACACAAAGATAACAGTGAGTTTAATGCAAGTCCATTGTTAGTCCCAGCAGCATGTAAGTTTTTTTCTCTCCAAACCTGTGTAATGTAATATACATTTAATGTGCATATTATTGATTTGCATTATTATATATTTCTAGTAATCATAATATATAATCTCTCGTAGTAAAGGCAATGTCTAAATCTACTGAGGTACTTCATAGTGTCCTGTTCATCAAACATTCAAAGCCTGCCCACCACCTTGTTGAAGAATACAAGAGGAGAGAAGAGAGGGTGGTGAAAAAGGGAAATTGGAAATCCCCTTTAAAGACTATTCTGCTAACAAAGATAGCCAAGCTTTGTACTTGGCTATCTCTGTCAGTCCCATAGACCTTGAATGGAGCAGCTTCATGCACATGTAGTGTAGCAGAATCTCCCCCTGGCCACTAGGCGGCTCCATTCTTATAAGAAAGAGGGTTGGAGCTGAATAGCTCCACAAGAGTCAAGCAGGCATCAGAAAGCAGACAACAGAGTCAAGTCAGAGTATTAGAGATGGCATGGATGATGACTGCACCAAACAGATAAACAGAAGGGTATGGAACAGATTAAGCAGGGGTCCCACAGCAAGTTCTAATGAACATGGAAGATGCCATCTTGTCCCATCCCACGAGATGGTTAGATCGCTGTTACTGAACAAAGTACTAGGGAGAGCCTGCAATGCCAGAATAGTGTTCTGTTGTTGTGCTAAGAAGAGACTCAGAGTATTACTTATGAGCAGAGGTATAAGTGAGCCAGTGACAAGTTTAGCCCTAATGTTGCTGCATTGCATGTAAAGCATTCCTAATGTGAGTTGTGAAACCAGAGACTGTAGAATTGCTAGCCAAGCACTTTTGCTGCGAACTGTTCATATACAAAGTTTATCAAGCTGCTCAATTAATGGACATTTTGCCATATATGCTATCTGCAAAGTGTTGCCAAGGTAACCCCAGACTATGTGTGGAGCAGAGGGAGACTCCCTCCCCACAGGTATGCTGCCAAAACAAATTGTCTGCTATTCAGGCTATTCAGTAAACAGTTATAAACTATAGTTAATTCCCCCCAACGTCCATCACCATTACACCTGAGCAACATTACACATGTACAACCATTGTTCCACAGGGTCAACAGAACCTCATTTTCTCATGATTGATGGGGGTCCTAGCATTAGGACCACTACTAATTCGAAATGTATCACCTATCCTGTGGATAGGCAATAAGAGTTAGTGTTGAGACAGCCTTTTTAAAGACGGCATGTTCATTTAGTAGGTAGAATAGCAAAAGCTGTCTAGATGTGTACTTTTTTGTGAAGGTTGAATTGAATACATTACAATGGGGTAGGATTATAAATGTGAGTACAGTAAAATAATGTTTGGCCAGATTAACGCATGTACCTAATATCCACAGGGAGTCTGTCAGCGAAACTCTTCTACGAAACAGGCAGCATTGTTACCCATGTAAGCCTAAACTAGGTAAAACATTTTTTCCCCTTCCAGATTGGTGCCTGTGTTCCCAAGAAATCAGCTTTATACCAAGTATGCAAATAAGTACTTTAGAGCAACATGGTGTCACCATTGTTCTCATCTCACTGAAGAGTTACACCTTCCAGCGCCCATTCCCTCATTCCCTCCCTGCTGAGATTGACAGCACCAGACAGAGATTACATAATAAATGTAATCTCGTCTGGCCCTGAATTCATGTGCATGTTAGAAGGCAGGGCGGTAGAGACGGACTGGACTCTGGAAGATGTAACTCTTCATCAAGACAAGACCATGGTGACGCTCATTTGCTCATTTGCAGGTGAGGCCGAGCGAGGTAACAGTGATGTTGTTTTCAGGGACAGTTCTGATGACAGACTCCCTTTAACTTTAACACCACTGTACTGTATGTAAGACAATAATGTTATAACATCATTTGATATTAAACCTTTATTTCCTGAACTGATTCTTTTCTATATGTATTATGCTTTCCCTTATATACACAGGCTAAATAGTATTATGGGAAAAAGCAGTGAATTTGCAGTGACTTAGTGAAAGACTAAGGATTTCATCTGGGGCCAATTCCCACTATGTTCTTGGTCTCCAAAGACACGCACCTTCTTATCTAATATGACAGTATTAAGCTGGCTATGCTTTTTAAAGACTTTATTTAGCAACTGTAACACATAGGTCTGCAAGTCTGAGAAAGCTGTCAAGCTGTATTGCTCTTAGGTTGCTGAAAATGCTGATTTTGTTTCTTGTCACATACTTACACACACACTTGCATACATGACATTTTTTCTGCATTTTGTATCTCTTCTGAAACCAAAAAAGGAATAATTAACATAAGATTCTGGTCAGTATTTTATTACAGGCTTGTAATGCTATTTATGAATGAGAATTAAATATACCGGGGATCTTAAACATCTTGGTGGTGGAAATTGTCGTAATCGAGTGTACAATAGCACTTCACCCAGAGTGTAAGGATGTGCGTAAATGTTGTAGCTTCTGCATGCGGTGATCAAGGGTTACACAATTTTACCAGTAAAACAGGTATTTGGGTACATTTGAAATCACCTCAAAATCAGCATCAGATTCCACCCTGATTCTGTCTTCCATTGTTTTCATTGAGAGTCAGAGATCGAAGCAGGACACTAAAAGAAATAAGCATCCTGCTCGATTTTGCCACGGGTTCTTGGCCTAAGGTACCCAATTTATTAGGCCTATTCATCTAAGCTTAATCATCAATGAAAAGGCATGGCAGAAAGCCAGAGGGTTTGAAAATAAATCTGAAGTTGTGTCCACCTCTAATTCCTCTTCCCTTTCCTCCATCTAAACATACCTTTAGTTTTAAAATTGCATAGTCTTTGACCATTGCATGTGGGCGGGGTTTCATTTGCTTGTGGGAGCAACAATGCTAGCACACAGCCTATAATAGCCATGTACAGTATTATTAAATCAGACCTTAAAGTATCAGGTGTTTGTTAAAGATGCTATTTTACTTACAAAATGTTGCCATCATTCTAGTTTATAGCCTGGTGTGTCTAGAGCCCGACAGTGGAATTGATTCTAGAGGCCCACCCTGTGAATGATCTTTCTAACTGTAGAATAATGGACTTCAAAGTGTATGGAAATGACCATTTACCGCTTTCCAGATTGATGGGCACCAGCTTACCTAAGATCATTGCTGATGCTTAAAGCATGTTTGAATGCTCCAGACCAGCAAACTGCCAAAGCTAGCACACATATGTTAATGATCAATTAAGCAAGGGCATTTGATTGGCAGCACCTGGTTACTACTTACCCTCTTCATTCCTATGGCAGCAGTAAGAGTGTACCTAATTTTGACATCCTGCTTCTGCATTTTGGCCTAATATATATATATATATATATAGAGAGAGAGAGAGAGAGAGAGAGAGAGAGAGAGAGAGAGAGAGAGAGAGGGGTGTGTGTGTGTGTGTGTGTGTGTGTGTGTATGTGTGTACAGAAATTGATGCAGTTTGTGCATCAGTTGTCCATTCCACCATCATTTACTTTAGAGGATAGTGGATACATGTTATATAGTGGAAATATGTTATTTGAACATGTTTTGAAAAAAATACACATTACAACTTAGTAGTTGTAGATTGTGGGTTAAACAACCATTGAAAGAATGATCATGATAGTGAATGATTTTTTTGCAGGCACAGACATGTACATTTTAGTCCATATTAGCCATTACTGGCCATTGTTTAATCTGGCCAATACATTTCCGATGACACCAGATGAGGGTTGAGCAATCTTACTGGGAACATTATTTCATTGAAAGATCTACTATCAGATGAAAATTTTGAACCTAGCCTACTTCATTGAAGATGATAGCTATTTGTCATTGATCAGCTAAAAATATCATTCGTTGTTAAATTTCCCCATTTTGATAATATTTAAACTAATATGTATGGCCTCCTATACCCTGAATGTCTGCCCTTACTATTTAGCATTTTCTAATTAGATCCAAACTAATTATTTTCTTAATATATCTTCACATCAGAGTATCTGCACAGAGTGAAATTGAATTTGGTCTGGCTGAAGTGGCCATTTGTGGAAACTCAGAAAATACTGCATACTACTTATACATTGCAATCAATCATAACACAGTGGGGCAGATTTATTACGCCAGTCTTGATAAAGGTCTCGGCTGGCACAAGACTCACCTGAATTATCAAGAGGCGACGGTCTCTCAATCAGGTACATGCCTTTGCACCAGAATCAAGCCTATGCCATTCAGGAACTGGCATAGAATTCCTGTATAAATCATGCCAGAAAACTAGCATGAGTTATAATAAATATGGAGGGCCAAGCAACCCCACCCCACACTCAGCTCACATTCGCGTAAAGTGGTGAGTGGAGCACAGAATGGGGATGTGGCACATCTTTGGAGCAAGAAAGGACCTTGCAGCAAAAATGGGTCACAGAAACATATATTTACACTAGAAAACTGGCCCAGATGTGTTGATAAACTCCACCCAGTATTTTTTATTTTTTTTGCTCCATAGCTCCTCTAGTGGAGGTTGCAGCTAGATCAAATTTTTTTGGTGCTATACAAAAATATATATTTAGAAGTCAATCTGCAAGAATGCTGGATCTATTTCATATGTTGTCCTCCTGGAATATGAGAAAATTGGGAAATCACTGTTTAATAAGAATGAAGCTGCAGCCAGTATTGAACTGGTCATGATATGTATGGTAGATTTTATTTAATTATTCTGCAGCCTATGACTAATATTTTCCGTCTTTTCCACCTCTTTGTTCATTGCACTGCATTGCTGCTGATGCAAACCTTGCTGCTTGGTGTTACTAACCACCGGGTTTATCACAGTCTAGTCGGATCCGTAACCAAGTTAATATTCGAGATCATATGCATGGATACATTTGCTAAAATCTCAGTTCATTTCACAGACGTCTGCATTTCACTTGTAAATTTCTTTCAAGTCTGCAGAGGATATGTGAGAGCAGAAGACCACGGCAATGTTTTCCTGGTGGAATCGAGTACATATGTGTGTCTTATTATAGCTTGAGTGCGGACAGTCAGAATGTAACAGCTCAATTTCCAGGACTATTCACATTCTTGTCCAAAACTCCCTGTGAGCTCTGAAACGAATTCACTTTCCAGTAGCACAGAGATATACTGTACGCACACCAATGCTAGAAATAAGTGACACCTTCCTGAAACGTCTCAAGGTGATTATTACCCAGCAGGCTCTATGACAGTCCACTGAGATTAGCACGAACAAAGGCTGTGGGTAAGATTTCTTATGGCACCTGTAATTGTCACATTAAATCATATTCTACTCAGTCATCTTAACTAAAGACAGAGCCCCCCGATGTATAAAGGTCTTTCTATTCCAAGCGTTAATCTGTTAAATCGATTGTTTACAATAAAAGATTTTATGTTATTAGGCAGGTCTGTACAAAACACAAGGAGATGAAACATTTTGGAAGACTTTTGGCTACAAATTCACAGCGTATGGAATACAGAACCATAAAAAGGCCATAAAACGAAGAACCCTACAAAGCTTTCTAATTATCAGTCCTTAAAGCTCAGACGATTGTCAAATTACTCAGCATTGTTCCACTTCGAGGGGAAAAAAAAAAACACCTAATAGGGTTGTCAGCTATGAAAGATGTTCTGCATGTCTCCGTGCCGATTGCATTGTTACCGGGTTTATTAAAGGTTGTTTTACGTAAAGACTCCATTTGAATGCACTGTTCCCTTTGTTTACTAATAAAAGAAACGGCTACTACTAATCTTATGTTTTATCTCCCTAACATATGGAAAAGCCATTTATTCCAGCCAATCACAATAAAGAACAGAAACCCCCATTTCGGAGAACTGTTATATATCACAAGTTTGCTGATCATTAAAGATATGATTACCAATGGAGAGCCTCTGAAGGTGGCACATTTATGATCGTACGAACAGATGGGGACATACATTTTCCTTGCAAATACTTTTGAAATTGCTCTACTGGTAGCAGTATAAAAATGATATACAGATGCCGGAGCCAAAAAGCAAGGACAAGCGGTCCAGACTTACACAGTAAAAGCTTCACACGCGCTCTGTCATCTTTGATTGATCTGCACTATACCTGTGAAACTTGTTGACTGGTAGGGAAACAGTGCAAATAATTCACCGCAACAAGGCAGATAATTCATAAAGCCAATCGGTCTGCTTCACTCTTTGGATGTGACATATGAGGCCTTTCTCCAAAGATGCATCACTTTGCAGCATGAACAATATCTAATGTCAGGAAGGGGGGAAAAAAAAATACACACAAAATAAACACTTAGAAAATCAAATCTATCGACGCACTGCAGTGAGCTGACACCGGATGCCAGGCGTATTGATGGCGGTGTCTTTTTAAATACTATCAAACAGAATTTTGATTATCATATTTATTAGAAATAAAAGAGGGACCTGATCACGCTTTCTGTGGTTTTAGGTTTAATGCAGATGGATTGGGAGTAGAAGCAGAGAATTATCTAAGGGAGGGGAAAAAAAAAAGATCAACATTCTACCGCAAAGAATGATTCCCTGTTCCAGTTCATTGATGGAGTTGATTAAGTTTAAATGAAGCAGACATTGGATAAAAGTGAGGGTATTGACCACTGGGCACTGCGGTCTGTGCTTGAAAAGGCCTGATACATTCAAAAAAGCAAAAATCTGCTAAATGTTCTAATCTTCAATCAAATCTTACATCAATACAGACAAAGTTTGGTAATGAGAGATTCAATGAAGCATGTGGGAGAAAGAATTAATCCTCTTGGTCTAAACTGGGTTCAACTTTGAAGCCTGCACCGAAGGAAAGACAGTTATCTAAATGCTAAATAAGAAACTTATTGTACTTCTCATTGCATGCTAATCTTTTGTCTACTCCGTCTCTATTATTTGTATGCTCATAGATTCTGGTTGTCATGGTGATTATATCAAACCACACTGTGGATGGCTGGAAGGAATCAGCATTGAATACGAAAAGGACCTTGCTTCAACCCTCACTCAAAAAAACAAGGCATGGCAATTAACCACCTTCTGACCAGGTCTAGCAAGGAGACAGTCCCCCAATATTGTGCTACCAGGGAAGGTCATGAACTCCTCTGTGCAGGCCAAATTAATGCTAGTAGTCACCTAGGCCTTGACAACTAGTCCCATAATTTAATTGACTTTGGCAGTCAAAACATTTAGAGCTTGCCTTTCAGCACAAGAACTCCCAAAACAAGAAGCCCTTCCATCTAGTGTTGTCCATTTCAGCTGCCATTTTGCTGACTTCTGAGCTGATGACTACGTTGCGGAAACGCAGCTTTTTTTGTTGCAGATTTTGTTGCGTTTTTTTGAGCTAAAGCCAGGAGTGGATGCAAAAGGAATGGAAAATATATAGGAAGTACTTATGCTTCTTCCTTATGTTCAATCCACTACTGGCTTTGGCTCAAAAAACCGCACCAAAATCTGCAACAAAAAAAGCTGCATTTAATCAACGTGGGACCTCAGCCTAAGGCTACATTCACTCGACTGAGGTGAAAAATAATGGTTAAAGGCATCCTTTTTTCACGGATCTCCCATGCATTTAGTGTGAAAACGGACAAAAATAGGACATGACCTATATGTTGACAGTCTGTTATAACAGACCATCAAAATAACGGTCATGTGAATAGCCCCCATTCACTGACATTGAATTTAACAATGCCGTGTGTTGTCCATTAAAAAAAAGGATGTCACACAGCCATTATTCACTGTTGTGCTTTAGTTACAGAATGGGTTGGACAAATCAACCACTTTTTGCATCAGTAAAGAACTGAAAAACATTATGGGGAGGATTTATCAAGGCATTTTCCGCGACGGTCTCAATATCCCCTGCACTGGCAGAGGATGTTTCTAATTCGTGGCAATGTGCACGTCTTAATATCAATTAGGTGCATTTGTACATGCACTTAGACTGAAATCTATACCAGCTCAATTCTGGAGTAGATTTCAGTCTGGTATAAATGATGATAAATCTGTTGGGCTGATGGTCTTGCACCTGCCATGCCCTTTTCAGAAAGAGGTGAGGGCAATGTAAAAATATTAGTTCTAGGTGACAACCCTAAAAGGGCCCCAATGAGCCTGTAAAAAGCCATAATATTGGCATGTGCATAGGATGGGAGTAACTAACTACACAGTTACTGCTGTGGTGCTCAACAACTAAGGGAACACCACTATCATCACTTTGTGCATTGTCCCTGTACTGTGACAGCTCTCTGTACATTATACCAATACTATGATATCACTGTGTATATTATTTCTGCACTGTGCCATGGATGTGTGCATTATACCTGTACTGTGATTTCACTCTGTACATTATCATTGCACTGTGACATCACTGTGTACTATATCCTGGTACTATGATATCAAAGTGTACATTATATTGGTATTGTGATATCCCAGTGTACATTATATTGCATTGTGATACCACAGTGTGCATTATCTAGGTATTGTGATATCACTGTGTGCATTATTTCTGTACTGTGACATGACTGTGTGAATTATTCCTGTACTGGGACATGACTGTGTATATTATCCTGGTACTGTAATATCACTGTGTACATTATCTTGTTACTCTGATATCACTGTGTGCATTATTCCTGTACTGTGACATCACTGTGTGCATAATCTATATTATAAAATCACTATGTGTGTTATCCCTGTGTGTTATAACTTATGATACACTTCATATATATTATCACACACTTTTCAAGATTTAAACTTGCTGCTTAAGGTGGTCATGGTAGAGTGCGGACCCATTACATGCAGGGTCGTAACTACCGGGTTAGCAGCGGTAGCGGCTGCCACAGGGCCTGGGACATTATGGGGCCCCGCGGGCCCCTGATGTTTTTTTTTTTTCTTTAATAGGCCGTTACCTGCTGGAGTAACCCCAGCAGGTAACGGGCCCTATATACTTACCGTTCCCGGGGGTCCTGCTCACAGCCACCTGCACTTTTGATTCTGCGGAGTCGGCTGTGCGCAGTAGCAGGGATCGGTAGGTAAGGCTGTGGGCCGAACCCCGCAAACACAGCTATCATTATACTCCGGGGTCTTTTCAGTATAATAATCGGAGGCCCAGGGGAGGTGAGGGAACATAAAAAACAATGTACTTACCTCTCCTGCGCTTCTCCAGGCTTCGGGCCTGTTTGGTGACGTCCCAGATATCAGCCGACGTCATTTATTGTGTCATAATACTGTGTGCAGGGGCCACTATGCTGCATAATACTGTGTGCAGGGGGGCCACTATGGGGCATAATACTGTGTGCAGGGGCCACTATGGGACATAATACTGTGTGCAGGCGCCACTGTGGGGCATAACACTGTGTGCAGGGGCCACTATAGGGCATAATACTGTGTGCAGGGGCCACTATGCTGCATAATACTGTGTGCAGGGGCCACTATGGGGCATAATACTGTGTGCAGGGGCCACTATGGGACATAATACTGTGTGCAGGCGCCACTGTGGGGCATAACACTGTGTGCAGGGGCCACTATAGGGCATAATACTGTGTGCAGGGGCCACTATGCTGCATAATACTGTGTGCAGGGGCCACTATGGGGCATAATACTGTGTGCAGGGGCCACTATGGGACATAATACTGTGTGCAGGCGCCACTGTGGGGCATAATACTATGTGCAGGGGCCACTATGGGGCATAATACTGTGTGCAGGGGCCACTATGGAGCATAATAGTTTGCGCAGGAATGCGTTGTTTTTGAGGGGTTGGAGGGGGCGGGGGGGGGGGGGTGGTTCAGGGGGGGGCCCCATGTCAAATGTTCACCTTGGGGCCCAGCCATTCCTAGTTACACCACTGATTACATGTATTGCTATGGGAGCCCATGGTTACTTGTTATACCCCTGGGCATGTGCATGAGCTCTTGGGCACAAGTTCTCTCATGAGCTGCAGTAAAATCCCAGTAAATCTGCAGCTTTGACACAAGCATTACAAGCATTACAAAATAACCTTGTGAACCCTCCAAAATATCAGACTTAGTGAAATTTTTTATCAATGGCCGCAATGTTACTTTTTCTGTTATGTTACTGTATGTAGAAGTTACTGTAACTGACTGTGTATTGCTGTATAGCCATCATCTTAAAGAGTGCTAATGTAATCTCATCCTAACTTACACCCTGAAATAATTTACTTAATCAGCTGTGAAATTTATAATGTATAAAGAAAATAAGAAAAAGTGTGGAAAAATTGTGGTTACAGCTGAAACAAAGGCAGGATCTTTTAATTGTGGAGACAAAATCCGATTATACGGTATATGAAGTGTAGGAGTCATAAAGACAATAAACTTTACAGCAGCAACAAATCAGATGGAGTGCCTAAACCTCTCAGCGTCGTCTGTTTTGGGATAATTTTATATCTAGAATTAAAATTCATATATGCAAATGCCTGGGGAGAACTTGCACTTTAATATGAAACGCAGGTTTCCTTTTTTAAAATTGTGAAAAGAGAAAAAATACATTTTTATAACACCTTTTATCAAACTCCTCTTAGACATTTTGAAATGTCAAGATATGGAGGACTCTGCCGTAGCCTTTACTTCTGGTTGGGTCTGACTATTCCATATAACACATCCCTACACATTTTTATTTCTCTGGGAACAGATCCATAAGTCAGAAACCTATATGAATAATTATAACAGCAAATCATGAGATCTTAGATAGATGTGCGGTGACAAAGAGCAGATAACAAAGCAGAGGGATTCTGGTCCGAACAGCAAACCAGTCATCATCTGCAGCTATATCTATCAATTTATGTAAAGATTTATTCTATGTACAACATCCAGTACAAGTCAGGTTGTTATATGTTACATAAAGTATAAATCAAATCTGCAGTCTTAAAGGGAATGTCACCTCTATTTTTACTAAGTAAAACCAAATACTGATACATGCTCTTTTTTATAATCTTTTTATTTTCTGATTGTATATTTTTTATTTTCTGTACATTATTTTGGGGACTATCATCTTTCCTGAGCTACTGTGAGGAGCTGGGAACAGCAGTTCGGAAATTTTCTTTACTACAGCCTCATCGAAACAAGAATCCTCAGCCATGCCCTTGTGGGCATGCTCTGTGACCTGCGAGATATCACTGTGAAGGTAGAGGGAGGAGGTGAGCTGTGACCATTACCAATTGTCAGTGGTGGATCCTATGTTATCTGCCCTCAGCTTCATAATCAAGGTGTTACTTTTCCTTATAATTGTGCCCGTGGTGTTAATAAGATGACTGCAACCACCTAACATGGTTACATAGTGTTATATGACATGGTGACATTATATCTTTTCCTTCATAAGGGCAGGGGACACAGTTCACAGTGATTTTTTACATACCTTGAAAACTAGCTAAACCATTCGATGATGAAAACTTATTATACCTGGGTCCAGTATAGAGCACAGTGTTAGAGGATACAGCAGAAGTAGAATATTGTCTGAAAATGTGGCTCCAATACAATATCAAGACAGCTTACATAAAGCTTGTTGCAATTTGTATTGTGTTTGTTATATGAAGTAGATCTCATAGATATGCATAGTGCATATAATACAAATAAGAAACTTCTTATAGCTGAGAATTCTTGAGAATATAGTGAGTGGTTGGTTCTTTGAGACAAGTTCCTGCACGCTGCATTATTTTAACATTTAGAGGTTGCTGGCCTCTACAGACCTAGTCCCCCGTTAGGAGCCGTTCACAGAAAATGAAGAGGAATTGGAGATGGACATCTGCTTTGATTCCTCTTTATTTTCAGGCCCTCAGGCTCCCCACTTTCCACCATTGATTAGACCAAGGTGAATGGGCCTAATAAGCGTTGTGCCTCATGCTGCAGAGTCTGAGGAAGAATCAGTAGCGGAATCCCAAGCAAGTTAGAACGGGATGTTATTTTTTCAGTGTCCTACTCTGATCTCCATTGAACATCAGAATCAGGGTGGAATCTGCCACTGATTTTGTAACAGAATCGACCTCAAAATCAGTGCCAGATTCCATCATGTTAACACACTAATGCAGGTGAAATTTGTGAGATTGCAATCATTGTAAGATTCTGTGAAAGCTAAACTCAGCAGTAACAGCTTGGATTGGTCTGCAATTGCAATGACAATGTATGTAGGAATAGGATTGTCATTCTGTATTTCTGTATATATATATATATATATATATATATATATATATAATGGATCAATGGCAGTGGGAGGAATTAAATGGATCAGAGGTGTCACATAGTGATCGGCAATGACATGACTGCATCCACCTTGAGATGACTGCCCTAAAATAAGAAGTAGAGATGGTGAATTTGGAGGGACATCAACCTTTACTGTCTAGAGTGATCTGATATCTCTGACATTTCAGTGATGCCAGTGACCTGTAATCGATATTGTCATCATCCAGCATTGCAATTTTTCTTAGAAAACTATATTCATAGCTCTTTTTTAGACAATGTAGAGTCTGCAAACAGAAAGTATATATGTATACTTGAAACTTCCTTAACCTTTATCATTTTACTGTACATTCTCCTATCTCTTCCTTCTTTTTTTTTCTATTTATATTCTTTGGTCTGTGGTTGTATTTGCATGTTGAATAAGAAGTGCTCTATAGACTGTCATGTACAACTAGAGATGGACGAACCGACTCGTACCAAGCTGGGTTCAATCCAAATATTACATATTTTTTATGAAACTGAACAAATGTAGATTTGTCTCAGGTGAATTAAAATGGCCACCACATTATATTCTGGGATCTCTTCAGACTCCAGAGTGTAATAGGTGGAGGCCCAGAGGAGGTGAAAAAAATGAAAAAATATTTATATTCACCTTCTGTTTCATCTTTTGGGTCTCCTTGCAGTTGGGTCTCCAATGGAAGGTGAGTATGAATGTTTTTGAAGAGACCCCAGAGTATAATAATGTTACTGTCACTTTGACATAACTTTGGCTCTGTTTGCCTTAGAGAGATAGAAATTGGATAGATAGGTTCCTAGGAGCCCTGAGAGTGTTCTACACTAACACTTTGTTTTATAGATAGGTTCCTAGGAGCCCTGAGAGTGTTCTACACTATGTTTTATAGATAGGTTCCTAGGAGCCCTGAGAGTGTTCTACACTATGTTTTATAGATGGGTTCCTAGGAGCCCTGACAGTGTTCTACACTATGTTTTATAGATAGGTTCCTAGGAGCCCTGAGAGTGTTCTACACTATGTTTTATAGATAGGTTCCTAGGAGCCGTAAGAGTGTTCTACACTATGTTTTATAGATAGGTTTCTAGGAGCCCTGAGAGTGTTCTACACTATGTTTTATAGATAGGTTTCTAGGAGCCCTGAGAGTGTTCTACACTATGTTTTATAGATAGGTTTCTAGGAGCCCTGACAGTGTCATACACTATGTCTTATAGATAGGTTCCTAGGAGCCCTGTGAGTGTTCTACACTGTGTTTTATAGATAGGTTCCTAGGAGTCCTAAGAGTATTCTACACTATGTTTTATAAATAGGTTTCTAGGAGCCCTGACAGTGTTCTACACTATGTTTTAAGCTATTTTAAGGTGCGGTTCATACAGAACTTGTTCTACCTGAAACAAAGTTTGGACCCGGGTCACCCAAACCTGAAATGAGAGATCCTGAGAGGTTCACCCATCTCTAAATGCAGCAGGTGGCAGATTTTATCAACTGCATTCCTTAGATTTCATTTCAGGCACTTTTGAGCATTAGTGTTGTATACATCTTATGTGTAGTTTATTGTTTCTTGAAACATTACAAACCATTTAAAGCCTGCCTCCTAGCCTCCAAGCATAACTTTGGATAAATATTTCTTATATATCAGGTAAATATAAAAAACTTTGTAATATATCTTATTAAAGAAATATGTTTCCTTCGCCATGCATAAGGCTGCTCTCCTCATCTTAGCTCAAACTGTTGTTTACAAGAATCTGTCTCCATACATACAGAAGTCTATGGAGAGAGGAGGGGGACTGTTATTTGATTTATTGACTCATTCTGTGCAGTGGTAGACTCTTGCCTTAAAGATATAGCAGTGTCAGATGAGCTCACATTGTAACAGTAGCAGTTATTTGTGTCTTCATTCCTCTCTCTCTACAGACTTCTATGTAAAAAAGTAACTCAGCCTGATAAGTTAAAAAGGAAATGTATTTCTTTAACAATATACATTAAAAAGTTTCTTAAATTCACCTGTGAAAAGTTGTTTATAACTGGAAGTACACTTTAACTAGATGGTGACTGCCCATTGACTATGTACGTTTGGGTGGTTGGCATCTATCTCTGCATGACATACCTGTACATCCTTGCAAAGATCAGCAGCTGCACAAGATTGCACTGCTGCAGAAGCAGGGAGTCTGCTGTTACAACAGCCAGACATCCCACAGAGAAAGCAGTGATGTTTTTTCATCACCTCTGCATTTCCAATAGGAATGGAAGCTACCATGATGTGGCTTCCCTTCTGGACCAGCAGTCATGTGATGTGCTGGGGGCTGGGACCTACAGGAGCATTGGGAGCTGCCATGAAGTGATAAATAAATAAAAAGACAAAAACAAAGTGAAATAAAATAAACTCCTATCCCTGTTAAGGTTCTTGCCCCACCCTTGGTGACACAACACTATAGAGAGGGAAAACTATTTAAAAAAATGTAGTATCCCTTTGTTCGATTATAAGGAAAAATGTGATAAACAGACACATCACCGAAAAAAAAAGACATAAATATTATTTGAATAACCAGGAAAAATGTTATAGCCATCAAAGACACATATACCAAGAAACCCATGTGTCTGGTTCTGAACCAGGGAAAATGGCCTGGCCCTGAAGTTGCTAACAGCATGGGTACACAGCATGTCTGAAATCTCAGTACTAGAAAGGTACCACCCTATAAATGATATGATATAAGAAAAATGTGTCATTTAAGATACATAGAAAACCAAAGCACAAAAATGTGTTAATTACAGTAAAACCACCACCAGAATAACCCTTATGAAAAAATGATACAATGGAAACCTATGCATATATATATATAGATAGATAGATATAGATATATATATATATATATATATATACACACTTAGGTTTTCTTTGTATAGTTTTTAATACTATAGCAAAGATTACCAATCCCATATGCTGATCAACAATATGTACATTTGTCTTGATATTAGAAATTACATCAATTCATGAATTTGAAGGCTTGTGGGGATCAGCTGTGTAGTATAATTACATATTTGTTTAATATGAGCCTGAAACTGGAAATAGTCCATAAATTATGGAAATCTTCCTGTGTGGTACCGGCTCCAAAGAAATCTCACCCTATGGACCTCAATGATTACAGACCTGTAGCATTGACATCCCACTTGATGAAGATCTTAGAGAGATTGGTTCTCACACATCTCCGCCCTCTAGTGAGCCCCACTATGGACCCTCTCCAGTTTGCTTATCGGCTGGGCATTGAGGTAGATGATGCCATCATACACCTTCTGCACAGGGCTCTGTCTCACCTGGAGAAACCAGGTAACATGGTGAGAATAATGTTGTTTGATTTCTACAGTGCTTTTAACACTATACAGCGAGGACTACTGAGAGACAAGCTGGCCCTTGCTGGAGTGGACCACCACCTCTCCAACTGGATCCTAGACTACCTCACAAACCGACCTCAGTATGTGAGAGCGCGAGACTGTGTGTCAGATACCGTGATCTGTAATACGGGGGCACCTCAGGGTACAGTTCTTGCTCCTTTTCTCTTCACACTGTACACTGCAGATTTTAGGTGCAACTCATCTAGCTGCTACCTACAGAAGTATTCTGACGACTCTGCAATAGTAGGCCTCATCACAGACGATGATGACAGGGAGTACAGAGAACTGAACCGGGATTTTGTGGACTGGTGCCAGCAGAACCACCAGAGGATTAACGCTGGGAAGACTAAGGAGATGGTGGTGGACTTCCGTAAATGCAGATGCCCTCCTAAACCAGTGGACATCCAGGGGACGGGCATAGAGATTGTCAACACCCATAAGTACCTGGGTGTGCTCCTTAATAATAAGCTGGACTGGGCAGATCACATGGAGGTCCTGTACAGGAAGGGCCACAGCAGGCTCTATCTCTTTAGGAGGCTGAGAGCCTTTGGAGTCCATGGGGCACTTCTTAGGACTTTTTTCAACTCGGTAGTGGCATCAGCCATCTTCTTCGGAGTGGCCTGCTGGAGGAGCAGTATATCATCCAGGAATAGAAATAAACTCAACAAGCTGATTAGAAGGGCCAGCTCTGTCCTGGGAGCCCACTGGACCCAGTGCAGGCAGTGGGTGACAGAAGGATACTGTCCGTGGTGTGCTCCATGCAGAAGAAGAAGTCCCATCCCATGCATGAGACCGTGATAGCGCTGGGCAGTACTGTCAGT
Organism: Leptodactylus fallax; assembly: GCA_947044405.1. Taxonomy (NCBI): domain Eukaryota; kingdom Metazoa; phylum Chordata; class Amphibia; order Anura; family Leptodactylidae; genus Leptodactylus; species Leptodactylus fallax. The sequence goes on from CAMRHE010000049.1 coordinate 863,619, forward strand.
GACCGACTGCTCCACCCTAAGTGTGAGAAGGAGCGCTATCGGAAGTCTTTCCTCCCCGCCGCGGTTAGGTTGTACAACCAACACTGACCTAAGCGAAGATCAGTCCATACAGAGAACTGAAATATCTAACTGTCTGGGATATCCCCCCTGCTACTTCTTATCTGTCTGTCTACTATCAATGAAATGCCTCTACCTTGGAACATTCTTGTATATATTTGTATCTGTATTTGTATTGCTTATCTATGCTGCTGTAACACACTGAATTTCCCCATGGTGGGACTATTAAAGGATGATGATGATGATGATGATGATGATGATGATGATGATTATTATTATTATACATTTATATAAATCCTTAAATCCATCAATATCCAACCAGTTATTATAATGATCATCCTGGTCTTTAACACTATGTGAGCAGCTGCATACAAACACAGCAGTATGACCTGCACTGTTTTTGTCATGTCAATACAGAGTAGCTATATCCATACCTCTATCACATAACATAGGCTCTGTAGGTATGAGTTTTGCTTTTTAATGTAAATCAGTTTGTTAGTGAAAGTGTTGTGTAGAGCCTCTAACCACACAGCAAGCCAGAGATGACAAAATGGATAATTACATAAATCCAAAGTCAGAAGACTCCTAAACATTTGCTGGCGGGCAGCGCCACTGTTATCTAATCACTTCTGTTATTGCAGATTTATGAATTAAGGGTAAGAAATAACACAAGTGCCATATTCTAGTTAATTATTTATACCATATTAGAATGCGTATGTACTTTTCTAGAAAGAACTGGTTTACTACAAAATGTACATAAAAAGAAAATAAACTATAGCCAAAGAGTTCATATGTGAGTTATTGAAATATTATCTGTAACTCACACAGCTTTAAGGGACTGCTTTAAACCCTCTCCTGATCCCAACCCATCTTTAAGCGGTGGCATCTATTGACAGTATGGGCACCTTCAGAGTTGACTTACTTCTGAAGGTGCCCATACAAATAAGATCATATTCCATTGAGCTTGCTGACTTCTATGGGATTGGCCAGTTTGGTGTAGTGTGCCAAACCCCCGCCTTGTTCTTCTGGAGAGTTATCTCCATAGAGAGCGCATGAATGCTCAACCAAGCATCTATGAGTATGGAGGGCTCAGGGGAACTGGTCATTTTTAAGAAGTCAACAGATAAGATAAGTCTTAAAGGGAGTCTATCATTCGCAAAAACATTTTTAAGCTAATGGCACATTGGAATGGCCTTTAAAAAGGCCATTCTTCTACCATTCCTTGTTTTCTTCTCCCAGCCAAGATAATTTGTTTCTTCATGTATGCAAATGAGCATCACGGAGCACCACGGAGCACCCGGGGCGTCCCTTCTCTTCTGCGAACTCCCATCGCGTTATCACTTCTTTCTGCCCCTTCATCAGTTGCGGTGACTCCCCTCTTGCTCTTCTCTCTTCTTACTTCTCGCTCTCAGTGAATTCTCACGACTGCGCATGCGCAATCGGCTCTGCCACGCTCTTGTGACAGACCACCGGCTCCCTTTAAAACACTATGTACACTATTTTTTAAGCCCTTTTACCTTTTCTATGCATCTAAACTTAACAAAATTTTTGCAAATAATCTTTATTAAAAGTGTCCTTTAATTTTGTGTCTACAATGCCAACAAAGACATATATAAAGCTGTAGCACTGTTTAACTTGACTTTCTGCAGCGTGATAACTTTCTGTGTCATGATATCCTATTTTAGAAAGCAACAAAAGCTATTGAAAGAGTTGATTTAACTCTGTGTGCCACAGTGTTGTTAACGTGTTATGAGTCATGTTAACCTTTGCTACATCTGTATATCTATGGTTAAAGACCACAAACTAGCCCTCTGAAGTCTGACTTTGAAATCATGTGTTACTCCCTTCTATCTAGTAATTCTTGATTACATACATTTTATAGACTGCAACAAGTTATAGCCATGGAGACACAACATCTGCACATCAGCTGTGTGGGTCAAGCTGGCATTTCAGAGCAACAGATGGTTTTCTGATGGGCCTAGGATTTGAGACAATAATGGACTCCAAAGGTCCAGTAGAGGTAAACCACATTTGGAGCTGATCTTAAAGTAAAACAAAAACTTGCCCCCAGGTATTTTTCTAAGGTTGGGTCACAAATAACCAATTAGATCTTATTGATTATATAGTTTGTACAATTGTAACAACAGAGATTGCAATACAATTTACAGTGGCCATCTTCTTTTTTATAACTGTGTGACAGGAGCTGTCTAGCTATCAGCAATAGATGCGATAGGAGTTTGTGTTTCCCCTGTGGAGAGCCTGTGTGGAACAGTCCATCATACAGAAATTAAGACTAAGATTTTTGCAGACAGCAGGCCAGAAAGAGATCAAATGACCCAAGTGAAGAGAAGGATTCCCATGAATTTTCAGATGGAAAGGAATAACAAAATATAGTAATGCTAGCAGAATTATATATATTAGGGCCATAGGTTATATAATAAAAGAGGAAAAGACAAAGAGCTTCTTTACCTTCTTAATCTCCCCTTTCCATAAAATGTTTTATTACCTATATAAGATGAACTTTGAAATCCATCATGCAATACATCACTTGGCCTAGTGGGATCCACTATTTCTTATTAGCGCTCTAGCTAATAGATAGGGTTTGTCTCATCAAGACAAGACTTTAAAGGGGTATTCCCATGTACATAATCATATTTACATTTGTAGATAATGCAAAGTTAAAGATTTTTACAAATATAAGTAGTTAAAAATTCAGCAGAGTTTTAAAGATTTTCTCTAACTATGTTAGTGGTGATAGTTTGTTGTCTTGATCGGTTGCCAATGGATAGGACCACAAATGCAGAAACTTTCTACGGTTTGGAACTTGTCAGGAACCCAGCCATGATTTTCTTATTGCAGTTAGTTTATCAGGCAGGGACACTACATGTATCAGAAGATATCCCGGCCACGATAAGGCAAATCATGGCTGCTTTTCTGACCTTAGAAAGGTCCTACATTCATGGTCGTATCCATTGGCAACCTATCAAGACAACAATTCGTGACCACAAGATATTTAGAGAAAATCTTTAAAACTCTGCAAAATGTTTAATTACTTATATTTGCAAAAATGTTTAACTTTTAATTATCTACAAATTTAAAAATGGTTATGTTCGTGGGAATACCCCTTTAAGTTTAAGCCCTACCCAACCTTCACCATACATGTACTGTGGATGTCAGGTATTTAAACATGGTGCTCGCTCAGGAGATGAACAGGCATCAAAACTGCAAGATCTTTACTGTTTTACTCATCAAGAACCCACTGGCAATGTCTATCTTTAATCGCAGACATTTAATCCCTCAGATGACGGCATCCGACCGCAGTCATCTAAAGAATATTTTAGCTTCAATTCAGTTGCCGTGAACTGCTCCAGCATAGTGGAGTCTTCATAAGGGCCTGTCAGAGGAATATTTCTATTGAGCTCTGTCTGTTGTTGGGCTCAATAGTAATACACCAATAATCTGCAATAAAGTAGTATTGCAATCTACACCTTATAAAGGAGGACCATGCAGATATCAGTATATAAAGGCAATGGGGGAAATTTATGTAGACTGGTATATTTAATGCCAGTCTTCATATTCCCTGCTCTGGCTGAGGGTGCACATCATTTATGAGGAGGTGTATGCCTTCTTATAAATCAGGCATAAATGATAATAAATCTAGTGCAACTTCCACATCACACCACCTTCCAAGAAAGTACAAAAAACTAGCACACAAGGCAAGGGGAAGATAGATAGATAGATAGATAGATAGATAGATAGATAGATATTCAGATAATAAATAGATAGATAATAGATAGATAGATAGATAGATAGATAGATAGATAATGAATAGATGGATAGCTTGATAGATAGATAGATAGATAGATAGATAGATAGATAATAAATAGATAGATAGATAGATAGGTAGATAATGAATAGATGGATAGCTTGATAGATAGATAGATAGATAGATAGATAGATAATAAATAGATAGATAGATAATAAATAGATATATAATCGATAGAGAGATAGATAGATAGATAGATAGATAGATAGATAATAAATAGATAATAGATAGATAGATAGATAGATAGATAGATAGATAGATAGATAGATAGATTTTTATTATTATTAGGGGGGTACAGCTACAGGTAGTGCAGTAGTAACAGTTACCCATGCTCTTTGCCTGCTGGGAACTAAAATACCCATTGCCACATAAAAGACACCAGCATCAGTTCTGGCACCCGGTAGGTAAGGTGGCCTGTTACATATTTTGCATTAGTACCAAGGAGGTTAAAGTTCTTCCTTTCGCCACACGTGAAATAGATTATTTTTCCCCTGCACTTTTACAAGTCGCTTTTATCTCCTTCTATTACCACAAGTGCAAAACTTTCAAAACAATTTAGGGCTTTTGAAATCTTTTACTTTTTTTCTGCCTTAAAATGACAAGAGGTTGGAAGTTTCAAGGTCTCATTGAAAAAGCTTAATAAGAGAAGCCGGGGGATTTCTGCAGAAAGTATACATTATTACTGTTATGAAAGACGCATTAATAACAGAACCTGCAGAACTGTTTGAACTTGAATTTGTTCATTAACAGGATTTACCCCCTCACCGTGATAATTATTACTTCTCTTAAGAGCAAAGTGCAAATTCAGAGCTACAAAGGAAGAATCTGGTGAAAGTTAAATGCACGGTAATTAAATCATTTAATTGAAAAGTTTTACGTAATAAAAGAAAGTGATAAAAAGAAGAAATGCAATTAGGCTTAACAAGTATCCTCTAGTATTACTTCACCTGAAAACAATATGCCACTATATTAAACAAACTTTTAATTGAATTTTTTTCTTCTAGGCTCCCGTAAATTATAGAACTAAGTTTTGTCAGCTGAATACACAATGGACTTTAGCTGGATGTACACACATTTCCGATACACCGTCGTCCCTATGACTCGGGAACATTAGCATTTAATTCATGGCAAGAGTATAATCTAAGATGGGGCCGGCCTTTAAAGCTGTTTAGGAATTTGGCAGAAGTTTGCTACTCCTAATAAAAACAATTAAGGATTCCTCCCTTAAGAGCCACTTTGGTTGCAATATTTTGCTCATGATCTCTGCTTAAAATGTCACATATGGTTAGAACAGCAGTACCAAACCGCAGGGACTGTATTACAATCAGACACTGCCCTGTCAGATAGATTTTGTCCAAGTATCTGAACAAAGCTATGGCCTTAATACTCTGTAATTAGCTGGTTTAATGCCCTGTTTTCTACAAAACATATACATGTGAATGCAAGGATAAAACCTACACGCAGACATGAAAGCAAGCAAATACCATCTTTGAGGGAAAACTCATTTCCCCCAAGTCGTGTAGTAGAAAAGGGAATTGGACACAGAATTAAAGACAAATAAATTAACAGATTTGTGAAAATTATCTGGCAATGTGATTTGTTTTATCTCTCGAATCTCCCTTGTTGGCCCAGAGGACCCAATTATCACGACCTCTGATTTGGTAATTCGAGGCACCACTGATGCTGTGTACTGTGCACCTGGTGTTCAAGGGTTCCTTGGATTGTGTATGCAGAATCTTGGTCTCATATGGTAAGACAGGGATTTCTACAACACAGGGAAGGGAACCGATCATTTGTTGCAGGATTGCCACTGACCGTGAGCTAAAAATAATTTCAAATGATTTCTATATTCATACAATATTGAAGCAATCTGCAGACAAGTAAATGAACAGACCCCTAGCTATAATCTTCCCATTATCTAAAGCTGTTACAGCTAATTACACCCAAGTTTCAGTGAAATTACATACTTAAGCTGGTCATACACCTTCAAATGTGAATAGCGTGAAAGACTATGCAAAAGTTCAAGGCAGGTGTGGAAAATATGCAGCAAAGTAAGAATGCTTTCAAAAATAGAAGTGTCAATAGTTTATTTCTATCAATTAACAAAAAAGAAGTGAAGGAACAAAAGAGAGATTTAAATCATGTCAATATCTGGTGTGACCGCCTTTTGCCTTCCATCAGTTCTTCTATATACACTTGCAGACAGTTTTTGAAGGAACTCGGCAGGGAGGTTGTTCCAAACATGTTGGAGAACTAAGCACAGATCCTTCAGTCTCTTCATGTAATCCTAAACAGACTACATGAAGTTGAGATCAGGGCTATTTGGGGGCCATATCATCACTTCTAGGACTCCTCCTTCAAAGAGTAGTCCAGGGCTGCTTTACCCATAGGGCCAATGGTGCATCCACTGCAGGGGGCCTTCTGTGGAGCTTGGGCAGGATAAATTAAATTATGTGGGGGGGGGGGGGGCACTAACACACCAGCATTAGTTCCACAATAACCTAAACATTTTTGCACAGTACTATATACTACATATTGATACTTGTAAGGAGGGCAAAACTATTACACTAAAACCACATAATAGAAGTACTTAAGTTATTGTTTTTCACAAACTCTTCTCCATATTCAGCCACCTTGTCTGTGGGGAGAGAGTCTCCCTCTCCTCCACTGTGTGTTCTCTAAGGGGTATCTTGACCACGCCGCAGAGGCATCATTAACTGTAGATCATCCACATGTAGTTGCAGTTTCACAGCCGATAACATCAGTTTCTATCTACCTGCTGCTGTCATGTTCCTCTCTTTTGCTCTTCCTCCTATTACAGTAAACAATTAACCAAACGTCAGTTCCTTATTTATCCGCCTGAATGTTGCAAAAACAATGTTCTGGCCAAAACAGCTGGCTTTCTTAGACAAAACAAACAATCCTGTACTTTAAACCTTTTACAACTGGGTAACAGCAATGACTCAGCACATATCAGCCTTCACTATGAATCCACTTAGGCTAAGTTCACATCTGCGTTCAGGTTTCCGTTCGGGGGGGTCCGCTTGGAGACCCCTGAATAGAAACCCATAGACTGTAATGGGGTCTGTGTGGTTTCCGCTCAGTTTTTGCCCGAAGAGGGTGGAAAAATGTGCAGAGAAAAGTCCTGCTTACAGCACTTTTCTCTCCACATTTTTCATGCAGAGAGGGGAACAGAATCCCCAAACGTAATGCAAGCGCAGATGTGAACCCAGCCTATGTGCAGCTAAGCATTAGGAATGCAACAACAACTCAACTATAATATACATTTTATACAGTTTCTGGCTACAAATCTTAGATACTCAACTTTCCCCTCTTTACACAGCCACCAGCTATTCCTTCCAACTTTGGCCAAGCATGCAAGTGTTTTGTCAATTGTAAGAGGGGAGTTAAAGGAGAGTCGTCACACTCTCATATACATAAAATATTAATATAATTCAGTTGTGCTGCACCTGTTCAATACTTTTTTGTAAAACTAAAGACTGAAATGATGAGATTGAAGAACCTCTGTCTGTGATGGTCAGGGTAATTTAAATACAAGGCTAGAGCAGAAAACTGAGTCTCTGCCTTGGGTGAAGGAAAACCTAACTACAGCTTTAGGTTAGGCCCCTCATATTGTGCTGCAGCCAAAAGCACTGCAGAAAAGACCACGCATTGCTTTTTTTTTTCCGCAGCGATTTTCACAGAATGTCTGCAGAGGTAACTATGCAGAAAATGCAATGGTTTTTGAAATCGCAGCGTGTCCACTGCGGATATTTTTCTGCAATGTGTGGATGGAATTAGCCAGAATCCCATCCACTTTGCAGGTACTGTAAAACGCAGCGCTTTTTTGCCGCAGTATTTACGCTACGTGAGGCCTTAGCCTTAAACTTAGCCATTGGATAAATAAAGAAATGAATGAAGGTAAAAAAAATATACATATTAATTCACATTATTCTATAGCCCAGTAACTTCCTAGACAGAAAATTACCAAAACAATACTGCTACAAAATGTTCATTTTTAAAGATAATATATAAGAAAAAGAGTTTAATAAAAACCAGTTTCGATATGTAATCTGACGAGTTCTGAATAGTGAAAACTCAGCAGAGCAGAGATGATCTTTTATGCTGTGTCTAGTAATATCAAGGTGACTGATTCAATAAATAATGTTTTTCCCCTTAAGTGACTTATCGGCTGTCTATAACTAAGTATACCATCCACAGTTTGACTTTATACTTTATCATTTTCAAATACAACTTTGCTGCAATTCTTATTAAAGCTGTTTTATTTACTGTCCTGAAGGTAGAAATTTTATAGCCTCTTATCTAAATTCACAATCTAGTTGCATTTGAGCCTTTAAGGAAAGTAGTGATTATATCTCCTTGAGTGGTACCAAATATCTAAAAGACCAGCAACTGTTTGGACACTTCTTCTCGGTGTTTGATGTTTCCTTCCCCTCAAGCTAAGAAAGATATTTCTTCAGGTAGCTCATGTTATTTTTTTCTGCAAAAGACCAGAGTAAATACAGAGCTTCAGTCATTCCTATTGAGGTATGTGGAGGACCAAGGTAGAATCAAAACAGAATATGCCAATGTAGTATTGAGAATATTGCCCCTGAAATTTAAGATCAGGATGTTTTGTGGTATCTGGAAGACTCGGTTCTTCACTGCCATATAGTAGAAAGGAAGTAACTTCTTCAGCCGTCGACCCCCCTTTAAGGCTTGTAAACCTGAAGCTGTAGCACACTCCCATTATACTTGAGCTTTATTTGAAAATTTCTAAAAACAGCTTTTTCAAGGAAATGGTGGATCTATTGGACTATCTAAAGGTATGATGGGGCTCAGAATATTGTGCCCTACAGTGCACTGTGACTGGTTTGATATCCAGGTTTTTGGTGAAGGATTCCCTTTAAGTATGGTTCAGGTTCGGATGAAATGTCAGCCCCCATCAGTTATTACATGGTGAGCGCCACTCTATACTCAAAAAATGTCAATGCTGAATATAAGTGAACAGAACGAGATTATGAAAATGGAGAGAACACTATCGATGTAAAGGTTATAATAATGTTCTACAGGAGATTCCAATCCCTTCATTTGCTGCAGTCAGTTCCATCCCAGAAATATTTTTTAGTAGTATAATGTTGTACTGTGTTAGCCATAGAAAGTAGTGGAAGAGTGAAGAAATCAGGCGATACCTTTTAGAGGCTAACTGAGTATATTTGATAGTAAGCTTTCGAGAGTCTAGCTCTCTTCTTCAGACATGGTGTAATACTAGAAACTGAAAATTCACAGACTCTTTATACACACACAAGGCATGGATCTTCAAAGGATCTTAGAATAACAAAATGCAATATAAGTCGAGAAGTTATTTACAACTGGTCAAGAAATAAACAATCTGGAAAACTTGTGGGGCATGACGGAGGAATCAGTAATTCTCTCTGATATCTGTTACTTTTAGAGATATTTTTAGGTTTCTATATATATCATGAAGAATTAATGCTTATTCCATAGTATGTATCACACTTATTCTATTATAATTTGTTGCACCTATCCTGAATACCTGTCCAATGGAAAGACAACTTTTTTCTAGAAAATATAATGACATTATGGGTGTAAGCAGGAGACAAATTCTACAATCTGTAAGCAATGTGGCTGCTGTCAGATGTCAGAACTGTCACATTTTTGATGCCAGGAAAAGACTCACTAGAACACTAGATACTGAAAACCAAGCGCGGCAGCTAAAACCCCCAAAGTTTTGCTATCATAGCAAGAGGAAGCTGTGGATTGTCACAGGCCACTTCTAGAGTGACCACTACAGGAGAAACGTGGAACTACATGGTACCTTTCAAAATGAATGGTCATGCTAAGTCCTCCAGAGTGGGAGACACTCTTTGCAGCATCTTTTTTTTTCTCAGGCTAATAAAGGGGGATCTCAGAATGGTTTTCCTCATGGCATAACCCCTTTATTTAAAGTGAGAAAAAACAGATACTTGCACATCATTGAATTATGTACATTTTACCCTCACGAAACTTGATGACAGCCATGATGTCATAGACATAATCTCAACAACACTCAGAATTTGCTTCAATGTGAAATTCTCCAAGTGAAACAGTCATGGTGTCCTGATATAAATAATAGTGTACGCCATATGCGGGCAACGATTGACCAGATTATAGTCCTTTATAAGAATGATAACAATGAAGTCAAAAATGAACTGTAGAACACAACAGGAATGTGGGCAATGTTACTTTTATCCATTTCCATGGCAACTTCTTTTTTAATGTAACATTTGGCTTGGTATTGGCACAGATCAAGTGAAGTGATTCACAGTGTGAAATACGGATGTGAAAAGTCTTCACCCAGATTAAACTATTACTGTGTTAAAGAGAAATTATCACCTTATTACAATTTATGCTAATTAAATCAAGCACATTAGGAAACATATCATGACATGTCCCTGGGATTAGCAGTTTTGGCTGCGTCGTGTACTGTTTTTTGTTTTACTTTCTAAATCGTTTTTTATTTTTTAGATTATTCGCCATCTGTCAGACATGAGTAACAGTATAAATGGCTCTATCAGAACAAACATGACATAAAATCAAAGCTTATAAATAAAGGTATAAAAATAAAGGATCCACATAAAGCATGTATCATTTAGTAATTGTGCATATGGAAGAAACTTTGGGGTCGATGCATTAAGATTGGCAACAGATACACCAAAATCATTAAGAGACAGTTATCACTTAATGATTTTGGAGCATCTTGGTATGTCCGTGTACTAAAAACTAACATCTACGCCAGCCAGGGGCTCCATAGACTTCAGCTGTTATTTACTCTAGTTTTCTGTTATATTTGTCAGGCCATAAAGGTCTGCCCCTACCCACTCACACCCCAACAACTTTTAATAATAATGGCAAGCACAGTGCAAATTAGTATAAAGTCACAAAATTTTATGAAACGATGTGTCACTTTTCTAGCTGGAAAACTGGGGCAGAGTCAATAATATATTCCTCCTTTAGGCCACTTTGTGGAAACGCTGCGGCAAAAAACGCCACGTATTACAGTACCTGCAAAGTGGATGGGATTCTGGCTAATCCCATCCACACTGTTTTTGTAAATCGCAGCATGTCAGTTATACCTACAGAAATGCTGGTGGTTTCTGTATAGGTAAAATAGGGACAGAAAGTCCACAGAGGAAAACTCTGCACACTTTCTGTGAAAAGCGCTGTGGAAAAAAAACGTGATTTCCGCTGCCTTCTTTTCAGCAGTGCTTTTTGGCTGCAGCTCACTACGTGGGGCCTTAGCCTTAAAGGGAATGATGAGAATTCATCATTCCCTCTATGCCAGTTTTCATCATATTGAGGTGAACATTTGACGCAAGGCCCTTTCTTCTGCCAAATGTGCACCATAAACCCCAATCTGTGCCTCATCCACCAAATTGTGAGTATATGGGCAGGGATAGGATTGGGGTGGAGAGAGCATTGGTCCTGATTTATTATAACTTATGAAAGTCTTAATAAATTTGCACCAGTGTGTCACCAGAAAATATTGCCACATTTTTTTAACCAAGTTTTTATATTTTATGAATTTTTGGTGATTTATTTTTAAATTTTCAATGTCACTATTAATATTTTAAAATAGTACTAAATCCTGTAGTTTTTACTGTGAACATTAAGCCTCATAATAGAATTCCATTGCAGCAGTCACCCCATTTACATCAAAAGATTGGATTACAATAGAAGATAACACCTCTATAGATAAAACCACTGATCTGTCATTGCATCCACTACTGACAATAGATGTTGTCACAACTAGAGATGAACCACTGATGATTCATTTTGTTTCAGGTTTGGACCAGTCAACCCTCTGGTTCATTTTGAACTTGTTCGGGTAGAACCAGAAGTGAAATTATTATACTCTGAGGTCTCTTCAAACCCAAGAGTGTAATAGGTGGAGGCCCAGAAGAAGTGTTAAAAAATAACAAACATGTACTATTTGTTACTTTCCCTCGCTTCCTCACAGCATCTGGCGCCATCAGGCGTCCGAGGTCACTACTAAGGCCTGTGATTGGACACATGGTGGGAGATGAACCAACAAAATTTTGTGTTCGGACAAACATGAAACTTTTGAAAATTTTGGGTCAAATCCAGTTGACCCAGTATCCTAAAACTAAAAACTGACCCAAACTGTAAATGATATAAAGAGATGCCTATTGGACATTACTTACTTTTTCAGAGGTGGTGTACATTAGTATATTTTATTTTTCTAAAAGCAACATTTTAAAATTGTACATTTTTGTCTTGATATTTTTGTTATTTTATACTTTTTATAGATATTTATTTTAAAAAAATTAAACAAATTTAAATTATACAAAATTTTTTTCAAAACTAGCAAAACATACAGATAGTATGAAACCTAGTGCACTAATATGAGATACTGTGCAAGCATTGGAGTGATCCACTAGATGACTAGTACAATAAATCAAGGCTTGACAATCTTTGATAGTGAGCATGATTCAGCTTTTTGATCACTTGTTCAGCTATAGCTCCTCATCATTAAGGAAGCATACAACCCATCTTTACATGTCACACTTATTGCAACAAAAGTAAAATTTGTAGTCACATGGTAATGTATGAAAAAGTAATCACAGCACATCACGTAGCAATTATTGGGTCATTCAGGTCATAAGTCACCATCATGCCGATACAGTATGCTTTGCTATCCCATGAAAACCTACTAAGGCTGAGGCACCAAAGCTTTTTTGTTGTTGCAGATTTTGCTGCAGTTTTTTGAGCCAAAGCCGGCAGTGGATTGAGCAGGAGGGAGAAGTATAAGAACTTCCTATATATTTCCCCATTCCATTTGTAGCCATTCTTGGCTTTGGCTCAAAAAAACGCAGCGAAATCTGCAACAAAAAAAGCTGCGTTTCCGCAACATGGGGCCTCAGACTAAAGGGGTATTTTCATCACTGACATCTTAGAATATCCACAAGGTATGCCATAAATGTCTGACAGGTGTAAGTCCTACCTCCAGAATGAGGATCCCCTGACCCTCAATCCTGACTGCTGGCATGGTCACACTGAATACAGCGGTGGCCATACTTGCCTGGCTCTCTATTGGTATTAGGATATATTTTGTAATGTGGGTAACATAATTTACTTTTTGTGCATTTCATGTAGACAGTTCGTACATGGGAGCAATGGCAGATTATTATTGGCATACTGGCTGACTGTCACTGTATTGTACTATACTGTAGGTGACATTGTAGTGTGGCAGTCATTTTTAGGTGGCAGTAAATGCATGGCCATATCAACTTGAATGGTGCTAAGGTGGTGCTTACACCTTGGGGCAGATTTGCTAAACATCATGTACTATATAACTGACATATATGTTTTGTACCACATTATTGTCATAGATACTTTTTGACAAGGGGGGGCATGGCTTTGTGAAAAAGGGGCGTAGCTTAATATGTGACAACAAGCACCACAATTTTCACTTTGTGGCTTGATGTTTGATATTTTTGGGGGGTTCTTTTTGCAATTGTGTTAATTTCATCCATGCTGTAGATGAAGCGTACAGGCATTCTTTGTCCTCCACGAAAACAGCATTTACCACCTATCCATAGGATAGAGGTTTCAGTATTGGAGGTCTGATGACTCAGGTCCCTACCAATCATGACAGTGGGGGTCCTCGAGCCCCCTGTGTGATTGGAGCAGCAGTGCACAGGCCATCACTGACTAGGTGTTGTGCTTGGCTATCTCCATCAATCTCCTAGAAGTGAATAGTGCGGTGGTCTTTTCATTAGAAGCTTCACTGTGTTGAATATCTGCCATGGTTATGTGAGAATCACGCAAGTACTTGGCTTGCTATAAGACACAGTAATGAAAACTGTATTCTACCGAGACCAGAACCTGTGTAGTTATCACATGATCGGATTATACTGTAGTAAACATTAGAGGATCTGATATAATGACAGCAAGCAGAGATCATGAAATCCATGAAAGATTATCAAGCATTGTACTCAGCCACCCATCAGTCCCATAGAGATTGGATGGAGCAAGCATAGACAACATTCTCTCTATGCAAACAGAGGATACGGGGCCCCCATGCTCATGATCAGTGGGCGTCTGAACATTGGGACACCCAGCGTCACTTATCAATTGTCCCAAGACAAGCCTTTTAATGATGACATAGAAATCACATAAATGAAAGGTAAATGTGTGATTTTATTATTGCTTCAAACTGTTAGAAAGAAAAACCTAAGCACTTGCATTGGACCCCAGATATCATGGGGTTGACCCTGCTGGCCACATACTAACCAGCAGTTAACTATTGGATTATTGCAATAGGTATTGGTCAATATTAATGAATCCTCACCTCCCCGCTCTCCTCCTTCTCATGGTAGCTTGCCCTGCACATGATGTCCTGGATCTGTCACTGTCTAGACACAACATGCTGCGGCAGCTGATAAAGTAAATGTATGTAAATATAATGTAACCTAAAGGAAGCAACTGGTAGCTTGGCTCTGTTCACATATGCATCATGGCTTCTCTCATGAACAGAAATCATAACCCAGTGCCAGATCTGTCATTTGATAGACAATGCTGGTGTCCAGCAGACAACACAGATTTTTATTGGCGTTCATTGGGTTCCGCTACAATGCCAGGTACTTTGATGGAAAAGAAACAATATTCTTCCGGTAAGATAAAAAGGACTCTGCATTGCAGATGTAAACATAGTCTTATATGGGACATAAAACAATATGTTAGGATTGCTGCCTTAAGGTTAAAGATGACGGCCTATCCTCAGGCCATCAATGTTAGATCAGTGCTTTCTGACTCTCAGCACCTCACCGATCAGCTGTTTAAGTGTTTAATTTGCAAAATGCTGTTACAGTCCATAGCAGTTGTGAATATTCTTACAGTTTACTCAGTGAGTTCAGTGGGAAAATTTTAATACCATGTACAACCACTACAGATTGTAACAACATTTGTAAAGGTGAGTTCTGCAATCTGGTGGGGAGTGAGGAGAGGATGGGAGTAGTAGCTTTCTGTCATGGTCTGGTCATGGTAGCTGGGGTGGCCTCTATTAAATCTTTTCTCTCCTCGGGTCTGGTGAAGTGATGAGGGGACCTGCAATGTAAATATTACTAGTAGTAGTTCTCCTCTGGGATATACCCTGTGTTGAAGTCTCCTGTATGATGGTGGTTGGAGTGCCCTTGATGGTGTGGTACAGGATGAAATCGGGAAAAGTTGAAAAGTTGTTTTATAATGGCAGGTATGTTTTAAGACCTCTGGGCTTGAGCAAGAAATTTAGAGATGGTCCGCCAAGGGCCAGCACAATGGCCAGGCTGTGGGGAGTAACTGTAATGAGTAGAACTTGGCCCATGCAGAAGCTCATAGACCTAGTTGTGGTTATAAGGTCCTGTAAAAGTTCTCCTCAAACCATGCACATATTTGAATTGAGCAGAGTTCATATCCTCTCTCACTGATGTTATCTGACTTCAGCAGCCTAAGTCACAAGTGTGTGAGGGGAACCTAAGTAGAGTCTCCCTCACCCCTACTGAAATGTACTAATGTTGAGGGGAGGTCCTCTCTGCTCTCCCCAGCCACAGAACTGAAGTTACATAACTCTGAACAGGCAAACAACAGCTAGATGTAAAAAAAATGGAAATTCACAACTAACCACTAATGAAACCTTTCTGTAGTGTCCTACTAGGGCATTACATGGGCACTGAGAGGGCCACAGTGCTGGTGAGTGTGCTGCAGCTTCTTCAAACAGCTGATCGTTGGGGCATTAAAAGTTGGACTCCCATCAACATAATATTGATAGGATATCATGACAATAGGCCATCAATTTTATCTGCCCAAAAAAACCCTTTGAGGCTAAGGCCCCACTCAAGAAACACTGCAGAAAAGACTGCGGCGGAAATGCATTGCGTTTTTTTCCAGTGATTTTCACAGAAATTCTGCAGAGTTTTCCTCCGCAGACGTTCTGCTTCTATATGGAAAACACCAGCATTTCCGTAGGTATAATTGACATGCTGCGATTTGCATTTCCGCGGTGGATTATTTTCTGCAATGTATGGATGGGAATTGCAGGTAATGTAAAACTCTACATTTTCGCAACATGGGGACCCCGACCTAAGGTAAAATTCTTACTAAAGAGAACCTTTCCAGCACAGTTGGATTATCTTCTCTAGCCTCAACAATTCCTGAGCAATCAATGTAGTTAGTTTCAGCATACAATATTCTAATTAGACTTTCTTCTGTCACGTGGGCGGCCCTAGACTGGAGTAGACTGCCTTGGACCACCCACCTGACAGAAGAGGGCTTAATTAGCATATTGAAAAAATTCCAACTGTGTCAGAATCAGTGGAGCAGAAACTATTGATGGGTGCAAAGAGATGAAGATGGAGATGAAAGAACCCCTGTAACATTAGTTTCCCATTATCATTATTATGATCATGATTATTATTCTAAGTACTTTCCCATTCCTCATGGGTATTTTGTGCGCCATGTAATTTTTTTTTATAGATAGATAGACCTTTAATAAATATTGACAATTGATAAGGATAGATAGATAGACAGATACATAGATAGAACGAGTCTGGCTAGATAGATAGATAGATAGATAGATAGATACATGATAGATAGATAGATAGATAGATAGATAGATAGATAGATAGATAGATAGAACAAGCCTGGCTAGATTTATGACATTTTCACATAATTTTGCTGATCGGTGACTGCAGATAATGTTCACATTGAAATTTAATTTGTTTCCTCTCTTGTTTAATTAGAATGAGATTATGTGACAATAGATGAAGCAAGACCCGCTCATTTACAATAATTATAGGACATCGCAGTCTTCATTTGTCTAAGTGGTTCTCAAATCACTACCGTCTTAACAGATCAGAAATCAAGACTGGCATATTTTGCTTACTTTCCGACTGTCAAACATTTAGTTACAGCCTACGTCTTATGCAAATAGGGCGTCCTCTGGTGTTCAGATGAGGTTTTGCATTGTGTCTGCTACACTCAGATCCCAGAGATACAATCCAAACATGGTCTGCTAAGCCACAGGGTTAACACACATGAGGTTTGTAAGATAAATAAGAGGCGACATGAAAGGCATTATCCTAAAAAGGAACAGTGATATCCTTCAATGGCCATAATGTATTCCATATAGTCCCTGGACTGCAATAATCAATTAGCAGCTGGCAATGTGCTGTGAAGTAAATTGTCGCACTCTCTATTACACGATGGTTATCGTATATTTATAAGGTGCGTTCCTGGCAATCAGAACCAACAAGGTGTTGAGTTCTCAGTTGTAAACGAAATTCTGGAAGGCTAGAGAAAAAAAACAGCAGTCACATTTTAAGAAAGGAGAGAGGAAATCGTGGAGACAGATTTCACACCTTTTGTCAAGAACGGTGCATTTTTGTTAGGGGACAAAAAGAAAGTGCCTGGATGCGTCAAACGATGGAAATGGAGAGTAGGCTGCCGTGTAAACACTGTGTCATTACCCTGAAAAGAATCCAGCTCACAATATGGGTCGTGTTCACCAGGATTATTATTGTATTCAATTATAATGTCCAAGAGGGTTATATTGATCTGCTCCTGACTGTAAACACTTCATTGATAGAATACGTCCTTGGAAATAAAAGATGATTCATTAGGGGTCTGTATTCTGCTTTCCCGGTCTCCTGATAGTGTATAGTGCAGAGGTTACGGTCACATCCCAATCTGGAAGCTTAAAAGTTTGTCCATAAGAGGAGTCCGGTTCCTATTAGACCTCCTACATTTAGGGTCAAATTACCTAAATCTACAACATCATAGGAATCCAAGATGCTATAAATTCGGGTCATTAGACCCAGGGTCAAAATAGGATAATAGAGTCTGTAATATCTGGACGAATCACAGTTATGTGCAGGGGGCCTAAATGTGTATGTTAGGTGAGGGACCCTATTACAGACTTTGCAGCACTAGGTAAATTGGTCTTATTGCATTGATACATCCCCAACTCCTATAATGCTTTAGAAATACACATATTTACCATTGAGGAGTCTGGAAAAGCTGGGTGACGAGCTGGTAGTAGTTATAATATTAGTTATATTAGCTGTTATACAAATTTCCAGAATCAACTATTTTTGACAAAGGAGGAAAACTCAAAGCTTTACTTGATAGAAATCAAGGTCTATAATGCATATTTGCCAACTCTCCCAATAAAACAGGGTGACCTCTCGGACAACAGGAAGAGCTGGAGAAACTGCTGAAAGTTCCAGCATCCACCAGGTTAGCAGGCACTTTATACGTGACTTGGTCATTTTATGTGTTGTTCACATCAGAAAAGAGGGTGTAACCAGCGCATTTCGTGTTCATGTGATGAAAAGCAGGGGTGGTGGTGCCAAGGAAGGAATGGATATCTTGAATTTCTGTCGAGAGATAAGCTGCCACCAGTGGAGTATGAAAGTGGATTCCTGAACTCCCCCATTGAAAGCACATACATGTTGAGTTGAACAGAGTGTGTATGTGTGTACAGGAGTAAGGAGACTGAACAAGTACTCGGCAAAGAACTACTGAAGGTGTATAGGATAATGTATGGTAAGAGGTAACACTACTGATGGTAAATAACACTTCCAATCATATTACCACAAATAGGAATTTTCACCCCCAACTGTAAGCAATGTATAGGATGTTGGAAGGATTGCCTTTAAATGTGTGTACAAAATTTGGAATGGTTTCTT
The DNA here is from genome assembly GCA_947044405.1 of Leptodactylus fallax. Taxonomy (NCBI): domain Eukaryota; kingdom Metazoa; phylum Chordata; class Amphibia; order Anura; family Leptodactylidae; genus Leptodactylus; species Leptodactylus fallax. The sequence goes on from CAMRHE010000049.1 coordinate 882,249, forward strand.
TTCTTTCCTAAATTGTGCCATAGATATCTACAAGTCACTTTATGACTGTGCTCCAAACAAAACTCATGGCGAGGTGTGCCGTTGTTTTTGGAAGTCTTGTCTTATTTAATCCTGGAGGACCCCTATAATCATTCTTATTATTGGAGCCAATAAAAATGAAAAATGAATATATTATAATATGATTACAAATGAATATGTTTTATGCCCATCCATAGCTCCACTTTGCTTTCTATACATATGATTGAATCAAGCAGTAAATGGGGGGCTGCTGTACATGGACTAATAAGGGTAGGTTCAAACTACCATTACTGTCTATTGTTCTCATCCGTCATAGAATGAGAGCAATGGACATTAAGTGCAGAATGCAGACCGAGCACACTCCATCAGGTGTCCATCTGCATTCATTCTCATGTTAAAAAATATGAGGGAAGTTTTCTTCTGTTCTGTTTTTTACTTTTATGGTGGAAGAAAAATTAAATAAACATGGTGGAACAAAGTTTCCGTCTTATTGTTTACATTAGAGTCAATGGGAATGGACGTAGGCAGAGAGGGCTCCAACTGTGACTGTCACTCTATTGCTATAAACGTCTATAACGGATGAGAACAACGGATGTTCACAACAGTAGTGTGAATATCCCCTGATACAGCTTTCATGGAAATGAGTAACAAAAAAGATTTCAAGTAATCTCCATGGCTCTGATAGATGTGTAGCTTGCCCCACACCCATCACTTGTCATTTAATAAGCAGTCTCTGGGACCTTGGTGCAACCGTAGCTTCTGCACCCCCTACAGCAATGCCTCTGGCTGTAACCAAAGAAACCCTAGAGCAGAGTTCTAGCATCTCTCTCTTCTTTCCTATCATATTTAATCAACAACGTTAAGATTTTTAATTTTTTTTTTTTTAATTCTCAATGCTCCAGCACAGACGCAATTGTTATTTTACCACTATTTGCCATGGCTTTGCAATACAATCATTAGCTGCACAATTTTTACTAGAAAAACACATTTTTAACAAATCAAATGTTTACTAAAACATGCGGTTTGGACACACCGTTGTAACTGGCTGTGCAGCACACTGCCGTAAAGTGTGAACTGGGATTAATTAGAATCCTGCGGGGCGTGTCCAGTTGCAATCGGTATTGGTCATATGATGTTTTAGAACTATCCATGCCAATACATTGAAATTGTGAAATCTCACCATATATGTCACCGATTCCTGAGTGCTATCTAAAAGCATCTATGGTTGGTTTTATCCTATGAAAGCCCTGCTACTTATGTTATCTTTATATCTCTATAAAATCTTATAATATTGGGTATATACATCATGATATGTAATGTTTTTCTATGACGGCTAGGGCAGGAGTAAAACTGCAGAAAACTTAGACAATTCTACCCACAATGCATCCACAAAACTACTGCTTTCTTCCTGCCGCCTGCACATTATTCTAATGATGCTGTGATTTACTTCTACTGCTTTGCTGCGGTGCTGTATACAGATAACGGTGCACACAGAGCAGGGGTCTATGCTTCTCATAGGCTGAAGATTTACTGGATCGAGGAAAACATTGAGCATCATTATGATCCAAGTCAGCTGCCACACATTAACGCTCTGTAGAGAAGACTCTCTGTGCTGACACATTTTATGCCATCCACATTGAGTCATGCCTTCTCGTCTAGGATTAGACGTGCTACACAGCCCCTGAAATCCACATGTATAGATATAGTATCAGGCCCGAAAGACAGCAGCGATGGAGAGGAAATTGAAATGACATTTGAATTGGAAGAAAGGAGGTGATGAGACAGTAAAATACGGGAGAACATAGAGTGCGGAACAAAAGGAGAACGAAGAAGATGAAAAAGGAGGTCAGACAGAGCCCTGGGGGTTGATCGGCAAGATGGGGCAGCTGTTTGCTGACCAGCTCTCTGTCACACCTTACATTTTTTTCTTGGCATTCTTAAGTGAGTAATTATTATAAAATAATGGCATTGCCAGGGGAGCAACACCAGTCCCCGGCACATTACAAGCCGACCAGGACTCTGCACAGAATTAGCATTTTGATGATTTCAAATAGCACTTCAACACAGCAACTTAGATAGAGTTGACACCAACTCCGTCCCCCAGTCTGTCATGTAAGGCAAAGGGATGCCGGTGCCACACGGGAATGAGGGTGAGCGTAGGAGTGGGGAGGATGCCAGCTAAATCAACATTTATAGAACAATGCAAAAGCTTCACTTCACACCGAATGTGGGGTCTTTGTAGATTAAACCTAGTAAAAGGCTGTAGGTACGAGCACAGGATTAAGGGGAAATTTAAAAAAAAAAAATGTCTAAAAGAAAGACCTGTTCATTGACCAAAGTAGCTTTTATTTCTCTCTGATTGGTTGTTTTTTAGACTGTTTCATCTGCCCCAATATTATTTGGCCATGTCACTAATGATCCAAATGTCATAATATATTTACTATGAGGGCAAGCACTAGATATCAAAAATCACCCACAGTAAAAAGGGTTTCCCACTAATTGTACATAGCATAGGGTATAAGTGTCTGAATATTGGGGTCCAATGGTTAGGACTATCAGAGGTCGCAAGGAAGGCGGTCCTCGAGTGCTCCATGAGAATGTGATGGCGATGTGTATCTCTGGCCAGTGCTCCATTCATTTCTATGGGATTTATGAACATTGCTCATACAAGTGAATGGAGCACCACCGCTCCATTCATATAGGGCACTCAGGGACCCCATTTGTGTGAATGCTGCAGACTTCAGTGGCAAGACCCCCCAAGGATTAGACACTTATCTCTTCTACTTTATGTTACTAGTGGGAAAATCTCTTTAGGCTAAGGCCCAACATAGTGAGTCGGAGCCAAAAACACTGCGGAAAAGACCGCCATGGAAACGCTTTGTGTTTTTTTACGCAGAGTTTTTTTTTTACAGAAAGTCTGCCTTTCTGAAAAGTGGTGAGACTGGCAGAAAAATATAATTTGTGACTTTTTTATTTGCAAGAGGTGGGAAATAGCAAATCACTGATTTGCGACTATTTTATGCTACAAAAGTCGATTTGATAAATCCCCAACATTGCGCTGTAACCCCTTTTTTGGATTATTAGATTAGATAATCCATACAATGATAGGATTCATATCACACTTTCTAAAAATCACTAACAATTTGGGAAATGGAAATGCTGGCCAAGGCATAATTCACTTTTCATCTATTTGACATAAAATTTCACCTCTGTATAAGGTAACATAAATCTAGATTTTTGATTTTGTACGCAGAGACTGAAGAATGAAGGAGGCTTATTTTATATACATACTATATACTTTTGCCTCAAGCCTTGACCATCTGTTCTGTTTAGAGATGGTTGGAGCAGACATAATGCTGTCTTAGGCATGAAAGACAAGAAAAACCCACCGAGGTGTATGAGGTGAAGAAACCCTTTTCTTTGAGAAGGCCTGCACCGGGATGAATAGTAAGAGATTATTGCACATCATACTACATGTAGACTATTTACTTACCACACAGGGTTGTGATTTATGTGTTGAAATACAATGGCGGATCCATTGCTAACACGGCGCACCATTTAGCACCCGCTAATTGGATAATGATCATTGTAAAAAGCCAATCTTCATAAACACTATAGAGAAAAACACGTATGATGGAGACATTGCTCTAAAGGTGCTGCTTTAACGTATAGAAAATATAATTTTAAAGGCTAATTGTAAACAATTAGAGTAAATGGCGTTCGCTAAAAATAACACAAGTGCCAACCAACGGCAGCTATCGGAAGGCGGCGGTAATCTCTGGCACATCCGCCTGAACCTCTGTGCCTAATGGACTTCAAATTATCAACATTGCTAAACTCTGTGCAAGCTTGTAGGAGGAACGTCCCCCCTCCCGCCCCACATCCATAATTTGTAATCAAGAGCATAATTTTGTCATTTTGCAGTACTAATTATCTAATCATGACACACCATATAACGTCCACGTCTAGCCAATTAGCTAAGACAATTATTAAAATTTGGAAGCCTAATTATGTCTCAATTTAATGCTGGCAAACTCTTGTCTACTTGTGTAATTAAAATGCTGTCTTTGCTTCTGCCTTCAGGGCAGTGGATGATTAGGACCTGTCAGGGGGTGCACTCAACCAAACCAGCCAAGCGTACGGTGCAACATGACCCTACATTGTAAGTGTGTCAACATATTAACCTGAATTCCCATCAGCGCACATAATCACATTTGGTGGAGATACAGAGGCTAAAACATGAAGTCATTTATTAAAAAAAAAACTACATGCCTTTTAATTAATGCTATAAAAGAATTGACACATCAAGTGCTCAGAGTCACAAGACGGTTTCATCTAATTAGGAGCCTCCAAGTATTTGCCTTTGTCTGCACAAGGAGCGTTCTGTTTTCTTCCTGACTTCTGGTGACTGGCTACGTGTATTTATATATTCCCTTGCCTTTGCACATGGAGAAGAGACCGTAAAAATTCTCGTAGAGAAAAACTGATAACAGAACTGGTTTCAAACGCAGCATATTTTCACTTAAAATCATGATCGAGCTGTAATTACCGTATTTTCTGGAGTACCAGAAACACTTGATGCACAATAACAATACTTATAGCAGTGCTTTACTTGTACAGTGTACCAGTTTCTCCCCCAGATTGCGACAGATTATAGCTGATTTATCAATAAAGAAGGTTAAACCTGATATTATCAACAGGGAAGGTCAAACCAGATTGCAACAGACTATGGCCGGGGCCCCACATAGCGGGAACGCCGCGATTTGGCCACAGTCAAAAAGCCACGGCAAAAAATGTTGCGTTTTACAGTACCTGCAAAGTGGATGAATTCTGGCTAATCCCATCCACACATTGCAGAAAAATATCTGCAGCAAAAATGCTGTGATTTCAAAAACCATTGCGTTTTTGCAACTCGCAGCATGTCAAATATACCTACAAAAATGCTGGAGTTTTTCTGTATAGGTATAATAAAAGCAGAAAGTCCACAGAGGAAACCTCTACGGACTTTCTGTGAAAAGTGCTGCGTAAAAAAACATGTTGCGTTTCCGCTGCTGTATTTTCCTCCAGCACTTTTAGTCTACGGCTCACTACATGGGGCCTTAGCCTATGGCAGATTTGTCAACTGGGCAGGTCGAACCTGATATTATGAACAGGGAAGATCGAACCAAATTACGACAGATTATGTCACATTTATCAACAGGGTATGTCAAACCTGACATTATGAACAGGGCAAACATGGAAGGTCGAATCAGACTGCAACAGATTATGGCAGATTTATCAACAGGGCAGGTCGAACCTGACATTGCTTTATGACACTTTCCTAAGTAAAAAAAAGTGTCAAAAAGTTTTGATCTGACTTGTGCTCAGCATAATTAAAGCCCCGCCCACCCATTCAGAAATGTCTGAAAAAGTGGCACAGGGGTTCCATAAATGTTGTGTTGTGCCCAATCTCCATATTACAATATACTATGCATACTGTATATCAATTAAAAAATGGATCTTGATGTCCCCATACACATCCAATGACTGTCAAAAAAATTGTTCTGTCAACCCTCGTACTTCGCCCCCCCACATACACATGCATGTTCGGCTGTTTTAAATCGGGCATGGATAGTAATCTGCCATCACATACCTCTAGCAGTGGTTTATAGAGGATCAGGTCAAATAAAATTTTACTTACCCAACATCACCTGTCACAGAAGAGTCGGGAGACCTCCATACACATAAGATAGCTAGTCCTGCCAAAATCAGTGGGTATGGTCACCTTTACTCTTATGTGTATGGGACACTTAGGCCTCATGTGCTTCCATATGGTGCCATATTAATGAGCTATTAATATAGCCCTTTTAGGGAAAAATATCTAGGCATCCAATGTAATATGTCATCATTTTTTTATGCATTCATGTGGCATCTAACAGAGAAATCTCTGGGTGCTAGCATATGAAATCAGAGGTATAGGGGGACCATTAAATTTTAGGAGTGTCATATTATGCCTCAGTACAACACTGAGCTTATATGAAGGTATAATACATTGTGTGCATTGCAGACTTATATAAACAATATTTTGAGAATATGCAAAAAATCTGATAATGACAAGCAAATCTGTAACTGTGACCCTTGTCTTTCTATATGAGGAGATAAAGGCTGCTGATATGTGCTGGCATCATAGGCACACCGAGACACAGAGGCTTTTGTTTGTATATGCCTCGGCAGTGACTGTAGTGTGTCAGTCTCACCCAGTAAATGAAGGAAGGCCTTTGATACCCTCCTGCAGTGAGACTCTACTTCTTGCAAATGGCCTTGTTTGGGATCACTCAGAATGGGATGCTATCAGCTAAAATCCCTGCTCTGACTTGTTCTCCTGCCTGACAGCATGCCTCTGCCTTGTCAGCAGCAATTGACTGGTCAGATTCACCCTTGTACAGCAATTACAACAGCTCATTGACAGGATAGTGACCTAGCCAGACCTGATAATAGAAACCTATTGATTTTTTGTGGGCTTGGATGTTTTAAAACAAACCATATGTATTGTTATCAATTGTTTGGTTTCCTGACACCCAGAGCACATCAAAATTTCAATGGGGTCCCTATAGAGACAGAAATCTGGAGTTATTCCAAACCTAATAGATCTGCAAAATCCAAGGTATAGAAATTGTACTTTGTATTCCTTATTTCCTAGTGTTGAAGCACATGCATGTACATACATGCCATAGGTGTTACTGGAAGGGTGTTGGTAAGAAATGAATGTACATCGCTTGGTTAAAATAACTCTCCAGTACTTCCAATTCTCACGTGTATAAAAAAAAAGAGCCAGAAACAAAAACAAATGTACATTGAAAAACATATTTACTCCATCCATAGTAATCCATGCAATACCCTAAGACAAATACCACTAAAGACAAGTTCTCTGCTGTCAAGGTATTGAAAATCTATTCAGTCATTTCTTTGTTCCTGTGAAAGTTGGGTTAAAACCAATATGGTCACCATTACAGCTTCCATAGAGATCATAACCTAGGTATAATGAGCGTAACAATGGAGGGTGATGACTACAACCAGACCCAGAGAGATAGGGAAACCCACAGCCATCCGACAGAAGCATCAACATGCTCAACTCTCATCTCACTCACATATACAGGCAAAGCCCTGAGCTGGAGTTATGTGTAACACCATACATGCAAACTAAGCGGCTGTTGAGTTGAAAGGGGTAGGCCTGCAGGGCTCTATACTATTGTATGTCTATCTGCATTATGTGATCTCACATCTGTTGATTACATGGTAATAAAACAACTCAGTCTCATTAAAATGAATGAAACTGAACTGCAGCATGGCCATGTGACCAATGGACATGATGTCACTTCCTGAAAAACAAAAATCAGCCATGTTTTGTAATCCTGCACAATCCCTGTATGGCACCTGCTGTTCCGATTCATTCAGACCAGAACCAAATTTTTAGTCCAAATCAGCAAACCTAAGCCGAAGCGAATCTTAAAAGGTTTCCTCATCTCTAGGCAACATATAAGGTGGTGAAAACTTAGCTTGCAAAGTGATAAGCAAGAGTGCTACTATGCTGTTTCTGTGCAGGATTAGAAAACTTGGATGATTTCTGTTTGTGTAATGAAAAGTTATAGAATTTTTCAATACCTCACAGTTTTCTAACCGCTGCTTGTTGTCATTTTCTTGTTTATTTCCAGTGCATAAAAATCAGTCCAGTCCATGGTCATGTGATTTACAGTCCATGGTCATGTGATTTACAGTCCATGGTCATGTGATTTAAAGTCCATGGCCATGTGATAGACACACAAGTGCACAGATCGTTATAGTCACAGAACAGTAATCAGACAGCTGCCTGGTAACGAGCTGTGCACCTGTGTGTCCATCACATGACCATGGACTGGTTTTTATCCACTGGAACTAAACAATGAATGACAAGAAGTAGAGATCTAGAAAACCAATTGATACAGAAAGTATATTGGAAAATAGTAAAACATTTCATTATACAAACAATAATATTTGTCTCTCAATATTTGTCTGGAACTAGACAACATCTTTGAGTAAAGCAAGGTATTTAGACATAAGTTTCATGCAGATTTTTAACGTAGGAAAATTCTACATGAAAAGTCAGTGTGAAAATTCTATCCATGCTACAGGCAGAATGTTATAGAGCAGGAAGAGCTGAGCAGATTCATATATAGTTTTGTTTTAAAAAAAAAAAAAAAAAAAAAAAAAAAGAAAAGGTTGTGTGTAACTAATAAGTAGAGATTGCGAACCCCTCAGGATTCGTTTTATTTTGGGTTTGGGTGCCTCAGGTCCCAGATTCATTTCAGGTCTACTAAGTCCAGTACAAACCACACCTTAAATTGTCTTAAAACATAGGTTCTTAGGAGCCCTAAGAGTAATCTACACTATCTATAAAACATAGTGTAGAACACTGTCAGTGTTCCCAGGAACCTATCTATAAAACATAGTGTAGAACACTGTCAGGGCCCCTAGGAAGCTATCTATAAAACATAGTGTAGAACACTGTCAGGGCTCCTAGGAACCTATCTATAAAACATAGTGTATACCACTGTCAGGGCTCCTAGGAACCTATCTATAATACATAGTGTAGAACACTGTCAGGGCTCCTAGGAACCTATCTATAAAACATAGTGTAGAACACTGTCTGGGCTCCCAGGAACCTATCTATAAAACATAGGTTCCTAGGAGCCATAAGAGTGTTCTACACTATGCTATATAGATATGTTCCTAGGAGCCCTAAGAGTGTTCTACACTATCTATAAAACATAGTGTATAACACTGTCAGGGCTCCTAGGAACCTATCTATAAAACACAGTGTAGAACACTCTTACAGCTCCTAGGAACCTATCTATAAAACATAGTGTATAACACTGTCAGGGCTCCTAGGAACCTATCTATAAAACATAGTGTAGAACACTCTTAGGGCTCCTAGGAACCTATCTATAAAACATAGTGTAGAACATTGTCAGGGCTCCTAGGAACATATCTATAAAACATAGTGTAGAACACTCTTACGGCTCCTAGGAACCTATCTATAAAACATAGAGTATAACACTGTCAGGGCTCCTAGGAACACATCTATAAAACATAGTGTAGAACACTGTCAGGGCTCCTAGGAACCTATCTATAAAACATAGTGTATAACACTCTCAGGGCTCCTAGGAACCTATCTATAAAACATAGTGTATGACACTGTCAGGGCTCCTAGAAACCTATCTATAAAACATAGTGTATGACACTGTCAGGGCTCCTAGGAACATATCTATAAAACATAGTGTAGAACACTGTGTTATGCAGCTAATGATGCAAGAACCATAACTATGTAACAGGAAGCCCATTCCATGACAAGCCCCACTGCAGTAATGTGCTCGACCTCTAGAGTAGGTGCACTTCTGCATCAAGCTAAATGTGTACAAAGCTTTTGAAGGAAATCGGCAGAAAGGTTGTTCCAAACATTTTGGAGAACTAAGCACAGATCTTCTGTAGATGTAGGCTTTCTCCAATCCTTCTGTCTCTTCATGTAATCCCAGAAAGACTGGAGCACCGGACATCACCAGGAGAGTGCTGGACACTGTGAGTATCAATGTTTTTTTTTTTCACCTCCCCTGGGCCTCTTCCTAATATATTCTGGGGTCTTCTGAAGAGACCCCAGAATAAAAGGTGGTGGTCATTTTAGTTTGCCATAGACAAATCTCCATTTGTTCAGTTTTGTAAAATCTGACAGATTTTAAATATCCGGGTCGAACCCGGCTCGGTATAAACCAATTTGCCCATCTCTACTTATAACTTGTTGATTGAAATTCCTGCCTTTTCTGATTGCAGGCATTAACCTACCTAAAGTCTCAATCAAAGTTGACCATTAATGATCAGTCCCCCTGGGGTTCAAGACCTCTAAAGAAGTCTAAAAAATAAAAGTTAAAAAATATTAACAAATTAAAAATGAATAAAAAATTCAAATCACTCCCTTTCCCTATAACACATATAAAAGTAGATAAATAAATTTAAACATACACATGTTGGGTATTCCTGTATCCAAACATGCCTGGTCTATAAATGTATATAAATATTTTTTGTATACAGGGAAAAAAAAAAATCAAAAGAACCAAATCGCTGTTTTTTTCGCTGTTTCGACTCCCATAAAAATTTGGATAAAAAGCGAAAAAAAAAATCACATATTCCCCAAAATGGTATAAATAAAAAGTACATCTGGCCCCATTTAAAATAAACAGTTGAAAAAAAAAAAAAAAGAGTACATCTGGCCCCACAAAAAGAAAAAAAAAAAAAAAAAGACGCAGCATGCATCTCCGTAAATGGAAATATAAAAAAGATATGGGTGTCAGAACATGGCAACTCTAAGAAATAGGGGTTAAAACGTTAAAAAAAAAAAAAAAAACTATAAAAAAAACTATAAAAACTAAAAAAATATATAAATTTGGTACCACTGTAAATGTTCTGACCCATTTTGGCTGCACAATGAACACTGTAGAAACAAAGTCTGTAAGAAAGTTGCACAAACACAGTTTTTCTCCGATTCCACTCCATTCTGATGTTTTTTCGTGCTTCGCAGTACATTGTACTTAACATTAAATGATACTATTGCGAAGTACAATTTGTCCCGAAAAAATTAAGCCCACATACGACTCTGTGAATGGAAAAATCTAAAAGTTATGGCTTTTGGGAGGCGGAAGTAAAAAAAAACGAAAATCTGAGGGAAGGAGTTAAATGGGAAAAGGGGATGTTTTTAACTTTTAATGTTTGCGATTTTTAAAAAAATATATTTTTAAAAAACATTATTATACTTTTGTTTAACTCTCTCTTAGTGTCTCTAGGGGACTTGCCATGCATTCTGTAAGGATATAATAGGTGTTCTATTATGGTAGGCCTGGGGGTCTTGCACTAGACATCCCGCCTCCAGCCATAGCAACGTTCAGTACTCTTGGAGAGTGACCATGGAATTGTGGGAGGGGGTCCCTGGCTCAGATGTCTTTCAATTAACCAAAGAGTAGCCCTTACTCAAATGGACTCAAAAATTGGAGAATATTTATGAAACTATCTGAAAGAAAAACTGTCTGTAACAAATAGCGACAACCACGGGACAGCTTTTTTCAAGAGCACTGTAGGAAAAAACAGCAGTCTATGATGGTTGCAACAAGCACAGATTTTCTTTTAGACAGTTTCATAAATCTGCCCCATTGTACCGGTCAAACACTTATTCAAGCTGTTATCACCAGTGGTTTAGGATTGACTTGAAGCTCCTCGGCCCCAATACAAAATCTGTAACAGGGCCCTTACTTACCATGTGCTATCTATAATACTGGTGTCTTATTATATTGTAGGGTGGTCTTTGGGTCCCCAGAAGTTCCAGGACCCAGTAGAGATTGCTACAACTGCACCCCCTATAACTATGCCCCTGGGTGTAAGTAACTAGACCCTGGTGGTAAGCAGATTTACAGAGGGCTTGTTAAATAATATTTGACATGCAAGACCTTTAAGGGTTAATTGTATTTTGCTGACAAAGCTCTTGTAACTTATGGTGCATGGGTGTGGATGGGTTATGACTATTTTGGTATTATCCAAATACAGTAGTAGAAAGTGGAAGGATGTTGGGAAACATCCCCTTTCATGAATATAAATGACTGACAGACACACATGCCGTGGTCTCACTCTCGGTGGGGGTCTCCCTCTCCCTGTGGGGATCTGTCCCTGTCTCTCACTTTGGGTGTCTCCCTCTTCCGACCTGTCTCTGACCATGGAAGAACATATGGCAGAATCGTCCTGCAGAAGATCAACACACATTGATGAATAAGCATGAGCCAAGATGATGCAAGAGAAGCACCTTGAAGAATCCTAACGCTACACTTCTCTTAAGAAATGTAAGACATTGACTGATATTTCTGTTATGCTGGAAGTTTTCCATGTATCTGTTTTTTCCATGAAGACTTCAATAAATCTCCATGTTTTATATGAAGCCGAGTCCTCCAATAATGTTACCTTATGGGCCAACATGTGGGTAAGGATTTCATTCAATTGTAGACTATTATACAGTCTACGGACAGTTATTATTTTACAGGGCTCTATTTTGAAAGGAAGCTATCCTCATAAGACAACTCCATTATGGTACAGTTCCATGGAGAGGAAGCCGTGTTATGGAGTTGTGTCTGCATTGCGACCAAAAGCCATGCTAACAGGTTTGGCTGAAGAAGCCTGGGGTCCACTGAGATGAGTCTGTCAAGAGACTTCCATGCATATGTATTGTGCACAGTGAAGTTAAGGTCACTGCACCGCACTTCACTATGGATACTCAGGGAGCAATGCACATACCCCGGTCCTCTTTCTACAGATACCAGTGACAGGCAGTATGTTTCAGAAGTTTGGAACCCTAAATTCTAGCTACTTATAGCCATGCTGGTGTTCAGTTATCAGCTTGAATTCTCTATGAACATGCACATGCTGGAGATAGAAGCAGATGGGGATAACCAGCAGCCTGATATATGTTGCCTCTCTAACGTGTGATAGAAACCATTGGCAGTACACGTGATTGCAGTGGTAGATGAACCCTAGCGGAAAAGTTGCATGTATGTGCTGATTTTCATGTATTCTACATCCATGCACCAAATCCTATCTACATGTAATGCCCAGTTTACCAAGAGGCATTTTACTTACATAGTTAAATAGTTAGTATGGCCAACAAAATACATTGTCCATCAAGTTCAATTGAGGAGATTATAAGTGTAAGACCGTATTCACACTAAAGGAGAAAACACACATCCGTTTTTGTAAAGGCCATCACATGGCAGTTTGTAGAACATATTGATTTCAATGTGTCTGTTCACGTCCATACATTTTAATGGATGATCAAAAAATAGAACATGTCCTATCTTTGTTCATTGCACAGATCCCTCGATAGACTGAAGTCTATGAGTGATCCATGAAATCCAGACTCAGACACGCGCCAAAACGCCAAATTCTTTCTAACGCCAAGATACGAAATTTACATAGCACAGTCTTAGCCATTACATAGGGAGTTGTGACAACTGCAAATGGCTGTGACTTTTTGTCCCCCACACAAAAAGAACTTTGTTGCATTGCATTCTGGTCTCAAAACAAAACAAGATGAATTTGTTACAAAAAAATCTAGTTGTCCTCTTGCATAATGATGGACAGACAGAATAAATATAATTCACTCTCCACTAAAACACCTCCGAACATGTTTCCAGGCTCACTTCAGCCGTGACAGCGGGAGACTGCTAGAAAAAAAAAAAGTGTTTGTTGTTACTGTATATATGGTCCCTTGTTCCTTGTTTAACCCCATCAATACCAGTACGGCAGACACTTAGAGGATTATTCCCCTTGCAATTCATTGTACAAGAAAAGGTGTTAAGTAACAATTGAGGAGGATATCAGAAATAGTCTTACAATTTCACAGTTCTTAAGTACACAAATCCCAAAAGCTGCCTATAGAGCCTCAGTGTTTAGTAGATGGGCTAAAAATATGAGGCATGTGACAAAGAAATCACCTTTAAATGATCTGTTATTACCGCTGACAAAACAACTCACAGAAAACAGCTCAAGAGACAAATCCCATCTTACTCTTAAATGCTCCATACATGGCAATACCACAACAGTGCGGCCAACAATAGCTACAGAGCTATATACATGACAATGGCATTATCCGGCAGTGTTTGATCCTTTTATGTAGAGAAGTGAGATGCGCTCATCTGATCACATTCTCCTCTATTCTTCTCAATAATCTATGAAGGATTCCCATAATCACGTCACAATAGAGTCATCAGCAACAAAGGCTACAACATTACATCACAATCTCAATGACAACTCCCTCTGATGTACTGTAATGAAAGGACACAAGCCTACTGATAAATGCTTCTTTTACAAAACCATTTGTCATGTAGTTGTAGGACAAGAGGACAAGGGACTTCTCAAAAGGCTACATTATGTATACAGTATGTTGTGTCCTTGTGGCCATAGACGTAACAGTTTTCTGCTGACTCATATGTCATATGTAACAGTCACCACCAGTCGATCATGATTAGCTAAGTGGGTTATTCCACATTCACAACTCATCAACTATCCACAGCAGTCTCAGGGACCCCACCGTTCATGAGTAAAGGGGTCCTAAGTCCCTCGTTTGATTGTAGCAACAGTCAAGTTCACCACATAGGGTTCTATTTCTAAGGATACGTTCACATAGTGGAAAGAAAGAGGAATTTGAGGGGCACTTTTGCCTCAAATTCCTCTCCATTTTTTGCCCCTCTGGCTTCTCGTGGTGAAAAGCTGAAGCAGCGCCATTCCCACCACGTCTTTCATTCGTTAATTAAGCTCTGATGAATCTGCAGTGAGATGGAGCAGGACACTTATTTTTTCAGCGTCCTGCTTTGATCTCTGCCTCCCATTCAGGACAATGGAAGGAAGATTCAGGGCAGAATTTGGCGTCAATTTTGAGGTGGAATCTGCTTTTGTACTCACCAGTTGAAATAGAAAATTTGTGACAGAGTGCTAGCATGAGATGCTAGCATAGGCCATCAGCCTATTGATCACGAGCAAGAGAGGGAATTACTGCAGTGCAGTCCATGAACTGGGGTCTGGGAAGTGGATTCTGTAGGAGCTCCTACCAGGTAGAGCTGCACCAAAGGTGACTACAAGCTATGCACCAGCCATCTTGATGGGAATCACCTTGCACCTTTGCGGGTCACTGTGGCCACAATGCCACTACCTTTTGTGGATTCTGATCTTTTATATGCAAACATACAATGGGCAAGTTATGTAAACTCTTGCAGCAATGAAGAGACCAGCTGAACAGGACAATTACAGATCCAGTCCAAGTCCGAACAACATGCAGCACAGTCAGAATAATAATACTTGCCAGGTTACAGATAATAAATCTTCCACAAAGCTTAGTTTCCAACACTTAGGAGAATAACTAACTCAAGAAGTTCTTCATATACTTCATATATGACTTTGGGGTCTTCACGGATGGAGAGGTCTTACATTCAGTTCCTAAAACAGTTGTTTTCTCTGTCCGCTGTCTACAGTCCTACCACCAGACCATATCATGGATACTGAGTTAGGTTTTACAACCCTTGCAGCAGTTCTTGCCAACTGCACACTGTCATTACTGCAACTCATGGCCTTCATGTTACCTTCTTCTATTATCACTTTCTCGATGCTCCACCCATGGTAATGCCATTGTGTAGCGATTAGCACCACAACACTGCCCCTGAGTAACCACAAGGTTCTCCTTGGGTCTACATTGATGTTGGGTCCCATCACTTCCAAACTGGAAGCCGGGAGACCCACTTTCCTAGCAATCAGTGACACCATATGTGTACAGCAGTGACCCCATTAGCAGCTCCCCACCAAACAGAGAACAAGTAGGGAGAAACAGGCAGACACAATGGGGTAAGACAAAATTAAACACCCTTACAGAAAGGCTATTATACTGTAGAGAGAAATCCATCTGGAACCATCTGGTCTTCACAGATCCCTCACAGACTTTGCCCGTTTTCACAGATTCCCCATTAGGCTAAAGATAGGATCTGTTTTTTGATGGTGCGTGTAACGTGTGAATAGCCATACTGAAATCAGTGGGGGGGCCACATTAAAATTAATGGGAGGATTAATCAAATCCCTTATGCCCCCAAAATAGCCGCAAGTGTCGTTTTGGCGCTGGCCTCAGCACTTTTCTTAAAGTGGGTGGAGCCACTGGCTGTGCCACATTCACTATCATTTATTCCACAAAAGTGGTGTAAATGGTGTCAAAATGTATGGAAGTCTTAAGGATTTTTGACTAGGCACAAGGGCACCGGTAAGAAGCATGCATCATGAATTAAGTGCTCCATGTAATCGGTGCAGGGGACATCAAGACTGGCATGATATATGCTGGTCTTGACAAGTCCCCCCCACCAATGTATTTTAAAATTGGCCTTGTGATGGCCTTCACAAAATTGCCGTTTTTCCCATTCATGTGAATAAGGACTAAGGGATTTGGTGCTCTAACCTCAATAAAGATATATTATGTGATTATTGTAGACATGACATTATAAAAACAATAGTGGGAGTGGGGAGCATTCTGAATTTTGCTATGGATAAGATTCATCAGATTACAGATCTATCACAATTCATCAAAAATAGTTTTCATGGCCTGGACTAACTCTAGTATCTGTCTCTTTTTGGATTCAACCCCATAGAATTGATCACTATTGTGGTAATTTAAAAATGTAAATAAAAATTCACACTGCTAAGTATAATATAAAAAGTAAAGACAATTTTGGGGTTATCTGCCCAATATTGAGCCCTTGTAACAATAATTATAGAATCGGTACCATAACAAAGTACTAATATCATCACATAGATTTTGTTGAATTTTTTTATTTTTTTTATAGGACAGGTTGAAAAACTTTTAAGATTGTTGATTATTATTGTGACATTGTTAGCATATATAGGTGACGTCACTAAGGTGGATGTCTATTGGCTGCCTCAGTCACATGATGCGTCATCACAGATTGCCAACAAGTAGCAACATAGAATTATGGAGACTGGAAATGCCAGTTAGGAAAGATGACTTTATTATCCCAGTCCACAACCCAGCCCCAAGATTGATACGTTAGGGTCACTTGGAACAGAGAGTATTTTCTTCTTGTGAATCGGTGCCTCTGTTTGCAAGCTATCGCTGTTTCAGTCTATATGCTAATGAGCTATTTAGAGCAATCAGGGTGTTGTCACTTACCTCTTTCGAGCACCGGAAATGTCCTCTTTGCTCCAAAGAGCTCATTTTTTAAAATAATGAAATATCTGATTTTCCATAATTTTTAGTAATAGCAGTGACGTCAGCCACCATTGTTAAGCAGGCGACCAAAGTCCTTTCCAAATGTAATTGAAATTACGAATTCATAGAATATCAGATTTCTTGGAGACAAGGTAAGTGGATACATACCTGTGATCTGGTAGTGTACACTCACATACCGTCATAGTGTACATCATTGGACATTTCATATACCGATGAATGACCACTGTCCTTCTACTCACATTATTTTAGCAGGATCCGGTTTTATTCTAATTTTACACTATAGAACAATGAATATTTTAAACACTGTATCCACTATTGTTCTGGTCACAATTATTTATCGCGCTTCAGTGACATGTCGGATTCTTACTGGTAAGATATAAGTAAAAGCACGACAGCAGGTGTTATAAGATCCGTTAATTGACAGGTCTGATATGTACACCCACAGGGTTCAACAAGGTTGTATTCTGGATTTCATTTTTATTCAACCTCTACATTAATCCATTTACTTAGATACTCAGGGGACGGGAATGCAGCGTTATCTCAATTATTAACAGAAAGGTTGACCTTCTTTTATACACAGATGATGCGTACGTTTTTTTCCGTTTGCAGTAGCATTCTGCTCCCCGGAGACGGTTATTTGTGTATTCCTCAGTGAGAGGCTGATTAGAACTCAAAGAGTATTTGGACTGGACAATGGCTCCTGGATTTGGCATATAGGGGGATTATCCGCCTTTTTCAGTAGAGACAGAATAGATATTATAGAGATTTTCAGAGTCTTTTTAAAGGGTAATCCTTACTTTATTATTACTGTAGTTACAAGTACAATACTAGACCTTTTGGTTTTTTAATTACTTTTATGTTGCTGTTAGGATTTTTCTTAGCAAATTGATTTCTGAATTTTCAAAAAATACTTCATAGACATTGGAAAGTTATGTAAAAAGTAAAAATCCAGCGATCGAGACCGAGTAAAGACAACTTAGTGCACATGACCAATGGTAACTGTAGGCGATTTTTTTTTATCTGAAAAGGGAGTTATCATACTTTATTTGCTTTGTATACAATGCATTAAAGAGGACCTTTCGCAACCGCCACCAACTCTAACTTTTTGCATCCTTTATTAGTTGCCGCTTCATTGATTCCAGCACAGTTGGAATTTTTTTCTCTAGCCCCCACTGTTCCTGAGCAATTGGTCCTGTTAGTTTCAGCAGTCAGTATGCTAATTATGTTTTCTACTGTCAGGTGGGCGGTCCTGAGCTGGAGTAGACAGCTTGGGACCACCCACCTGACAGTAGAAAGCATACTAAATCTAACAGATAAAAAATTCCAACTGCAACAGAATCAGTGGAGCGGCACCTTTTGAATGATACAAAGAGTTGGAGTTGGTGGAGAAGGTGAAACAGCACCACTCTTGTCCAGAGGCCATGTCTGATATTGCAGCTTAGCCTCCTTCAATTAAATAGGGTTGAGCTGCAATGCCAGCCCACGCACAAGAGAAGCGCTGTTTGTGATAAAAATAGGAAATGTTATAAATGCTGGAAATTAAGTATCCTTACATGGACAGAGTTGTAGGGCAGGATGCAAGCAATACTTTCTCACAATGTAAAGTACGTTCAGATAAGATACTTTGTATAAAATACTTTTAAGAGATCACTTATTTGAACTGGTTACTGACCTGCCGCTTACATACAGTATGCCATACAGATAAATCTGCACAGGGCCCTACATGTTTCCTGGTTTCACTTACCCTATATGTTTCAGTATTGTCATATAGCAAGAAAACTGAAATAAGTCTAACAAATGCTAATACACTAATACAATGAAGCCATCTTATCTGCCGCTCTAGGCCACAGGGCGCCAAATATTTGAAGATTTCAAAAAATTCCCTGGCCATTTTGTTTTCTTTGCTTGCTCTAGAATTAAAAAGTGACATGTTAGATCCAGTCTCCTACAAGCTTATGCAAAGGGAACAAAGGGAAAATGCAGATCATGGATACTTTATTCAGATTTTAATTTCTTCAAATTATTTTCTTTCATAAAATGACACTACAAGATAGATAGATAGATAGATAGATAGATAGATAGAGATATACTTTTATTTCTTATAGCATGGGGTGACTGTGCTATATCCTTTGAGAACTGTTTTATACTAGGAGTTCATATTGGTAAACGGAAGGGTCAATACCATGTCTTCTTTTCTAAGAAAGGAAAATTGGTCTTTCCCCAGAGACAAGAGGAAGAAAAGAGTTCTTTCTGTAGCAGCTTAAGGGAACATTTTACATCTAGCTTTGGCCTCTGGCTCTTGACCTGACATGATTTCTGAATGTGAACCAGTTGCCAGGGCTATCATTAATCCACTATATTCTTTTATCTACACACAGATATCTATATATATTGTGATAAGCAATGATTGATAGATGGATAGATAGATAGATAGATAGATAGATAGATAGATAGATATGCAATGGATCGATATGAGAAAAATAAATATAAAGTAGATTGATATTAAAAAATATAAACAAATGATAGATAGGTATTAGAAAGATAAGGATGCAATATAAAAATATGAGATAGATTAGATAGATAGATAGAAAGATAGATAGATATGTAGTGGTTAGACAGATTTTAGATGGATGGGTAGATAGATAGATAGATAGATGGACAGATAGAGATACGTGATAGGTACTTTAGGTATATATGCCAAGACAGACGGATAGATTTTATAAAAATAGATAGACAAATACATAGATAGATAGATACATAGATAGATAGATAGATAGATAGATAGATAGATTAAATAAATAGATAAATAGATAGATAGATAATTAGAAGATGGATAAATAAATAGGAGATAGCATAAGGGTAGGGAGATATGCAGTAGATAGGTAGATAACAGTAGATATTAGATAGATATTAGATGAATTACACGGATAGAACAGTATAGTTTCTTACACAGACGTGTAATGATGATCTGTTGAAGACATTTGCTTTAATTGAATTCATTTCTATTTTTTCTTGGTTTAATTTGGGAGTGTATTGAAGTTGTACTTGTAGAAGGAGGTGCTGATATAAGAAAGAGGTATTTCCCACTGGGCTATGTGAATAGTGCTTGGAGCATGTAAGCCAGATGGCTGATGGAGAATCTTCTGCCGAAAAACATCTCTATTCAAGATGATGTTGCACTCTATTTTCTATCCAGGCTGTCAATATAACTCTTCCATGGTATTTAAATCACATTAAGCTTTCTTTTATTCATGTACCCCCATGTGACTCTGTCTGGCTACAATGAATGTGCTTGCTTACGACCAGTTGTAGGATATGCTAGAATTAGTAGGTGATTTTAATCCCTTTGGGGACCCTAGCTCCATCTCATGCATATAATGTCCAAAATTCTGTTTTATGTCCTGTGATTGATCACATAAATAATCTTTCTGATTGCTAAATTCAATTTATATTCCTTTACTTCAGTGCTGGCAATGAGCGCATTCTTCAGCGCTGTAGCTTGACAAGTAGAGAATCTGTAACCTTATGTAAATGAGGAAGCGCCATGTTTTTATAAACTATAGGATGCATAATGAGAGCCTTTGTGCAGGATAAAAACAGCGGACCTTATGATAAGCATGGCCTACATGAGTGACAGGGATACAATGCTCAGAGGCATTCGTAAAAGGACGAGCTGCTTATTTTTAATATACAGCAATGAGACAATGCCCTCCTATACTCAGTATATGGTAGGCAGGATTACAGCAACTATCATATAGTCAATTGGGCATTGGTGAACTACTGTACTACAGTTTACCTTTACCTCTTTTCATCATGTAGCTTTAAGGTCCGTATTTCTTAATACATCTTTATATATATGTCTATATATTGGTCCCAGTTCTCTGCACAAAGTTTTGGCATGCTAGCTTCCTACATCTACCACTAGGGGGAGCTTATTGAGTAATTGTATCACAGTATGCAGTACGTTCCTAGACATGTATATGTTCTATGTGTCTATTATCACTGTACTGTAACATCACAGTGTTTATTGTCTGTATACTGTGACATCACCATGTGCATTATCTTTGTTTTGTGACATCACTGTGTTTATTATCCCTGAACAGTGATATTACTGCATGTATTATTGCTTATTACTGTCTATATGTGCTCACTATTTCTGTACTGTACCACTACTGAGTTTATTATCTCTGTACTGTGGCTCAGGGCAAGGATGAGAGCTCGGTGTGGCAGACAACAACCTAGCACAGAGATTAATGGAATTTATTTTCAAAAAAATATGTAAAGATTTGTAACCACTGCTAGGAATATCCTATGTAAATTGTAGCCTGCTAAGTGCTTAAGCAGTAAGCACTTCCATCAGTCTGATTGTGGGGGGCGAGCACTGATTCGCAAAGAAGGCTGAAACAGCTATCTTAGATGAACTGGATCTGCATATGTATGGGGGAAGGAATAGGATAGGAGGATTTATCTTCAATATCAGATTATTGGGGGATAAGACACACGACATCCCTACCAATCAACTGGTATCAAGTGCCATGGTACTAGAAGTAGCACAGTGTACACAACTGGGACAACAACACTCCATCCACTGTGTAGAGGCCAGGCAGGCTAGTTACTTACAGCGGCTGTAGCTCCCAATATCAGCTAATGGGTGGAGGTGCTGGGTGTTGGACCCTCAACAATATGATAAGAATAGGTCATAAATATGTTAAAGATGTTTAAAGGGATTTTCACAAGTTATTACACTGGCACTGTTTACTAGATTAGCATTGTGAAAATATTATATTTACCAGGAAGTGACATCACTACATTGATTACACTTGTACTGTGACATCACTGTGTGTATTCTTTTTATACTGTAGTGGGACGCTGTGCACATTATGCATGCTCTGTGACATAATTGTAGGAATTATTACTGTGCATCAACTACAGTGGGGAAAAAAGTATTTAGTCAGCCACCAATTGTGCAAGTTCTCCCACTTAAAAAGATGAGGCCGGCCTGTAATTGACATCATAATTAGACCTCAACTATGAGAGACAAAATGATAAAACATATCTGGAAAATCACATTGTCTGATTTTTTAAGAATTTATTTGCAAATTATGGTGGAAAATAAGTATTTGGTCACCTACAAACAAGCAAGATTTCTGGCTCTCACAGACCTGTAACTTCTTCTTTAAGAGGCTCCTCTGTCCTCCACTCATTACCTGTAGTAATGGCTCCTGTTTGACATTGTTATCAGTATAAAAGACACCTGTCCACAACCTCAAACGGTCACACTCCAAACTCCACTATGGTGAAGCCCAAAGAGCTGTGGAAGGACACCAGAAACAAAATTGTAGACCTGCACCAGGCTGGGAAGACTGAATTTGCAATAGGCAAGCAGCTTGGTGTGAAGAAATCAACTGTGGGAGCAATAATTAGAAAATGGAAGACATACAAGACCACTGATAATCTCCCTCGATCAGGGGCTCCATGCAAGATCTCACCCCGTGGGGTCAGAATGATCACAAGAACGGTGAGCAAAAATTCCAGAACCACATGGGGGGACCTAGTGAATGACCTGCAGAAATCTGGGACTAACGTAACAAAGGCTACTGTCAGTAACACACTACGCCGCCAGGGATTCAGATCCTGCAGTGCCAGACGTGTCCCCCTGCTTAAGCCAGTACATATCCGGGCCCGTCTGAAGTTTGCTAGAGAGCATTTGGATGTTCCAGAAGAGTATTGGGAGAATGTCATATGGTCAGATGAAACCAAAGTAGAACTGTTTGGTAGAAACACAACTCGTCGTGTTTGGAGGAGAGTGAATGCTGAGTTGCATCCAAAGAACACCATACCTACTGTGAAGCATGGGGGTGGCAAAATCATGCTTTGGGGCTGTTTCTCTGCAAAGGGACCAGGACGACTGATCCGTGTACATGAAAGAATGAATGGGGCCATGTATTGTGAGATTGTGAGTGCAAACCTCCTTCCATTAGCAATGGCATTGAAGATGAAACGTGGCTGGGTATTTCAGCATGACAATGATCCCAAGCACACTGCCAGGGCAACGAAGGAGTGGCTTTGTAAGAAGCATTTCAAGGTCCTGGAGTGGCCTAGCCAGTCTCAAGATCTCAACCCCATAGAAAACCTTTGGAGGGGAGTTGAAAGTCCGTGTTGCCCAGCAACAGCCCCAAAACATCACTGCTCTAGAGGAGATCTGCATGGAGGAATGGGCCAACATACCAGCAACAGAGTGTGCCAACCTTGTGAAGACTTACAGAAAACGTTTGACCTCTGTCATTGCCAACAAAGGATATATAACAAAGTATTGAGATGAACTTTTGTTATTGACCAAATACTTATTTTCCACCATAATTTGCAAATAAATTCTTTAAAAATCAGACAATGTGATTTTCTGGATTTGTTTTCTCATTTTGTCTCTCATAGTTGAGGTCTACCTATGATGACAATTACAGGCCGGCCTCATCTTTTTAAGTGGGAGAACTTGCACAATTGGTGGCTGACCAAATACTTTTTTTCCCACTGTAAGTGTATTTTGAAGCATGTAAGTGTTTTAGGTGCAAAAGTTACAGCTGCATATGGAAACTTGGTGCCTTAGGTGGCCCAACAGTTCTTGTGCCATATACAAATATATCTTTGATATGAACCACATTTAAAGTTAGGAGCCTACAGAATTTACTTTTTGCCTCTTACTTTAAAAAAAAAAGTACTCCAGTAGAATTTTTTTACCCCAGTTGAAAACAGGCATGTGTGTAGTGTGATGCTATTGAATAACTTACTGACATCTTCATTGTGAAATTATATGCTCCCCACCAGAGCACTAAACTCTCTGCTCCTCTGTTTCTTGTGTGAACAGGAAATCAAACTCACAATGTCAATCTTTAAGAACCTCAATATGACTCCCAGAAACTTACATTGTAAGTTTAACCTCCTGATTATACAGGGTACATTCACCCAGATTTACTCATATTTAGACAAACAGACAGAAAATATGTCAGATTACCACAGTGACTGATGCAAGATGTTAATCTGGACTATCTTTTCTTAGAATCCACACCAATATGTCGAGCAAGTCAAAATTTTTTAGCCCAAACTAGATGCACCAAGTATGTGGTACAGTGTCTGGTTATAGCCACAATAGTAAATATGGGCCACTGAGTGCAACAGAGGAGCGGAGTAGAGGTCAGTGCTCTGGAGGGGAGCACACAACTTCACAATAAAGCTGTTAGCAAGTTATTCAATAACATTACACTACACAGAGGCTCATTTATAGGGATGCCCCAGATAATAAACCTGTCTGCAGATAAAATGATCCCTATACATTACTGTAGACAGACTATAAAGGATACCATTAACTTTAATTCCATATCAATGAAAACCTTAAAAACTAGATAGGTTTGTCATGTTTTTCCTGAATTCATATGACTACAAAACATATTAGTAGCGGAAGTTTGCTAATGATCCTTTTTTTTTTCTTTAACTCCACTTTCTTGCCGGTTCTCCTTTACTCAACACTAAAACGCTCATACTTCAATTCATAGAAACAAAGCCTAAACAAGCCTTTCGCAAGGACATGGATTCGTGATGACAACACTGACAAGAACAGAGGTATTGAAGCCACAGAGGCTGCCAAACGTAATTTATGGTGCTATGCTGTGCCCTCCAGTTTGCAGAAACTCCCGTCCTATTTCCTTCACTATCATCAAAACGACATAAGGTAACTAAAAAGCTAAGATTCAGTACTATTGGCGACATTTGTCCCAAGCCAAGAAAAGCATCAGAGAACATTTTCTAACTATAAATAAAAGGATTTCATTTTAGTTTTTATCAAGGATACTTCGCAGCATGTGACATAACTGGAAAGGAAAATGTGGTATGATGGATTATAAGAAATGTGCTGAAAATATTACTGAAATATTCCATTAATGAATACAATTATCCATATACAGTCAGGTACTGTAGAGACAATTATTTTGCTGTATCGCTGCTGTAATTGACCATTCATTTCTCTGAAGAATAACCAAACATGGGCGATTCAGTAAAACAGGGATTTGACAACCATTAGATCATAGTTATATTACAGCTCCATTCTGCATAGAGCTGCCATAGAGGTGCATGAGGTCGCTACTGTATTTCAGTATATCTTTGGTTTCATTGGGCCCCATGCACACAACTGAGTGTGCTTACGATGTGGGGCCAAGTTTGCAGCAGAATGCACTTAGATGACACTCGGAGTGACATCCGACACCCGTCAATGAGGCCTTCCGATCCATTCTGTTCTGATATTTCAAAAGGAATGTATCACAGAATGCACTTGGGTGTCAGTCTGAGTGTCATCTGAGTCTATTCCGCAGCAAACTCGGCCCCACATCAGAAGGACACTTGGTCGTGTACATGGGTCCTAAACAGGCATAGTGTCTTATTCAGTCCGGTTCTGTAAAAATTCGACACAATAAAAATGATGGCATATTCTCATGTATACAGTACAGACCAAAAGTTTGGACACACCTTCTCATTCCAAGAGTTTTCTGTATTTTCATGACTATAAAAATTGTAGATTCACACTGAAGGCATCAAAACTATGAATTAACACATGTGGAATTATATACTTAACAAAAAAGTGTGAAACAACTGAAAATATGTCTTATATTCTAGGTTCTTCAAAGTAGCCACCTTTTGCTTTGATTACTGCTTTGCACACTCTTGGCATTCTCTTGATGAGCTTCAAGAGGTAGTCACCTGAAATGGTTTTCACTTCACAGGTGTGCCCTGTCAGGTTTAATAAGTGGGATTTCTTGCCTTATAAATGGGGTTGGGACCATCAGTTGTGTTGTTTAGAAGTCAGGTGGATACACAGCTGATAGTCCTACTGAATGGAGTGTTAGAATTTGTATTATGGCAAGAAAAAAGCAGCTAAGTAAAGAAAAATGAGTGGCCATCATTACTTTAAGAAATGAAGGTCAGTCAGTCCGAAAAATTGGGAAAACTTTGAAAGTGTCCCCAAGTGCAGTGGCCAAAACCATCAAGCACTACAAAGAAACTGGCTCACATGAGGATCGCCCCAGGAAAGGAAGACCAAGAGTCACCTCTGCTGCGGAGGATAAGTTCATCCGAGTCACCAGCCTCAGAAATCGCAGGTTAACAGCAGCTCAGATTAGAGACCAGGTCAATGCCACACAGAGTTCTAGCAGCAGACGCATCTCTACAACAACTGTTAAGAGGAGACTGTGTGCAGCAGGCCTTCATGGTAAAATAGCTGCTAGGAAACCACTGCTAAGGACAGGCAACAAGCAGAAGAGACTTGTTTGGGCTAAAGAACACAAGGAATGGACCTTAGACCTGTGGAAAGCTGTGCTTTGGTCTGATGAGTCCAAATTTGAGATCTTTGGTTCCAACCACCGTGTCTTTGTGCGACGCAGAAAAGGTGAACGAATGGACTCTACATGCCTGGTTCCCACCGTGAAGCATGGAGGAGGAGGTGTGATGGTGTGGGGGTGCTTTGCTGGTAACACTGTTGGGGATTTATTCAAAATTGAAGGAATACTGAACCAGCATGGTTACCACAGCATCTTGCAGCGGCATGCTATTCCATCTGGTTTGTGTTTAGATGGACCATCATTTATTTTTCAAGAGGACAATGACCCCAAACACACCTCCAGACTGTGTAAGGGCTATTTGACCAAGAAGGAGAGTGATGGGGTGCTACGCCAGATGACCTGGCCTCCACAGTCACCAGACCTGAACCCAATCGAGATGGTTTGGGGTGAGCTGGACCGCAGAGTGAAGGCAAAAGGGCCAACAAGTGCTAAGCATCTGTGGGAACTCCTTCAAGACTGTTGGAAGACCATTTCAGGTGACTACCTCTTGAAGCTCATCAAGAGAATGCCAAGAGTGTGCAAAGCAGTAATCAAAGCAAAAGGTGGCTACTTTGAAGAACCTAGAATATAAGACATATTTTCAGTTGTTTCACACTTTTTTGTTAAGTATATAATTCCACATATGTTAATTCATAGTTTTGATGCCTTCAGTGTGAATCTATAATTTTTATAGTCATGAAAATACAGAAAACTCTTGGAATGAGAAGGTGTGTCCAAACTTTTGGTCTGTACTGTATGCGTCTTTTTATATAGTGTATGTAAACTTCTGGTTTCAACTGTATACTGTATATCATATATTGTGTGTTGTATATATGAATACGTGTGTGTGATATATATAATATATCTAAAAAGGCTGTACAACTCCATTTAGCCTCTAGGCAATTGCCTTTTCCATTGGAATAAGCCCTAGGAGTGCATTACCAGTAGCTCTGCTTCTACGTATTTTCATTAAATGAAGAATATGGGTCTATTTGGGTCCAATTGATATTTGCATTTACAAGGAAAAAAGCTGTTACATTTACAATTTTTTATCAGTATTTTAAAGGGAGTCGGTCACCAGCGCCCAACATATTAAACCAGCAGACAGATAGGTTAAGGTCACCTGAATCAAACATTGTTTTCCCCTTATAAATCGCTACCTCCATTGACGAGAAATCACCATTTTTTTCAATGAGCCCATGAGCTCTTTGAAGCAACAAGGGCTTTGTTTCTCATTTCTTTGGAGCAATGAAAGTGTTGCCCTTGCTCCAAAGAGCAAATCTATGTATTGAAAAAATGGTGATGTCTCGGCAATGGTGACACCGATTCACAGGGGAAATCACTGTTTGATTTAGAGGACCCTAACCTATTTAGATTGTGAGCCCTTCTCAGGACAGCATTGGCAATATCTGTAAAGTGCTGCGGAATATGATGGTGCTATATAGAAGTAAAATAAATAGATATCCATCTGAGGAGCTGGGTTAATATTCTGGGTTCTGGTGACAGACTCCCTTTAATGATAGTTGGGGGCCATTCTGATCACGATTTAAACATCTGTTTATTTGATTCAAGGGCAGATGCTAAAAACGAATGAAAACAAATGGCCATTTATTAACATAGAGTGAAGGATAAAAAACTGATCCAACGCCATCCATTTTCTATTGTCAGACACTACACTTTTGTTTTCATATTCTGAAAGCCATAAAATTTTCAATTTTCCATCAATGGAGTTGTGAGAAGGTTTGTTTTTGTGTGACAAGCTTCATTTTTATCAGTATCGTGTATACCAAGTTGGAATACATACACCTTTTTCAATTAGTATTCCATTTTTAGGAGGCGGGATAAACAAAAACTGCTACTGTGGCTTTTTTTTTTGTTTTGTTTTTTTACATCATTTACCTTGCAAGTTGAACATGCTAACTTTTCAGGTTTTCACAGATCAGTGGTAGAAATGTGTTAAAATATTTTTGTTTGTATATAAGATACCAAAGCCGAAGTTTTTTTTTGGCATTTTTTACCTGTTTTTTACGCCTTTTTAGAATACATGTCTCTATTTTGGGGTATGTTGATGGAAAAATAGTTACAGTAAATACAGTTACAGCTTTTTTTTCCTGCATCCTTCAATTCTATTTTCATATAACTAATAATGGAAATTCAAGTTATTAGAAGTGAGGCTTTCTGATCAGGATCCTCTTGGCTAGAAGAGCGAGCAGTTACAAAAACCTCTCTTGCTTTGAGGACATGTCCTGTCCTACACATGATTTGAATAGACACAGTGTAATTCTTCTCCTTCACCAGTGGTGGCACTCTAGGAAAACTGAACACTTACTGCTACATCTCATAAATTACTGATTGCTAGTGGTCCTAGGGATGAGTATATTGTTAAAGGGGCCCTTCAGTTAACCCCCCTTCCCACTGCAGGAATTTTTTTCATTTTCGACTCTCTACCTTCCAAACCCCATAACTTTTTTTTTTTTATTTTTCCATTCACAGAGGGCTTAATTTTTGTGGGGAAATTGTACTTTGTAAGGGTATCATTTAATATTCTGTAGGATGTACTGGGAAGTTGGAAAAAAAAAAAACTTTATAAATAAACAGGTGACATTCTATAGCTTTTTTCCCCGTTTTAAACCTTTAAAAAAAAAAAAAAATCCAATACTTTGCAAAAAAAAATAAAAATTCTTGAGGGTCGCCATATTCTGACACCCATAACTGTTTTATATTTCTGTGTACGGGGATGCATGTGTCCTTTTTGGCATAGCCAGATGTACTTTTAGTTATACCATTTTGGGGAGTGTCTATTGCTTTTTATTCAAATTTTAATGAGAGGTGAAACAGCGAAAAAATGTCAGTTTAGCTCTTTTAATTTTTTTTTTTTTTTTTTTGTAGACCAGGCATTTTTGGACACAGAGATACCTAATTTGTATGTGTTTCACTTTATGTAATTTTATATGTATGCTAGGGAAAGGGGGGTGATGGTTAGCCTTGCAGCGCTGGGGTCCTGGGTTCGAATCCTGCCAAGGACAACATCTGCAAGGAGTTTGTATGTTCTCCCCGTGTTTGCGTGGGTTTCCTCCGGGTACTCGGGTTTCCTCCCACACTCCAAAGACATACTGATAGGGAATGTAGATTGTGAGCCCTATATGGGACAGTGACTGTCAATATCTTAAAAGCGCTGCGGAATATGATGGCGCTATATAAGTAAGCAAAATAAATAATAATATTTCTTTTTTAGAGTCACTTTTAGGTCTTGAACCCCAGGGGGTCTGACCACAAATACAATGCATTGCAACATTGCGGCACTTTTATTACAGGCTGCACAGAACAGTCTATAATATAATACATATTTCTATAATATAGAAATGTATGCCAGACAAGCATAGGAGCCTTCAATAGGCTGCCGGCAGTGATGGCGACAGGCGGCTTTCTACACTTTCCAAAGATGTTATTATTATGAATTCAATTATACTGGATGGTACTAATTTGTAACTGTGTTTTTAATAATTTAATTAATTCAAATTTTCTTTTTAGGTCCTCATTTTTTGTAGACATTTTTTGATACGGGTGTAGGCAGATTTTAATAGAAAGTGAATTGATTTCACAATATACTGCAATACATTAGTATACTGTATGGGCAGTCAGACCCCCCCTAAAGTTCACGCCCCCTTTTAAAAAGTATAGTATAAAAAAAAATAAAATAAAATAAAATTAAAAAAAAGTTTAAATCCCCACCCCGGGTTCCATATAAAAAATGGACAAAAATTTAAAATGTTAGGCTTCCCCATATCCAAAAATACCCAAACTATAAAAAGTAGAAATATTCATCCCATATGATGAATGGCAAACTGGGAAAAAATGTACACATCACCATTTTTTCAATGTTTTCACAAAAAATGTAATAAGTGATCAAAACATCAATAAAACTTCCAATTTGCTCATCAAAAAAAGACACTTTATATAGTATTGTACATTGAAATCTAGGCAGCTTGTCATTTTTATCCCATGAACGCAGTCTAAACGAAACCTGTAACAAAATGGCGCGATTGCATTGTTTTTTCCCCTCAATTCCACCACTTCTAATTTTTTCCCAGTTTCAAAGTACATTGTACTAGAATATTAAATGGTGCCATAATGAAGTACAATTTATCCCACAAAAATAATCCCTCATACAAGTCTGTGAATGGAAATATATAATAAAATAAAACTACCTGAAGCGATAGCCTCAGGCGTCGTCTCATGGCATAAACTGGGGGCAGCATTCTTTTAGAATCAGCTGCTACATATTGGATTATTGCTATAGTTAGCGGCTGTTAATTTACTCACCTATCCATGCTCCTGTCCAGGCTCGGCTCTAGGCGGGGCTGCACTTTGCGTCACAATGCTGAAGGACACCAGGATATTACACCCTGGCATTCTTCTACGTGTAGTACAGCACGCCCTGGAGGTGGCAATGGAGGCCGGCCTGGACAGGAGCATGGGTAGGTGTGTAAATTATCAGCCTATTGCAATAATCCAATAGGTAGCAGCCTAACATATCCCTGTGTGGGATGCTGTGTATGCAGCCGTTTTATGTGTTCAGGGCTAGTAAGCCACGTCAAATGACATCACTTTGTTCAGTCTTCAGCTGGAAGGTCCCCAGTACTCTATTCTTGGGGACGGCTCTGTCTTTCGCTAGAAGTTCCACAGCAAACAGCTATAGGTGTCACAGCAGTCACCCTTGCGACCCGGCCCCTAAAACATAAGGCCTCATACTTGCTTGTTCTTCCTGCAAAGCGCTTATGTGGCACCCAGCTGTGCACCTCTTTTAATGTTTTTCTGGCCATAGTGTCTCCCGCTTGAAATATGCAAGTGACAGGGTAGCCAGACAAACAATAGAAGAGGTGCACAGCTGGGACACCACATCAGCACTTTGCAGGAAAAAGAGGTATGTATAAGATTCACCAGTTGTGTGGCCTGGACTGTGATGTAATTTGGCATGGGGAGAATCATTACCTGTGTGGGTCACCAATATCTATGTGGAGGTACAAATAGGTAACAGCCCCCCCTACAGGTAGTAGTGTCCCATGTGTTTTAGCAATATGGCAAATGTTGGGATTGTAAGATTTTTAGGAAATTTTCTTTTAAATATAGGTAATTAATTTGGAAAAGTAAACTTTTTTTTTTTTTTAAATTTGGTGATTTTAACATAAAAATGACATTTAGACAATAGGTCATTTCTTGGCAACACATTCCCTTTAAGGAGTTGTTGCCATTCTGCAGCCCGATTCTCGCACAAACCATTTTGATAAACACAGGGGTTTTCTGTCCGAAAGGCACAAATTATAAAAATAGATTTAAAATGATTAAAGGGATATTCCCATGAGCATAACCATTTTTAAATTAGTAGATAACTAAAAGTTAAACATTTTTGCAAATATAAGTAATTAAACATTTTGCAGAGTTTTAAAGATTTTCTCTAAATAGCTTGTGGTCATGAGTTGTTATCTTGATAGGTTGCCAGTCGATACGACCATGAATGCAGGACCTTTCTAAGGTCAGAAAATCAGCCTTGATTTCCTTATAGTGGACGGGATATCTTCTGATACATGTAATGTCCCTGCCTGATAACCCAGCTATAAGAAAATCATTGCTGGGTTCCTGACAAGTCCCAAACCATAGAAAGTTTCTGCATTCGTGGTCGTATCCATTGGCAACCAATCAAGACAACAGATGTCACCACTAAGATATTTAGAGAAAATCTTTAAACTCTGCAGAATTTTTAACTACTTATATTTGCAAAAATGTTTAACTTTTAATTATCTACAAATATAGATATGATTATGTTTACGAGAATACCCCTTTAAGCCCCCCCCAGTCAGTTTCACTCACTGTAGAGGAACTCTTACTGCAGCCGGTTGTCTTGCAACTTGTCACAGGACGGAGAGGAGGAAGAGAGAACATGGCTGAGTTACTATGATACATAGACAAGATTTTTCTATATAGTTCTCAGTTTGATATACTTGTGCCCACTGTTCTCAGGATTCCAGTATGACAGAGTATAGTCTAGCGTGTTCTTTGGCTGGTGTATCCACCCATGTTCAATGTGATGTACATTCTTCTGATTATTTAGCCATGTGTTGCCTTCATCAGCTTGGACCAATGCTGGCTGGTCTCTGTTTACATCTGTTTTTCAATGCACCATTCGCTGTAAATGCTAGAGACCATTGTGGATCAAAGCAGTTTTGTACAAACTATCATTTATTCCATGGACAAAGCCATTTGTCTTCATTCTGGTGTTTAGTAGAGCTATAGTTTGGGAAACAGAAAAATAGGCCGGCAACCAAAAAAGGAGCAGACCAAGGAAAAAGAAATGTGTAACTATACTACATCTTATCCCCTTGCCAGCATCCACCACACAATTTGAGGCCAGGGCCCCACGTGGCGTTTGAAAAAACCGTGGCGTTATATAGTCACAATATAGTGGATGGGATTCTAGCGAAACCCATCCCTACACTGCGGTAAAATACGTGCAGTGCGCACGCTGCGATTTCCAAAACAGTCTCAGTGAAAAGCTCTGCAGGACGCTACGTCGGGCCTTAGCCTGAAATAAGTTTTACACAGACCCAGTAGTGTCTGTGATCAGATACCTTAAAGAGAACGGTTCACCACCTCCAACAAGTCCAGTTCTTTGCACCATTTAATAGTTTCTGCTCCTCTGTTTCTGGCACCGCTGGATTTTTTTCTCTCGCCCCCACCATTCCTGAGCAATCAATGCTTTTAGTTTTGGTCCCTGATATGGTATTTAGACTCTAATGTCAGGAGCGCGGTGTCAGGCAGGAGCAGACAAGGGGTATGATTCTGAGCTCAGACACTGGCTGCCTCTGAATCATGCCCCTCTGCCTGATACCGCCCTTCTGACATTACGGAGCTTACATAGCATATCAGGTACCAAAACTAACTGCACTTATTGCTCGGGAACGGAGGAAGCTAGAGAGAAAATTTCAACCGTGCTGGAATCAGTGGAGCGGTGGTACTGCTCATCCCCACTAAGTTAAATGAGACTAAACTACAGCATGGCCATGTGACCAATGGAAGTGACATCATTGGCCTGAGAAGAGGAAGTGGATCTCAATATCAGTCCTGGACAACCCCTTTAGGACTCATGCACTCGACCAATTGTATCCGCAATTTAAGGTCGACAATTGCAGCTAAAAGTACGGACCCATACATTTCAACGGGCCCGTAGTCTTTGCGGCAGTGTGTTTGGGCCGAATTGACAAGCCGCAAATTATGGAGCACGTCCTATACCTGTCTGTAATTGCGGCTGTCAATTCATTGGAATGTAAGGGTCAGTGAAAATCACAGATGACACCCAGATACCAATCCATGACGTTTCACCGACCTGCAGACTGCACATGGCTGTGAGATCCAACCATGGCATCTAAGAGGTTATTTTTCACTTTTGCATTTGATTTAGGCAACCAAATGGCTTCCCAGCTCAAATATTATGGGAGTGATTTGCTTGCCATAGCAGCCAGGAGCATTATTAAGGCAGGACTCAATAGTAATATAGTCAGCCCCCATAGCACAGGTAAACTACCTGTGAAATAGTAGAGGTGATGGAACAACATAGGGGTTGGTTCTGATCACAGGACAGGGGGTCAAAACCAGCCCGACACCACCAGGTCTGTAAAATGACTAGAAGTAGTGAGAGAAATTAAACTTCCCAGACAACACCTTTAAGATTTTTGTTTGAGTTTAGACTACATTGTGACACAAGCAACTAGTGTTTCCAGAATTAGAAGGGTGTGTATTCATGAAGGTTAACTGTCAAAATAAAAGGTAAAAATGGATGTGACTTTCATACCAGAGTAACACTTTAGGTTATAAAGATACATACAGTTGTGCAAAAAAGTTTACATACCCTGGCAGATTTTTTGGTTTTTTTGTTCCTTTTTTCAGAGAATATGAAGGATAAACACAAACACTTTTTCTGCACTCATGGTTAGTGGTTGGTTGAATCCATTTATTGTCAAACTTCGGTGTTTTCTCTTTTTAAATCATAATGACAACCAAAAACATCAAAATGACCTTGTTCAAAAGTTCACGTACCATGGTGATTTGGGCCAGATAACATGGCCAGAAACCAAACCACGGTAGACCAACCAAAATTTCGGCCACAACTGCCCGGAAAATTGTTCGAGATGCAAAGAAAAACCCCACACAACATCAGCTGAAATACAGGACTCTCTGAAAACTATCGGTGTGGCTGTTTCAAGATGCACAATAAGGAGGCACTTGAAGAAAAATGGGCTGCATGGTCGAGTTGCCAGAAGAAAGCCATTACTGCACAAATGCCACAAAGAATCTCGCCTTCAATACGCCAAACAGCACAGAGACAAGCCTCAAAACTTCTGGAACAAGGTAATTTGGAGTGATGAGACAAAAATCGAACTTTTTGGCCACAACCATAAACATAAGATCTGGAAAGGTGTCAACAAGGCCTATGATGAAAGGAACACCATTCCTACTGTAAAGCACAGAGGTGGATCACTGATGATGTGGGGATGTGTGAGCTTCAAAGGCACAGGAAACTTGGTCAGAGTTGAAGGAAAGATGAATGTAGCACGTTATCAGCAAATACTGGAGGCTAATTTACACTCATCAGCCAGGAAGCTGCGCATGGGACGTACTTGGACGTTACAACATGACAACGATCCAAAACACAAGGCTAAGACGACCTGTCATTGGCTACTGCAGAAGAAAGTGAAGGTTCTGGAGTGGCCATCTCAGTCTCCTGACCTCAATATCATTCAGCCACTCTGGGGAGATCTCAAGCGCGCAGTACATGCAAGACAGCCCAAGAATTTACAGGAACTGGAGACTTTGTGCCAAGGAGAATGGGCAGTTTTACCATCTGAGAAAATAAAGAGCCACAAAAGACTTCAAGCTGTCATTGATGTTAGAGGGGAATACACGGTATTAAGAACTGGGGTATGGGAACTTTTGAACAGGGTCATTTTGATGTTTTTGGTTGTCATTATGATTTAAAAAGAGAAAAACACAGAAGTTTGACAATAAATGGCTTCAACCAGCCACTAACCATGAGTGGAGAAAAAGTTTGTGTGTTATCATTCATATTCTCTGAAAAAAGGCCAAAAAAACCAAAAAAAATCTGCCCGGGTATGTAATCTTTTTAGCACAACTGTATAAAAAGTAAGAATCCTTTACATTAAAAATATTAAGGAACAGATGCTGGGTGTACCTTACCTAAGTGACCTAGTTTCTTACGTATGAAGGCATTTGAATGACAAAATTCCATCCTCACAACACATTTATTTCAATATTTCTGTAAGTAGGCCCTTAGCACGAGCATAGTGTTACACAGTTTCATACACAATCACATCCAAAACGAATTCTAAAATTGCAATTGTAAACATTCTCATATGTTGAAATATTAAAACGTTTGCTAAAATGCTCAAGTGTGGAGCTAAACTGAAAAAAAAAAAAATGTTAAAAAAAAAAAAAAAAAAACAGTGTGGTGAGAAAGCTACTTGTACAGAAACAGGTTTAATAAAATACTATGGAGGGGAAAAAGGACTTAAGAGAACATTAAAAAGAAATGAATAGGTGACTTATCACTAGCTTTAAAAAAAAAAAAAAAAAAAAAAATTATACTGAAATTCTACATTAAAGAAATGTCATCGGGTAAATACATCTTTGTTGACCAAGTAGGAGGTAGCATGGATGCACCAGTTAGTGAGAAACGCAACTGAAATAAAGAGTTTTCTTTCCTTACAACAAATAATTTCCAGTACTATATACACTTTTCAGAAATATCAGTTAAACAATCCACCCTCCACTTTTTAGTACAAAAGCATTGTGTAATAAAAACAGAACAAAAAACACATACATTATCTGTACAGAAAGGTACTGAGTGCCCTAGGTCGAATGGAACAGTCTTCAGAACTCTGCAGATTATGGTAATACTTAATGCCCTAAATGAACCAATACGATTTCAGGAATTGTCCTTGATCTTGTAGAAAATGCACCGTATAAATATATTTCTTATATCAATGGTTTTGTGACTATGGACTTGTGTTTCTAATCTCAACTTACAAGTGGAAAAAAAAAAGGAAAAGGCATATATGCAAGAATTACGTTGTGCCTCGTACAAGAAGCAAAAGTGTAAAGATAGCGATGTCTGCGAGAGTTCGTTCTAACGTTACGGCACATCAGTACTGTTTTTTTTTTTTTTGTCCTTTGTACTATAAACAGGTATAGCAATGTGGTCTTTAAAAAGGAGAAAAGGAAAAAAAAATAAAATAAAAACACAAGAGAAAATAGTCCAATGTACATCCAAATAACCATGTTCTTGGTGACCGCTCTTATGAAGCCGCCTCTGTCATTATTAAAGAGAAGTTTGTTTCACTTATTGAGGGGGTCTTCTTTAGTAAAGGTTCCACTTCAACCATGCCTGCGCCTGTCCGTGGAAGATTTGCATTGACAATGTGACGCTGCAAGTGCTTTATCCAATCTTCTTGTACAGACAAAGGCCCTCGAAAGATAAGCCCGCAAAACCTGGTTAAAGGGAATTGAAATAATTGTGACTAAAAATTATTAAGAGACTGACAAAGAATATGCCATCAATGTCTGATTGGTGGAGACCTAACCACTGTAGTCCTAGATAGTTTAAAGGGGTTTTCTGATCCCCAACCGTATTTATTATACTGATGACCTATCTTCTGCAGGATACACCATGTCCACTGGATTGGTGGGGGGGTCCAATAAGACAGACCCCACAACGATCAGCTGATACGTCTGCCTCCAGACACTGGAAGCTATTGCTGTAGATGGGGTTGAAGGTAGCTTTGCAGCCCCTCTACTCTATAGCAGTAGCACTAGGTTACTGCCACTGTGCACCTATTAATTGAATAGGAGCAGAGCTGCTTCCGATCCCATTCACAGCGTCAGCTTCCAGTACCTAGAGGCAACTGGATCAGCTAATGAGAGCAGGATCTAGGTGTCAGACCCCCACCCATCAGATACTGATGGCCTACCCTGTAATGAAGGGGCCACAGTGCTCGCCTAAGAGCCACAACTTCTCCAAACAGCTGATTGGTGTAAGTCCTGTGGTGGATGGAAAACCCTGTTAATGTTATTGACCTTCATATTAACTACTAGTTCGATAGGGGGGGGGCAGACTACAAGGACTTCCACCAGCCAGTGGCTTGGAGAAGTTGTAGCACTTGTGTGAGCACTGTAACCCCTTCATTACCAGGGACAGTGCCAAACAATTCTATGTCACAGACAGAAACACAATGCAACTTGTGCAGAGCTAACCCTTAGAACATTACAGAATTTTAATCTGTCCCCCATTTTTTTGGTTCCATTAGTAAAATGGATATGAAGTAGAATACCTATGCAAAATGCTACCCACAGAATCAACAAAAATAAATCTAATAAAATTATTCTAGCCAACCTTTTAAAACTCAGATTCAAATTTAAATTAGATTTTTTCAGGTACATTTGGTCAACATTTTGTGCCTATTATATACTAACATATTTACAAGCAACACATTATAATAATTTTAGGACAATATAAATGATGCAGCAAGCTTCAAAACAGACAAAACTCCCTAAAACATACCTGCATCTCAAGATATAAACTTCCTCAGCACTGTGTGGCAACGGCAATACTTTCTTCTTACTTCCAGATCTTGATCTTGACTTCTTTTGCTTGCAATCTAACACTAATATACAAAGGTAAGATTAGCACTATATGTCGCATACTATAAAATATCACAAAGCTGTATAAAAAATAAAAAAAATTCAATGGACAGACACAGGATATTTTCTCCTGTTCACGGCAATATTAATGAGGAACCAAAAAATATCAAAAAATGTTAAAGTCGCTCACTGCAGATGGCATCCCTGACCAGTTGGTGAAGGAGGTTCAGCTTTGGTAGACCCAACAATCAGCTGTTAGGGTCTATTCACATCAGGTTTTTTTTTCACCCATCAATTTAGCAGATTCATTTAAGGCTAAGTTCATGTCTCCGTAGGAGACTTTGTCAGTGTTCATCTAAAAATCTGTGGAGGAAAAACGTCCTGCAAGGAGGACTTTTCCTCTGCCAGTTTCAGTTTTAAACCGATAAACCAGACAGACCATTATAGTCAATGTTGTCCCTTGGACTATGTAAGTTACCACTATTTTAGCAGTCCACCCTTCCATTGTTTTATTCTTTCGACAACAGAGACACAATACTTGTGTGAACCTAGTGCAATGTTTGCAAGCAGAAAAAAAAACTTGATCTCTATACAAATGACCAAACACAAAAGTATTGTATAATATGGTTTGTGTAGTTTTTAAAAGACATTTTTTATACATTGATCTCTATGTAAACGGATGGCCGTCTGTTTGCACCCTGATGTAAAAAATAATGTGATGCCAATAGACCCTTACTGTCAGTGTAACATCTCTGTGCTCACTTGTAGTGGTCTCAATAAGAGTAGACAAGGTCATGAACAGCAAATGGCAAGGGTTTTCCAACACAGAATTCAGGCCTGAACTGGATACATATACAGATGCATCTCAATAAATTAGAATATCTTTGAAACGTTTATTTCTTTCAGTAATTAAATTAAAAAAGTGACCTCCTATATTTTCTAGATTCTTTACACACAGAGTGTTCTATTTCAAGTGTTTTATTTCTGTAAATGTTGATTATGGATTACAGGTAATGAAAACCAAAATCTAAGAAAATTAGAATATTGTGAAAAAGTTCAGTATTGTAAATTCAGTGTCACCTGCCAAGCTTTCCTAAGCCTTTAAATGGTCCCTCAGTCTGGTTCAGTAGGACACACAATCATGGAAGACGCTGATTATGGATTGTATTACTGAATTACTGAAATGAATGAACGTTTCAAAGATATTCTAATTTTATTGAGATGCACCTGTACCATAATATGGAAAGGAGTCTAAGGCTCCCCCATATACATAAAAGTCAGTGTAACATACAATTTCAGCTGGAACGGCCGACTATCTTATGTGTATGTATGCCTCTTCATTCCTGCCTGAAAAGAAGAATCAGGCATGCTGAATTTTAACAAGTCCATTCCTTTATTCACTCAATAGAGAAGTCATCCCCAGAGGTGTGTACAACTGACTTAAGGGATCTTCACGGTGAGAAATGTGGTCAGGCAAGAAAAAAAAATCTGCTTCAGGAATTAGCAGCATTTTTTTTTTTGAAGATGTTTTTGATACGTTTTCTGAAAATCCACTTCAAAATATGCTCCAAATTCTGCTATGTAAACATATCCTTATGCTTCTTTCACCTTCTAAAACATGTACACACATTGCAGGGGTAACAGCCCGACGCTTGGCTACAGGGCTGTGGAGTCCAAACCAATTTTGAGCAGAGTCGGAAAAAAGTTAACTCCAGCTTTAAAATAAAATTATTTTTAATTATATTATACAATTATTAATATTATATAATTAGATTTGGGGTTTGTTGTATGTTTCCTTCCTTAGGAATTCAATCGCTATATTTTTTAACAAAGTGGAGGATTCTTACTGCTTTTGACGGATCATGGCTGTCAGTCATTTATGAAGGAATCGGAGTGGTTTGGTCAATTGACTCCACAGCCCTGCTTGGCCAACAACTTCTCAAGGGAGCGGCAGCTTTAGGCTAAGGCTCCAAGTAGTGGGCTGCGGCAAAAAAAAAAGCGCTGTGGGAAAAACCACGGTGGCAACACATTGCCGTTTTTCCCACAGCACTTTTCACAGAAAGTCTGCAGGGGTTTCCTCTGCGGACTTTCTGCTTCCATTATACCTATAGGAAAACCACCGGCTTTCCATAGGTATAACGGACATGCTGCAATTTCCAAAACTGTACCAGTTTTGGAAATCGTAGCGTTTCTACTGCATGTATTTTTCTGCAATGTGTGGATGGGATTCGCTAGAACAAAAAACGCTCCGTTTTTTGCAGTGGCGTTTACGCCATGTGGGGCCACAGCCTCAAAGGGGTTTTATGGCCCCCGGGTGGTTTTTCACACAGAGGGCATATCCACAGAACGGGTCATTATTATCTGCTCGGTGAGGAGGTCTGCTCAATATCTGGACCTCGCACCGATCAGTGATCCAGCTGTCTTTACGCATTCGAAGTTACTGTTCTAGATGGGGTCAGAAGCAGCTCTGTTCCTATACAAGCAAGAAGAGCAGAGCAGCAGATCGATCAGCTGGCAGGTGTGGGGTCTAGGTGTCAGACCCCCACCGATCGGACACCCATGAACTATTCTGTGGACACGTAATGTAAATGAAAAACCTAATGTGAAATGCAGAAATGATGGTTATATAGCATTGCTCTACAAAAAAAAAGTAGGTTGTCTTCCTTTGCAAAAACCTACCAGTCCCAGTCAGAAGACCAGCGCTCTTCTTCCGTGAATACGCTCTCATGTGGTTGGACAGGCTAACTGCACTTGAAAACGTTGTATTGCAATTCACACAAGTCTTGTGCTTCGCAGACATGCCTAAAAGAAAGAAATAACAATGGAAACTCCAGATCTAGCCCCAAAAGAAAATCAATTACATAATAACCGATTCTGAAACAAACAATATAAGACAATAGTCTTTGAGGGAGCTTGAAGCCACCGAAGGTGCGACTACATAAGCCGTACATACTCACATATTTTATGTAATGTGCTCTTGCCAGTAAATAGTACACAGGCGTTTCAATGTTCATGCACAGAATTAAAAGTCTGGTTGACAAAGTGGTAATTAAAGTGTTTTACCCACAAGACTGTAAAAAGGCGCAGCACTAAATTAGGTTGCTGATGAAGACTGGGAGAAAAGGTGGTATAACACACCACCAAACAGCTGTTAGACAAAACATTTTATTCAGTGCCTTTTATGTTCATTACTCTGGATGCGCAACCAATAATGAAAGTTAATGATTTGAAGTTTCTTGCAAAAATCTGCGCGCTAAGCAAATGATCAACAAACTACCAATGTTTTCCTCTGTGGTGCGCAAAATTTGTAAGCTATGAAATTGACATTAAGATTACTTACAGCACCTTAGTATTCAAGTCACATAAGGAAGGAAAAGACATCTATGTACAGTGCAATGGAGGGTACACAGAAATAATGTCTCATAACACTAATGGGTGGGTGGACAACTATCGGAGGAATAGGAAATATTAGTGGGATTATCCACCTTTGTACTGATAACCTATCCTTAGGCATGGTCATCAATATTAGATCTGAGGAGGTCCTGACAGCTGGGGCTCCCATACATCAGCTGTTCCAGGATACTGCTTACATTCTGGGAGCAGCACTACTCACTCGCCATACAAAGTGTCGGCTTTAGGTACTGCAGAGCCGTCCCATAGACTTTTACGGTGTGTGAACGGCGTGGCTTCCAGTAAAAATTACCAGGATCCGCTCTGTCCTGAAACAGATGATCTGTAAGGGTTTCCGGATGTTGGACCCCGCAGATGTAATATTAATGAACTATCCTAAGGACAGGCTATCAATATTACAAAGAGGATAACCTCTTTAAAGGTAATCTGTCAGGGCAATTTGGGACACTAAACCACCCCCACGTCCATATGGACCAGAGGTTTAGTGTCTCAAATCACCCTGTTATAACGCAATCCATGGCCGCATTAAAAATAAAAAAGCTTTACTCACCCTACTGCTGTACTCCCTGCGCCTGCGCAGTTCTTCAATGAAGCCAGAGGAGTACACCTCGGCTTTAGTGCACATGCCCCGTACCTCCGGCAATTGCACAGTGAAGCCGGGGTGTCCATCTTCAGCTTTACTGAAGAACAGCGCAGGCGCCAGGAGGCGTGCCAACAAAGAAGCTCATGAATAAGCCGGACTGTTCTCGGCCAAACAGCATACATAGGACCCTTCTCTAGGTAAGTATAAAGGTTTTTTATTTTTCCATGTGCCTGCAAATTGCATTACAACAGGGCGATTTGGGACACTAAACCCCAGGTCTATAAGGACCTGTGAGTGGTTTAGTGTCCCAGATTGACATGACAGATTCCCTTTAAGATTTCCTCTTGCTCCAATACTTGTCCACCCACCCATTAGTGTTATGAGACGTACGTGGATTGTATATTAAGTTGCAGTAAATAATCTAATATCAATTTCATAGTTTACCAATTTGTTTTCTCTGTCGTGTGCAAAATCTGTAGCTTGTTGATCATTTGCTTAGCGCACAGATTTTTGCAAGAAACTAGCCCCCTCATCCAGCCGCTAAGAGTTAGCCAGGTGATACGGCAGGACGCAGAACATGGCAATATAACAAGATTGGCAGTCCTACCTGACTGTATAGCGAAGTCCATGCCTCTGTGAGAATTGCACATCAAAGAACAGTCTTCATTAAGTGGATGAAGGCATTTCTGGATGAACCTCTTTCTTGCGGTTTGGTTGACCTTTTGAGAAGATTCTATGGTCCTCTCTTCACCTGATTTTTTCAATTTAAGTAGTTCGACTAAGGAAAGCGGTTTATCCTTCTCACCCTGTCCACCTGCTTCATCACATTCACTAAGGTGGACCCCTTCCTCCATCTGCCCAGATACAGTATCAGTTTTTAGGCCATTACGGTGTGCTTCATGATGTACAGCATGAGACTTGGAAAAGTCATTACTGGAAGTTTTGTGACTGGAGTAAGGCCTGTGAACAGTGCGCCTATTATTAAGAACTTTGAGGAGTTGCTCATACTTTTCTTCATTTTGCAGCATTTCATTCAGGACACAGATTGGGGATTTGTGGGCATCCCATTTATTTTTGCCTAGTCTTTTCAGGTGACCTCGGACATGATTCGACAATCCAATTTTCGTATCGAACCAGCCTCCACAGAGTGCACACGTGTGCTCAGACGGACTCTCCGACTTCTCTACAACTAATGTCAGAAAAATATAAACATAAGGATTTATTGTGAGCCAAACATAAGTCCTTGTATTTTACACTGACATTTATTAGAAATGCCTCCATCATAAAACACATTTAGGAATAAGGCCCAATATTGGTATTAAATGATCATAAATCTAGTCAATTTGTCCCAAATCACATCAGTTATTAGTAGTCCATCTGTACTGAAGGCCGATCACATCACCGACATTACAGATAAATCTCGGAAGATGATGCCAGGAGTTAAAGGGACTCTTGTCAGGAGATTTGTGTT
Organism: Leptodactylus fallax; assembly: GCA_947044405.1. Classification (NCBI taxonomy): domain Eukaryota; kingdom Metazoa; phylum Chordata; class Amphibia; order Anura; family Leptodactylidae; genus Leptodactylus; species Leptodactylus fallax. The sequence goes on from CAMRHE010000049.1 coordinate 925,625, forward strand.
GTCCAAACTATGGGCAGAACATACGGACAAGATGACATGACGACAAAAATGCTTCCTGCTGACTCCTCTTAGTCTGGCTCTGCTGGCTTCATAGGTCTCTTTCTATTAGCATAGGGGAAAGACCTATCAACTAAATTAAGCAGAGAATGGCCGGTGAGGAGCCACCCTGGGACACTTCTCCCTGTCCCCAACAAACTGGCAACATCAGATCAAACTTTCAGTGATTAAAGGTGTTTTCCTTGCTAACTGGAAAACCTGGGGGGTTTGGGCTAAAAGAAAAAAATGAAGCGATACTCACCGACCCAGGTGACCTCTGCGGCCAATCACTGGCCTCAGTAGTCACATGCTGGGTACTGGCGACTTATTCGCATTGATACCACCAGTACACACCATGTGACTGCTGAGGCCAGCGATAGGTTGCAGAGGTCACCTGAGCCGCTTCACTTCCGACCCAGCCAGTGTAGGCATGGAATGGAATGGGGACCAAACACTGAAAGAGAGGACCAAGGGTAGGTGAGTATTCATTATGTCTTTGTTTTGTTTTTTTTAAGTTTTTTTATTTTTGTAACTTAGCCAACCCTGTGCTCCCCGGTTTTCCAGTTTGCCTGGAAACCCCTTTAATAAATTATATGAAATAGGGCTTAGACCAGGCCTAGTAACACAAAAATGGAATTGAGCTCTCACTCATCCCTCACTGCTGACACACATCAGATAGTGACTGGTGAGCATCTCTACGCATCTGTGTTAGACACCAAGGAGCAGGGCATCATTGGGCGGAGAACAACAGAGGATTGGTGACAGAAATGCATACATATATACTATAATGCTAGCATTCCCATTCTAAGCCCTATTACATATATTTATTAGAGGAGGTTTCCAGTTTGCCAATAGGGGGCAGGGGTGAGGCAAAATAAATTAAAATAAAAAAAAATAGAAGTGATACTCCCCTACCTCTGCTCCTCCGTTGCGGCTTTTGGTCCCCTGTTCCATCTTGTGCTAGCATTGGCCGGGCTGGAAGTAAAGCGGCACAGGTAACCACTGCGGCCAACCACTGGTTTCAGCGGTCACATGCTAGGTACTAGTGACTATTAGCAGTGACTTTATTTTACCCCACACCCAGTCCCCAAGGAAAACATGTTTAAGGCCACAATGGCATCATCTATGCAATAAATAAGTATAGCACACTTTACCATAAAGAGTTAACCACTGTTTTCTCTCAACACGATTATAAGGCCATTTAGTCGTAGAGATCAGATGAACTATCCAATACTGACTAATCTCACATCTCATCATTTCAGATGTAGTCATTCAATAGGATCCTTCACCGTTTACTTTTAGGAGATAATCTGCCCTGGTCATGTGATGGACACAAAGGTGCATAGCGCGCTACAATACACACTTCTAATATAGGTACAGTATACCGTGCTGTACATATGTGATCACATGACCAGAACAGAGTGTTAATGCCACAGACGACAATATAGAATAAAGGCTTATAGTGAATAACTGTAACGCTATGAGGAAGTTATCACAGAAAGCATTTAGAATAAGGATATAAGCTCTAGGATATACAATTACTAACCTTCTGCTGGAATCACAATTCCACTTTAAAGGGGTTGACCACTTTTGAAGAGTAGAGCAGAAACACAATAAATGTTAACATCCTTAATTTTGTGTCATGATACCCCATGTCATGGCCCCCCCTTTCCTGTGGATTGTTTGTGTAAACCGTGGACAGAATGGGCCACATCCAGAGCAGTCAGGATGGCTGCCGTGTCCTCTTCTGTGTCAGCACTCAATGCATTTATTTATTTCTCTTACTTATATACTGTATTTTTTTGGACCATAAGACGCACCGGACCATAAGATGCACCTAGGTTTTAGAGGAGGAAAATAAGGAAAAAAAATTTGAAGCAAAAAATGGTAAAATACTTAAATATATGGGATTTATAGTTTTGCAACAGCTGCAAGGCCACATTGAGAGGTGTCCCTGCATAGGGCTTTTTTTTTTGCGGGGCCAGGTGTACTTTTTAGTTATACCTTTTTGGGGAATGTCTATTGTTTAGATAACTTTTTATTCAAATCAGAGGCGAAAAAGCAAAAACACACGTGGTTTGGCACTTTTGATTTTTTTCCCCGCTATGACGTTCAACCTACAGGGAAAATATTTTCATAAGTTTGTAGACCGAACGTTTTCGGACGTAGGGATACTTTTTTCTACTTTTATATGTATTCTAGGGAAGTTGGTGATTTAGAACTTTGTTTTTTAATTAATATTTTTTTTTTTTTTTTTTTAACTATTATATTAGCCCCTCTAGGGGGCTTGAACCTGCAATCATTTGATTGCAATACAGTTGTATTGCAGTCTATGGGAGATTCTGTACATTATTACTGCGGCTGGTCTGACCAGCTGCAATAGTAATATTACTATGACAAGCCGGGGATCCTTCAGTAGGCTCCCGGCTGTCACAGGAACAGGTCAGTTCCCGCGATCTCGGGAGCTGGCCCGCAACTTGAGAGGGGAGGGAAGCTTTGAGGTAGTAATGCCTGCGATCAGAGTGGACTCTGATCGCAGGCATTAGCCCCGGGGCTGCGCTGTACATTACAGCAGAAACCCGGAAGCTATGGCGACCGCTCTGCAACAGAGCGGCTGTCATCATCTTTACAGACCTGGCATTCGACGTAATAGCAAGGCGCCAGTATGGATTCGCTGGGACACCCTCTCCCCAAAGGCCAGGGCCTGCACATCGTCCTATTCCTCCCGCTACAGGAAGCCCCACTACAGGACACCGGCGGAGGCAGGAGTGGGGGCGATGCTGCGATGCCGCTACTCCACCCCCCCCAACACCCACATTTAGACTATGAGACGCACCCCCATTTTTCTCCCAAATTTGGGGGGGGGGGGGGAGTGTGTCTTAGAGCCTGAAAAATATGGTAGTTCCATCATATTCCGCAGTGCTTTACAGACATGCATTAAATGCATCCAGAGATACAGGAATCTGTTCTGCATGTGTAAACAGATTAAATGTTTTCAGTGTCTGCACAGAAGAGTACTCAGCGGGAGAAGAGAAGAGGTCACTTGGGTGATTTACAGCATAGTTACCATTTTACTAAACTGTCAGCACCCACTGTCTACACAACCAATTCATGAAAAGCAGGGGCCAAGAGCACTGGAGTGTGGTGGAAAGAAATGAGGTGATAAGGGTTTACTATGTCAGTATCCACCAGTTTATGACATTTTACAGTGGCCAACCCTTTTAAATTTGGAGGTCCACTTAAAGAGGACCTTTCATGTCATCATACACATGTGGTTTTATATACCGCTAGCTGGGCTGTGAGGAATGCCCCCTCTGACAGTACTAGTCCATAGCACTATACTGTCAGAGGGGGAGTTCCTTACCATCCAGCGATGACACAGAGCTGTGAGGAACACCCCCAGTACAAGTCTATGGACGAGTACAGTCGGGAGGGGTGGCGTTCCTTACAGCCCAGCTAGACTGTCAGGAACGCCCTTCTGACAAACACCTATATGTCCAGCCCCGGGGCACATAACGGGAAAGTCGGGTTTGTAGAGGTGTTTAAAACAGCAGGTGCATGAGGACATGAAAGGTCCTCTTTAAAAAAAAAAAAAAACAACCCTTCACCACCACCAAACTCTTTGCACCCTTCAGTAAGTGTTGCTCCACAGACTCTGGTGCAGTAGAAATTGTTTCTCTAGCCTCCACCATTCCCGAGCAAGCACTGCTGTTAATTTCATCACAGCTGTGCTCTCTGCTGTCAGGTGGGCGGTCCCCGTCTTTCAGGTCCAGTCTAGGACCACCCAAACAACAGTAGAGAGCATAAGTGTGATAAAACTAACAACAATATTTCCTCGAGAATGGTGGGGGCTAGAGAAAAAAAAAGTCCAACTGCGCTAGATTCAGTGGAGCAGCAACTACTGAAAGACGCAAAGAGCTGGAGTCGGAGGTGATGAAAGATTCTCTTTAAAAAAGGTGAGATTTTCCACATGCCATTTCCTTGCCTTCTAAATCTGCTGCCCCATGGCAGCAGACTAGACTTACTTTTCTAGCACATACCATGGTGACAGCTTTTCTATTCTATTTCAACTGTGAATTTGTAACACATGGAAATATCAGTTATAACAAGCAATATAAAGTAACAGAAAGACGACCAAACATGAAATTGCTTACCTTTTCTTACGCGCTTTGTTGGTGTCCCGGTTCTCTTGAAGTGCTGCATTTTATCGCTTGATGCTATCTGTTCTGCTGACACCACGTGGCGAGCTTCATAAGTTAATCCAGCTCTATGCAAATGTCCACGAACGTGATTTGATAACCCGACCCCGGTTTCAAAAGTTGCAGGACAGTATGGACAGGACTTCTTTTCAAGAGTCAAGTCACTCCAGTGGAATATAGAACTATTTCTTGGCAACGCAGAGTCTGCATTTTCGTTATCAGCACCAGTCATATCATGTAAATATTCGTCCTCTTCAATATCTTCATAGTACTCAAAATAAAAGCCATCCTCATCATTAAAATGCATGCTGTCTTCACCGTGTTGATTATCTTTAGATTTATCCTTGAAAATTGGGTAAACCGCTTTTTTGGGCGGACTGTTATAAGTATCATCCTGTGATTCTGTGCTATAGTCACAAAGGTCGCTATTCTCCCAAGATTCGTAATCGTCCTTCTTTTCAGATGAGTCAAGTTTCTTGAGTACGACATACGTCATCTTCTGGAGGAAGTCGGGGTAATTATCCATGTCTTCTTCTGTGACTTGCCTTTCAAGATCAGATTTGCGCACCCTTTTGACGGCAACTCGATCTTTGAAGCCGACAAGCCTACCTGGATGGCGGTTATGAGGATCCATGATTAAGCATTCTTCTTGAAGGCTGGAGGATTTAGAAACTAAGTGTATAGAATTGGCTGGGTCGTCCTCTTCCTTTTTTAAATTCAGTGGGTAGAGATCACTCGATTTCTTTAAGGTTTTGTAGCCATCCCATTTTTGAGTGTATCTGTAAGCATGGTTTATCTTTGTATGTTTTTGTTTCATCTGAAAAAACCTATGTTTTTGGTCGTTGCTACTAAAAAGCAGAGATTTATTTGGAGAAATGGTGGGACCACAGGCAATGGATTGGGCAGCACTTTTCCGAGCTTTTTGTATTTTGTGTTTTCTGTACAACCTTGTGAAAGTGTTGCTCTGGCCAAGAGAGCCATATGGTCTTTTCATATCCTGCTTTAGGACAGAATTCTTTGGAAAAGAATGGGGCGGTTTCACAAACTCTTTCGCCTCAGCGTCACTATCTACAATCTCATTATCTGAGAAACGTTCTTGTTTGACGACAACGGGACCATTAAACTGGTCCATAGATGATGGCGAATGGGAGTATTCAATGTGTTTCTTTAAAATGTTACGGGCATATGTGGTAAATGGACACATCTTACAAATGTAAGTTGTAGGCTTTTTGGATGAAAGGTAATAGGAGTTTTTTAAGGTTTTTTTCTGATATTTCCTCGGTGGGAGATCTGCATTCAGAACGGAGCACTTTACCACGGCCCCATGAGCAATGCCTCTATGACACTCCAATTCATTTTCGGTAACGGCCATAAAGTTGCACTCTTCACAACAGTAGTATCTTTTGTCTTTCTCGTGGGTTTTGGCATGTTGAACAAAAGTCTTTGGACAGTTGGTTCCAAACACACATTGTGGACATTGTAACCGTGCGCTTCTACCTTCGTCTTGGAGCTCTTTCAATTCACGGATCTCCTCCATCAGTTTCTGCCGGCGTTCCTGGTGAATAATCATATGTTTAAGAAGTGAATTACGATCTCTAAATGTTCGCCCACACTCCCTACAAGCATATGGTCTTGGAACATTAAGGTGACGAAAGTGATTATTACCATCCAAATGATACATCATATGCCTATGAAGGTGTTTTTTCTCCCTAAAATTCACATTGCACTTGGTGCAGGGATAAAAGGATGGCTCTTGATCACTAGTGCATGTTGGTGGCGATTGAGAATCACAACTTTGCACATCACCGGGGAAGAACGAGTCGACATGAACAGGTGACGTTTCATCAGAATAGTCAAGGACTGGACTATACATATAATGATTGATAGCTTCAATAGCTTCTTTTGGAAGATGTTCTTCCGATTCATCAATGGAAGATTCAGACTTGATCTTCATTAGTTCATACTTGTGTGGCGCTACCACTTGCTCTTCATCATTCTGTCCCACGATCTCTAAATTTAATAGCTTTGACTTCTTGGAAATATAATTCACATCATTATAAGCATCTTCTGAATAGCAACGAGTTATCTTACTACCATCCATTTTTCGTTTGCGCTTTTTCTCTACCTTTACAACGCAATTCTTTTGAGTCTCTTCTTTTTTGTCACTGTTGACCAAGTCTCTCTCGGTACTCAGATTAGCTTCTTTTCCTGCTACAGATTCATCCCCACCAGAACAACCTTGTGTCTGACTATACACCTCATTCTCAGGTAAGATCTTCCTGTCGTTACAGGCGTCGTCTACAGGCCCTACTAAAGTGCTATCCAATCTGAAACTATTCCCATTAGATGTTTCACACCCAACAGAAGAGGAGGTAGGAGGTTTATGTATGGAATGAGTTTCTTTCTTGGCATGTGCTACATCAGGTAGCAAGAATAAAACTTGCTGACTTGACATCTGTAAAGTGTTCTTTGCAGGTTGCTGAAGATCATAAACCACCTTCAAAGATGAACACAAACTGGTTTGCGGTCCCACAGGTTGGTCTGTGGTTATAGAAATACTGTCTGCATTCAGGTTGGAAGTCTTATTTGAGGAGTGGGAAACTGGTCCATTAATAGTTGCTTTAGGCAAGGTACGATTATCACTAGAGACAGTGGCAGCACCATCGTGTGTTAGGAAAGAACCCTGGACTTTGCTTAAGGCTTTTTCAGACCTGTCTCTGGATAGTTCTTCAGGCACAGGCAATGAACTATTTTTCTGAAAAGAGGTTGGGCTTTCTTGTTTTTTCTTAAACACTAGATCATTTTCAACAGAGCTGAAATCGGCATCCTCTTTGAGGCGTTCATTCGCATCAGTACTTTCGGCACTTATCTGGGACTCCTCCATATTGTTATTCTTCCCATTAAACAATTTCTAAAAACAAAAAGACAAGGTAAAGCATAGATTTTTCTTCAAGCGGTCAAGCAAACATGTAACATGTATTTAATGTAACATATCCTAAAATAAATATATATTATATTGTAAAGTAAAGCTACACAGTCACAGGCCTCTGACCCATGTATACAATTGGCTTTGTTAAACATGCCTTTCATTCAGATATATCCTATTCATGGTAACCAACTCGTAGTAGAGAGTTTTTAAAAGAAAACCTGTACTGTGCTTGCACCGTCACAAGAGTTGTCCTGCAGCACAGCAATGAAGAAAACCGTACACCTCGATGCACTGCGCGTGTCTAGTGACTACACAGAAAGTGCCCCTAAGTGTCCTATGTGAATGGAGCACATGCTCAGCCACCTTCTCATTCACTTCTGGGAAGTCCTACAGAAATGAATGGAGAGGATGTCACGTATGCCCACCACCGCTCCTCCTACACAGGAAACTTGCAAGCCCTCATTCTCAAGATTCCTGAGGGGAGTCCCTTTACTGCAGCAAGTGAAGAATACAGCAGAAATCACAGCAAATGGCCAAATGTCAAATACATGCAGTATATTCCTCCATCTTTCATTAGTAAATAATTGAAACAAGAATAACTTCAATAACTGCAAACCAGTTCAGGCCTTGTTCACAAAGGGAAATTTGGTGACTGTTTTACACTTTCAAAATATTTCTAGAATGTTTTCCTGTGCTAAATATTGAATATAAATTGGATTTCCCTAGAACAGAGTTACCAATCAAATCCTAAGTCTACATATACATGACAGTAAAATGGAGGCTTCCCATCCGTTCTGATGAAAGAGCAGGATAGGACCTGCAATATTTGTCATTGGAAAGGAACAGACCATTGGACGCCCCCTCGGATGGCACACTCCAACGTGTACATGGAGCCTAAAAATGTCAGTTTTCCATCATATTTGTTTTATCAGTTTTCAAGGTTTAATTTTTATTTATGATCCAACCCACTTATCCTTTTTAAACGTCCGTGAAACTAACCCAAAGAACATAATAGGTTAAAAAAATTGACCCTATACATTTGTATTGGGACCATCACGCTAAAAAGATTGCCCTATTTTTTTTTTACCCGACGTTGTCCTGACATTAGCACTCTGATTCAAATGGCTTTATTAAAATAAATAAAGGGCATGTAGGGGATATTACAAGTCAATTCTTCACGGTTGTGTGAATGGACTTTAAGGTCATGTTTTGAAGATTTTCTAAAAACACAAATTAAATGTATTTTGTGAAATTTAGGGGGGTTTCAGGATTTGGAGCAATCCATGGGACAGCCGAGGGTGGATGTAAAATAGGGGGGCGGGGCGGAGAAGATACTCACCTGTTTTTGGTGTTCTACTGTCTGCTCCCAGTCCCCTTTTAGTCATGTGCGTGTACGTACACTCCTGGAAGCCGTGTGGATCACATGGTCATTGACACCAGAGGCTTCAACAGTCAATGGTAAGGAACTGGAGACATACGTGTGTGACATCACTTGTCCCTCCCAGTGACCACTAAGGCTACTTATTGGTTTCACAGGGCACTTGAGCCTCACAGCTTCCAAAAGTATAAAGTATCAGCACAGCAACAAGAGAGGCCAGGAGTGGACAACAGAGTGCCGGGAACCGGTGAGTGTATGCCCACCCCAGATCCAAATCCTGGATAATCCCTTTAAATCTCCTGTGCTATAAAATACCATGACATAACACTCCCTTTTTACATGCCAGTAAGGCTACTTTCACACCTCTGCTGCATTTTCTATTTTATTAGAATACTACTTTTAATAGATTCATCGCCAAACGGACACCAACAAATCCCAATGGACCCCACTGAGTAATGGGGACCTTTGTTTCTCCATTATTGTGTATCATTTTGCTGGAAGCAGTGTAGATTGCTGCGCTAGCTTTCAACACCAATGCAAGCACAGTCTTAGGCGACATGCACACAATCGGGTGTGTGTTGCGGTGCCGTGATTGAATGGCCCATATAAGTCATCCATGTGCCGCCCGTGCTTTTGTGGCCCATTCATCGGGTCCAGTGAGCACAGACGGCAAAAAGGACAGGAATAGGACCTGTCCTGAGTTTTGCTCATGGCCCACAGCCCCATACACCGGACTGCAAAAATACAAGGTCTTGTGTATGGAGCCATAGAAATGAACGGGTCAGTGTGCTAGCTGCGAAAAACACATCTAACACACTGACTGTGCACACGATCATATGCATGAGGCCTTAAGGAGTTTTCCAATAGTCTCCAGTTAACCCTTATCCTGGCCTAACTTGCTGACCGTTCACAAAAACAAAAGGTCCCGTTTGCCCCATATAAAGGGAGCATCAGGTCGCTCATGCTTACACATTGCTGCAGAGTTCACTTCCCTGTGACTTGAAACTACCGGAATACCCCTTAATAATATAAAGGATAAACATCGTGAACACACGTTAATATAGACACATGCCGAATTAAAGACAACAAGGAACACTAACCCACTAAATCGGAAAAAAATAGGACAAATAGTGTGAAGAGTACAAAGAAACATTTTGCTATGCGAGCTCTGCCAGACTCCATATCACTTGGCCATACTTTATCAGGGCGACGCGTTGATTAAAGTTATTTACGATCTAACCCTAATTAAATGTGCTAAAGGCACCAAGGAATTCATTTCTAGCGTGCGACTCCCCTTGAATATTTCAGGATGCCCAGCAGTCTACCAAAAACATGTTTCCACAGTGACAAAAAATAAAATTATAGCCGGTTTTAGCACCCCAAAATGGTGCTAAAGCAGCACCCAGCAGGACTGAACGGCAGAAAGCTGCTCATAGGGAAAGTAGAAACATTTCACAAAGAACCTATTAAAACAAAGAACTGCATAATGGGAACGTCTGTAAAGTGGGGCTGAGAGTCTGTGTCAGAACTTATTATGAAGCAGAGGTAGATAAATGTATGCGCGCTCCATTCGAGATTATATATTAGCGTTTCTCAACAGGAAGCAATGTCGCTAACGAAGTGGTAAATTCAGTGTTAATGAGTGGCTGCACTGTTACCACCTCAGAGGTAAAACCTTACATGCTCCATCCATCTGTTCTAGTGTGAGAGGTTGCAAGAGAGAACAGACGCTTCTCCCATCTAAAACATGTTTACTGGTCCCCCCGAACAGCAGGGTGACTGACTATAGGAATATCAGGATTCCTGATCAACCCCGCCACGGCAACTGACAATGAGAGATTATTACTGTCCCCTCTACAAGTGGAAACAGTGTATAGAGGAGGTCACATTGTTTAATCCAGACATGGCTCCACAAGGACATCGCAACCTCTTTAGTAAACTTTGTAAAGGAACCAGGGCTGTGGAGTCAGTAGGCAAAACCACAACTCCTCTAATTCTACACAAACCAACTCCTACACGGTCATACATGGCTGCTGCCACAGTCAGTCACAAGCTGTAAAGACCCTCTAAGTCATTAATAAGCCAGGGATTGACTTCTATCAAAGGAAATATGTAACAAACTATAAATCTCAGGGCTGTGGAGTCGGTACGCCAAAGCCCCGACTCCGACTCCTCAATTTCCCCTGACTCCGACTCCAATTCCACCAAAATAGGCACCGACTCCGACTCCACAGCCCTGGACTGCTAAACCTTATAGGTTCACTCAGAACTCAGTCCCATCATTATATGAGGAATAGAACAGACCTTTACAGGACATTTCATCATTTTCAACATTTCATCATTTTCCCAAATTCTTATGAAAATATATTCAGCACATACTGCATTGTTCTACTAACTGTACCAATTTATTATAGATTTTGGGAGTCGGAGTCGGTCCATTTTATACCGACTCCACCAAAATAGGCACCGACTCTGACTCCACGACTCCGACTCCACAGCCCTGATAAATTTAATATAATAATAATCATAGCAATCATAATAATAATAACAATAATAATAATAATAATAATACTACACTAAAAAAAATCATTTTATTTTGAAGCCAGAGTCAGGACGGCAGGGCTGTGCAACAGGACATGTGGCCAGAGTCAAAAAAAAAAAAAAAAAAAGTTACTGCTCCAAACTTCACATTAAAATGATTCATTATTTTTATTTACATTATAAAATTATTAATATTGTATAAACCCAAACAACAGAGATGACATTAACTAGACATAATATGATATGGGTTTAACACTGTAGATTTGGGAACAGTTCTGAATGGGATTAGCCTCAGCGTTAAGACTCCGAAATAAAAATGATTTTTAATTAAACAATTAATGTATAAGTAGATACATAGTTTGTTACAGATTTACATCCATAGGATAACAATTAGTATCACAATTTATGACTTATGCTTTCTTTTCAGCCCGCTGAAAAAAACAACCCAGAAGTGTCCGGTCATATCTTGCTGCTATTTTAGATCCAAAAAAAAATGACCTGAACCTGTAGATTATGGCCACATACTGACTAGTCGCACTAAGCATCATGGCAAACCACAGTAAAAACCTCCAGGTTCAAAATAGTTTTTTTCATGTATTTTATTCTGAGTAGGCACAGCCTAAGGCAAATGTATACAGGAATCTATCAAGTGCTGGTAACACCAACGCATTATGGGGGCCTCACAAAGGAACCACCATGTCTCTAGAAGGCTGTGTTCATACGACAGAATAAGATTTGCTGCACAATAGTAGTTTTCAATGCAGCGCATGCGCGTGACCATTTGTCTCAGTGTCACTGAATGGGGCTGATCCTCTGCCTTTGTGCTGGAATCAGCGTCAAATTACTAGCAAGGATCTAAACTTTGCAAAAAAAAAAAAAAAGGTCCAACACATGTGAACAGGGTCCTGGAAGTCCCATTCATGTTGTGCAGAACACATCCACATTAAATCTTCTGTTCTTTACTGTAGGGCAGAGGGACCCTTCAAGCAGTGGATAAACGCCACCCTAGCATGCAGTTTTACTAAAAAATGGCACAATTAATAGCTCCATAATTTTGGAGTTAAACAGAAGTTTTACACTCAAAACCACACAACCATTGTGCCAGTCTGTATCTATGCCACCGGGCAGTAATACTGAGGAGGGCGCTGCATCACTGCAGAACTTAGGAGCCAGATAGGCTCTGGCCACAATGGAGTCATGGCTTCTGGTTTGTGCTGGTTGCGATCAGTTTTCCCCTACTGACTTCTAAGGGACTGCTCAGGTTGCCCTTGTTTTAGGGTATTACATTATTTTGGACAGAAACTTAAGTCAGCACTAACAAATGTGAACACAGCACTAAACTATTCCAGAAGGCAGTTTACGCATCCTAGTCAGAAGAAAGGAAGAAATGCATTCATCCAATAGACTAAGCCTGCACTGTATGGGCCTGGTCTCAAGCGAGTCCACACTTACCATAGTTAAGGATGTAGATGAGAGGCTTTCCTCCCAAACCGCACCAGAAACATGCATACTAGGCAACAATGGAGGTTTCTTTTAAAGGGGTTATGCCACAAAGCATATTTACCCTCTATACATAGTGGTTTCCCCGTTGGACGGGACTCATCCCTGCTCTCATTCACTTCAATGGGTGATCCAGAGATAGCCGAGTGCTGTGCTGGTGCTCTCATTGGAGTGAATGGGAGCAGGGATGAGTCCCTTCCAGCAGAAGCCCAACTACATTCCTAGCGAGGGTAAGCCACTCACTCCCTTGTTTCACTGACCGTTATCTGCTAGGAATCCCCTTCCCCACAAATCCCTTTAGACATGCATGCTCGGCTTGACCAGATTTTTGCACAGAAGTAAAAATAAAAAAGAGAAAAAGAAAAAGATGGGGCAGATGAAATCCAGCCCAATCCTCATCTACCCTGACATCTGCCTTTAGGGGAGTCGGGAGGCCACCATACACATAAGATAGTAGTCTGGTCGGCAGGTTTGACCAACATTTATTTAATGTATATTGTTAGCTCTACCCACTAGCAGTGGTTTAGCTTCCATGGGAACAAAGGATTGTGCAGAATGATATCTAAAGGGTCCCAACCTTCCTTAATCCCCTTCCCCAGCTGTAGCAGAAAACTGAGGAAACCCCCATAAGGAAAGGTATGGCCAACATTTATCTAATGTGTTTGGACAAATTTACAACCAGAAGCGCTGAGCTCCCGCCAGGTGGCGTCCTATTCCATGTATTTGCTAGTTTACTCCCCGAACTGCTCTTTACATCCTACAAAGCCCTATAAATGACATGATAAAAGGCAAAACAAAATATCTAAAGCTGGGAAGCGCCATCATTGAAATCAGCACACAATTTACAGGAGAAATGTGACCTCTCCTCCTTCTCCTTACAGAATGACAGATCATATGAACGCCTCCGGCGATCCTTATTTACAAGATTTCCTACATCAGTATTTTTGCAAACTAACAGCACTTGTTATAACACTTCTGTACTCTACACCCTGAGGTTACTGCGGAGGAAAATTAGGTGATAATTGCATATTAACATAACTATTCTATAATTCTTCAAAAGAAACCGATTAGGTCACTGAAAGGGGGTTGTCTGCTTTCAGCCAGCACCCCCCATATGCACCATTACATTGTGTTCTGTAATTAGAAGACTGCCCCCTACTGTCTGCTAAGGCCAGGAGTCAAGGGTGACCCACAGATAGCAACAGGCCTGACTTAACCAGGCAATTCAGCATCACAGGCCAATAACTGGGCAGCCTTTAGCACTCTATGAAAAGATTCTCAGCCTACAGCAAGGGCTTAAAAAGCATCAGTCACATGAAAAATGTGCTAGAAATATAGACATTTGTAAGAAATCCTTAAAAAGGTTACCAGCGTCTGCAGTGGTGTTTGCACCATCATGGCAGAACTTTAGCACCAGAGATGAAGATAGAAACAGTGTCGTCCTCTAAGGCTACGTTCACATCTGTGCTGGAGTGTGTCGCAGAATCCGCAGAAAATCGACAGAGGAAATAGTCCTGCATGGAGGACTTTTTCCTCCATTATAGTCTATGGGGTCCACTGGGCTCCTTGTGTAACCGCTATTTTAGGGGTCCACCTCTCCGTTGTTCAATCCCGGCAAACCTGAACAATGAAGAGACGGCGCTAGTGTGAGTCTAGCAAAATGTGATAATGGGTTTAACATAGGGCTGTGGAGTCATTTATGAAGGACTTGGAGTCGGAGCAGGACTTGGCTCATTCGCCATGGGCAGATTTCAACCATTGCAGTGCAGAGACTGAAATCTGACATGGAGTCCGCAGCAATACCTGACACATGGAGCTGCACATTTTCCCCTGCAGTGTGAATAGATTTTCTTAAAAATCCCATCTACTTTGCTGCTACTGAAATGTGAAGGGAAAAGATGCAGCCCATTGTTCCCTGCCTAAAATGGTTTTCCACCTATCCATAGCTCAGGAAATAAGTATCTGAACACTTGGGGTCCAAAGCCCAAAGATGATTAGAAGGTAGATCCATGCGTGTGCCCAGTGAATGGATTAGTGGTACACGTGTGACCATTGCTCTATTCACTTCTATAAAGTCTTTCAGAACAGGCGGCTCCATCAGACGCACAGAAGCGTATGGGACATTCAGGGACCCATCTTTTCTACATCACTAGGGGTAATGGCCATTCGACCCCCCAGCAATCAAACATTTCCCCCTATCCCGTAGGGACAGGATAGGCTTCATCTATGGAAAATCCCCTTTAGGTTGGGGCCACATAGGATAAACATTATATAGACCTGCCATTAGGGAAATTCTTCAGCATTGTCCTCTGCACGCTGCCATGGGAAAAAAAAAAACACCTGAAAATGGATGTTTTTTGCGGCGTTCCCCTGTAGGATTCCCTGCACTGCAAAGGTTGAAAGCTGTGGGAGAAAACCACAATAGGATTGTTTTCTCAGTGGGAAAAGGTAGAAATCTGGAGAATTTTCATGAATCTATATTTCCTCACATACAATTTGTCATACAATAGAAATAGTAATGCTGGGGGCTATATATACAATTAACAATGAAATTCATTTAACCTCAGTATGCATAACCTGGGCCTTTTAGCCCTGGTTTGCTATTACTTGTATGTGTAGATTTCTAAAGTCATGCATACTAGGGTTTACAGCGCTGAGGTGGGATAGAATAGAAAAAAAAAAAAAAAAAAAAAGCAATACTTGTGTACCCCTAGTGCTCCCAATATCAGGTCTCCTATTTTACCCTGTGCTGCCACTGGCTGCGATGGAAGTGAAGCAGCTCAGGCGACCGCAGCGGTCACATCACTACTACATGTGACCACAGAGTAGAGACCTAAATCAAAACCGTGATTAATCGGTTGTTTTACCTCAATTACAATTAATTTAGGCCACACCACCCCCTTTCAGAAAAAAAAATAAATCATGCCTCTTTTAAAAGCATGAGTTGGGTGAGGTTTGCCCAGTGGTTTTGTTCGGACCAAACTCATCTGAATTGGAATTGCTATAATTATACTTTGGGGTCTCTTAAGACCCCAGAGTATAATTGGCAGAGGCCCATGCAGTGTTACTCACCTCCCCTGGGCTCCAGTCCCGTTCCTCTTCAGGCTTCATGAATGACATGAGGGACTGCTCAGTGGGCATGACATCATTCCAGAGGCCTGAAGACACCCAGGACCAGTGCCAGGGGAGGTGAGTAACTACTTTTTTTGGTGTTTGCAGCTGCAATGCAGACATTTTCAGTCCAAATAAAACTGCAGGTAAAACCTTGTGATACTTTAATAACCAAACCAAATTAACCAACGTGTACAAGATCACGTCTGTTATCAGCTTTTCACAGAAAGCCCACGGAGCTTTCCTCTGCAGACCCTCTGCCTCTATTATACCTATACAGATAACGTCAGAATTTCCGCAGGTATATTTGACATGCTGCGATTTCCAAAACCGCAAACGTTTTTGAAATCGCAGCATTTCCACTGCAGATTGTTTTTCTGCACTGTGTGGAAGGGATTAGCTAGAATCCCATCCACTTTGCAGGAACTGTAATATGCAGCATTTTTTGGCGCTGCGTTTCTGCTGCGGCCAAAATGCTGCGTGCACGCAATGTGGGGCCCTGGCATTAGACTGGCATCTAATACGATGAGAGGGCCGACCATGAGATCCTTCCGAAAAAAGTTACAGCAGCTATTTGAGGCTTTCTCTTAGAAGTTTCTTAGACTTTCTATGATCATGCGATAATCCCACTGATGCCAGATTAAGGGATTTTTTTTTTTTTTATTTACCCTGGTTGTATTTTCTGGTAGAACAGACTAAGATACCTTTCAGTAAAAGGTTTCACAGAAATCTCTTCTGCTGTTCAGATTCAAGACACATCTCACTTCATTACTACATCTAAAAAGGGAAAATGTAATATAATAAAATGTAATAAAATTTGCTAAAGCAGATTTTTACAGGCCTAAAAGTTTTGAAAAGCGAACATTTACCCTGGATCTGAATCATTAGTATGCATCTTTTTTTTTATCACATCTTACCAAACGAATACATTTTTGCAGTTGCAAATAACCAGCGGTTTCCTCTAGCTGTGATTCAACACTCATTAAAGCTGCTAACAAGTTTTTGCTTATTACTACTCAGTTTTAGAGTTACATTTACCAGCGACGTGGAGACATCCGTTAAGAATACACTTCAATAATTACCAAATCACACATTTCTTTAAAAGGTCGTAACCAGCCACAAAATCCCAAAGATTTCTAATTATATTTACCCTTTCAATGGGCCCATATATGCTGTACTATAGGTGCGATCTGAAAATGAGCACAACTGGCAGCAAACGGCGTAAAGCAGACGGCCAGGCAGTCAGGATGAAAGGCTCCTGCATGTGGCCATATTGCAGTTTTATACACCCTCAGAGTTGGACAGAGCTATGACACTAATACTTCTATGGGGCCATAGGGTCTAGATCTCGGATTTCACATAAAGGCATATGGAGGCATGGCAGGCTCCATCGGGTGCCGTATTACAGAGGTACTATTCTACTCTACATGTAATGCGTATAGCATCTGAGGCCTGGATCAGTGCAGGGCTAAAGATTAAGAGGCCGTTCACACCTACTTTTACTTCACTTTTGGTGCATAGACCAGGAAAGTTCCCAGCATGCACACTGAACATATCCATAGACTCCCTCCCCCCCGCCCCCATACACTCAGCGTATATTTTTGGCATCCGCTGAGCCTTTTTTTTCCCCCTCTTTCTACTGTACAGGAAAGAATAAATCGGGGAGAACACAGAATAAAGTGTGTACTTGTGTGCTGTGCATATATTATTTTACAATGGGAGTGAATGACTAGCATATAGCACTCTAGGCCTATACAGTGCCATACGTCAGACTTAGAAGACAAAACCTACCATCTGACAGCTTTACAACACATATGACAATCAATCTCAGGGATACAAAGCTTTTCAAATATTATGGTCTGCACTGCCACCAAGTGGCCAATGAAAGTAGAACACACTGTATTTCCTACTGCACAAACCAACATATTTCCCAATGCTATATGACCATGATTCACTAACTAACCTGTTTAAGACTGATTTTAGCCTCCATGTTAGTGCCACAACACATGAAGTTTGAGTAATTCTACCTAACCAGATTCTGAATGCCATTTGAGGAGGAAAAAAAAACATTATCTATCTGTCTATTTTTTTATATATCTCTCAAGAGGGAATGTTTGCTGGGAAAAACAGGGGGCTGTTCACACAACGAAGTGAGGGGGAATTTAATGTAGACTTTCGCCTCCAACTCTTCTCCACTTTCCGGCCCAGACTATACTTGCTAATTAGGCTTAGATGAATGTGGCTGATCAGCAGAGTGCATCACAGGGACTGCA
Organism: Leptodactylus fallax; assembly: GCA_947044405.1. NCBI lineage: Eukaryota > Metazoa > Chordata > Amphibia > Anura > Leptodactylidae > Leptodactylus > Leptodactylus fallax. The sequence continues at coordinate 943,592 of CAMRHE010000049.1, forward strand.
TCTGATCAGCCATAGAATCCACAGAAAGATCAAGCAGGGCGCTTATTTTATCAGTGTCCCTTTTCAGCCTCATCATTGAATACAATGGGAGGCAAAATCAGAACGAAATTTGGAGACAATTTTGAGGCGGAATCCACCAAAAAAAAAAAACAAACACAAAAAAAAACAAAAAAACAAAAAAAACAGCTCCAGATTCCTCTGTGAGAACACAAGTAAGGCCATATTTATGGCAGTGTTTTGGATCAGAATTTTTAAGAATGTTGTCTCCTACAGAGACACAAACTATAATGGAAAGATCTATGACTGTTCCATGTTGTGGACGCATTACTGGTTCTGGCTTACAAATACTAATACAAAATACTTATAGTGTCCCTCACTGTGAGTATACAGTATACAGCCACATGCACTACAGACTGGATACAGAAGCGTCTGTGCCATGTGTTCCTTTTCTTCATTCCACCGACACAGGGAAACCTTAACAAGAGACCACTTCTTACCCAGACCACATTTTTTGTGACTGATTCTCAGTTTTCCATACTAGCCACCCTCTTAGAAGACCACTTTTTCAGGCAATTTTGGTTGGTCATATCAAAGATGTTCCATTGTACATGCATAGACACAATACGATACCTGTCCTTTGTAATTTCAGCCCAGAAATGAAATGTTGATATTCCTGACTTTCATTTTTTACATAAATGAGGTGCTCAGAGCACTGAGGGTGTGGATACCTACCCCGCCTGACATCCCTCCCACTAAACATAAGCCCATATTATCACCTGCATTCAGTGGAAGGGAGTGGGGAGATACAGTGATAGGAAAACACAGTCCCAGCGCTCTGAGAACCTCATTTTCATAACGAATAGGAATCAGGAATATCAATCTAATAAACTTATCAATGCCTGAATTCAAAATATTAAAGAGGTTGTCGGAGACCCAAGCATAATGGATACTGATGACCTACACTACCGTTCAAAAGTTTAGGGTCACTTAGAAATTTCCTTATTTTTGAAAGAAAAGCACAGTTTTTTCTCAATGAAGATAACATTAAATGAATCAGAAATACACTCTATACATTGTTAATGTGGTAAATGACTATTCTAGCTGCAAACGTCTGGTTTTTAATGCAATATCTACATAGGTGTATAGAGGCCCATTTCCAGCAACCATCACTCCAGTGTTCTGATGGTACATTGTGTTTGCTAACTGTGTAAGAAGGCTAATGGATGTTTAGAAAACCCTTGTGCAAATATGTTAGCACAGCTGAAAACAGTTTTGCTGGTTAGAGAAGCTATAAAACTGACCTTCCTTTGAGCTAGTTGAGAATCTGGAGCATTACATTTGTTGGTTCAATTAAACTCTCAAAATGGCCAGAAAAGGAGAACTTTCATGTGAAACGCGACAGTCTATTCTTGTTCTTAGAAATGAAGGCTATTCCATGCGAGAAATTGCCAAGAAACTGAAGATTTCCTACAACGGTGTGTACTACTCCCTTCAGAGGACAGCACAAACAGGCTCTAACCAGAGTAGAAAGAGAAGTGGGAGGCCCCGCTGCACAACTGAGCAACAAGACAAGTACATTAGAGTCTCTAGTTTGAGAAATCGATGCCTTACAGGTCCTCAACTGGCAGCTTCATTAAATAGTATCCGCAAAACGCCAGTGTCAACGTCTACAGTGAAGAGGCGACTCAGGGATGCTGGCCTTCAGGGCAGAGTGGCCAAGAAAAAGCTATATCTGAGACTGGCTAATAAAAGGAAAAGATTAATATGGGCAAAAGAACACAGACATTGGACAGAGGAAGATTGGAAAAAAAGTGTTACGGACAGACAAATCGAAGTTTGAGGTGTTTGGATGACACAGAACATTTGTGAGATGCAGAACAACTGAAAAGATGCTGGAAGACGCCTGACGCCATCTGTCAAGCATGGTGGAGGTAATGTGATGGTCTGGGGTTGCTTTGGTGCTGGTAAAGTGGGAGATTTGTACAAGGTAAAAGGGATTTTGAATAATGAAGGCTATAACTCCATTTTGCAACGCCATGCCATACCCTGTGGACAGCGCTTGATTGGAGCCAATTTCATCCTACAACAGGACAATGACCCAAAGCACACCTCCAAATTATGCAAGAACTATTTAGGGAAGAAGCCGGCAGCTGGTATTCTATCTGTAATGGAGTGGCCAGCGCAGTCACCAGATCTCAACCCCATTGAGCTGTTGTGGGAGCAGCTTGACCGTATGCAGTGGTGAACCTAGCCTCTTTGCTGCCTGAGGCGGACTATAGAAAGACGCCCCCCCCCCCAAAAAAAAAAAAAAAAAAAACAAAAAAACTGAGTTTCCATGCTACTAGTTTAACACACTGTTATCGTCGCACAATATACACAATACACAAAGTTATAAAACAGTTTTTAAGAATTCTTCTTCCTGTATTACTTCAGTATCAGATCAACAACACGATATTAACAATGAAAGTAACGTCACACATCTTCTGCTTGGTGGATGGACGAGCCCACGTGGCCCCCATTCTCTATAATAGGAGCCCCGCAGATAGCTGAGGACTGGACTTCGGGTATCTTTGGCACTCCCATTAAAGTGAATGAGAGCCACGCGGATTCGTCCATCCACCAACTAGCACACCTATATATATGGCTGCAGCCAGGCTGGATTCCCACCTAGTGGGGGAAAAAACCCAATTCTCAGGCTCAGTGGGGGACTCAGCAGACAGACCCCCATCACTCAGGTATTTATCCTCTATCATTTAGGTGAATACAGGGCAGTAACATTCTGTGACTTACAGGTGACGTCTCTGACTAATCCTTCACATTTCCCGTCTCTTCCCTCTGGACCGCCATGACCACTTCTTCCAGCTGTGACTTGTCTCTGTAAAGGTTGCAGCACAGACATATTTGGCTCCTCACTTTTCCAGTCATCCAACCCACATTGTCCTCACCTACACAAAGCCCCCATCCTGCTGCTACCCCAATTATAAAATATATGATATAACCCCCCATAATGAATAATACCCCCAAGTGCATCTTTATATTAATAATGTCTGTGTGTACCCTGTATAAATAGTGCCCCTTATTAATAATGCCCCAGGTGTTACCTAATTAAAAGGTTTTCCAGGTCATTAATAAACTAATCAGTGGGGTTCAAAAACCCAGGACCCCCACTGATCAGCTGTTTGAATGGTACCTGTGTAAGCGCCGTGACCGCTTCTTTGTTTACATAGTGTCATTCATCTCATAGCGGCCATGTAATGTAACTGCAGCCTCGTCCTATACACGTCTATGTGACAAGGCTACAATTACATCACACGGTCACTATAAACAGACAGCGTATAATATAAACAGGCGCCATAGCCAGGGCTGTGGAGTCGGTACGCCAAAGCCCCAACTCCGACTCCTCAATTTCCCCTGACTCCGACTCCACCAAAATAGGCACCGACTCCACAGCCCTGAATACAAACATAAAAACCAGAGTTACTTACCTATCCTGGACACTGGTGCACTCCTTGCAGCTTTCGGCCCTGTTTAATTGCGCACACACGTCACGTGATCAGGCCGGCGATGCGACCTGATGACGTCACCAGAGGCCTCAAGCCTGCTCGGAGTTACATCGGATCGCAGGAGGTGAGTAACATTGTTTTTTATGTTCCCTCACCAACCCTAGGCCTCCGATTATTATACTCCGGGGTCTGAATAGACCCCGGAGTATAATAATAGTAGTATTTGCGGCCCGCGGCCCTCACTTACCGATACCCGCGGCCGCTATCAGCGGCATCCACTTCCCTTTCTGCGTCCCATAGCAGAAGGGGAAGCGGGGGCGGCCACGAGCAGACGCGGGGTAGGTAAATAAATAGGCCCTGACCTGCCGGGGATGCTCCAACAGGTTACAGCCTATTTATATATATATATAAAAAAAAGTTATACTCACCTGCGATGCCTTGATGCAGCCGCCGCCGCCTCCCTCTTCTTGTCCGCGACGTCTGTGCCTCAGCGTAGGCGGCGTGATGACGTCATTGTATCGCCGCCTGTGCTGAGATGCGACGTCTTGTAAACCAGCCCAGGACAGGCCCCGCTCAGCTCTGTTTTTTTTTTTTTTTTTTTTTTAAAGCGGCCTGTCCTGGGCTGGTTTACATGAAATAGTAAAAATGCCGCCCCCAGGACAGTGCCGCCCGAGGCGGCCGCCTCACCTTGCCTCATTAGCGGTGCGCCCCTAACCGTACGGTATGCAAAAAGTGCCCATCAAGCCAATCCGACTTGTGGGAGAGGCTTCTGGAAGCATGGGGTGAAATTTCTCCAGATTACCTCAGCAAATTAACAGCTAGAATGCCAAAGGTCTGCAATGCTGGAATTGCTGCAAATGGAGCAATTATTTCAAATAAAAATCATTATTTCTAACCTTGTCAATGTCTTGACTATATTTTCTATTCATTTTGCAACTCATTTGATAAATAAAAGTGTGAGCTTTCATGGAAAACACAAAATTGTCTGTGTGACCCCAAACTTTTGAACGGTAGTGTATCCTGGATTGACTAGGAAGTGCAGTGCAGCTGAGGACCAGAACTATGCCACTAAATGGCTTTTCTAACTGATGACCATTCTCAGAATATGTCATTAGGATCCACGCACACAAGTGAGTGTGCATCTGATGTGGGGCAGAGCTTGCAGTCAGATGACAATTGGAATGACAGAGTGTCATATGAGTGCATTCATGTCTATAGGGGCTTCCAATCCACTCTGTTCCGAACTGAATAGATCGGAAGACCCCATAAACGTGAGTGCATCACCGTCACTACGCCACATGTGGCCATGGATCAGCCTCAACCACTCCTTAGCACTGTGCATCATGATGAAAAAAACGCCATCCATTCATGAGTACAGCTTAAGAGATACGCAAAAACAAGTTGTAAAATCAAGAAAATGTGTTACGGTTATGTAAAGCCCTTAGTGATAATGAATAAGCTTAAAACCGGTTATCAGCTTTCAAAAATTATCTGCAAATACATCCACAGCAGTGCTAAATACTCAAATCTGTGGACAAACTACATTTCCCATGATTTATCTGCCTGTTCTCACTGTGTGCTGCTCACAGGGGGTGGGGGTGGGCTTGTAAACAAAATATCACAGCATCATGTAACCTCCGATGTAGGAGTGATTTATTACATGTGATTTCATTGTAGGGGAGAGTAGAGAAGGGAGGGGTACACAGAGAGTGAGAGCAGGCAGATGAATCATGGGAAATGTAGTTTATCCACAGAGTCACTGTATATAAATAACAGTGATACAAGGAGCAGCAAGTAAAATAAAGCCAAGCCAAGGCTGCACAAGAGAACAGTGAGTATTTAGCACTGCTGTGGATGTATTGGAGGTAATTTTTGGAAGCTGGAAAACCCCTTTAAAATGGTCAAAGTAAGACTGAGCCGGTAAAAAGGGTGACATGGTTTTTGAACTGTAAACTTATTCTAATGTTGGTCTGAAATATTAGTAGTTACATACAAAAATAATGGAAAATCTGTGATATCTAACTGATGTGCAGCAGAGAAGACCAAGAACAGCGGATGCACATTAATAGGATCATATCGCCTATCTTTTACTTATTAAAACAAAAAAAAATAGTGAAACATATCACTTTTTTCTAATCTGTTTTTATTTTCCGATTGTAGATTTTTTTTTTTTCTCTCCATTTTCTATACATGATTATGGGGGCGGCCATCTTGCCTGAGCTCTTCTGTTCTGTTAAGAGCATTTAGTGATAGGTTTTACAGCATAGCCATCGCCATAGGCAGTAACATTCTGGAGCCAACTTAGTGAGGCCAATGGTAAAGTAGGACTGGGCGATTAATCGAAAAAAAACCATTTCGGTTCAATTACAATATTTGCATTCATTCCAAACACATCCGAACTGAAACTGCTAATCAGACCCCAGAGTATAATAAGCAGAGGCCCAAAGGAGGTGATCAAAACTAAAAAAAAAAAAAAAAAAAAAAAAAAAAAAAAGCGTTACACACCTCTCCTGGGCTTTGGGGTGAACTCCCTGCTGTCTTTGGTGACTCTGACTGTCGTCGGGGACCACTGAGGCCTGAGACTGGGCCTAAGCGGTCAGACAGCGTCGTGACCGCTTGCATCTATGCATCCCAATGCCACATGGCACTGAGGCCCAATTACAGGCCTCAGTTTTCCCTGAGGTCAGTCAAGAGCGCCAAAAACTGCAGAGAATTGCGCCAGGACCCAGAAGAGGGGGGTAACACTGTTTTTGATTCGGCCTGAACTAAACCACCCGGTGAACCTTGCCAAACAAACTGTGACATCATCTATTGATCGTATTGGATGCAGTGATGGGTCAGAGGTGTACTCCATTATAGGTGTTATCTTCTATTGTAATAATGTCTGTGATGTAAAGGAAGTGACTCTTGGTTGCTAATACTGTAGTTTTCTTTGCAGAATTTTATTTATTTTTTTTTATATAGAGATGGTTACGTGGAAAAGAAAAAAAAATATATAAAAAATTATTTACAAATATTTTTAAAATAAAGCTTAAAGATAGAAAATGACCTGGTGACACATTCCCTTTAAAATAATTAGAGAGTAGGTCATTTATTTTGCTGTAAAAGTAAACCTTTAGTCTAAACTCTTCTAGCCAAGTGTTGATTTGCTGCAGAATTAAGTGAAAAATGGGCAATGAACATAACAAAATGAAGACCAGATTGTTGGCTCATATCAGTTGTAGCATACCCTCAATTACCTAAGAAAAAAAAACACTTAGTGTCCCAGCCAGAGACTGGTAGATGAACAACCTACAGCGAGATGTTTGCCAGGTTTTAGGACAGACATATCTCCAAAAAAAGAGCAACATCAGCAAAAATATTTTAAAAAGTTGGGTGAAGAGCAAAGACCAAGAAGTAAATTTCAAAAAGGAGGCTGCACCCCAATGAAAGTTCTTATGTTGTGAGGACTGAAATGTTGCTTTTTGGAATTAATCCATCTTTTTTTCAACGGAAGCTTTTGGAGTGCTGCCTAAAATTTGTTTATTTATATGGGATTATGTAACCTGATCCCAAGGCTTGCACCTCAGAGTGCTGCTCTGAATTCTTGCATCTATCTATCAGCACAAGATTTATAAAACTTGGGTGCACATCCTTCAGGTCAGAGACCAAATAAGTAAATAATCAAAAAAAATAGATAGCACTCCAATGTATGAAAAAAGAGGACCTTAAGCCCTGCGCTGGAATCAGGGTCCCTGGCACTAGTTTATACTGCCTTCAAATAGCGCAGCATAAACCTGTTGACAGATTCTCTTAAAGAGAATAGACATTTAAAGGAGTTTTCAGGACTAAATGTACCAAAGACCTCTCATAAGGATAGATTATCAATATTATATCGGCGGGGGGTCTGATACCCAGATGTTTTCAGCAGCTGATACACAAAGAATGGAGCAGGAAGCAGACAGCTCTGTTCTGCACGTAGTGGTCAGACCAGGTACTGCAGATCAGCTACCATTCACTTGATTGGGGCTAAGCTGCAGTGACAATGTTGAGCCAATACACAGAGGAAAGAGCTGTCTGCTTCCTGCTCTAGTGTGTGTATGAGCTGCTGAGAACAACTAATTGGTAGGGGTGCCGGATATTAAGTTCCCCCCTTCTATAGGATATTGATTATCTGTCCTTATGATAGGTTATTAATATTTTCAGGCTGGAAAACCCATTTAATAAATAAAAGGGGTATTCACAAGGATTTGCCATAACACCACGAGCACTGACGCTCCAATTTCTGGGTCACCCTGCTTTAAAGTACAGGAACTGCTGAATTGAGCTACACTGCAGATTCCTGCAAAGCGTGGCAGGGAGCGACAGTGCTTAAAGAGAGTCTACCACCTCCCCAAGCATGTTCAGTGTTACAGAGCACATTGCAGTGAAAAACAGCATAACTTTGTTATGTTTAACTCCTTGTAGATTTGGAGAAAAATTATTTTGATGTTCTATGCAATTGAGGAGACATTCAGCTCCCTGGGGCACTGGTCTTGTCACACAGACCCCTATCATCTTCCTGTTTGCACCATCCCTTGAAGTGAGAATTGATCTTCCCACTGCTATATCCTACCTGAGGAGCAAGATCCGTGCTCCAGGGAGCTGAAGGCCCGTCCCCAATCCACTAACTGCCTCTTTTGCATGAGACTTTAACCCCTTCCCGCGGTGACTTTTTTATTTTTGTTTTTGACACCCGCCTCCCCCTTCCAAACCCCATAACTTTATTTTTCTGTTCTCAGAGCCATATGAGGGCTTAATGTTTGCAGGACAAATTTTTCTTCATGATGCTACCATTTATTATTCTATACAATGTACTGGGGAGCTGGAAAAAAAAAAAAAAAATTCAGAATGGGGTGGATTTGAAGAAAAAGTGCATTTGTGCGACTTTCTTACGGGCTTCGTTTTTACATGTCAACTGTATTCTATGTTTCAGTACGATTCCGGGGACACCAAATTTATATGGTTTTATTTACATTTTAACCCCTTAACAAAAATGAAACTTTGCAAAAAAATATGTTTTTCTAAAAGTCGCCATATTCTGACACCTGTAACTTTTTTATTTTTCCATTTACAGGGATGCATAGGGCGTTTTTTTGTTTTTGCGAGGACAGGTGTACATTTAGTTATACCAATTTTGGGAAAGGTCTATTGCTTTGATCACTTTTAATGCAAATTTTTATCACAGGCAAAACAGCGAGAAAACAAGTGATATACTAGGCCCTGGTGAAAGACTCACTTTAAAGGGGTTGTGCCGTTATGGACACTTATCCCCTATCCACAGGACAAGTTATGGATAAGTGTTCAATCGCTAGAGGCCCAATTGCTAGGTCCTCCAGTGATCAGGAGAATGGGGGATTGAAAGTCCCCCTTAAGTCTCCTTGTGAATGAAGCACCAGAGGGTTTGCATGACTGGCGCTCGATTCACTACCATGGGGCTGTCGGGACAGTAATATCCGGTAGTTGCCACAGCCACCTAGAAGTGAATGAAGCGTCAGTCACGTAAGCCCTCTGGTGTTTCATTCACAGGGAGACTTTTGATCCCTAGTCCTCCTGATCACTGAGCGACACGGCAATCACACTAATTCCCTATGCACAGGACAGGGGATTAGTGTCCATATCAGCACAACCCTTTTAACTAGTCCTGCAGCTCCTTCCTTTTAAAGAGGACCTTTCATGTCCTCAGGCACACGTGGTTTTATATACAGCTAGAAAGACAACAGTGCGCTGAATTCAGCGCACTGTCGGCTTTCCCTTTATGTGCCCCAGGGCTGAAGATATTGGTGCCGTTAGTTTTCTGCCCCTCGTCAGAAGGGCGTTCCTGACAGTCTAGCTGGGCTGTAAGGAACGCCCCTCGACTGTACTCGTCCATAGCCCTGTACTGTCAGAGGAGGCGTTCCTTACCGCCCATTGGTATATAAAACCGCATGTGCCTGAGGACATGAAAGGTCCTCTTTAAGGCCGGGGAACCCACATAGCGTAAACGCCGAGATTTGGCCGCAGTGTTTTACAGTACCTGCAAAGTGGATGGGATTCTGGCTAATCCCATCCACACATTGCAGAAAAATATTCACAGCGGAAATGCTGCGATTTCAAAATCCATTGCGTTTGACATCACAGTATGTTAACTATACCAACGGAAAGGCTGGCGGTTTCCCTATAGGTATAATAGAAGCAGAAAGTCCGCAAGGAAAAACTCTACGGACTTTCTGTAAAAAGTGCTGCGGAAAAAAACACAATGCGGTATGCTACGTGGGGCCTTAGCCTTAAGATGAATGTGCAAGAGAATCACCAACGACAAACAACTTACAACTTATCCTAGTGATAGGGCATTATTTATAGCAGTGAGAAAATGCTTTAAGGACTAGATGAAACTCAAATTTACCATCATAAGTGATGTCAAATAAGTTTCTTAACAGATTACCTAAAAGCTTTACTTACAATGGGTTACTTTTGAAGTCAACCAAATTCCGATGGCTTCTTTCAGAACCTGCAAGCAAATAAACAGCAACATTAAGTAGTGACAAAGCTCTGGCCCACAAAAAAAAATAAATAAAAGAATGGAATGAAAAAAAACAAACGACAAGAAAAAAAGAAACACACCACCCATGTGAACAGCTGCAGATTTTCACCATGGAATCCATACCAAAAAATTTGCATGCTGTGAATTCACACTTAAAAGGGTCTTTCCAGAATTTACCAGGGACATATCACCTAAATGAAGCAGCAAAGGCGCTCCAGTGAGTGCTGCATCAGATTCACAGGCCAGAGACGTCATAGTCATTCGTCAAAAAGCCTTTGTGAAGCTCAGTCCCACTCAAGAGAATGGCCACAGCACTGGTCTAAATGCTGCAGTCTCTTCTAAGAGTTGATGGGTGGGGTGATACATGTCAGAATACCCCCCCACCCCCCTGATACTGATGACCCTTCCTAATGATATAACTCACTTACAAGAATGACCTGTCAAGTGAATGGTACTGAACTGCAACACCAGTCACAGCCCGCCCAAGGTAGTCCTTATACTTCCTCTGGAATACAAATAAATAAATAAATACATTGTCCCAAGTTCCGTTTTTGCATTGCACTTGCCACTTTGGCTGCATTATCAAGCTTCCAAAAAATATCTGCAAATACATCCACAGCAGTGCTAAATACTCACTGTTCCCACGTGCAGCCTTTTCTTGGCTTTATTTTACTTGCTGCTCTTTATATAACTTTTACATGCATTGAATCTGTGAACAAACTAAATTTCCCATGATGCATCTCCCTGCTCTCACTCTGTGTTTGCTGTTCCCACAGCAGCATGTGACCTCAGATGTGGGAGTGATTTCATTGGAGGGGAGAGCAGGCAGATGCATCATGGGAAATTTAGTTTGTTCACAGATTCACTGCATGTAAATACCAGTGATACAAGGAGCAGCAAGTAAAATAAAGCCAAGGCTGCACAAGGAAACAATGCATATTTAGCACTGCTGTGGATGTATTTGCAGATTATTTTTGGAAGCTGGATAACCCCTTTAATAACATTTCCTGGAGAATCATTACGATAATGGCGACACCATATATCAGTTTTATGTTTATGTTTTACCACTTACGAAATAAAATACCATTTTGCAAAAATAAATGATTTGCCTCTTACCTCTTTGAAGCAACGGCGCTGCCTTCATTGCCCCAAAGAGTTCATTTGCACATTGACAAAAAAAGTCTTGGCAACTGAGACACCGATTCACAGGGATAGAAAGCACTTTGTCAGGTGACCCTAACCTCTTTATCTGCAGAGCTGGCTTCTTTTCTCAGACTCCCTTAGCCTATTGGAGACACCCGTATTCTTAGATCACTGGACTGTCCAGCACCCCTTTGCCAATATATAGATTTCACCTCACGTTATCAGGTGACTGGCACCTTACATTAGCCTTAGCTGTGAGCATCTGTGATACTAGATATCCACCCCCTCATGGCTTGTAGGTGTGTGAGTGGATGTTAGATCAGTATCTTCCACCTATGCAGCCTCCATTTACTACTTGGACCTGTCTACATCCTGCTGTGAACCATTCTCAGTAATAAGTACTTATGTGCTTAGTTTATAATTGACGTACATGCCGACAGCCTCACTTTAAGAAGAAGACAGACTAATAGGTAGATTAGATCATCTACTATTTTTCGTTTCATAGGCTAGATGTATAGTAGCTGCACACTTTCACGTCTCAGGGGTTAACACTATTGACTTAAAGCAGAGGAGACCAACCATATTAGGTATAGGATGAGTGGCGAGGACCAAGTATAGAAAGCAGCAAGGACAACGCTGGAATGAGTATATAGATCTGGATTCTATTCAGATGTCTCTACAGAGTAGAAAACATACCTTAGCACAGATATTCAGTACTCAAGAGCCTAACATAGGAGTTAAAGCACAAAGAAATAAGATCACATTGAGAATAAATATTTAGATCAGGGCGGACATCAGGGCTGCAGGTTATCCTAACAAGAAAAAGGAGGAGGTGAAAGTAGGAAAATTTACCAAGCCCTGCACTCTAGAATGTTAGCTTCAAATGCTGCAAAAATAGTGCAAAAATAGTATTTGAAGACTTTTTGGGCTTACTTGTGCAAAAATTCTGTGACTCTTAATCTGCAAAATCCACTTTTAAAAAGTGGGTGAGAAAGTGGTCTGACATCCACCAGATTTATCTAGAGTGACTTCTTAAAAAGTTACAAAAATCACCCTAGTCACATGTTGGAATTTGGAGAAGTCTTCCGCCTCAGATTCCTCTCTATATTCCATGCCTGTGTAACCCCTCGTCTGCTGCGGGTTTGCTCGCTGATCAGCCTCAGTCTGAATCACGGATTCTGCAGTTGATTTAGCGGCAAGATCAAAAAGGACGATTCCTGAAAAAACAAAAGCAGTGCCTGCCAGTGAAAACACTGAACCCAAACAGAATTTGGAGGCAAATAAGAATTTGAAGCCTAATCTGAGGCAGAATAACCTCAAAATCAGATGCAAATTCCTCTGTGTGAAAGGCCCTAACACAGGGTGATGAACAGCTTTCAGTACAAGAGATTAGTTTGTCGTCATCACTTCGCCCTGTGTAATAAGGGCTGTGCCGCCAGCAGACAAATAGACTACAGGCAGACTATAGATAAAAATGGCATGTATGTTCTAAAGACAGCCTTGTGACGTCTGTTACAAAATCGGACGTCAAACATCCATTTTTGAGTGAATATGGCCTAAAAGTATATGCAAGGGAGTGAGCGCTTTAGCACAAATGCTCTGCGTTGACCTGAGTAATATGTAATATCACCCTAACATCTCTGGATGGCAGTCACGTGCCATTTGTGAAGCAGTCACTACTAAGGCCTGGGACTGGCTGCAGCAGACCCTTCGTAAATAGGACGTCAGCCAGGGGACCTGCATACAGGAGACTGAACCTGTTACCACAGGAAATGTTAGTGCAGGGTAAGACGACTTAGGGGGTGTTCACACTACCGTTGGTGACCGTCAGTAGTGTCTGTTGCTATTGTCCGTTACAAGATTTTAGCATCGGACACTAGCTGAACCGTCAGAAATCCTTTACAATTTCCATTCATTTCAAAGGGTTTTTATATTGTGTCCGTTTACACCCAATCCGTCAGAAGTCAGTTTTTTTTCCGCGGACAAAAAATCCTACATGCAGGATTTTTTTGTCCGTTTGGAAAAACGGATTCTTGACGGACAGCAAGTGTCTGTTATTTTTTTAACATTGAAGTCTATGGGTAATGGACTTATAACGGACAGTAACTGATAGCCATCTGTTACAGTCAGTTATTTTATGTCCGGTTTTTTTCTGCGCATGCTCAGAAAGCAGAAAAAAACAAAAAAACAACGGACAGTGTTAAAAAACGGACACTAACTGATGCTAATGTGTCCGGTTTTTTTTAACTGATCCATTAATTGGATCAGTTAAGAAAATGGACACATTAGCATCAGTTAGAGTCCGTTAATGTCTGTTATGAGAGGTGTCTTTTTTTAACGGACACCTTCATAACGGTAGTGTGAACCCTACCTAATAGTTATATTATAGCTGCCTCAGTAGCACCGAGTTGGAACACCCCTTTAAAAGGGGTTATCCAGAGAAATTAAAACAACTTCCCTCTGGGCTGTCAAAAGACATACATGGGAATAGTCGTTCCTCTGTTGTAGAGCAGTGGTTCCCAATCTACTCTCTTGTCCATGTTGCCAGCACTGCAAGACAAAGTAACCAACTCCAGCTTCAGCCAGTTACTATGGCCTGTGACTGTCTGAAGCTGAGCCGGAGATGTCATCCTGCAGGAATGGAGAATGGGAGCCGCCGCTCTGAAACGGAGCAGCGAAGAGGGGTGAGCAAGACTGCCCTTGGAACAAGATAAGTTTTACTTTCTCTGGATAACCCCTGTAAAGATGCCCCAAATTTAACAAACAATATGCAACATTTTATAAGTTTGGTGCAAATTATGTGACCCCCAAGCTCCAGCAAGACTGTCTTTAAAATTCCCCGCATAATAAGTCTGCCCACCCTTACTAGATCTACAAAAATGTGTCACATTTTTGTCTCTGCAGGGAAACTGCAGCATTACACATAAGGTATTCAAGTGAATGTCTGTCTATAAATTGCATGGATGTGGCAGGTCTTCTGAGTAGACATACAGACATCGCTGCACTCCTTAACACAAATTACACAGATGGAAATAAATACAAGTTTACCTACATTCACACTAGAGCTGGGGTGTCCAGTCTTCTAGTCAGTCAAAAGAACAGACAGTCAAACTTCTAAAATATATCAGGAAACTACTGAGCGCAAAGCCCATTGACTATAACGGAGTCACTTGAGTGTCCATCCGATATTTGTTCTTTTTAACTGTGCCAGTCTTCTAACAGAGACTCCGATTGTAGATGTGAGCCTACCGTTAATGTTGATCCTTCTCCCATAAGGGTCCATGCACACGACCGAGTGTACATCTAAGTTGGGGGCTGAGCTTATCACAGAATACAGTAGGATGACACTTATAGTGACATCAGGGTGCATTCTGTGATATATTCAAGTCTATGGGTTCTCTGGATCCATTTGGAATGGATCATATAAGCCCCATAGACCTGAACGCATCACAGAATGCACTCTGATGTCACTACAAGTGTCATCCTACTGTATTCTGTGATAAACTCAGCCCCCAACTTGGTTATGTGTATGGACCATAAAGCTATGTATCAGTCTGTTCAGCTCATCCTTCTCTATACTAGGCTGCCCAAAGAGGAGACTGTACATTCAACATGATAGGTTATGTCTAAATTTGGTTTGTCATACACCTTAGGAATTCCTCTTCACTTTCTGCCGCCATTTTCGCCGCGGTCTAGCCGCGACAGGAAGCTGATGCAGTGCACTGGCATTCCGTTGCGGCATCCCGCTGCTAATTAGGCACGGGTGAATGGGCCTAATCAGCAGAGAGTCTCGAGCCGCGATGTTCGCGGCAAGATTGAGCAGGACGCTTTTTTTTTTCCGCGTCCTGCTGCGATCTCTGCCTCTCATTGAAAATAATGGGAGGTGGTTTCTGGGGGGCGAAATCCACGGCAAATTCCTCCATGTGAACACATCCTTAGACTTTCATCGGCAGAAATGGATGATTTTAGATGACAAGCTACTGTCACAAATATGCAGAGAAAGACTGTTTGTGATGCTCGACTTTTGTTTGCCAAAAAGATTAGCTACCAGTTTGTGCAGGTTCACTGTGTGTTTTTTTTTTTTTCTTTTTATCTAAACAGCCCTGTTTTTAGGCTTCTAAGGATGATGACCCAAGTGAATGGGGATAGCCTTCAATACCAAACAATTTATGATGTAATATCCTGTACAACGTATGGCACAATGCTTAGTTTTCAATGAAAAGGCCACAGTACTCATCCAAAGGCTGCAGTCTCTTCACAGGGCTGATCCCCGATTATCTACAATTATGACCTATTCTTTTGATAGGTCATCAAATTCAATAATCCCAGAAAAAAAAATCCCTTTTTAATGAACCATCGATTAAACGGTCACATTGCGGCTGTCCAAAATCCAGCACACACGTCCAGCTTAAGTCCACAGGTATCAGGGGAACCTCGCCTCTATGAAGCCAAACAATGACATGTATAAATCATGCCTTACACAATCGCTGGCTACTTACTTTCCACAAGAACCTTTAGCTCATGAAACCAAATGGCCTCAGGGCATGTTGATCTATTGGACACTTAAATTGATTTTTACAAGGGGAATAAGGCAGAGAAAAACAATCTTCACAGTAAAAAAAAAAAACGTTACGTCAAATACAAACAAAAGATCTAGAATATTCCAAAAAGATAAAGCTCCTGCAGTACAAGAGACCTGATGTATTGGCAACTTTACAAAAGGTGCACGTACTGTGTAGACCCCACCATGTAATGGCTTGACACACGACGGTCGCATAGAAACCAATCACAATTATATTTAGGAGTAAATGTTCAGCTATATCATCGTAGTCCAGCAATGTCTGGCTGCCGTCACGTCTCTATATGCCCCCTACCGTTCTAGCACCACCACTCTGGTGCTCACCTTCAGTCTTTATTTGCTTTGATGCAACAATGATGTGCTATGTACTGTATGTCAGGCCACAGAGTCATATCACTGAAGGCGGCCATTGGCTGCAGGACTGGCAAGTGCTTATAGAGATATTCTGACCTAAGAGCAATGCTTCTAGGCAAGAATACCTCTGCTGCCACAATTTTGCCATGTGATATTTGTGTAGTTGTGCAAACAAGATCCTGAACCCACACTAAGGGGAAATTCACACAGCCATGTTCCATCCGTATTCAGACTGTATTTCCTGGTCTGACCACAGCTGTGTGAATGGAAGTTACTGCATCATAGTGAGTTATGATGCAGCGAGATCCAAAACGGCCGGACTCCTACTCTACTGACCTGACAAAGCTGAAGAATACACTTTATACAAATCCCCTTTAAATAAAACGCTCATCAGTTCAGAAAGGGTTACAAAGCAAGTGACAAGTTCCTGGGACTTCATCAGCCTCAGGGAGAGCCATTATCTCTTAACAGAGAAAACTTGGCACAGTATCAAGCCTTCCCAGGAATGGCAGGCCTGCAAACATGACTCCAAGAGCTCAGCGACAGCTCATCCAGGAACAACATCTCAGAGGTGCATCCAATGAAGTGCAGACTTCAGGTCAAGTCCTCAAGGTCTTGTCTACAATTAGAAAACATAGGCAGAGATGAGCAGAAGAACAGAGCCCCACTAAAGTCTATGGGTGTCTGAACATCACACAGATGCCATACATTCATGTGCAGTTCGCTTTTCCACGAACCCACAAACATTGTAATATAAATATAAATATATATGAGTTATTCATGGACAAGATTAACAGATCTACCACAAATTCAGAAGGTGGGGTTCCATCTCTGACTATCACAGACCTCACATATCTACATAATGTGTGCACTGCGTAGCTGAAACCAGTACACCTCACTGCGCTGCGCATGTACAATGAAGCCGGGTGCACCATCCTCTGCACACACTGCTGCAGGACTCATCTCCCCATTCATTTTACCTTCTTTCACCACAAACCAGAAACGGCTAGTTGTGAATAGGCCATCTTAAGAAACTAAACCCCAGCAGTACAATGTCATGCTAATGGATTAATGGCCCCAATCCTAAAGACAGGTCAGCACTCATGGCTTCACAGAAACAAAGAAGCTGGTCATTCAATAGAAATGAGAAAAAAAAACAAAAAACCTTTTACACCAGGGAACACACGGCGTACTCTTAGTGGTCTAGCTGATGGGGGGGGTTGGCAGTTCCAACATTGTACCCCCATTGGACACTGCGGACATGTGACAGATCCTGCTCCCCAAATGGGAAACCAGTGTCAGGTACACACAAAGTTCGGAAGGTCTTTTAACTTCTAGCTTTTCACTCATCAGATTATCGATCAGAAGTTATTTGCTGTACAGACTACCCGCTGCTGTACAAGAGACCTACGCCTTTAACCCTGACCCAATTTCTACTGACGCCTGCCTCTGCTTGGAAGCCACTGTGCCTTAGTACTTGAAGATGATGGGTGATTTGGGCAGGCATGGCGTGTACCTCCTGAGCCTGTGTGGTGTACTCACTAGGGTACAGGTACCACAGGCTGAGAACCACTGCTGTAAAGGATGAGATTTAAACAAACCCTTTGTCTAAAGCCTGAGGTGCAAAATACCTTGCTTTTGCAGATTTTGAACATTGCAAACTTCCACTGGCACAAGCCCTGGCACATGCTGGTCTGGACGGCAGACACCGGTGCGCCAGAGAGAGGTGAGCATGATTTATTTTTTTATGTTTCTCAGATTCCTGGACATCCCCTTTAAGGTGAACCTCTTCATGAATCACTTATTCCCGTTATGAAGTCTTAATAAATCTGTCCCTGTGTGTCAGGATACCAGTAGCAGATATCTGACGAGTGCCAAAGGGATTTAATTTGGAGCTATATTATACCTGTTCACTGTATAAATCTGGGTGGTGGTCCAAGACCATAGTCTCCATTGTGATCATCTAAAATATTTTCTTTGAGACCTGGAGTTGACAGAGATTATCACTTTACATACAAGCATGTTTCTTGCAGCCAGGGGTGATCTATTGGAAAGAGGGGGTGTACAGGTGCAGTGTACAAGACATTTTACACCTGTGATTTCAGGATGCAAGACAAAAAAGTTAGCTCCAATAATGCAACATACGCTGCTTGCAAAACTGAGAGAAATCTGGATATTACAGCTCATCTCCTCCCACAACCTGCACAGAGACCTTTGTACGGGTCACAGAGCAAGCCCACAACCTACTTCCATAGAGGTCAGAGGGTTGTCCTCAGTCTTCATGTCCCAGTGACAATGCTCAGGCAAACAGCTCGCCCCAAATATATATCAGAAGTAAAGGCTCTCCCGGGAAGATTAAGGCACTGCGGGCATTTTCACAAAGCAGGATTTTGATGCAAAAGTGGAATCTACACAGAGAATTAATGGACATCTCTGCCTGTCTCCCATGGTTTAGCTTACAGTTAAAACAGGTCTGTCAGCTGAATATGCTCTTCTATGTAAGGGTAAGCATATTACAAATATAGGTTTGTAGTCCAAGTAGCCAAAATAGCAGAAAATAATTGGGCCGTTTGTGTCTGTTGTATTCTTTCAGCGCTCTATGCCATAGTATTCCTGAGGGGGAGCGCTCCCTCCACCCTTCAGTCTGCTGTATATGCTGCCCATACATAGGAGAACATATTCAGGTTTGCAGATTTGTGAAATGCTGGAGAGCCACAAGTCGGAGGCCACTGGCCTGAGGCACACAGATTCTACGTTTGGAAACCACCTTTTTATGAACCCCTTGAACACTGCTCATCTACATCACAGGTTTTCTGGGGCTCTTTATTTGATGACCTATCCTTAGGATAGGCCATCAATTGAAGATTCATTGGGGTCTGACACCTGTGACACTGTGAATCAGCTGATTGCCGCTTCTATGACATCACATTCATCTTTCACATGGCCTGATAGCAGTTCAGTCCCATTCAAGTGAATGGGCTAAGCTGCAGTACAAAGCACAGCCGCTGAACAAATGTATGACACTGTGCTTGGTAGAGTACTAAAGCTCAAACAAACGCTACAGCCTCTTCGAACAGATCGGCCAGGGGCCCAGGTGTTGGACCCTTTCTGATCTTTAATTGATAACCTATCCTAAGGGCAGGCCATCAATTAGTAAGCCCTGGAACATCCCCTTTAATACAGATGACCTATTCATAAGAAAAATCTTCAATATCATATCTGTGGAGGTCTGACTCTTGGCACCCCCACTGATCAGCCGATTTTCACCCCACCGCTGAATGGAGCAGTGGTCGAGCAGTGTGTGTGTACTGCTCCATTCATTTCAATGGGAGTCCCGGATATGGCTGACCAGAGTACTTCAGTTATCTTGACACTCCCATTGAAATGAAAGCAGCAGCATGCACGCTGCCCGGCCACTGCTCCATTCAGGATGGGGGACGAATGGATCAGTGAGGGTCCGAGTGGACAGACCCCCACTTATCTGCATGTTATCCCCTATTCTATACATAGGGGATAACTTGCTTTTGTCACAAAACCACTTAAAGAAGCAGCAGGGCTCTGGAAGGAGGCTGAACTCCATACATTGTGTAGTGGCCATAAATGGTACTGCAGATCAGTCTCATTTACATTAAAAGGGTATTCCTGTGTAACATATTTATTGCTATCCACAGGATATGCCAGAAATGTGTAATAGATGTCGGTCCCATCTCTTGGACATGCATCTGTCTTAAGAACAGGGGTCCTCTGACCCTGTATTGTTGCTATTCAGAATGTACACACGACCGTGCATGCTCAGGTCTATGGAGGTTTCAGACACAAATGGATAGATCAATGCTTATTAGCCTCCATTAAGCGGCCGCCAAACAGGAGTCAGGAGACCCTTGTTCGGGAAATAGGTACAAGTACCACCTTTGGGATTCAATCCTATCTCTCTTACATTTATGACATATCCAAGCCATAGTATACATGTGTGGTCAATGGGGAGAGGCCAGAATAAGCGGAACTATATATGTCCATGAAGAAAAGACTGGATGCAGATTCTTATTCTTCCATTTTGGGTGAGTTAAGAGACTTAGACTGAAGAATCCCACTACCCACTGGTGACTATATCAGTCTGTGGCACTGTCCTACACAAAGACACCAGCATATGAGTTGCACACTATTGAGAGGCATTCACATGCACAGTATGGGTGATCTCCTATAATGAATACTAACTTAGCACTTGTGACTTGTCATTTTGAAGACAGTAGAATCAGTTTTACATTTCGCAAGCCACTAATGTGTCCCATAGGTATGGTAATGAATAGGCTTTCTACAGAACATTATCTTCACACCCATGAAGGCCTAATGGTAATGGCCATATTATGGACCTGTGAATGGAACTATGTCCCATGTAACTGTGCTGCTGGTTAAATATACCTCACTCTAGTGGCAGACTCCCTATAAAGGTGTAATCCACATATGCAATTTACGTGCGTAGACCCTGTAATGCAGTGCACTGAACTGTTCGCTATTGATATTACCTCTATACCCAACAATACAGTATGCTGCAGTACAGGATCTACGCACAAGAATTGCAGCGTGGGACGTATCAGTTTGGAACAATGGAGCCACCCTCGGGGTCACTGGTTTAATATGCTTCACCCTAGGCCTGGGTGATTATGGTCACGATTAATCAGGCATTTTACCTCGATTACGATAAATGGCGGTTATTTAGGCCATGCCCCCTTTAAACCACTCCCCTTTTACAGTAAGTATGTGTTAGGCGAACTCTGGCAAGGTTTGCCCGGCGGTTTCCTTCGGACCGAACCTGCTATTTTACTCTGAGGTCTCTTCAGACGACAATATAAACAGAGGGACCCAGGAAGGTGATCAAACATAAAATACAGCTTTACTCACCTCACCTGGGCTCCAGCGTGCCTCTCTGCCTGAATTCAAGGATATCTAGGCGTCATGAAACCATGTGACGCACTTAGGTCCAATCACAGGCCTTGCAGTTCCTGACATCAGGCAGAAGTCCCAAAGAAAACAGGGAGCTGCGCCAAAGCCCAGGAGAGGTGAGTAAAACCATTTGTTTGATCACCTCCTCAGGGCTTGTGCTTATTATACTCTGGGGCCTGAAGACTCCGGAGTATAATAATAGCATTTCTGATTTGGACGTCTTAGATCAGAACCTCTCACATATTCCAATTACCGAACTGAAATAACAGACATGAACAAAATCACATCTGTTATCCTGGTTGACATTCGGTTTTGGTTACTTTTTGATTTATCGCCCAGCCCTAATTCACCCTGGTGACAAATGTCCTTTAAGGCTGAGGCCACAGGTTGTGGAAAAGCTGCAGATTTGTTGTAGATTTTGAAGCTGTCTTTTGTGCCAAAGCCAAGAGGGTGTATAATAGGTAATATAAAGGAACCTCTTATACTTTTTCCTTCTATTATATCCACTCCTGGCTTTGGCTCAAAAAAAAAAAAAACAGAGTGGTGGTCGGACAGGTACACCCAGTACCAACCATTTCAATGAGAACAACAAAGATAACAACAAAGCTCTGTACAGCTATTTCCAGCAGTCTCATTAAAATGAATAGAGCAAAGAGCACCTGTATAACAATCACTCCATTCAAAACAGAGGGAAAAATACCCTCATCCTTGTGATCGTGGTGGGGTGATCTGCAACTTAAAGGGAGTCCATCACCTCCTAAAAGTATACTCAATTGTCAACACTGTATTACAGAGCACATTACAGTGATAAATAATATACCTTTGTTATATATGTCACTTTTGTAGAAAAACAACTTTGACATCTTATGCAAATGAGGAAGTTGGAGCACTGGGGGTGAGCCTTAAGCCCCCTGGGGTGCTACTCTTGCCACTCAGACCCTGTCACCTCCTGGCTGCACCAGCCCTTGCAGTGGGAGTTGATCCTCCCACTGCTATGACATCAATTATTCTAACTAAGCCGGAAGAGCAGTGCTCCCAGAGCTGAAGGCCTGCCCTCAGGACACCAGCCCCCTCATTTGCATAAGACTACAAAGTTGGTTTTTGTTTTTATATAATTTAAGGGTATTTTCTCTGACAAAACCTATACTCCTTTAAAGAGGACCTTTCATGTCCTCATCAATGTGCGGTTTATTTACCGCTATAAAGCCGACAGTGTGGGTTTCCCGGTATGTGCCCCGATGCTGGAGATATCAGTGCCGTTAATTTCGGCACCGATATCTACCCACTGTCAGAAGGGCGGGCCTTACAGCCTAACGTCATCACTGGGCTGTGAGGAATTGTACTGTCAGAGGGGGTGTTCCTTAACGCCCAGCTATGAAGCGTAACTATAACAAACGCCCCCTGTAAACGGAACCGGGAAGCACTGTCGGCTTTCTAGCGGTATATAAAACCGCATTATGATGAGGATATAAAAGGTCCTTTTTAAATTCCCAACATTGTCTTTCTGCAGCAATGATGTCACATACAGCAATCCTGTGACTGCTGGAATGCTGCAGCCAAGCACTGGCCACAACAGTCACATGCCATGTATGTCAGCATCACCACTCCGGCCACTAAGCAGAGACTGGCTGGTACCATCAGAGCAGAAGCGCTAGAAGGGCAGACAGCTTAAGAGCTGAATACCAGGGAAGTTTTTTTTTTTTTGGCCAACCCCCATTTCTTCCCATACTCTACTCTTGGGTACGTTTCTGAAAATTCCTTTAAGGCATGATCACATAGCAATAATACACGTAAGAAAAATCCAATGTGTATTTTGCCATAGAGGCTTCAGGCCAAATCCAAGCCTGAGCCTCGGGCTTCTTCTGCAGTTTACAGTTATGAACAACCAGACGATCAGCAAACAGATTATCCCCATTCAATGCGTCACAGACTGTCGTGGCTTCAGTGCTGTTTCTGGATATGAAACTGCTGCAAAAAGACAGGATAGTATGCTGAAATCAAAGTGAGACATCTGGGGTAAAACTGGGTTTAAACATACAATTAAAGAAGTTTTCAAGGATTTAGTTATAGAATCAAGATCAGGTGAGTGGAAGTCCCACACTGGCACCCCCAGCAACCAGCTGTCAGGACTAGCATAGGGTATGAGACAAGAAGCAGTCTGCCATTCCTGGTTACTGCAGGTCAGCAACCATTCAAGAGGAGGGTAGGCCTTAAGGATCTCAATCCCAGAAACCCTTTAGACTAAAGACACACATGGAGTTTTGTTGCAAATACTGCCAGAGTTTTTGGAGCCAAAGCCAGGAAAGGGTTAACAAGGAAGGGGAACTATAAAGGAAGGACTTGTACTTCTCCATCTTGCTGAATCTACTCCTGGCTGTAGCTAAAAAAAAAGTCTGCATAAAAAAAAGCAACAAAACCTCTATGGTACTTTATTAAGACTAGCATTTTCTATTTCAGTCCTAGACCCCTCCCCATGCGCCAGAATTAAGAAACTCTAGCCTCTTAATAATTCTGGTGCATTTCAGGTGGTCCCATGCACCTTAGCTGTTGTAGATCATAGCTCTAACTCAGGTTCTCAGGTGTGAATTATAGTCAAATCTGATGGACCCCAGCCTACCTTGATCCCCACCCACCAAGTTAAAAAGTGGCAAGCAAGGCCCCAAAAAAATATATATAGTGGTGCAACTAGTGGCCATGTTAATGGATTTCACCCCCCCCCCCCCCATGTGTGTCTCCAGTGTAAAAGTGGTTTCTCTGGACTTTAATACTGTCTATCTTTAGGCTAGACCATCAATATTAGGGATTCCTTTTCAATACCAGACACAGTGACATATATTCTGTAGTGTTTGTTCCTAGTTCTACACATGAATGGGATGAAGCTGCAGCATGCTGCATTACCAGACATATCCTCTAAAACATACACTGCACTGTACCCAATAAACAGTTAGGAGACCACAGGACTTCCTAAGCACCACAGTCAATTGACAGCTCTCTATGCAGTCACACAGGGATAGCTGTCTGTCAATCAGTAGGACTGTCCATGGTACTCCCTATGCACAGAATGAGCAGATATTTAAAGGGATTTTCCCCATCTGGACAACTTATTCCGTATCCAGAAGATTAAGAGAACTTGCAGATTGGTGGGGACCTGAGCAGCTGGACCCCACCAATCTGTATAACTGCTGATTTTTGTCCCCCATTCTGAATGGAGTGGTGGTCAGGCATGGTGGCCACAAATCCATTCGTCAAAGGGAATGTCAGAGACAGCCAAAGTACAGCGCTCCCGGTGAAATGAAGTGGGCAGTGGGTACACAGCCAACCACAACTCTATTCCATTTAGATCAGGGGACAATAATCACCAGTTTTCCTGATCAGTAAGGCCCTAAGCAGTCAAAGTCCCCCCAATCTGCAACTTATCCCAATTTGCCTATATGGGAAAACCCCTTTAAATGAATAAGTTACGCTGAATTTTTGACTAAACCATGTTTCGATTTGCTCAGTTTTTCCTGTTCTATAACATGATACTGGCAGATCAGACACCATTTTCAAGATGACAGGTTCCTACTATGTTCAGAAAAATAGTCTGCCCTTTCCATCACTACTTACTCTCATATATATGAGGACTTCTACAGAAATGGACCTTTATAATTGTATGTATAGTAGCGGGTCTTGTGAGGAGATTCACTTTTAGAGCATCTAAACATTAGATTAAGGGCTCCTTTAAAGGCATCTTCACCTGTTATAAGAGACCTGGAGTCATCGGGGTATCTCACAGCAATATCAGGAGTCAGCCATGGGTAAAAACCTGCCTATGTCTGACTGATCGACATCCCAGAGAAGAGACAGGGTCTAAAACCACACGTCGGGGACTTCAGTGTAGCCGGCAGTGATGTGGCAGAGTGAAGGGGATGTGAATTAGGTAGTCAAAGGTGACTCCATGACCAGGCAATTCCTGACAGACGCCCAATGATGCCAAGTCCTATCTACATACAAAAACTAGAGCCATTTTAGATTGGGCTGACTGCTGGGACCCCCACGAGCTGCAGTGCTGGTAACAGCGATGTCCTGTTCAAGTCTATGGTCACCACTGCAGTACTCACAACCACCACTACTAAAAGTACAGCCAGTCAGCACTGCAGCTTGTGGGGGAAACAGCTGATCTGTGGGGGTCCAGACTGCAGACCTAGAATTTAGGTCCCATCAAATAAACAGGACATCCATTCTGGAAAAGCAGATAATCCCTTTAATATGGCAGAAGTTGGTGACAGGTCCCGTTATGAGTGCTGAGGAAGCAGCAGCCATGTGATGGTGCTCAGTACTGGGTTATGTAATGACAGCACAGCCTACATAATGAGCAGCTCTGGATGCCATATTGGTCTGGAGAGTAGAGGCCCATACAAAGGCACAGCCATGGGGAGCTGCCGCCTCAGCCCATGCACGGCCTGGACTCCTCCCAATGGGTGCCCAGTACAATGTCACACACATCCAGCCCTAATCCACCCTTCCCTGCTGGCTTGGCCAGAGAAGGCCACACAGACAAGGCCGCACATGCAGCTAGAGCAGGAGCCCAGCCGGGGCCCCGAGAGGCGCTCCTGCCCCGGGACACTAAGCGACAGCTCACACCGCGCGACATTCACACGCAGCACTTACTTCTTGTCCCCAGACGTCCCCCAAAATATATGCAGCAATGGCGGCCGCCTGGCTCCCCGTCCGCCTGGTATTTCTAGCCTTCTTTCAGAGCGTGCCCGCAGATTGGCTGCGCCAGCTCACGTGACTAAACAAAACCGTCACAGCTAAACCTAAAATGAACCCTTTGTCCACAGATAATTGCGGCCGCCGCTTTGTGGTGAGAGGCCCCTGAGGAAACTCGGGGCTCCCCGCTGGCCCCCCCGCAGACATCCACGGGCCGGAGAGGGGCCACCACACCGGGGTCTGTCACCTCCACTGCCCAGACACTTCTTCCTCCCGCTGCACTGCTCCTGCAGACGCCATGTTGCCCCGTCCGGCAAAATGCGTCAACTGGAGCTCACCTCACCCGCATGCAAAGGGTGTGCGCGAACCGCAGCCGGCCGGTATGCTTAACCCCTTCCTGTCTAACACAGCCATGCGTTAACGCAGCGCACAAAGAGTTAAGGCGGCTATGTAAAACAAACAGCGGCCAGCCACCTGCGGCCACTCACCTGCTCGCCGCCTCGCACTCAGGCCCGGCCGCCCGCTGCACTTTTCACTTTTTTTTTTTTTTTTTCTTTTCTTCAGTTCAAACCTGAGGACTAGACGTGGAGACAGACGTCCCCCCACGTGACTCACTCTGGCCCCTCCCACTATGATGGACGGGGGCGCGCAGGACGGGGAGTGGAGGCTGCAGCGGGAGCGCGCGTGTCAGAAGGGAAGGGGGGAGCAGTCTGGTCCAGAAGTCAGGGATGGTTACCTGGCTGTGGCTGTACATGGCTGGGGTAAAGCTGTCAGGGGTGTGTACAGGGTATACACTAGCCTTCAAAAGTTTGGGGTCACCCAGACAATTTAGTGTTTTCCATGAAAGCTCACACTTTTATTTATCAAATGAGTTGCAAAATGAATAGAAAATATAGTCAAGACATTGACAAGGTTAGAAATAATGATTTTTATTTGAAATAATAATTTTCTCCTTCAAACTTTGCTTTCGTCAAAGAATGCTCCATTTGCAGCAATTCCAGCATTGCAGACCTTTGGCATTCTAGCTGTTTATTTGCTGAGATAATCTGGAGAAATTTCCCGCCATGCTTCCAGAAGCCCTTCCCACAAGTTGGATTGGCTTGATGGGCACTTTTTGCATACCGTACGGTCAAGCTGCTCCCACAACAGCTCAATGGGGTTGAGATCTGGTGACTGCGCTGGCCACTCCATTACAGATAGAATACCAGCTGCCGGCTTCTTCCCTAAATAGTTCTTGCATAATTTGGAGGTGTGCTTTGGGTCATTGTCCTGTTGTAGGATGAAATTGGCTCCAATCAAGCGCTGTCCACAGGGTATGGCATGGCGTTGCAAAATGGAGTGATAGCCTTCCTTATTCAAAATCCCTTTTACCTTGTACAAATCTCCCACTTTACCAGCACCAAAGCAACCCCAGACCATCACATTACCTCCACCGTGCTTGACACATGGCGTCAGGCGTCTTCCAGCATCTTTTCAGTTGTTCTGCATCTCACAAATGTTCTGTGTGATCCAAACACCTCAAACTTCGATTCGTCCGTCCATAACACTTTTTTCCAATCTTCCTCTGTCCAATGTCTGTGTTCTTTTGCCCATATTAATCTTTTCCTTTTATTAGCCAGTCTCAGATATGGCTTTTTCTTGGCCACTCTGCCCTGAAGGCCAGCATCCCTGAGTCGCCTCTTCACTGTAGACGTTGACACTGGCGTTTTGCGGGTACTATTTAATGAAGCTGCCAGTTGAGGACCTGTGAGGTGTTGATTTCTCAAACTAGAGACTCTAATGTACTTGTCTTGTTGCTCAGTTTTGCAGCGGGGCCTCCCACTTCTCTTTCTACTCTGGTTAGAGCCTGTTTGAGCTGTCCTCTGAAGGGAGTAGTACACACCATTGTAGGAAATCTTCAGTTTCTTGGCAATTTCTCGCATGGAATATCCTTCATTTCTAAGAACAAGAATAGACTGTCAAGTTTCACATGAAAGTTCTCTTTTTTCTGGCCATTTGGAGAGTTTAATCGAACCAACAAATGTAATGCTCCAGATTCTCAACTAGCTCAAAGAAAGGTCAGTTTTATAGCTTCTCTAACCAGCAAAACTGTTTTCAGCTGTGCTAACATATTTGCACAAGGGTTTTCTAAACATCCATTAGCCTTCTTACACAGTTAGCAAACACAATGTACCATTAGAACACTGGAGTGATGGTTGCTGGAAATGGGCCTCTATACACCTATGTAGATATTGCATTAAAAACCAGACGTTTGCAGCTAGAATAATCATTTACCACATTAACAATGTATAGAGTGTATTTCTGATTCATTTAATGTTATCTTCATTGGAAAAAAATGTGCTTTTCTTTCTAAAATAAGAAAATTTCTAAGTGACCCTAAACTTTTGAACGGTAGTGTATAGCCAATGTAAATGTGGGTAACGTGTCAGTAAACATAAGTGCCTACAGCTAGTCATGAACAAAGACCCCAGTAAAAGCCATAGTGCCCAAATACTAGGCCCAGAGCTTCAGCACCATCCACAGCACGTCTAGTAACAGCCACAATGCCTAAACACCATTCACAACTCCCTCAATAATAACCATTGTACCTCACTATGAGCCCAGAGCTTTAACACCATCCACAGCACCCCAATAACAGCCACAATGCTGAAACACCATTCACAACTCCCTCAATAATAACCATTGTACCTCACTATGAGCCCAGAGCTTTAACACCATCCACAGCACCCCAATAACAGCCACAATGCTGAAACACCATTCACAACCCCCTCAATAATAACCATTGTACCCCGCTATGAACCCAGAGCTACAGCATCATAGCAGCAGCCACAGTGTAGAAACACCATTCACAACCCTCCTAGTACTAGCCACTGTACCCCACTATGAGCTTCAAGGGGTTGTTCAGGATTTGGAGCAATTCACACACAATTCGGTTGTGAAAGAAAAAAGTCATACTCACCTGTCCTCTGCCATGCACTGTCCACTCCTGGTCATGCTGCAAGCTGTGAGGGTCACATGACCACCGAGACCAATCAGTGGCCTCAGCAGTCTCTGGTGAAGGAACCATACCAGGTCTTAGTAGTCACATGAACCTCGGAGCTTCTGGAGCTGCAACCCCAGCACATGATAGAAAGGGGACCAGTGGCAACAGAGCACTGGCGGACAGGTGGTTATGCTTTTTTTTTCCTTTTACATCCACGTGACCGGCTGAGACTAATCCATGGCCTCAGTGGTCACTAATAAGGAACTGATGATGTATGTGAGTGACATCACCAGTCCCTCTCCAACACTTGCTGAGGATACTGATTGGTCTCAGTGGTCACATATGTCACAGGATTTCCAGCCTGAACAGACACTGGTGACAGAGTGCCGGAGACAGGCGAGTATGCCTCAACACTCATCGCTCCAATTCCTGGACAACACCTTTATAGAGGTTGTCCAGGCATTTTTTAAAAATATTTGTTTATGTGAAAAAATAAAAAAAGATCATACTCACCTGTCCCTGATGTCATTCCGGCGCGTTCTGGTCCTTCTGCTCTGGAGTCTTCTCAAAGTGAAACTGTTCATTGGCTGTGTCATCACTGATCCCTTCCACTGAAGCTGCTAATTGACCTCAGAGGTCACATGACCGCTGAGGCCAATCAGCGGCCTCAGCAGGCCTCAAGAAGAAACCCGTGATGTCACAGGTAGTGATATCACATGCCCTTCAGCGGCCTCAGCGCTCACGTGTGACTGAAACTTCCACCACGCGTCAGCATGGGACCGAGAAGACCAAACTGCACAAAAAGGAACCTGAGCACCGTGGAAAAGGTGAATATGAGTTTTTTTTGTTTTTTTTTTCACTGCCCCCGGCCTATTTAGAACTTAAACGGGTTGTCCATTTTTGCCTTGATATCAGATAGCTGAAAAAAATATAGTTTTTTTTTTTTTGTGAGACAAGTAGTGGCATTATTTTGGGGTGCCTTTAACTTATTGAGTAGATTTCTGTGGTTGAATGAAAGAAAAGCCAACTAATAGGAGGGGTAAACTTAGACTAGAAAGTCTATGAACACACCATTTATCAAGCAGCATCAGACACGATGATAAATCTGCAGTGTAAGATTGTCAGTCTGAGTTTGCACTGTCTAACTTTTAGACAGTATTAGTAAATTTGGGCCATTGTGTTTTTTCCCTCCGTTACATGTAATGCTGTATCCTTTTCTATCTTTTATTTACAGGTAAATTCCTTCTGTACTTTATGTATGTGAATACTTTGCTAACATTTTGTTTTATGCTGTTTATTTGTAAAACATGTAAAAATAGTTAAAAAAAATTATACTCGTAAAAGAATGATATGTGAATGACGGATAAATTTATTTTAAAAAATGATTTTCTTCAATAGAGTTGATAAAACATTTACATACTCACAGTCTCATTCATTGTTGCAAACTGCAAAATGAGAAAAAGGAAGAGGTTAACAAATAATTCACAGTATTCAGAGAACAGAAGCCAATGGCAAAATTGATTTTTTTTTTGTTTGTATTGTGTAAAAAATTAATACACATTAAAACTGCTCTATGTACTAAAAATGTGTGCCAGAAAACAACACCTGGAGTGTAAGGATTTGTTCACATCTTCAGGATTTAAACATGAGATCTGTTCTGAAATCCTAATGAGATCTGCTATTCTGGTTCCAATGCACATGCTTCATAACATTATAATGGAAAATTTTTGAAAAATAATCATTCTTATTATGCCAGATGGAAAATCAGCCCAATGTGCATTTGCTTCACTGAATGGGACAAATCAACGTGCAGATTCACTGGCACATCCTCTTGTAAATCCACATCGGATTTGCCATTGGCAAATCTGACACGAGAAGCTGAAACAGCTTCTACTCTTCTGGGAAGGGAGTGTAGATTTTGGAGTGCGTGGGAATTTTTGCCTATTTATCCAGAAGAGCATGTTGGACAAGAGGGCATGGCTTACAAGAATTCTAGTTTATCCCAAAGGTGTTTCATGGGGTTCAGTTCAGGGCTCTGTGCAGGCTACAGATGGGTGAATCGGTTGGTTGAGCCAGGTTCGACCTGAATATTTCAAATTGTTCGGTTCTTTACGAACCGAACAAATGGAGATTTGTCTTGGTCAAACTAAAATGGCCTCCACATTATAGAGAAGAGACCCCAGAGTATAATAGATGGAGACACAGGGTAGGCGAGGAAACAACAAACAGTGTTACTCACCTCTGCTTGGCTCCGGTCTTCCGGCCTCTTCTCGTCTTAGAGACATCATGAATGACGTCAGAGACCGCTGAGCCCTCTGATTAGACCTCAGCAGTCTCTGACGTCATTCATGAGGTCTCTGTGACCAGAAGAGGCTGGAAGACCGGCACTGGAGCCCAGGAGAGTTGAGTAAAACTGTTTGTTTAGTTTCCTCACCTACCCTGGGCCTCCACGTATTACACTCTGGAGTCTGGAGAGACCCCAGAGTATAATAATTTATAAAGAAAACCATACAAGCCTCTATTGGGCATTCTAGTGTATGGAGGGGCCACTATGTGACATTATACTGTTTAGAGGGGCTACTGTAATTGGTGCCCATGTGACCACTGGTGGCCCAATCACAGCCCCCAGTGGTGACCCCTGGGCCAGTGACGTCACAGAAGGACGTCATGAAAAGGCCCAAAAGAGGTAAAGGAAGGTGAGTATGAATGTTTTTTGTTTTTTTTACACCTCCCCTGGGCCTCCACCTATTAGATTTTGGGGTCTGAAGAGACCCCAGAGTAGTGGAAGAGTGAAGAAATCAGGCGATACCTTTTAGACGCTAACTGAGTATATTTGATGGTAAGCTTACTTTCTATGGCTAACACAGTACAACACTATACTGCGAGACCCCAGAGTATAATAATGTCACTTTCACATTGACTTAATTTCGGCTGTGTTTGCCTTAGAGAGCTAGAAATTGGATAGATAGGCTCCTACGAACCCTGAGAGTGTTCTACATTATGTTTTAAGCCAATTTAAGGTGTACTTCATCAGAGACCCAAGCTGCCGAACACAAACACAAGACAAATTGTGAGGGGTTCGCCCATCTTTAGTGCAGTCCAGTCAAGTTCTTCCACACCAAGCTCACCCAGCTATGCCTTTATCGAGCTTGTTTTGTGAATTTGGGCATACTGGTCATACTGGTACAGGAAAGAACCTTCCCCAAACTGTTCCAACAAAGTTGGAAGGAAACAATTGTCCAAAATGTCCTGGTATACTGTAGCCCTTCACTAGAATTAAGTGGCATATGCCAACCCCTGAAAAACAACACCATAACATTATCCCTCCTGCACCAAACTTTATAGCTGACACAATGCAGTCAGGCAGGTAACATTCTTCTGGCATTTGCCATATCCAGACATGTCCATCAGACTGCCAGATAGAGGAGTGTAATTTGTAACTTTTAAAGAACATGCTTTCACTTGAGTCCAGTGGTGTCTTTGTGCTTTACATTACTCCATCCTTGCATGAAGCTGCTCAGACATGGAAACCCATGCCATGAAGCCCCCGGGGCATAGTTTTGGGCTGATGTTAATCCCAGATGAGATTTGGAGCTCTGCAGTTACTGAGTTAGCAGAATACTGGAGATGCAGTATAGGGTTGGTTTATTAAGGTTTGTGTGCTAGTAAACAGGCATACAAGCCATGAAAAAAAGTTACAGTTAGTTAGTGCAAGTCAGAATTTTTTTCACCAAAATTGCTATTTTTTAAGTTTCGCACTCCGCACCACTTTCCTCAAAGAGGGCCTGGAGGGAATGGGGCTGTCAGCCGCGTCAGATTATCATGGCCATTTTTCTGGGATAGATGATGCCATAAAATCTACATCAGTACAAATACACCAGAGAATCAGCCTCAGCAATTGGCCAGAATGTGTAACTTCACATGGTCTGCCACTCTGTGCCTGAGTTGCTGGGGTTCTTAGCTGATTGTAGAATACAGTGGGGAAAAAAAGTATTTAGTCAGCCACCAATTGTGCAAGTTCTCCCACTTAAAAAGATGAGGCAGGCCTGTAATTGTCATCATAGGTAGACCTCAACTATGAGAGACAAAATGAGAAAACATATATAGAAAATCACATTGTCTGATTTTTAAAGAATTTATTTACAAATTATGGTAGAAAATAAGTATTTGGTCAATAACAAAAGTTCATCTCAATACTTTGTTATATATCCTTTGTTGGCAATGACAGAGGTCAAACGTTTTCTGTAAGTCTTCACAAGGTTGGCACACACTGTTGCTGGTATGTTGGCCCATTCCTCCATGCAGATCTCCTCTAGAGCAGGGATGTTTTGGGGCTGTCGCTGGGCAACACGGACTTTCAACTCCCTCCAAAGGTTTTCTATGGGGTCGAGATCTGGAGACTGGCTAGGCCACTCCAGGACCTTGAAATGCTTCTTACGAAGCCACTCCTTCGTTGCCCTGGCGGTGTGCTTGGGATCATTGTCATGCTGAAAGACCCAGCCACGTTTCATCTTCAATGCCCTTGCTGATGGAAGGAGGTTTGCACTCAAAATCTCACGATACATGGCCCCATTCATTCTTTCATGTACACAGATCAGTTGTCCTGGTCCCTTTGCAGAGAAACAGCCCCAAAGCATGATGTTGCCACCCCGACGGTAGGTATGGTGTTCTTTGGATGCAAAATACTTATTTTCCACCATAATTTGCAAATACATTCTTAAAAAATCAGACAATGTGATTTTCTGGATTTGTTTTCTCATTTTGTCTCTCATAGTTGAGGCCTACCTATGATGTCAATTACAGGCCGGCCTCATCTTTTTAAGTGGGAGAACTTGCACAATTGGTGGCTGACTAAATACTTTTTTTCCCCACTGTATATAGGAGGGAAAAAATTTCACAAACTGGCTTAATGCTATGGTGGCATCCTATTACAGTACCCCATTAAATTCAGTGACAGCTATTTAGAATGATCCTTTATGACACATATATTTGTAAAGGCAGACTGCATGTCTAGGTGCTAGATTTTGTACACCGGTGGCAATGGTACAGAAAGAAACACCTGAATTCAGTGGTCAAGTGCTGGCGCTCAATATTTTTGCCCATAAAGTTTACATAAAAGACCACACACTGCAACATAAATTAATAAATAAAAGGGTTATGGTTCTTGGAACGTGGTGAGCCATAAACAAAAAGTATACTGTGTCCTGAAGGCCAAAATTAGCCACATATATTTATAGGTTTAATTTCTGCATAGTCAATTTGTTTTTTTGTTTTTTTTTTTTTATTATATCTTTTTTTAATATACTATTTGAATGAAGATCAAATGTTCAAGTCCACATAAGTAAAAAAAATTTTTACAATTTTATTTGGTCATACAGTGCTAAGGCTGTGTTCAAATCTGTGTCAGATGTTTGAAGCCTTTGTTGCTGATTCTGTCAAATTCAATGGGAAAGTGGCATTAAATGGTGTCAGTGGTGTCTGGCACACCAGGGATTCAACACTTTGTTGTGGTATCAGTTTGTCATTGAAATCGTGCTGCAGATGCGAACAGAACCTAAATGTTGTGTGCAGTTATCTCTAGAGATCTTAGAGCACTCCAGGAACCCACATCATACCTGTGTAGATGCTCAGCTTCAAACAATGGGATCAACATGACATTGGCCAGTACAGGATAAGTAAGAATGTTTTGTACAGATGAGTAGTTGTCTTTATTATATTATGCTCAATGATGATATCCATCATTTGTCACCTGCAGGATTCCCCAATATTACACGCAGAAATAATAACATAATTTATGTGTTTTTATTTTTTCCTCTTTTCACTGCCCAATATAGCAAGATCTGAGTAAGGATCAACTTGATGAACAACCCAAGGTGGACAGAGTCAACTTTGGGCCCTTGGAAGAACAATATATGGGCAAGATACAGGTGCATCTCAATAAATTAGATTATCTTTGAAACGTTCATTCATTTCAGTAATTCAGTAATACAATTCATAATCAGCGTCTTCCATGATTGTGTGTCCTACTGAACCACACTGAGGAAACCTTGGCAGGTAACACACTGAATTTACAATACTGAACTTTTTTTTACAATATTCACATTTTCTTAGATTTGGGTTTTCATTACCTGTAATCCGTAATCAACATTTACAGATATAAAACACTTGAAATAGAACACTCTGTGTGTAAAGAATCTAGAAAATATAGGAGGTCACTTTTTTAATTTCATTACTGAAAGAAATAAACATTTCAAATATATTGAGATGCACCTGTACCTGCAATTTACAAATATATGGATAGATAGATAGATTACTTTTTATGTTGTTTGTTATATACTCTAAAAATCTGACTTAAAAAGAATAAGTTAATAATTCAGTGCCTCAGGCGGCACTGTCTGGGGCACGGCATTTTTACTATTTATTTAACGTAAACCAGTCCAGGACAGGCCGCTTTAAAAAAAACAAAAAAAAAAACAAAGCTGAGCAGGGCCTGTCCTGGGCTGGCTTATGAGACGCCCGCATCTCAGCGCAGGCAGCGATACAATGACGTCATCGTGCCTCCTGTGCTAAGACACAAACGTCGTGGACAAGAAGAGGAGGCGGTGGCACCATCAAGGGATCGCAGGTAGGTGAGGATAACTTTTTTTTTTTAGAAATAGGCCGTCACCTGCTGGAGTAACCCCACCAGGTAACGGCCTATTTACTTACCTACCCCCGTGCCTGCTCGTGGCCGCCTCCACTTCCCCTTCTGCTATGGATGCAGAAGGGTGAGCAGAAGCGGTTGTGAGCAGGAGCGGGGATCAGTAAGTGAGGCCGCGGGCAACCCCTGCACACAGTATTATGCCCCACAGTGGCCCCTGATCACGGTATTATGCTCCACATTGGCCCCTGCACTGGTATTATTATGCCCCATAATGGCCCATGCATGAATTATTATTATACTCTGGGGTCTTTTCAGGCAGGGGCCACTGCGGGCCATAATACTGTGTAATAATATGGCACCTGTTTATATCATACGCTGTCTGTTTACAGTGACCGTGTGATGTAATTCTAGCCTTGTCACATAGACATGAATAGGACGAGGCTGTAGTTACATTACATGGCCGCTATGAGATGAATGACACTATGTAAACAGAGAAGCGGTCACGGCGCTTACACAGGTACCATTCAAACAGCTGATCAGTAGGGGTCCTGGGTTTTTGAGCCCCACTGATTAGTTTATTGATGACTTGGAAAACCTTTTAATTAGTTAACACCTGGGGCATTATTAATAAGGGGCACTATTTATACATGGTACACATGGACATTATTAATATAAAGATGCACGTGGGAGTATTATTTATTATGGGGGGTTATATCATATATTATATAATTGGGGGTAGCACCAGGATGGGTGTGTAGGTGAGGACAATGTGGGTTGGATGTCTGGAAAAAGTGAGGAGCCAAAGATGTCTGTGTTGCAAACTTTACAGAGACTGGAAGAAGTGGTCATGGCGGTCCAGAGGGAAGAGAAGGGAAATGTGAAGGATTAGTCAGAGACGTCACCTGTAAGTCACAAAATGTTACTGCCCTGTATTCACCTAAATGATAGAGGATAAATACCTGAGTGATGGGGGTCTGTCTGCTGAGTCCCCTACTGAGCCTGAGAATTGGGTCCCCCCCCCCCCCGCTGGGTGGGAATTCAGCCTGACTGCAGTCAGGTTGAATATAGGCGTGTTGCTTGGTGGATGGACGAACCCGCTTGGCTCTCATTCACTTCAATGGGAGTGCCAAAGATAGCCGAAGTCCAGTACTCAGCTATCTGCAGGGCTCCTATTATAGAGAATGGGGGCCACGTGGGCTCGTCCATCCACCAAGCAGAAGATGTGTGAAGTTACTTTCATTGTTAATGCCATGTTCTTGAGCTGATACTGAAGTAATGCAGTAAGAAGAATTCTTAAAAACTGTTTTATAACTTTGTGTATACTGTGCAACGATTTTTTTTTCTGGTGGGGGGCGTCTTTCTATAGTCCGCCTCAGGCAGCAAAGAGGCTAGGTTCACCATTGGGTATTTGGCATATGACATAATGGTTGCACTTTGGAGAGCAGAGCACAGACCAACCTAAACAGCACGCTGACAATAACTAAACTCCAAAATGCCTTGCTGGCACTCATATTTACTAATAAAGTAACCGCACTCAGTGTTAGAATGTGCATCTCGCCGCAGCTACATTATGAAACAGGAGAGGATGCCCGACCAGAATTGCCACAGGCTGGTCCACAACATGTTGGAGACTCCACCACAGAAACCGCCGGAAATTGGTGGAGAGAAAAGCCCTGCATGGATAACTTTTCTCTACACCAGTTTCCATACAAAAACCCCTTTATAGTCTATGGAGTTCGCCAGTGTCCGTGGATAACCACTGTTTTAGTGCTCCGGCGCTCCGTCATTCGGGTTCACCGAGGGAGATGTGAGGCTAATCCATCATAGACAGTTTGAACATCAATAAGGAACAGGATTGATACCGCTCTGTCACTGTCTATCAATAAAGCTTTAGAACTATGATTTCCCCATCACTTATCTGTTGCTTAATGAATGTTGTGTGAAGCTTTATTAGAAAGTTTATGTAGTGCAGGGGGAATTAATATTTCCAATCAACCAAGAAATGAGTGTGTGGTGTAGCTTATACAGTATCTTTAGTCATGTAGCAATGCCTGATAAACCTGACTTATAAGGTTGCATCCTTTCAATAAGTGTCACAAGACACACATTTCATTTTTGGAAAGAGAGCTAGTTTGCAGGTTGTCTTTGAGAAGGGGAATGGTAACACCCAGTTGTCAATGTATTCATAACTTTATACTAATAAGTATCTGTAGTAACTTCCCTCTTTACAGAGTCATGCAGATACAGTATAACAAATTGGCACCAGTTTCAACTGTACAGATGTTCTGATGAAAGTTTCCATTTCAAAGTGACACATCAAGTAAGTATATGCTACTGTTAAGGATTGTTCATATATATTGTACTGTGGGCAAGTGTGGAAGAAATGCAGTAAAGTAAGAATGCTTTCAGACATAGAAGTGTTAATAGTTTATATCTGTCAATTAACAAAATGAAGTGAATGAAGAAAAGAGAAATCTAAAACTCATCAATATTTGGTGTGACCACCCTTTGGAGCAGGAGTTCTGGAAGGGATGATATGGCCCCCACAGAGCCCTGATCTCAACATCATCCAGTCTGTCTGGGATAATGTGAAGACAGATTTGAGCAAGCCTACATCCACAGAAGATCTGTGCTTAGTTCTCCCTGCCGAGTTCCTTCAAAAACTGTCTGCAAGTATACCGAGAAGAATTGGTGGAAGGCAAAGGGCGGTCACACCAGTTATTGTTGGGATTTAGATTTCTCTTTTGTTCATTCACTTGATTTTGTTAATTGACAAATAAACTAGTAAAGCTTCTGATTTTGGAAGTATTCTTAGGCAGGGTTCACACTACTGTTGGAGTCCGTTATGAAGGTGTCCGTTAAAAAAAAATAAACGGACACCTATCATAACGGACCCTAACTGATGAGCATCAGGTAGTGTCCGTTTTTTAATATCACATACCGCTAGAAAGCCGACAGCGCGCTGAATTCAGCGCACTGCCGGCTTTCCGGTATGTGCCCGGGGCTGGAGATATCGGCGGTGTAAGTTACATGTTTTACTTTACTTACTGTTTGAAGGGCGCTGTGAGGAACTCCCTCCCTACACTTCTTGTTCGTCCATAGCGCTGTACTGAGGGGGCGTTCCTCACAGCTCAGTGTCATCGCCGGGCAGTAAGGAACGCCCCCTCTGACAGTACAGCACTATAGACGAGAACAGAGAGAGGGGACGTTCCTCACAGCCCAGCGATGACGCTCAAGCTGTGAGGAATGCCCCCCCAGTACAAGTCTCTGAAGGAAGAGAAGTGTCGGGGAGGGAGTTCCTCGCAGCGCCCTTCTAACAGTAAAACATATAATTTACACCGCCGATATCTCCAGCCCCGGGGCACATACCGGGAAAGCCGGCAGTGCGCTGAATTCAGCGCGCTGTCGGCTTTCTAGCGGTATGTAAAACCGCATGTGCCTGAGGACACGAAATGTCCTCTTTAACACTTAGTTTTTTTTTTTGTTTGCTTCTCCTTTCTGAGCATGCGCAGGGAAAGTTAACAGACATAAAATAATGGACAGTAACTGATGGCTATCAGTTACTGTCCGTTATAAGTCCGTTACCCATAGACTTTAATGTTAAAAAATAACGGACATTTGCTGTCCGTCAAGAATCCGTTTTTTTCAAACGGACAAAAAGTCCTGCATGTAGGATTTTTTGTCCGCGAAAAAATAACGGACTTCTGACGGATTGGGTGTAAACGGACACTAACGGACACAATATAAAAACCCATTGAAATGAATGGAAATTTTAACGGATTTCTGACGGTTCAACTAGTGTCCGTTGCTAAAATCTTGTAACGGACAATAGCAACGGACACTACTGACGGACACCAACGGTAGTGTGAACGCTCCCTTACTTTGCAGCATTTTTTCCACATCTAAACTTTTCCACAGTAGTAGTGATCATACGTTTATCAGCATTTCCGCGGACAGATGTTGAATGTTTTTCATGGGCCGACCCTTTAAATAAAGCATAATGATAGGAATACTGTAAAAGGAAAGTAACAACAACACTTTCTACTGGATTTGATATAAGTTTCAGTGATGAGATAATGAGACTCTATATTAGCTGTTGGGAAGCAAAGGCCCCACATACTTTCCTTGCACAGGGCCTTCTGCTGTCTGACTTTCAATCCCTCAACTTATAACGTAACTGAAAAGAACAAAAAAGTTCCCTTTAGAAAGCTCTGGTTTCGACAATCCTCCTCAGATCACAGCTACTTCTACAATAAGCCCAATAAGCTTCCAACTAGCTCCCACTGATACTTTGTCACCCTGGAAAATGAGGAATTGCATGCTATGTCAAATCCTGTCTGTAGGCACTGAAAATAAATCAGAATTCTACGGCATCCTTGTCACTTGTCATATGATCGGACTCTATAAACTTTACTTTTCTCATCCTCAAATAAATTCTACAATTATACATTATACTCAGTTATTATTGGCTGACAATGAAGTAACAGGAGATTAAATATTTCCAGTAGGAGCACTTGGGACATATGGGAGTTGTATATAAGAGGCTCATGCATAGACCCGAAAGGTTTAATCCTCTTTGCTGCTTCCAGGTTTGGATTTAATTATTTTTCCAATAACGTTTCCTTTTTATCCGGGTGCAGATAACAGTGACTTAATGCTTCTTACTGCTTTATCAGAAAACATTACACAGCGTAGGTTGTTAGACTAACACATCCGTATTAGATCTGATGATAAAGCAGAGAGACCAGGAGAATCCAGATTTCTAGTAGCAGAGGCATAGCATGAAGTTCCTGGGCTTCAGTTTAGTAAATATAATAAGCACCACAACAGTCACGTACCATTTAGGGTTGGTTCACATCACGTTTTTACAACACAGTTTATACCTCCATTTTGATATGACATAGACTACAATGATGAAAAAAATAAAACATATACGTCTGTTAGATTTGGTCCAAAAGATAATATCCGGCGCTAGGCCCTCTTGCCTCCACAGGCCTCCCTATGGCTCCTATGTCAGAAGTGACAGTAAAAAGTCATTGGTATTACCTTCTGTATTGATTACTAAAAAAATGTGGTCTGATGATTAAACTCAATAGAAACCAATAATGCACAAACAAATGTACTATTCATGTCTTTTATTGTGTAAGTACAGTGCTAGGAGAAAAAGTCAGTGAAATAATAATAACGATAAATTTATATTGAAATTAAATAGGTTGTCTGGACTTGCATCACTTTCCTCTCCGCTTGCTACGTGCGGAAACCGAGCGGTAACCACACGGACCCCATTATAGTCTATGTGGTCCGTGTGGTTTCGCAGGTAAACCGCTTTTTATGCGTATAGGTTTCCGTTTGGAGGAGTCCCCAAGCGGACTCCAAGACCGGAAACCAAACGCAGATGTGAACCGGCCCTTATTCCCCTACAGAAACAATTACAATCACCAAATGTTTACATAGTTGCAAATAGGATTTGCACAATATTGAGAAGGAATTTTTGGACCATGTCCTGTCCATTGACTGTTGTAGTGTCTTTCCATGACCCCCTTTTTTTTTTCTAATACTGGACATATGAACAATGTTCAGTAGATCTCTTGCTGTTACCCTTGGGTTAGTTATCACCACTTTCAGGATTGCAAGTTCTGCTGTGCAAGGAAAGTATAAAAGTCTTGAATTGTTGCCGCAACCCAGATGGAGGAGACCAGAGGATGGGAGTAGTGGTGGCGGAGGATGTACCACCTAGAAGGCCGAGCACACTCACCAACCACTCCAGCCCCACTCCTGGGCCGGACAAAGTCGAGGTGGGTCCTGCAGCACTACCGGATGGTGGTGGTAGTAGTTGTTTTCCTGGGACGCTTCCAGTTGGAGAGGGGACCTCTGCTCTCTGAGCTGGTGTGGTGTAGGTCGGAAGGGCCCTGATGTTATAGCAGGCACAACTCAGGAGTCAGTGGTGTATTTGACCCAGGAACAGTTTTTATTATAACAACTGGAAACAGGTAACGGCAGCTTCTGAATGGGGGTAGTAGTACAATTTCCAATTCCCCCCAGCCTTGGCTCTAGGAGGATGCCCAGGGATGTTACAGGCTCCACAAATATAGTCCACCACTACTCCTCCTCTCATGCCTCTTCCAGCCAGGTATACTGGGGTTGGTGTCACAGGGAGTCCTGACAGGGATCTGGTTACCTGTAGACTAGGCCTGAACGTGGTTCTCCTGTCAGGGTCCTCTCCTGCTCCTCCTGGCATGGCACCGAAAATGTCCAACAGCTTAGACAGCTTCTCTCCCTTGCTCAGGGCTGTCTTTGGATGAGCCTGGGGCTGATGATATCCCTCCTTGAGGCTGTAGGCTGACCCTTGGGCCTCAGTCCAGAAGCTGGTGGCAGGGAAACTCTGCACACCTTCTCCAGCTAACTGCACACACTTGACTGAAGACCAACCATCGCCGGGGAGACTAGGTCTCCCTACAACCCGCCCAGTGGCCTGTGATAGGCCAGGGCTGAACCAAGGCAAGGTTTTGAACACTGCAGGGGGGAAAAATACAGGGAAAAGCTGCATAACAGTACATGTAACATACAACGGAACAAACCAACAAAACCCAGAGGCACAAATGACAAACAAAAGCAGCAGCCTCTGGTATGCTGCATTGTCTCCACTTGTAGACAATTGTGGATTGATGTACAGTGCTTTCATAGTCTATATAATGCTTAATGTACAATGCTTTCATAGTCTATATAATGATTAATATACAATGCTTTCATAGTCTATATAATGATTAATATACAATGCTTTCATAGTTTATAACACATCTTGTGAGCTGTTATGAAAGTTGTTTCCCTGGAGGCATGGATAACACTAACAAATCTTTCTTCAAAAGTCCAGTTTTGTTAGTAACCAGGCTGTGTGTGCATTTATTTAAGGAACAAAAAACCTATTAAACAAATGGTACCATCTCTCTCAGCATCAGGACCAGCATCAGCACTAGGAAAACCCAGGCAAATCTGGGGCCCCAAACTCCTGAGGGGGCCCACTCAGCTGCCAGGTGTGCTGACTGCCTCCCCTTAGCGACATGATATGTGATGCCCGGGGCCCCCTAGAGGGCTGAAGGGGAAGCAGAGGCGGCCGTGGGCAGGAGCGGGGACTGGTAAGTTAGGCCGCCAGCCCGTACCAAGAGTATTTGTTGGGCTAACCTCGTGAGATTCGTCTCGTGAGGTTCGCCTGGCGGTTTCATTGGACTGAATACGTCTGAACCGAAACTGCTATTATTATACTCTGGGGTCTCTTCAGACCCAGAGTATAATAATCGGAGGCCCTGGGGTGTTACTCACCTCTCCTGGGCTCCGGCACATCTCCCCTGCTGTCTTCAGGCCTCTTCAATGATGTCAGCCCATGGAGCCAAGGAGAGGTGAGTAACATTGTATTTTATGTTTAATCACCTCCCCTGGGCCTCCGATAATTATACTTTGGGGTCTGAAAAGACCCCAGATTATAATAATAATTAGTGGGTCATGAATCCCAAAAATTTTGAGTTTTGACGAACACAAAATTTTTGCAATATTTACAGCGAACACCGTAGGGGACACTATGGGACAATATTCTGTGTGATGGGGCCACTGTAGGACATTATACTGTGTGGAGGCGTACCAATGGGACATTATACTGTGTGAAGTAGCTGCTATGGGACATTATACTGAGTGGAGGGGTCACTATGGGACATTATACTGTGTGGAGGAGGCATGTGTGTATGTGTGTGTTATATATATATATATATATATATATATATATATATATATATACATATATATTTATAGAGAGAGAGCATCTGTGGGAGCCCACAATGGTTTCTGCATTGAGCACTTCCGTTAATACAGATGAAAGCGTTCATTACCCTGTTAACATAACAATATCAGGCCTCATTCACATGGTGGAATCTGGCGCTGATTTTGCAGCATATTTTGCCCCCAAATCAGTGGCAGATTCTTTCCTCAACCAATGGGAAAACAATGGGAGGCAGAGATTGGAGCAGGACACTGAAAAAAAAAAAAACATCCTGCTCTGTCTTGGATGAACCATAGATTCTGCAGCTGATTCAGCCACAGAGGCCACAGCTTGAGACTCACCATGGATTAGACCCATTCATTTGGGCCTAATCAGCAGTGGAAAGCCACAACGGCTTGCTGATGCTCTGCATCCACCACCATGAGTCGGGGGGGAGGGGCAGGGGCAGAAAATAGATCTCTGCCTCAAATTCCTCTTTACTTTCCAAACGTCTGAACAGGTTCTGTTTATTTTTTCTTGCTGCGGAGCTCCAAAAGGGGCCCACTGAGGCTTTGTTGCCCAAGGGCTCACAAAAACCTGGAGCTGGCCCTGCCTAGCATACATGCCTCTGGCTTACTTGTAGTTCACACTATGTGGTTCCTGACTCTCCAGGCTGCTGCGCGTTTAGTCCTACTGTTGCTCCTGGCCCAGCCCATAGGGTGGTTGTGCCCTCCCAGCAACTGGAGAGTTTAACTATTACACTTGTGACACCTCCCAGTCAATCACAAGCTGCACACACCTATTTCAACCTGTACAGCCAACTGTGCAACGTGGGTTCTTGGCTTACCAGTTCCTGTGAGGGTTTACTGCTTGTGTTCCTGTTTCTGATTGATATTCATATATTAACCTTGACCTTTTTCTCATGTTACTATTGATTTTGTTCCTGATATTCTCTATGTATGACCTGCTGGCTTCTCACAACCCTGCATCTCTGCTGCATGCCCTGACCTTTGCCTGATGCTTTGTACTGGTGTCTTTCTAACCTTTGGGTCAGCTGTCACCTACACCAGGGCTACTCCTACATGTAGCGACATGGTGATCCCCTGCAGAGATTCTTGTATAGAGATCA
Organism: Leptodactylus fallax; assembly: GCA_947044405.1. Classification (NCBI taxonomy): domain Eukaryota; kingdom Metazoa; phylum Chordata; class Amphibia; order Anura; family Leptodactylidae; genus Leptodactylus; species Leptodactylus fallax. The sequence goes on from CAMRHE010000049.1 coordinate 987,847, forward strand.
AAGAGTGAAAACCAAGGCCCCACTTAGACAACACCCTCAGTAGCCCAAAGTCAAAGCTCTTCGGTAGCACAGTGGGTCCATGATCCTCTGCCCATGACATACACCCTTCCAGTTTTATCTTCTTAGATTGTGTTTGTCTATAATTGTGACTTAGATAAATATTCAGGCCACATTTTATTAATAAAAAAAATATAGACATCCATGTAATTCAAAGTGGTTCACTTACTTTTCTTGTAGATTATCATTAACATATGCTAAGAACAGAGGTTAGTTAGTTACCTCAACTGTGCTACATCCGTAATGATTCAGATGAGAAAAAAAATTGTTGCAAGTAACCATGTCATCTTTTCAAATGACCTTCCATTGAGATTTTAGTTACAGGTAACACTATTTCTGAACATCAGAAGGGTGAGAACCTTTACATCCTAATACAATAGGACTGCTTTTTATAACAAGCTTTACTATACATATATTTCTATACAGTATTTAGCCAGTAGATGGCAGTTCACACCTTTATTCGTGCAACTTCCTTTGTGCCCTATTTACTTTTAACTTTGTTTTCAAGTGAAAATGAATTATTTCTGACAAGTTATACATTGTTTCGTTATTTTTTATGATGTCTTTGTAATAACAAAGAACTCTATATATTTGTACTAGAATTAAGGATCCATAAGTATTTGGACTGTGCTCCACTTGTTCCATATGGTTTATGTGTACAAGCTCTTATTGTTGACCTTTCATGTCCTCTAAGATCTGCAGTGTTATATACCATTGCAAAGCTGACAGTGAGCTGAATTCAGTTTTGCCGGTATCTGCCTTAGTTCCAGAGGTGCAACTGTATATATAACACTCTTGATCCGATTGGGGGACATGAAAGAGCCTCATTAAGGAGTATATTTGTGTATAAATATATAGTCATGTTATATATGTGGTGTTTACAGCTGCCCATTCATGTTAGATATTTGACCTGCTATTTTTGACAGGATCTCACTGATCGCAGGCATTGCTGCAGGGCCTCCACTGTATGATACATATCCAGCGGCTATGGCGGCCACTCAGCTCCTAAATGGTGACCATATTTAAAGGAGTTGTGCACTGTCCCATTAAAATGGATTGAGGCTGAGCCTGAACATGGCCATGTGACCAACAATCATGATGTCACTTCCTCAGAAAAAGAAAGCAGCCATGTTTTTGAAGTTCTGCACAACCCCCTTTAAACTTCGGACATCCACCATAATAATGTAGCAGATGTTGGGAAGGGGGTTAAGCCAACCAACCAGTTTGAAGAAAGATTTGTAGAACAATGAGTATCTGGCATGTATCTTACTCATCTACATGCCTACGCGTATGAGCTTAAAAGAAATGTGACCAAAAAATAGATTTAAACTTGGTTTAAAAAATAGGTTATCTATTGTGACAATTGGGGGTAGTTTAACATCAAAGGTAGCAGCTTCCTGGACTTGACAGAGGTGTTGGTGGTGCTGGGTGCCAAATAAACAGCATATCAGGTAATGGAAATCCAAAAGAAATGGCTTTATTCAGCTAGTAAGTGATAAGAGGAACAAAAATAACAAAACAGCCTAGCCTACACACAGGGCAATACCTCACTTCTTGAGCCCTGACTACTCTCTGAGGGCAAGATGCTTTGCTGAGGTTTCTCCTCAGCAGTCTGGCTCACACTGAGCACACCGAGTCCGCTTGTGGAGTCCAGTTCTCTTGGGATAGACCCCCTTGTCTGTCTCCAACTGGTCCACCATTTACTTGCCCCCTGCTGGTCACCAGCAGCACTCTCCTGCTGTGTGCACTCGCTCTGGAGTGAAGTCCCACCTATGGGTGTGGTTGAGGACCTTTTTAACCCTGGTTTTGGGTTGCTCACCAGCGCCCTCTAGGATCACACTCTCACACTATATATATTTTAGTACTATATTCTACAATTAGCCACTAAGCCTAATGATAAACTGGCACTTGTCAATTCTGTAGGGATTTTCATTGCAGCAGTCATCTCATTTACATCACAGACAACACAGAAAGCATTACAATAGAAGAAAAGACCTCTACAGATAACACCCATTGTGAGCCATTATTGCATCTGCTACAGACAATAGATGATGTGACATCATAGCTTATACTCTCCCTGCACAGAATACTCTGGAAAACTCTCTCATAGAGCTCAATGAATTAGCACAAGGCTATTGCTGCCTATGGCCATGACTGTGCTGTAAAGCATATCACTAAATGCTGTTAACAGGGCAGAGGAAAAGCTCAGGCAAGATGGCAAGCCCAATAACTATGTACAGAAAGTAAAAAAAAATATCTGACATGAGAAAGATAAACATATTAGACAAAAGTGATATATTTCACTTCTAATATCTCATATTAATAAACATGTTGAAAAAAAAAAATCACAGATGCACTCCTATTAATATAATTGTTTAAGAGGGAATAAAGGAAGATATCAATAGCCCAAGCAGGATAGATATAGGGGTGGATTTCTGGACTTACAGTGGGGAAAAAAAGTATTTAGTCAGGCACCAATTGTGCAAGTTCTCCCACTTAAAAAGATGAGGCCGGCCTGTAATTGACATCATAGGTAGACCTCAACTATGAGAGACAAAATGAGAAAACAAATCCAGAAAATCACATTGTCTGATTTTTAAAGAATTTATTTGCAAATTATGGTGGAAAATAAGTATTTGGTCAATAACAAAAGTTCATCTCAATACTTTGTTATATATCCTTTGTTGGCAATGACAGAGGTCAAACATTTTCTGTAAGTCTTCACAAGGTTGGCACACACTGTTGCTGGTATGTTGGCCCATTCCTCCATGCAGATCTCCTCTAGAGCAGGGATGTTTTGGGGCTGTCGCTGGGCAACATGGACTTTCAACTCCCTCCAAAGGTTTTCTATGGGGTTGAGATCTGGAGACCGGCTAGGCCACTCCAAGATCCTTGAAATGCTTCTTACGAAGCCACTCCTTCGTTGCCTTGGCGGTGTGCTTGGGATCATTGTCATGCTGAAAGACCCAGCCAAGTTTCATCTTCAATTTCCTTGCTGATGGAAGGAGGTTTGCACTCAAAATCTCACGATACATGGCCCCATTCAGTCTTTCATGTACATGGATCAGTCGTCCTGGTCCCTTTGCAGAGAAACAGCCCCAAAGCATGATGTTGCCACCCCCATGGTGTTCTTTGGATGCAACTCAGCATTCACTCTCCTCCAAACACAACAAGTTGTGTTTCTACCAAACAGTTCTACTTTGGTTTCATCTGACCATATGACATTCTCCCAATACTCTTCTGGAACATCCAAATGCTCTCTAGCAAACATCAGACGGGCCGGATATGTACTGGCTTAAGCAGGGGGACATGTCTGGCACTGCAGGATCTGAGTCCCCGGCGGCGTAGTGTGTTACTGACGGTAGCCTTTGTTACGTTAGTCCCAGCTTTCTGCAGGTCATTCACTAGGTCCCCCCATGTGGTTCTGGGATTTTTGCTCACCGTTCTTGTGATCATTTTGACCCCACGGGGTGATATCTTGCGTGGAGCCCCTGATCGAGGGAGATTATCAGTGGTCTTGTATGTCTTCCATTTTCTAATTATTGCTCCCACAGTTGATTTCTTCACACCAAGTTGCTTGCCTATTGCAGATTCAGTCTTCCCAGTCTGGTGCAGGTCTACAATTTTGTTTCTGGTCCTTCCACAGCTCTTTGGTCTTCACCATAGTGGAGTTTGGAGTGTGACTGTTTGAGGTTGTGGACAGGTGTCTTTTATACTGATAACAATGTCAAACAGGAGCCATTACTACAGGTAATGAGTGGAGGACAGAGGAGCCTCTTAAAGAAGAAGTTACAGGTCTGTGAGAGCCAGAAATCTTGCTTGTTTGTAGATGACCAAATACTTATTTTCCACCATAATTTGCAAATAAATTCTTAAAAACTCAGACAATGTGATTTTCTGGATTTGTTTTCTCAGTTTGTCTCTCATAGTTGAGGCCTACCTATGATGACAATTACAGGCCGGCCTCATCTTTTTAAGTGGGAGAACTTGCACAATTGGTGGCTGACTAAATACTTTTTTTTCCCCACTGTATAATATAGATGACTTATCTGTAGGATAGGCCAACAACATTAGATCAGTGGGGATTTCACTGTCTACACTGTCTGGACCTTTTATAATAAAGCTCAATACTCTCTCCTTTATGGTGAAGTTAGTATTCCATTTATTAATGCATCATCAATAGAAGCCAGGCATTAAGAATTCAGACAAATTGTCATAAGAAAATTGCTTGCAATTGGACATTTCGGACCAGGCAGGCCTTCCACAACATATCTCTATATAGGTCAGCACTTGCCTCTGCTTCTACCACTGTACTTTATTATAGAAGTTTTAACCACCCGCATGGGTTCTTCATATGCACCCCCTATTCCTCCAATGAATGCAGGATACCGATTAACCGTTGTGACTTTATCCCGACCAGCTGACTGAAGGGGCATTGCACTCACCAATATTGTTTAGTAGACACAGTGCTGTGTCTACTAAAAAGCGGCAAAAAAAGAGAGGTTTGGCTGTTTTGATTTTTTTTTTCACCGTGTGGGAAAAATATTTTTATCTGTTTGTAGACCGGGCGTTTTTGGACGCAGACCTTTTCCAGGATAAATGCAACTGAAATAAAAAAAAAAACTACACTCCCATACCTACTTCCAGTCCCCAGTTCGATCAGCGCATCCCCCATTCCTTCTGGTGCTCAATCACTGGCCTCAGGGGTCACATGTTGGGTACCGGTGACATATCGGCAGTGATGTTATCGAAACCTAACTGGTGACCACTGAGGCCAAAGATTGTCCAGAGCAGTCTCCTGAGCCTCTGCACTTCTGGCCCAGGCAATCCATGTACTTGAGGGAATGGTGAACGTGCCACATGAACCGAGGACTGAGGGTAGGTGAGTATCACCTCCTTTTTATTTTAACGGCCCCCAGTGAGCTTTGCATTTATTCTGGAAAACCCCTATGGTCTATGATGCCATAGAACATGACTGTACTAAATAAAAAATCCTAAAACCATAAGAGATTTGGAGTAGACACTAAACAATACAGGACCTTTTCCCAAAGTAAACCCATGTATCTTGTAGTAATCGCCAATGCAATCCAGTAAAACTATGAGGCAGTCATTTATCAAATAGGAGGGCAATATATTTAAAAGACAAACAGATTCATTATTTTTTATGAGATCTTTGTTCATTTTAGGCAAAAGATACATTGAGTGCATCACATGCCCGATAATATATTTATACCTGTACTAAGGGAACATTTTATAGAGACAAGCCAAACTAATTAAGAAGCTCATTGTATAGCTGACAGAAAATCCCGTCCCGGCATAAACATTCCCAATATTTGAATAGCCTGCGAACCCTTGATAAATCAGTTTTATGGTGGAATAACTGTGATTGCTGTACACTTCATAAATGAGGCGTTTGTGTTTTATTCATCGTGTCATGCTTTTCATTTCCTACTTATTCTTATGCATGCACAATTGTAATATTTAACTAAACAGAGTGGCGTGAAGATGACTTCAGCAAGCAAAGTTGCAGGCAGTGTTCTCAAAGGGTGAGCTCTTCTCCAGTTATTAGTCTTCAGGGGTCTTATTAAAGATGAAGGGCATATTCACACTGAATATATAAGGACAGCATAACCTTTTCCACATTAATGCCATGTTAATTAAAATAAGAAGTGCAGGTTTTGGAGTTTTGTATATTCGTTTTATGGAGATATGCAGGACTGGTTCTTGAGGTCTTGGGTTTTGGGTAACAACTGTCCAAGTGATATTTATAGGTGGTTAATTAGAGCTGCAAAAAGCCGGAGTCTGCCCTTAAAGGCTGAACCTCTGCGCAGATCGGAAGGGAGTGTGAATCACATGCCTCCTTTATAAATGGACTTTAGAATCCCGAATAATAGTTCTCATTGCAATGTAGTTAGAGATTAAAAACATATAAAAAAGGGCATCGGAGAGGAGTCATTTTATATACATGAGGTCCTCCTTATGTTTGCAGTAAAGTAAAAATAATACTGAAAATATAAGCCCCATGGTCGTGTGTTCCTGCAGCTTATGGATATATCAGATAGATTCTTTGTTATTTATTCAACTTGACCCTGACCTTGCTTTTGTCACTCAACTCTGATCCAATGCTCCAGCTCAAACATCTGCTCCAAATTTAAAGAGTTCTTCGTTGGATGCTACTTCTCATAGAAAAACTAACAGTAGGAACAATAGCCATGATTTGGGGCTGATATATAGAATAACACATTACTTTCATGTTCTTCAGGCCATGTAGCGTATATTAAAATATACAGGTGCATCTCAATAAATTAGAATATTTTTGAAACATTCATTCATTTCAGTAATTCAATTCATAATCAGCGTCTTCCATGATTGTGTGTCCTACTGAACCAGACTGAGGGACCATTTAAAGGCTTAGGAAACCTTGGCAGGTGACACTGAATTTACAATACTGAACATTTTTACGATATTCTAATTTTCTTAGATTTGGGTTTTCATTACCTGTAATCCATAATCAACATTTACAGAAATAAAACCCTTGAAATAGAACATTCTGTGTGTAAAGAATCTAGAAAATATAGGAGGTCACTTTTTTAATTTAATTACTGAAAGAAATAAACGTTTCAAAGATATTCTAATTTATTGAGATGCATCTGTATGTTCTCTTATAATGAAGGATCCCTTTGGCTTTATTTTACTAACTGTATGTTTAGGATGGTATGGTGTCCTCCTGGTACCATGAGTAATAGAATGTGGTCTGACATTAGTAGCTTTTTGTATCACGTTGTTTCTCCTGGTTTTGTTTTGATGTAGTGTTTTAGTGCTGATCTATATTTTTCATTGTGGATATACACTGCTGGTTCCAATGCAGTTTATGGTCTTGTTCATTTGCACTTAGTATTACGTGGAGTCCACAACAAGGCAGGTGAACTTAACCAGCATTGTGTCATTTTTCCTATGTTTATGTGTCCTTAGTCTTGGTATATACAGGTATTGGAGCAACCAGGGAGAAGTTGCTTTTGGAGGATGTTTAGTTACAATTTTTTTATTCATAAATTGTGAGTGAGCCCAATTCTTCCAGACGCCACTTCTGTCTAAGAAAAACATCAAGGACAGAATGACATTTTGCAAGAAGTAAAGGGATTGGACCAGGGTAATGTTTTTTGTCTGATAAAGCCCCTTCGGACCGTTTGGGACATCTGGAAAAATGATTGTCTGGAGAAGACAAGGTGAGCGCTATCATGAGTCCTGCATCATGCCAACACTAAAGCATCCTGAGGCCACTCATGTAGGGGGTTGTCTTTTATCCAAGGGAGTTGTCCTACCTAAGAATACTGCCAAGAATAAAGAATGGTATCTGAACATCCTCCAAGAGCAACTTCTCCCAACCATCCAGGAGAAATTTGGTGATGAACAATGCTTTTTCCAGCATGATCGAGCACCATGTCACGAGGCAAAAGTGATAACTAAGTGACTTAGTGAACAAAGCATTGACATTTTGGGTCCATGGCCAGGAAACTCCACAGATCTCAATCTCATTGAGAAACTGTGGTGAATTCTCATAAGCAGGTGAACAAACAAAAACACGTTAAGGTTAAGGTCTCATGTTGCCGAATCAGCTAAAAAATACTGTGTAAAAAAATGCAGCAGAAACACAGCGTTTTTCATTTTGCTGCATTTTTCTTCCCTTATTAAATCGGGAAAAGGCAAGCAGGTAAAACTAGTATTGCTGTGTTTTTTAAAAACGCATACCTTTTTGAAAACATAGCTTTTTGGAAGCATTTATTTTTCCTGCAATGTGTGGATGGGATTAGCCAGAATCTTATTCATTTTACTGGTACTGTAAAATGCAATGTTTTTTTTTTTTCTGCTGCGTTTCAGCAACTTGGGGCCTTAGCCTAATTGTGGCAAACATAGGCAAGAATAGTTTGTCATCAGTCAGGACTTGGTGCAGATGATATGCAGCATGAAAAATAAGGGTCAATACTGAGTCTTTGCATGAACTTGATGTATTTGTCAATAAGGCCGGGGACCCCACGTGGCGTATACGCCGCGATTTACAGTCAGAACCCACTTTGCGGTAAAAACCATGCTGCAGACACGTGGCGAGTTCCAAAACCGGCGCGGTTTTGGAAATCGCAGCATGTTAATTATACCTATAGAAATGCCGGCAGTTTCCCTATAGGTATAATTGCAACAGAACGTCTGCAGAGGAAACCTCTGCGAACTTTCTGTCTAAAACACTGCGGAAAAAAACGTGATGCGTTTTCGTCACGCTCTTTTGTGCAGCACTTTTTGGCTCTGGTCCGCTACTTGGGGCCTTAGCCTAAAGCTGGGGCCCCATGTTGCTTAAATGCAGCGTTTTGGCCGCGGCAGAAACATAGTGGCAAAAACGCTGCATTTTACATTACCTGCAAAGTGGATGGAATTCTGGCTAATCCCATCCACACAGTGCAGAAAAAAATCTGCAGCGGAAATGCTGCCATTTCAAAAACCACTTTGTAAATCGCAGCATGTCGATTTTACCTACGGAAACGCTGTAAAAGACACTGTGGAAAAAAACGTAATGCGTTTCCACCCCGACATTTGCAGGAATTTGCTGCGCCTAAAGGTGTAAAAACGTATTAAATGATTATAACTGTACTTAGGAAACCATAGAAACATCTGACTAAAAGATCTAAAAACACTGAAGCAGCAAAACTTTTGGCCACGACTATATTGTGAAATGGACACATTCTGGTTCTGCGTTACAAATGAATCTATTCAATTATGCTATAAAACCAGTCCTGCATCCTGCACATGTATGCTGTGTGGATGTGTCTCGGACATTTTCACGATGTGCCTAGAGAAATATTAAGAGTTAAACTAAATACAGTAGACAGAAAAAAAGTTTATCATCTGGGGGAGGGAAGGGTATCCATTTTATATCTATTACATGTCTATTTTTTACGCTTGTGTAAGGTATAAGACATAACATTACTACTAACTGTATATTTTAAACCTAAGGTGTAATTCTTCTAAGTAGCTGTGTGTTTTATTTTCAGGGGAACGAGTCTCATTTGCATGTGACAAAGCTATTGACTGGCATTCTTATATTTCTTCTCTGCCTCAAGATGCTAAAAAGATGTTTACCCAAGAGGATTAGAGTCTGCACCAATGTATTATTTTAATTGGATGTATGTTAAGATTTATTAGTGTCCTAATATAAAATCTAAAATGTTGTATTTCTCTAAGACTACACTTCATTCTCACATCAAATCCCCGCGCATGATAATCAAAACCTATTTAATCCAAAATTACATTAAAAAAAAAAGTTTACTTGTGTCTGGCAGCTTTGACAACGATAAATTACATGAAGAAATTGAAGTTGGGATTTACATAAAATAAGTAGCATAGTACTTTGAAAAATACACTCCTAGATTTCTATTGTATTCCCCGGGCTCTGGTGCATTCTTACTCACTGTAGTATATCTCCTCCTCATTAATGGTGCGACACAATTGTAGCCATGATCTTCTCCTCTCAGCAGACATTTCATGAGTGACACCTGTGTGAGAGTAGAAGAAAACACTCAGAAAGAAAGATGGACGTTTTGTAGACTCGCCTGAAGCTACGTTAAGACTTATAAGCATGAGCTGAAAAGGAGCAAGTCCGGATGGACCAGACAAGGAAATCGTATTGATGTGAGATGGAGAAAGAAAACACTCCGGGATTTTTTCTAATTGCTGATTTGCAGTTTTTTTTTGTTTAAGTCACATCTAGAATATTTATTAAATTATTCAGTGGTATCTTAATGTTCTACCACAATATGACAGTTTTTTTTTTTACTTTTTAATAAGTAGCCAGTTTGTATTTTGCATGGTTTAGCAGCTTTGTGTAGTGTAGGAAAGTATTAGGCCTTATGGACCTACGTCCATGAAAAATGGCCGTTTGTGTCCGGACGGCTCTTATTCACATGGCCATTATAGAACCCATGATTTTCAATAGGTCTATTCACATGCCACTATATATGTCCGTTTTCACAGACAAACAGTAGATTCACACGCCCAAGTTTCACTCGTGAAACTCAGTCCATGTGTTTGCCGGATTTACTGGCCTGAACAGTATGCCCTGAGCGGGACTCCTAGCAGTATACTTATCTATGATACTAGGAGTCCCTGCCTCCCAGCGACTTACTGTCAGTACTATAATCACTACAGGAAGGTAGGGACTCCTAGCAGTATACTTATCTATGATACTAGGAGTCCCTGCCTCCCAGCAACATACTGTCAGTACTATAATCATTACAGGAAGGTAGGGACTCCTAGCAGTATACTTATCTATGATACTAGGAGTCCCTGCCTCCCAGCGACATACTGTCAGTACTATAATCACTACAGGAAGGTAGGGACTCCTAGCAGTATACTTATCTATGATACTAGGAGTCCCTGCCTCCCAGCGACTTACTGTCAGTACTATAATCATTACAGGAAGGTAGGGACTCCTAGTATCATAGATAACTATGATGCTAGGCGTTCCGCTCTTGGCATGAATTTCAGGCCAGTAAATCCGGTGAACACTCGGTCGTGTGAATCTAAGGAAAGACAGTGCATGTCAGTTTCTTTGATGGCCATGAAAAATGGACTTTCAAAAAATAAAAAAAAATTAACATATGAATATACACATTGAATTCAGACGTTGCTACAACGGCCGTCACATGGCCATTTTTCGTGGTCATGTGAATAAGCCCTTACTCCTTACTTCCTGTTTTACTGAATTTACTGTATGTGTTTATAGGAAGCAATAGAGAATGAGACAACACATTTGAGGGTCATAGTGTGTTTCTTTCATATCTCTTTTAGGCTAAGGCCCCATGTGTAGGTTCTGCTGCAGAATGTCCACTGCAGACATCCTGCATCCAGCCCACTGCAAAAATGAGCCATAAATGGCAGGTTTTTTGCTGCAGCTTTCAGCTGCAATTCCCAGGGTGGCTAGCTCCCTTTCAACCTTTGCATTTGAAAACCATGGGTGCAAATGCAGCAATAATTGACATGCTGCGTATTCAGATCCCACAGTGCAAGATAACTTGCGCTGGGGGTTTGTTTCTGTAATGTGTAGATGGGTTTACTTAAATCTTATCCACTACTCTGCTACTGTACTTCGCAGCAGGTTAGCAACCTTTGGCCATTGTGGAAATGCAGCAGGAAATTGAATAGGACATGTTTTTCCAAAAAAATCATAGTGTCTTATTGATGTGATATGACAGGGTTAATGTCTTACTGATCAGTCTGTATGTATTCCTTGCTGTCCATCTACAGGATCATTTTTGTTACTGATCACTGTATATTTCTATATTCTGTTACTGATCACTGTATATTTCTATATTCTGTTACTGATCACTGTATATTTCTATATACTATTCTGTTACCGATCACTGTATATTTCTATATACTATTCTGTTACCGATCACTGTATATTTCTATATACTATTCTGTTACCGATCACTGTATATTTCTATATACTATTCTGTTACCGATCACTGTATATTTCTATATACTATTCTGTTACCGATCACTGTATATTTCTATATACTATTCTGTTACTGATCACTGTATATTTCTATATACTATTCTGTTACTGATCACTTTGATTATAATCGTTCTTTGACCAACTTTGAGTTAACCTGTTAAAAAAAAAACATTTGCCTGCAACACATTGCAAACAATGCTGTGGAAAAAGCTGCAGTGTGTGTTTTTGAGAAACGTAGCATATTAATTTTAGCTACAGAAATGCTGCGTTTTTTTCCCCATTGACTTCTATGAAGTGAGGTTAAAACACAGCAAAAATGCAGTATGTCATTGTGTGTCATCATACCTTGTACACAGAGTCGGACTGGCCCACTGGAGGATTCTCCGATACATAGTTTTTAGAAAAATATAGTTCAGTTCATTGATGCACATCTATTTACAAAATCAAAAAGAGGGACATTTAGGCTAAAGCCCCACATAACAGGCCGCAGCAAAAAAGCGCTTCGGGAAAAACCGCAGCGGTAACGCACCGCGGTTTTTCCTGCGGCGCTTTTCACAGAAAGTCCGCAAAGGTTTCCTTGGAAGGTATACACCTAGCACATACTGCAAAACTGCATAATGCTCTGAAATCCCATCAACATTACACTTTTCAACACTGTTGTGCAGACAGAGAACGAGAATCATAGATGGAATGAGCTCTCATTGTGTCCAAGAGAAGACGGCATCTTTGGATTTATAATTTTCCTTTTCTTGGATATACCGCAAGCTTTAGATCCAAAAATGGCCTTTAACAACTGGCTTTGCTGGGCATGTTATGTATGTGCTTGTAACATTTCTATATGTATGTACAGTTGTGTCATAAAGGATTACAGCCCTTCAGACACAGTGGGGGGAATTTAATATTCCCTCAATCCTAGAAAACTGGCCTACAAAACACAAGTTTCAATTAATTCCCTTAGTATCTAAATGACTTTAGGAATACATATAAAGGGAACCCAACACATTGAAAATGCAGTCCGGTCAGCATCATGTTATAGAGCAGGAGGAGATGAACAGACTGATATATAGTTTTGTGGGAAAAGATTCAATATAACATTTGTCATTTATCTATTGAAATTCCTGTCCATTCCATACTTGAGCAAGACTGTTAGGCATGTATAGAAAATGTACAAAAAACAAAAGAAAAAATGCACTAAAACCTAACTTTTTGGAGCGGCACGGAGCAGACTGCGGTTTCGGATGCTGACACGCCGTAAATGTCATGGAGGCGCCGGCCTACGAGACCCTAGATTGTACTACCGTGCGGCTGTGCTGTTGCGCCTTTTCGATTGGCGTTATCGTGGAGCGGATAAGCAGTGGGTCTCTATAGAGGCCAAACTGCTTTCAGCTCACCTTCCTTCTCTGCCCTGGGTCCCGTCCCACTTCTGCTCCAGAGCTATTAGGCATTCCGTGCTGTCATCCCATTTCCTAAGGACTTGGGATGCGGTGTGTGTGGGCGGTCACATTGCCAGGGTTCCGGGCCCCCTCAGCCCTCTCTTCAACAATCCCATGTTCCCCCCGGGTTGTTCTGCAGACAAATTCCTTTGCTGGCTAGGTAGGGATAACGTTCGCTTGCACCAAGTTGCAGGTAGTACACCTCTCCCCTCCCTGAAACAATTGCGCACCTCCTACTGTAAAATAATATCCGTTAATTGTAAAATACTTTACAATCGAATGAAATCCTTACTCACGTGTTGACCCATAAGGTAACATTATTGGAGGACTCGGCTTCTTATAAAAACATGGAAGTTTATTGAAGTCTTCATGGAAAAACAGATACATGGAAACCTTCCAGCATAACAGAAATATCAGTCAATGTCTTACATCATAGGAGAAGTTCAGCGTTAGGTTTCTTCAAGATGGTTCTCTTGCAGACATCTTGGCTCATGCTTATTCATCAATGTGTGTTGGTCTTCTGTAGGACAATTCTGCCATCCTTCCAAGGTGTCAGAGGAAGTAAGACAGGTCGAAAGAGAGAGACACCGAAAGAGAGAGAGAAAGACCCAGACATGTGTGTCTGTCAATCATTTATATTCATGAGAGGGGGTGTTTCCCAACATCCTTATACTTTCTACTACTGTATTTGGACAATACTAGAATAGTATACCCTAACCACACCCATGCACCATAAGATACAAGAGTTTTGTCAGCAGAATAGACTTAACACTAATAGGTCAGGAATATTGCATGTCAAATATTATTTAACACCTACCCTGATCTCCGGTTATCTTGGTTGGAATATGGTCAGCTCACTGCCTTCCTCCGTAAGTTCTCCTTACTTCCCATGCTCTCATCCCCCTTGACTGACTTGGAGTCTGCTCTTTCTCACGCTGACACCACCCCACGTGTCCTCTCTGTTCTCTATGGCATTCTCCCCAAGGATGCTACACCTGGGCTCCCTTCCTATACCAGCCCCTGGGAATCTGACCTTGGTACTTCTCTTTCCCCTGCCGATTGGGATAGGTCCTTCCTGTATATGCAGAAGCTCCCGCTGCCTTGCAGTGCGCAGGAAAAGAACTACAAAATACTGACCCGCTGGTACTGCTGTCCTGACCTCCTGTACAGGATCTATCCTGGTGTATCCGACCGGTGTTGGCGTTGTGGTTCCGAAAGAGGTACGCTGTATCACATCTGGTGGGAATGCAGTGGCCTCAGACCCTTCTGGGATGCTGTTTTCACATTGTACACTAAAGTGAGTGGCAAATCTGTCACACCCTCACCTCGTCTAACCCTTCTCTCCATCATACCGGGGAACGTCTCCGCTGTTAAGAGAGACCTCCTGCGACATTTTCTCACTGCCGCCAGAACAGTCATTCCCAGGACTCCTCCTCCAAAGGGAGGTCACACAAAATATTGATGGGATTTAGATTTCTCTTTAATTCATTCATTTTGCAAGTTGTTAAATGTCAAAAATAAACTATTAACACTTATCTTTTTCACAGAATTCTTACTTTGCAGCATTTCTTCCACTCCTGCCTAAAACTTTTGCATGTCACTGTATATATTTATCAATCTTCTCAGCAGATCATCTTGTTCTAAAACATTGGACTGCATTTTCAACATCATGGGTTCCCTTTAAAGGCTACTTTCCCCACCCTACAGATGTTAACCTGACAAATGTAATCCGAAAGGTCATTCTTTTGACAGATGTTCGGCCCACAGAAACCAATGTAAACATCACAGTATATGTTTTGACACCTTTTTTTTTTTACTTTATCAAAACATATCCTTCTGATGTAGCAAAGACATGGGGTCTTAGGATCTCTACAAGGATTTTCTACAGTGCCTTAGATCATACAGAAAAACATCCTTCATGTGGCCAGATTGCGCAGCATGACATTTAGCCTGTATCAACATGAAAATGCGCATACATTAATATTAATCCCACTTGAATGGGGTACTTTGTATGATATTGGAAAGCTATAACTCGCTGTGGATACACATACTGTACATATGATTTTCCATTCACATGGGTCAGAGGAAGATGTTATTTTGTAACAACATTCGATAGTGCGGAATCACCCAATGGAAGATCATCTATGTGAGAGGAATGTTACTGCGTGGAGCAGAAAGTTTGCCTCTCATTGAAGCATTACTTCTGTTTCATTATGTACATTAATCACAAGTGGAGAAGTGACAGGCCCTTGTCTGGGAATCCAGGCTGATTTGCTAATGATACAATATATAGCCGGCTTCTGTCACCTTTCAACACTAGTAATAATATTGTATTTTTAAAATATTTCCATCAGCCACTTTTAGCCATTTTAATTTGAAATTCCTGAAACAAAAGAATACCTGTGTCAGCCTTGATATACCTTGTTGACCTCGGTGAATGCAATTATTTAGCAGTTGTATTTCAACTTGTTTTTATTAAAATGTATCTTCTTTGAGTGGATTACACTGAAACAGACTAAATATAATTGGATTTTCGTTATATGGCATTGTCATTGATATGCAACATGCTTTTCAAAATTGCAATGTATAACCTTAATATTTGTGAGTCTATCAGGAGTTTGGCATAAAAATGTATATTTTCTAATATTCTGTCTTGCACTGAAATGATTTCATTTATATGCAAATGAGGCTCAGCTCGGCACCTGTTTCTTGTTTGTTACAACTATGGGAATTATTTGCACTTAGTAATAAAATTCCATAAACTGAATTTGTCACCGGCATTGTGGAAGGAGAGAAAATATATCTTTTTTTTTTTCTTTTTCCAGACACATTCTTTTGTTTTCAGTTTGAAAGATGGATATTGTCTGAAAGTTTTGTTTAAGTAACAGAAGAAATGTGTAATTTATCTTTGCTCAGGTTTACGGTTCTTTTCCATTGTGTAGATTCTGTTTTGCTTTTTTTTTTTTTCAGCAGAGAAATGACTTATTGTGTGATGAGAAATACAGAGGCATTTCATAAGAAGAATCTTACACAAGTATGTGTGTCTCTGTGTGACCTAATAGCTTCAGAAGTTACAGGGAAGGCAGTAACATCATATTTACATAGTTTCTGTCTCTTCTTTTTTTACTTGTCTGTGTCTGTGTGTGATGGTTCGGTGTTACTTTATTGCAAACAGATCATGTTAAAGGGTCAGGTCGATTTAGGACACTAAACACAGGTCCTTATGGGCGGGGGTTTAGTGTCCCAAATAGACCCGTTCCAACACTTTCTACAACTGCATTAAAAAAAAAAAAAAAACCTTAGGCCGGGGCCCCACGTTGCTAAAACGCAGCGTTTTGGCCGCGGCAGAAATTCTGGCTAATCTCATCCACACATTGCTGAAAAAAATCTGCAGAGGAAATGCTGCGATTTCTAAAACGCTTGTGTTATTGTAAATCACAGCATGTCAATTATACCTACGGAAATGCTGGCGGTCTCTGTATATGTATAACAGAGGCATAAAGTCCACAGAGGAAAACTCTGTGGACTTTCTGTGAAAAACACTGCGGAAAAAAATATGATGCTTTTGCCGGAGCGTTTTTTTTGCAGCGATTTGCTGCATGGACTTTTTGCCTTATACTTACCTAGAGATGAGTCTGATGAGTATCATTGGTGTACTCCTTCAGCTTCACAGAAGTACTGCACCAGTGCCTGGTATACAGATGCCCAGTGTGTACAGTGGGGAAAAAAGTATTTAGTCAGCCACCAATTGTGCAAGTTCTCCCACTTAAAAATATGAGGCCGGCCTGTAATTGTCATCATAGGTAGACCTCAACTATGAGAGACAAAATGAGAAAACATATATAGAAAATCACATTGTCTGATTTTTAAAGAGTTTATTTGCAAATTATGGTGGAAAATAAGTATTTGGTCACCTACAAATAAGCAAGATTTCTGTCTCTCACAGACCTGTAACTTCTTTAAGAGGCTCCTCTGTCCTCCACTCATTACCTGTAGTAATGGCTCCTGTTTGACATTGTTATCAGTATAAAAGATACCTGTCCACAACCTCAAACAGTCACACTCCAAACTCCACTATGGTGAAGACCAAAGAGCTGTGGAAGGACACCAGAAACAAAATCGTAGACCTGCACCAGGCTGGGAAGACTGAATCTGCAATAGGCAAGCAGCTTGGTGTGAAGAAATCAACTGTGGGAGCAATAATTAGAAAATGGAAGACATACAAGACCACTGATAATCTCCCTCGATCAGGGGCTCCACGCAAGATCTCACCCCGTGGGGTCAAAATGATCACAAGAATGGTGAGCAAAAATCCCAGAACCACACGGGGGGACCTAGTGAATGACCTGCAGAAATCTGGGACTAACGTAACAAAGGCTACTGTCAGTAACACACTACGCCGCAGGGACTCAGATCCTGCAGTGCCAGACGTGTCCCCCTGCTTAAGCCAGTACATATCCGGCCCGTCTGAAGTTTGCTAGAGAGCATTTGGATGTTCCAGAAGAGTATTGGGAGAATGTCATATGGTCAGATGAAACCAAAGTAGAACTGTTAGGTAGAAACACAACTCGTCGTGTTTGGAGAGTGAATGCTGAGTTGCATCCAAAGAACACCATACCTACTGTGAAGCATGGGGGTGGCAACATCATGCTTTGGGGCTGTTTCTCTGCAAAGGGACCAGGACAACTGATCCTTGTACATGAAAGAATGAATGGGGCCATGTATCGTGAGATTTTGAGTGCAAACCTCCTTCCATCAGCAAGGGCATTGAAGATGAAACGTGGCTGGGTCTTTCAGCATGACAATGATCCCAAGCACACCGCCAGGGCAACGAACGAGTGGCTTCGTAAGAAGCATTTCAAGGTCCTGGAGTGGCCTAGCCAGTCTCCAGATCTCAACCCCATAGAAAACCTTTGAAGGGAGTTGAAAGTCTGTGTTGCCCAGCGACAGCCCCAAAACATCACTGCTCTAGAGGAGATCTGCATGGAGGAATGGGCCAACATACCAACAACAGTGTGTGCCAACCTTGTGAAGACTTACAGAAAACGTTTGACCTCTGTCATTGCCAGCAAAGGAAATATAACCAAGTATTGAGATGAACTTTTGTTATTGACCAAATACTTATTTTCCACCATAATTTGCAAATAAACTCTTTAAAAATCAGACAATGTGATTTTCTATATATGTTTTCTCATTTTGTCTCTCATAGTTGAGGTCTACCTATGATAACAATTACAGGCCGGCCTCATCTTTTTAAGTGGGAGAACTTGCACAATTGGTGGCTGACTAAATACTTTTTTTCACCACTGTATAAATACTTTTTAATTTTGGCATTACGATATGGCTATTTGGAACACTAAACCCCTAGTCCATACGGGTGGTTTAGTGTCACAAACCCATTGGGAGGTTTTTTAAAAACCCTCTGAGGCTGTAGCCACACTTTGCAGATAAGTTGTATTGCTGCAGTCTTTTGAATCAAAGCAAAGAGTGGCTTCAAAACGAATGGGAAATATAAAGGAAGGACATATTTCTCCATTCTGCTAAATCCATTATTCAAAAAACACAGCAGCAAAAAAATGGCGCAACAGCAACAAAAAAAAAAAGCTTTTACTGAATGTGCAGTCTTAACCTAAGGCTTATCAAGAGATATGTTCCCAATACATGCATTTCTCCACTGAAACCAGGGCAGTACACCTCAGATACACTGTACATGTACTTGACACGAGGTACAAGTGCTAAGAAACTGAGATGTATTGCCCTGGTGTCACTAGAGAAATGTATGTGTGTTGGGAGATGAGGTCAGTGGGGATTAGAGGATTTTATTGGAGAGCTCTGCTATAAAGTGCAACAATGAAGCAGATCTGTGGCAGTGCAGCGATAATGCTGAGTTGTTCTAGAGCTATAAGCCAAATTGGTGTAACATAACTGTGTCAGGACTAAAGGCCATGGTGGTATAGTAGGCTGTCTTGACTTGGAGTAGCAGAGAGCCAGACAAAACCGGCATCAGGCACTGCAGCAGAATTAACTAGTAGAGATGGGAGAACCGACTCGAAATGAGCCGGGTTTGACCCGAATATTCCAAATTGTTCATTTTTTTTATGAAGCTGAACAAATGGAGATTAGTCTCAGTTGAACTAAAATGGCTGCCTCATTATACTCTGGGGTCTCTTCAGACCCCAGAATATAATAGGTGGCGGCCTAGAGGAGGTAACAAAAATAAAAAACATTCATACTCACCTTCTGTTACCTTTTTAGGGTCTTCTCACGGAGTCCATGCTCTCCTGGTGACCCCTATGTCACTGCTGAGGATCAATCACAGGCCTTAGCAGTGACCCTGGGCTCATGATGTCATCGAGAAGGTGGAGAGACACCGCAAGGAGGCCCAAAAAAGGTGATGGAAGGTGAATATGAATTGTTTTTTTTTTTATTATTTTTTACACCTCCCCTGGGCCTTCTTCTATTATACTCTGGGGTCTGAAGACACCCCAGAGTATAATAATGTCACATTTACTTTGACATAACTAACTTCAGCTGTGTTTGCCTTACAGAGCTAGAAATTGGATAGAATGGCATCTAGGAGTCCCGAAAATGTCATACACTATGTTTTAAGCCATTTTAAGGCATAGTTTGTACCAAACTTTTTTGACCCAAAACAAGTCTTGGACCCGAGCCACCTAAACCAAAAACAAACCCAGAGAGGTTCACCACGCAGTATATCAGTATATAACCCTTTCTTTATGGCCCTAGACACCCCAGTAGGACACTGTCTGCAGCACATCCCTGTTTATACTGAGCGATGTGCTGCCAATAATCCTACATTTTTTATGCAGCTGATGAATCCTGGATCGCTCATAATACCCCTTTCATACAGCTGTAATATGTGTCTATTTTTGTGCCTGTTGATTCATTCAACTTCTATAAAAGTTCTTTGCTCATACTGAATATTTCTTTTGCTGCTAAATTACATTCTGTTCCTTACAATGTGAAACTCTACATTTGATATTTTTCTACTTCATCTTAGTAGTTGGATCCATTCATAATATATATGTGCAATGAAATACATTTTATTCAAAATCAATTTTCTAAACATTTTGCAAAAAGTTGTCTGATTGTACTTGGCAGCTTATGTTAGTAATACGATATGATAAACAATGCAGCTATATAAGCTAGAACCCCGGGGAATTTGTCAAATGTTCTCCGCCAGAATAAGTGCAGTGACACCCTGCTTTGAGTTGCTTTCTGGGTTTATTTGGCAGTGAGGAAGAACAGAGAAAACCAGCACAAAGGAAAAACACCAGCATAAAAAGAATACATTTTTTAAATAAATGTTTTAAATAAATATTGTACAGTGCAGGAGACAAGGCTATGTATCAGTCAAGGCAACCAACTAACCAAGTCTTACCTCCTTTAATGGGTGCGGTCCCATTGATCCTGGCAAGGTTGGAATTTTTTTCTCTTTCTACGTTTGAGAAATTGATGCTGTTAGTTTCATCACCTGATATGCTAATTAGGCTTTCAACTGTCAGGTGGGCGGTCCTGGGCTGGAGCTGACAGTACAGAATCTAATTATCATAAAAGCATATTAACTACACTGATTGCTCAGGAAGGATGGGAGATAGTGAAAAAAGTCAAATTGTGCCAGAATCAGTTGAGTGGTGCCTATGAAAGGATGCAAAGAGTTGAAGCTGGTGAAAGGTCCTCTCATTTTATAGGAACCATTTTAGGATATATATAAATTACAACTGGTCCTACAAAATTCAAGGTCACATACATTTACCTTGAAGATAAAATTAAAATGAAAAAGTTACGACCACTGAAACTGTAAGGGTCTTGCCAACCGTAGCAACCCTGACACTACTGCAGGGTCTGGGAGGAAGCACAGAGACAAGTGAGCCCTAATCTCACCCCAGCCACTGTCCCTTCCTATTGCCTCAGTTACCCTAAACGGTAAAAGGACAACTCGAAGACAAGCCCTATACTGGGTAAGTGACACACAGAACAGGACAAGACAAAACAACACAGAAGCAGAGTGAGCAAGCCAAGGGGTCGGTAACAAACAAGTAATGCAGTACAAAATCACAATCCAAGAGAATAGTCAAAAAGGCAAGCCAAAGGGATATAATAAGGAGAGCAGGCAAAGACAGAGCAATAACCGGCGACTATGTGAGGGCTGACAACCTGTTTATAGAAAGTCTGGGACCAGCCCCAGAGCTGATAGTTACACAGGCTGTCAATCACACAAGCCAGGAAGAGATTAACTCTATACCGTCCAGAGAGAAATGTTCAGAACACGGGTGGGGCCGGAAATCCATTACACTGACTAGGACCATGTTCAGACTGAGCAGCAAGAAACCTACGCAAGGAATTAAACTGAACACGCCTCCTTCGCCACAGCGTGCGAGCGGAGGGTGGCGCAGAGACCCGAACAGGCAGAGACGTTACAGAAACATAGAGGGGGAAGAAAAAAATACAGGGAACTATCGCTTGATTTTGGAGACTAAACCACCAACCTGCCATTATACTGATGGAGTTTAAGATACCAAAAGTCTCTAGTACAGCGTATATAGCATATTGTGTATGAAAACATACATCAGGACTAAAGTCGCCAGAACTCAGGTGGCATCTAGAGCATACGCAGTGAAGAGGGCTATACTGACCCAGCTCAATCCTTGCACTTGGGCATGGGACTCTTCCCCCATAATCTGTCATTTACATACAGCACAGCAGGCTCTGTGGGCAGAGGGGTAGTGTGAAGACTTGTCTGGCAGGAGGTCCATGGAGGGGAGGCATGTGGTACACAGTGGATGAAAGGGGGCTTTTTTTTTTTTAGGAGAGCTGGACAGGGAAAGAGAAAATGAAAGGGAGAAAAAAATCTTGCCATGGCTCTGTGGGTTACGAGGGGGACACAGTAGTGGAATACAAGAGATGTATGGAGAGGAAAATAATAATCCCGCTGAGGCTGCTGCCGGTACAAAACACAGAGCAGACTGCAGCTCCAGGGGCTCTCCCTGACCTTCCTCCCACACTGCCTGCAGTAAATGCCACAGCACTGCTGACTTGCTGCAGGCAGAGAATGCTGGGATAAGACTACTGCTGCCGCTGCTCCAGTGCTTCAGCTGCCTTGTTCCTGCCGCCAGGTTATAAACGCAGTCTCCATCGCAAGTCAAAGCATGGGGAGAAGGAGAAGAGGATAATTAAATCGGGGCTGGTCAGCCAGGTGAGCATTGTGTCTTTCTTTTCACGGGGGCCCTTATGGTCTATTTTTTGTGGAAATAACAGGTCCATTTTCTTTTTACTAAAGTGAAATAATATAGGTTCCAGATGTCCCAAGCAGTCCAAAGGGGCTTCGTCATAGAAAATAACCACTCCAGTCCTCTGCAGTCCAATCCTTGTACTTCCTGCAGAATGTCAGTTGTCCTTGATGTTTTTCTTGTAGAGAATGATTGTTACCATGAGTCCTGTGTCATTCCAACAGTAAAGCATCCAAGGGAGTGTGCTCTAGATTTCCTCCAAAAGTAACTGTAAGAGAATTACTAGATGAGCAATTCCCCAGTTGCTGCTTGTGATCCCTGGGGGAAAGGGTATGACAAGACAGTGAACCCTAAGCTGAACCCTCCCCTGTCCCTACCTACTTGTCTGAACTGTCCTAGGCGACAGCCGGCAACTGGGCGGCAATCCCTTCTTATAGATAAGTGAAGACACAGAACGCAGACAAGACAAACAACAACAAATGGGAGGTCAGCTAGCCAAGGGGTCGGTAACAGTCGAGAGAGTAGTCAAAGGTAAAGCCAGAGGTCAGGAATATGGATACAGGTAACAAAACAGCAAGAGTAAATAGCCAGCACGCACAAGGCAATAGCAAGCACCAATGTGAATGTGAGCAACAATAAATAGGAAGGAAGAACCCGCCCCAGACTTGATAGGAAGATAGGCTGTCAATCACACAAGTAAGGCTAAAATTAACTATTAGAGGAGCAGAGGGAAAGCAAGGTGAAGGAGAAGGGTGTGGTGGAAAATCAATTACAGAGGTAAGGGAATAGGACACTGTTCAGACAACAGAAGAAGAAACCAAAAGAAAGAATCACAGGCGGACACGCCTCCTGCGCCACAGCATGCGGCCGGATGATGGCGCCAAAGCCCGGGCAAGGATGTTACAGTAACTTCTCTCAACTATACCGAAGAATGGTGATGAACACTGCTTTTTCCAGTATGATGGAGCACCATGTCACCTGCCAAAACACTTGATGTGTTTGTCAGTTAAAGAGTAAACACTTTGGAAATGCTTAAAATTGTACTTCAGTAACTACAGAAACATGTGACTAAAAAATCTGAATCACACACCATGTCTGATGAAGGGAGCGAGTACTCCTGAAAGCTTACTTATAAATATACTCAGTTAGCCTCTAAAAGGTATCGCCTGATTTCTTCACTCTTCCACTAAAAAATCTGAAAACACCGAAGCAGCAAAACTTTGTGAAAAACAAAATTTGTGTCTCAAAACTTTGGGTCACGACTGTGTACTTGGCTAAGTTAAGCATGCATTTGTTGCCAGAGGTCCTTCCAAAGACCTCTGGAAGATTATTTTCCTAAATACAAAACAATCCGGCAAGTCACCATATCTAATGTGACATCTGCGGTCTACATGGTCTACCGTTTTTTTCAGACGAATGATGTTAATCGGTGTCTGAATGCCCCCAAAGGGGGGCACAATGTAAAAAAAAAAAAAATAGATAAAAAAGACAAATAAAAAAGTAAAGTAAAGCTAAAAAAAAAAAAAGGCAATACCATACCCACATCACAGGCCACGCCCCCAATGAGACAGCACTATGTGTCAGCTACATAACAATTACCGTAACAGAAAGGGAAAACTGTTTTGAAAAGTTTTTAGTAATACTTTGCATGTTTTCCCTCCTTTTTTGTTTTCATTTTCCCGGATATAAAAAAAAAAAGAAAAATAAAAAAACAAGAAAAAATAAAAACAACATAAAAATAAACCCTTACTATGTGTCACCGAAAAAAGAAGCAAAAATTATTTGAATTAAAAAAAAAAAATGTTATAGCCCTCAAAACCGCATTTACGAAAAACCCAAAAATGTTTCCGGTTCTGAACGAGAGAAATTATGACCATTCTTGAAGTTTTTTTTTAACAGACTCAAATTTATGGGTGAGCTGTAAAAATGGGTACCCCACAGATGCAAAACGATAGTGAAAAATGTCCCTTTTTCACGTAGGTTTTGCACATCATTGGTCTGAATAGAGCGTAATATACTTTCTGGACTGAATCCTGATGCAATAGTTATTTTCCGCTCAGGTAGAAAATTATTCACTGAGATCCAAAAATGCATTCTAACTACTGTGTAACTAGGAGCATAATTATAATCACCATGTAAATAGGTATGCAAAAATATAATCACTTCCCAAGATATTATGCTGAGAATCTAATAAATTATTATATGCAGTTTTTGCAAAGTGTCCTTTAAAACCAAGAATCTAATACTAGAATAAAGTGTCAATGACTCGGGGTAAGAAACTCTTCGTCTGTTTACGATTATAAATGTTGCGTGATTAAATTGCACGCTTAAAGCTAACATTTGGAACATGTTGTTAGCGCTGAATACCATTGTAGAAAATTATACCATAATTCACAACACATTGCTCATTTGTAACAAGAGCTTAAATATCACCATTTACAATACTTTTCAGAGGTACTTTTCCATAATTCTGAAGAGATTTTTTGTTCAAGTAAATTACACATTTGGATTTATTTATACCATGCAGTTTCAAGGAACGGGCTTAAGCCCACCCCACCCAATCCTCATTTAATGTGAATTAGATGAATACATTTACACTTTAAAGTTACTTTATTGAGATTTTTACATTGCTTACAGGCGGTCTGATGCCTACATTTAGTTAGAAACAGCCAAAAACCATAACAAAGTGGTTTCTATGCTAATGCTAGCAATAAAGGTGCAATGCTTACAAACACTATTTAAATGAATGAATATTGCTAATGTTAGCTAAAGCTGAATAAACACATTTCAAAGAGCATTTCAATAAGATGGAAACTGCATTTAATTGATTCATTTGATAAACATACAATTTACACGCCACTATGCAGAACAAAGAAGGATAAACAGGCAGCAACATGTCGTACATAGCAGCAGCAAGCAAAGGTAAGGCTTCTGGTTGGTATTTTGGAAGTAAGGCCCAGTTCACATCTGCATTCGGTTTTCTGTTCGGGTAGTCCGCTTGGGGACCCCCCCAAATGGAAACCTATACGTATTAAAAAGCGGTTTACCTGGGAAACCCGCGGACTCCATAGACTATGCGGAAACCGAGGAGAAACCACACGGACCCCATTATAGTCTATGGAGTCCGCGGGTTTCCCAGGTAAACTTTTTTGATAGGTTTCCATTCGGGGGTCCCCAAGTGAACTCCCCGAACGCAGATGTGAACCGGGCCTAACATGGATTTTGAAATGCAGCAGTATTCTGTCCATCTGTAGCCACTCTCAAACATCAAACAGGCAATAAATTTGATTTTGCACATTGAAAACACTACATATATCTATCTATCATACATAGCTCATATATATATATATATATATATATATATATATATACACACATATCTGTAACTATGACTGATCTAAAATATTTAAAGAGGACCTTTCACGTCCTCATGTATATGCGGTTTTACATACCGCTAGAAAGCTGACAGCGCGCTGAATTCAGCGCACTGCCGGATTTCCCGTTATATGCCCCGGGGCTTTAGATATCGGGGGTCTAAATTTCACCATTCACTGTCAGAAGGGCGTTCCTGACAGTCTAGCTGCGCTGTGAGGAACTCACACCTGACTGTGCTCGTTCATAGACTTGTACTGGGGGGGCGTTCCTCACAGCTCAGCGTCATCGCTGGGCGGTAAGGAATGCCGCCTCTCTCTGTCCTCGTCCATAGCGCTGTACTGTCAGAGGGGGCGTTCCTTACTGCCCAGTGATGACGCTGAGCTGTGAGGAACGCCCCCCCAGTACAGGGCTATGGAGGAATACTGTCAGGAAGGGCGTTCCTCACTGCGCAGCTAGACTGTCTGGAACGCCCTTCTGACAGTGAACGGTGAAATTTAGACCCCCGATATCTCCAGCCCCGGGGCATATAACGGGAAAGCCGGCAGTGCGCTGAATTCAGCGTGCTGTCGGCTTTCTAGCGGTATGTAAAACCGCATATACATGAGGACGTGAAAGGTCCTCTTTAAACATAGAACTAGGTTGCAGCAAGACCATACTGTGCTCTAATGTTTCTTGGGCCTTTTACAAATGGATGTATTACAGCTCAGTTCAACCTATAAGTTGGTTGTCACTGACAGAATCGTGTCTGTACTGTTCTGTATTTTTAGTTTCATATTGAGAAATATGGAGTTTTCGTTCTGTTATTTTCCATAAAAATTTAACAGGAAAACTACTGTGGCATGTTCCATCCTGTGAGCATATGGCTCTGCCGATAGCATGAGGCCATGCTGACAGGGACATAAAAAGTCATGTGTTTATTTGGCAAATAGAAAATAATTAAATTTACTAATATATTTACAAATGGAATCAGTATTGATGTCCTGATTTCAATACCCCTCTCTCCATCTTGGAAGCTCCACTTGCACATTCATTCCAACACACACAGGGTGCCTCTTCAGTCTGTGATGTGTTTGAAGGGGGTCTGCCTGTCTAGCTAGGTATATTAGCTCTCTGACAGAGAGAGGGGGAGGAAACTCTCTGTGTCGGAACGAATGTGGAAGTAGGGCTTCCGTCGATGAGAGGTCTCTAACCAGGACACTGATGCAGATCTCATAATTAAAGGGTATCAATTTTATTTTCAATTTTATTTATCTCTATTTGCAAAAGGTACAAATAAGTTTTTATGCCCCCAGAGAACCCATTTATTGGGTATCATGTAAGAGAAACTGTAAGCAGGCCATGAACATCACAAATGCATTGTACATCCTAATTATATCATAGACATGGCATGGATGTTACTGACAAAGTATGAAGGTTTGCTGCAGTTTCCCATCAAACAACACAGATAATGAACAACATCAAAACATTATACCTGTACCAAATTTTTCCAAGAACACAAGTTTCCTAGTATATCTCTGCATCTACAACCTCAACTGATAACAAGAACAATAACTGCATTAATCCTATAATTACACATCCTTGCTTGAATGGTTAACGGTACAACAGTGAAGGTTAAAATATTCCATCAAATATTCCAATAAAGGCTTGGGTTTCTTCATCCAGGTTCTCCCTAAAGAGCAAAGCAAAAGGTTGAAAACCATAAAAATGAACTAACCATTTTATACCATATTACTTGTGCAGAAATGGGGGAATACAGTGTAGTACCACCAATGGGCACCATATTTGTATCCGCATTGTTGTCAGCTGGACAAGCTGTTTAGCCGTATAAATGAATACAGCTGTTTTATAGTGTGGCCATGCGTTGTAAGGACTGCATCGTCCCGTAGAAGTGAATGGGACAAGGCTGTATTTACATTGCACGGCCGCTATGAAACAGGGGGCTGGTGATAAACAGTGAAGGTGTCATGGTGCTTGCACAAGTGTCATACCCCTTCAAACAGCTGATCCTTCCCTGCGCACTAGACACCCACTGATCTTTTATTAATGGCCTATCCAAAGCGGAGATCAATATAAAGAACTGAACAACCCAGGCCACAGGAAAAACTGCGGCGACAACGCATCGCGGTTTTTCCCAAAGCACTTTTCACAGAAAGTCCGCAGAGGAAACCTTTTCCACTATGCCTATAGGGAAACTGCTGGCGTTTCTATAGGTATAATTGACATGCTGCGATTTTCAAAACCACAACTGTTTTGGAAACCGCAGCATGTCCGCTGTGCGTATTTTTTTGCAGAGACTGTAAACTCTGAATTTTTTTCTGCTGCAATTTCGGCAGCAGCCAAAAAAAGTGTTTATGCCACGTGGGGCTCCGGCCTAAAGAGGTAAAACCTTCAGCTTTCTCAATGCTAGGCCACTTTCACACGACACATAGTATGTGGGTCAGTATTTTCCATCAGTATTTATAAGCCTGTGAAACACAGGGGTGGCATCATCATGTTTTGGGGTTGTTTTGCTGCGGAGGGACTGGTGCACTTCACAAAATAGATGGCATCATGAGGAAAGAATATTATGTGGCAATACTGAAGCAACATCTCAAGACAGCCAGGAAGTTACAGCTTGGGCACAAATGGGTCTTCCAAATGTACAA
Source organism: Leptodactylus fallax (assembly GCA_947044405.1). Classification (NCBI taxonomy): domain Eukaryota; kingdom Metazoa; phylum Chordata; class Amphibia; order Anura; family Leptodactylidae; genus Leptodactylus; species Leptodactylus fallax. The sequence goes on from CAMRHE010000049.1 coordinate 1,016,111, forward strand.
TGACCTGAAGCATACTGCCAAACTGGTTACAAAGTGGCTTAAGGATAACAAAGTCAATGTTTTGGAGTGGCCATCACAAAGCCCTGATCTCAATCCTATTGAAAATTTATGGGCAAAGCTGAAAGGGCAGGTGTGAGCAAGGCGGCCTACAAACATGGCTCAGTTACACCAGTTCTGTCAGGAGGAATGGGCCCAAATTCCTACCAACTATTGTGAGAAGCTTGTGGAAGGAGATCCAAAATGTGTGACCCAAGTCATACAGTTTAAGGTCAATGCTACCAAATACTAATGAAATGTATGTAAACTTTTGACTTTGCAGAAAGTAATACAAATGCCTTAAAAAATCTCTCTCTCTCATTATTCTGGCATTTGGTAAATATAAATAATTTTGGTAATCCTAATTGACCTAAAATGGGTAAGTTTTATTCTGATTTCATGTCAGATAGCGAGAAAAACATGCATATGTGTCTTTTTATACAGTATAGTGTATGTAAACTTCTGATTTCAACTGTACCAGCAGAAGTTGTGCCTTTTTGCGTATAGGTATAATAAGAACAAAAGGGTCACAGAGGAAAAATCAGTGATAAAAAACGCTGCAGAAAAAAAAACGCGATCAATTATTAACATGTTTGGGTCCAGGGCTATTCAGACTAATCTATCTTTGACAGATCTTTCTTTCCCTGTTTTGGACCTATTTCTGGTTTTCGTGTGCAAATACTGATGCAAAATACTGAACAGATATGGACCATGTGTAAGTGACCTTAAGGCTAAGGCCCCACGAAGCGAAACGAAGCAAAAAACTCTGCGAAACACCATTGGGTTTTCGCAGAGTTTTCCTCTGCAGACTTTCTGCTCTTCTTATACCTATATAGAAAAACACCAGCGTTTCTGCAGTTTTTGAAAATGCAGCTTTTTTGCTGCTTAAAGTTTTTGCAATGTGTGGATGGGATTAGCCAGAATCCTATTCACTTTGCAGGTACTGTAAAAAGCAGTGTTTTTTGCCGCGGTGTTTCCACTGCTGCACAAACGCTGCGTTTTTGCAACGTTGGGTTTCAGCCTAAGGCCAGTTGCAAAACATAGAGTAGAAAATAGTAAAACTTCACTTTTATTTCTTATATAAATAAAAATAAATATAAAATCGTATTAGAAAGACGAGACTCACTAGTGCTCCTAAGTGCTAGTGCTCCTAAGTGCACTAAGTGCTGAATACTAAACTAACCCCTCCCTGTTTGTTTGTCTAACCCATCCCTGTTTGTTTGTCTTAGTTACCCTTCATACACTCCCTTTAAATGACACTGATGCTATTAACTATATGACTTATGTTGCTATCATTATTATGGTCATTAGAAAATAAAATAGCAGGGCTAATATCTGCTTTGGGCATCTATAAACATTAGTGCACACTATATATGTAATTTATGTGATCTCATCCCTTCTCTTTCACTAATCACATGGTAGCACTTCGGAGCACTAGTGAGTCTCGTCTTTCTAATACGATTTTATATTTATTTTTATTTATATAAGAAATAAAAGTGAAGTTTTACTATTTTCTACTCTATCAATTCCCTTCTGAAATTTAGATATATAAATCCTGATAGAGCTATAGGCAGGGCTGGTCCTCCTGCATCCAGACTAACTGGTCTTTAACATTATAAGGCCAGTTGCAGCATAGTGAATTAAAAGCATGGGAGGCACATGGGGGATACGGGGATGTGTCTTTTCATTAAATGAATAGGAGCCACAGAAGCAAGGGACGCAAAATAGGACAGGAATAGGACCGTGAAATTCACGGTCGTGTGTATGGGCCCATAGAAAAGAATTGGTCAGTGTGCTATCTGTGAAATACACAGATAGCACACTGACCATGGCCACGGTCGTCTGCAAGGGGCCTAAAGCTGTGGCCCCACGTTGTGGAAACTCAGTTTTCTTTTTGTTGCAGATTTTGCTGCATTTTTTTGAGCCAAAGCCAGGAGTGGCTTCACTATCAAAGGGAAATACATAGGAAATACTTATACTTCTCCCTTCTGCTCAATCCTGTCTTTGGATTAAAAAAACGCAGCAAAATCTGCCACAAAAAAAATGCATTTCCGCAACGTGGGGCCTCAGCCTAACAGCATTTTTAATATGTCACAATATGAAGCACTTTAGTTTAAAAGCATTTAAAAACTACAAAAAAACTAAACAAACAGAACACATAATTCTTTACAATGAATGCATTTTTGAGCTATAGTTAAATACACTGGACTAGTACGATTTCTTCAAATAATGTTCAGTACTGTTACCTTTCATGGCCTGCACTAACAAAAAAGTCACCAGAGTAGTGAGCTTTATAAAACAGGGGAGAATTCAGGTTCGATAATCCAGTTCTCCCAGAACATTGTCCTTCATTTACAACTACCTAGATGATAAAAATGATGCATATTAATATAATATGGAATAATGGGTAAACAATTGACATATAATTGTACTGTATTACAATGTGAATGATGTGAAGAATGAAATATGCACTTACTCTTTTATCTGCTTTTGGTCCATATTTTAATGTTTCAGAATTTGGGAAATGTGCTTGTTTCTGATTATCTATATTCAGATCTGGTTTGAGATTGGAATATCTACAAGAATAAATATGACAGAGTTATAGTCCAACCTAAGTACCCATAAGGCTATGTTCACACTACCGTTGTTAATGTCCGTTGCCTTCATCCATTGCTATCTGCTGCCTTTCCTTTTTTTTTTTTTCAAAAGAGTAGCATGTTGTGCTTTTTTCCCATTAAAAGTTTTATTTCTATATTGCATCCTATAAGGATGGATAGAGGAAAGTGTTCTATTTGTATACGTCAGTCTGACAGTCTTAATGTCTGTTGTTCTGATCCTCCGACAGATCAGAACATTATAGCCCTAGTGTGAAATTGGCCTAAATGTAGGGTATGTGAAGTTTGATAGATCAAATATTTTTAGTGGGGTCAGGGTCTGACCATCTTCAGAAGCAGCAAATTCACATCTATCCTGTTCTGTTCTCAGCTTGAGACTTGGATGCACTCAGAGAGGAGATTAACATTTGTTGACATGGTGCATTAAATTGCAGTTTATTGCCACAATTACGGCAAAATCCTGTGGCTTGGAAGAAAAAAAAAAACAATGGGGGGATTTATCAAGCCCTGCAAACCAGAATTATGGCATCAGAAATGTACAAACATAGGTTTTTACATATTTTTAGGTTTATTTGCACAAAAATTATGCAACATTTAATATTTGTATGCTGCTCACTCCACCTTTGAAAATTGCAAATGAGCGTGTGGCTGAGGCCCCACGTTGCAGAAACACAGCTTTTTTTGTTGCAGATTTTGCTGGGTTTTTTTTTGAGCCAAAGCCAAGAATGGCTACGAAAGGAATGGGAAATATATAGGAAGTTCTTATACTTCTACCTTCTGCTCAATCCATTCCTGGCTTTGGCTCAAAAAACTGCAACATAATCTGCAACAAAAAAAGCTGCGTTTCTGCAACGTGGGGCCTCAGCCTGTCAGTGCGCTAATCTAATATATATCAAAAAGCTGCAATCTCACTCGAGCAGGGAGGTGGAACAGAAAGTACAGTAACATTTCAGGACAGAAGAGTTAGGCTAGGGCACAGAGTCCTAGCATCATAGTTATCTATGCTACTAGGAGTCCCTGTCCCCCTGCCAAATACTGTTCTGTAGTGATTATAGTACTGACAGTATGTCGCTGGGAGGCAGGGACTCCTAGCAGCATAGGGAACTAGAATGCTAGGAGTCCATGTCCCAGCATAGTGTTCAGGCCAGTAAGGGTATGTTCACATGACAGAAAATGAAGAGGAAATCTTCATTTTCTGCCGCTGTATATTTGCCTGCAGGCTACCCACAACAGGATGCCAATGCTGGGCATGCAGATAAATGGGCCTAATCAGCAGGGAGTCTTGAGCTGTGATCTCTGCTTCCCATTGAAAACAATGGGAGGAAAATTCCGGGTGGAATCCGCGGCAAATTCCGCCGTGTAAACATACCCTAAATCTAGCTCACATACAGACCGAGTTTACTGGATGAAACTTGGACATGTAAATCTAACCTTGGGCTTACGCTAAATTCACACTTTTGCATTTTGTGGACGTGTAATGTCTATACTTTTTGCTCATTTGAAGATGGTGTGCTGTCCATGGATGATCTGTTTTTGACATCTTGAAAAACAGATCACCTTTTTTATTACCTATACTTTCTATGTCTCTGGGTCCATGAAAAATCGATGACATATGGATGCCTTCGTTTTTTTTTTTTTTCACAGACCCATAAGACTTGCATTGATGTAATATCCACATCAGTGAAGAAAAACAAACCTGCTTCTGTTTTTTTTTGTGGACCCACAGTCTGTGAAAAAAAAAAAAAATCATCTGAAAGAAGAATTTGAAATAAATGGCTTTGTATACTAAAAAGGAACAAAGCGTACTTGTGTGAAATGCAGATGTGTGAATATTACTTTAAAGATGGTCCAAATTTATCACACATCCTGTAATGTTTGATACATTTGTGCAAAATATGGCAATGTGGACTCAACAACAAATTTTCTCCAATGTTTTTTTGCCACAATTTTGTAGTAATTGCGCCAATAAACTGCAATTTCACTGGAGTATGTGAATAAGCCATAAAGTGTGGTAACCATGCCAGAATAGGGTACTGTATATTCTGTATATACTGCAAAATTCTGCAACTACCTACAATAATGTAAATGGGGCCTGCAGAAATATATGTGCTTTCTGTCAAATCAACCCCAGTCAGATGAGCAAAACTGATTTTAGAGTTTCTGAAATGTATGCAAGATTTGAGACTAGACATTGTTTTAACATAAAACCTATATAGTGCACATGTATGACTAAAGAGTTGTCACAGTCACATGTCACAGTAGCAATTTTATTGTTAGTGTCATTCACATACAAATCATATGCACATGTCTATCAAGTTTAACCTTTCCATTTCTAAACAGAAGTGTTATTTTATACCATTCTATATTCTTATACTTTAGTCTATAAAATCTAAAGTTTAGTCCTGGAAATGGATCTCTTTGCCACCTACCACAATGGTAATGATACATAGCTTACCTCTGTGATGCTGTCTTGTATGCCCTTCTCTCAGCATGTTTGAGGCAGCTAATGACAAATTCGGGAATTTCACAAAGTGATATCATGAACTGCACCATGAAGAAATACTTAGTCTATGTGTACTCTGTTATGAAGGACTTGAACCCAAAAGTAAGTACAATTGTAGGTATGGGGAGAGGTTAACTTGTTCCTAGGTACAACACGCAGGGGCATAAATACCGGGGTAGCAGCTGCCACAGGGCCCAGAGCCCTGTGGCAGCCCCTACCGTGAACCCCACAAACACTGCTATCATTATACTCCGGGGTCTTTTCAGACCCCAGAGTATAACGATCGGGGGCCCAGGGGAGGTGAGGGAACAGAAAAAACAACGTTACTTACCTCTACTGCGCTCCGCAGGCTTCAGGCCTGTTTGGTGACGTCCCAGACGTCAGCCGACATCATTATGCGTCGCAACGCCAGCCTGGATCACGTGAGAGCTAGTCTAACATTGAAGATGGCCGAAGTAGCGCACCGGAGTTCAGCGGAGCCAGGAAGAGGTAAGTAGCATTGTTTTTTTATGTTTGTCACCTCCCCTGGGTCTCCGATCATTATACTCTGGGGTCTGAAAAGACCCCAGAGTATAATAATTGTTCATGGGTGGTTCACTATGGGGCATAATACTGTGTGCAGGGGCCACTATGGGGCATAATACTGTGTGTGCAGGTGCCAGTATGCTGCTTAATACTGTGTGCAGGGGCCACTATGGGGCATAATGCTGTGTGTGCAGAGGCCGCTATGGGACATAATACTGTGTGCAGGGGCCACTATGGGACATAATACTGTGTGCAGGGGCCACTATGGGGCATAATACTGTGTGCAGGGTCCACTATGGTGCATAATACTGTGTGCAGGGGCCACTATGGAACATAATACCGTGTGCAGGGGCCACTATGATGCATAATAGTGTGCGCAGGAATGCGGTTTGTGTGTGTGGGGGTTTGGAGGGGGCGGTCCGGGGAGGTTGTTGGAGATGGTGGTTCGGGGAGGGCATGTCAAATGTTCGCCTTGGGGCCCAGCCATTCCTAGTTACGCCACTGACAACATGAATGTCTGGCTTTTCTCTGTGAAATCACCTTCAGCCTCATATCTCTATACAGCACCATTTATATACAGTATATGGAAAAATAGTCAATCTTTCCTGGGTACTGGGTTTCTATTCTGTTTTCAGATGACTGACTTTCTGATGCACAATAATGAAAAATTGTGTGAGTGTTTGGGATTGTGTGAGCCTATGTCTTAGTGCTATGTTCACACTTTCACATCAGCAGTAAGCAATATATTTTGGCTATTGTGCAGAAAACGTGTGCATGAAGACAGGTATATAACAGCAGGATTTAAGTTGCTAACTTGTGAAAGTACATCTGATTTTTTGTAAGCAGTTTTGATTATAGACCTTGTCCTGGTGCTGATCTATATAACTTGTCACTGTTAATATTTTTGCAGATGGCAGCTTGGATTACGTAAGGACTCAGCCTCCCCTTAACAACTGCTGGAAGATTTTTATTTTTGTTGCTGCATTCCAAGAATGTATCTTTTATGTCTCTATATTACTGTGCAGGGCCAACTATTGTAGCCATACACTTCAGATAGCAGGGCAGCCATCAGTAATATTGCCTGACAATGCCATCAGGGCTGTGGAGCCGATAGCCACCAAACCAACGACTCTGACTCCTCTAATTTTCCACTGTCTGACCCCGATACCTTCTCTGACTCTTTCATAAATGGCTGAAAGTCATGGTCATCAGAAGCAGTAAAGATTCTTTAATTCATTAAAAAGTTAGTGGCTTATTTCTTATGTAAGTGTAACAAACTATACATCTAATTATACAGTAATAATAATTAAAAATAATTATTTTATTTTGATGCCACAGTCGGATTTGGTAACTTTTTCGACTTCAACTCCACTCAAAATTGGCCTGACTTCACAACTTTGACCCCACAGCCCTGACTCCCATACACATGCACTTAGCCGGACAGCTCCGCCAGAGGTTTATCTTAACTGAGAACAAAAGGACTGGATATGCTGAAATCCAACACCGCCATTCTAGTGTATTCCAAATTCTGCAAAAAATATGGTAACCTATATATTGTTGCACTCCACAGCATACCCTGTATTCTGAGCTCAGATAGGGCAACATAAGATTGATGACAGATCCACTTCAGGTTGTCCAGGATAAGTTCAAAGCTCATTGGCGGCTGGGTGTGGTGTAAAATAAAAAAGAAGCAATACTTCCTATCTCTGCTCCTGAGTTTGGGATGTGCATCCCCTGTTTCCTCTGGTGCATGGACTTCCAGGGCATGACTGCCACAGCCAATCACTGACCTCAGTGGTCACCTGATGTGTTCTGGTGACATCATTGCTGATATATCTCCAGTCTCCATCATGTGACAGCCGAGGTCAGTGACTGGCCACAGCAAACACATGAGTCTGTGCTCTTCTAGCCCCATCAGTCCGTACACCAGAGGGAACCGGAAGATGCGCTGCTTTTCCGGAAAACCATGGGTAAGTGAGTATCAAAACATATTAATGCTGTATTTATGATGTAAAGGTTTACTACAAAATACTCACTTGAGTTGATGCATGAAACTCAAATCAGACTCCTGTTTTTCTCCGCCAGTTGTCATTTTTGCTTGGTTCTTGTTACATGTAGCAGTATTCCAGCCTTTGTAATAAATACAGTTATGAGCTGCACATTTTGATAGACGATGTTACATTTACCTTGGTATTATAATGTGCCTGGTATTATAGTCTAACAATTCTCAATGGATAAAATTCATAACTTGCACTGATTACAGTGGTGATAAGACTAAAATGGAAAATATCTTCATCTACTTTTTCCATTACCTGATTCCTAATTTTCTATTACTCTTTATTTACATAGTGCTAGCATATGCATCAGCGCTGCATAATTAGTGAGAGAAGTATTAATAGAAAATATTACCAGCGCAGTAAAAAGCACTATTGCATTTCTCCACTTTAGACTATAACAGTAATAAAATCACTTCAACGTTAGAAGTCAAGATACAAGCAGGGCAAGTTTGCCCCTATATACTAGGGGTATAATGTCTAGCTGATGGAATATCAAGTGCTGCACTGACTGTTGGAGCAGCAGCTAATGTTAAGCGATGTTCACACAACCAAATTTGGTGCTGATCTTGCTTTGAATGCTGTAACTTATTCAGCAGCAGAACCAGCGGCACGAGCCACCCCGCTGGTTAGGCCCATTCATGCTCCTGTGGAAAGCAAAGTCAAGTTCCATGGGAAGCTGAAGGGACAGATTGGACTGGAAAGGAATTAGAGTTGGAAGTCCACCTTAAATCCCTCCTCCTTTTCACTGTATAAACATACCCTAGTAGTGTACTATGCTTTTCAATCCATTTTTTCCTGATGGGTACGTTAAGTGTGGGACAAAAACGAGAAGTGAACATACGGTAACTCCAAATGCATTCATTTAACACCTGAGATGACACAGTCAATAGCGACCATGGCATCTAAGTGACTTGACAGAGGCACACAGGCCTGTCATGTTGGTATGAATACTGGCATGCGTATTAAGTCTGCCTTTCAGTGTACCACTGACAGATAATAATTCTTGTGTAAGTATATTCTATTTCTGAGTATATTAAAGCTTTACATCATAACACTGTACTATAATGTCCCCTAGTAGGACTAAAATGATTAAATAGATGTTACTATATAGTATTGTCTCAATTAGTAAAGTAAATGCACTATGCAATCTGCACTGTGAAAGCCATAGAAAATAAAGCCCAATAAAATACTAAATATCAACGATTCACGGGGTTGTCCAGGAAAAAAAGTTTTTCCTCTAGAGGCCGGGGAAGGTGACATGACCGCTGAGGTCAATCAGCAGCCTAAGGAAAGGAAATGTGACGTCACTTGCATATGTCATCTGTGATGTCCTGGATCCTTTCCTTAGGCTGCTGATTAGCTTCAGCGGTCACGTGCAGCAGGGACTTCCGCCGAAACAAGCCCCAGGACTGGAGAGCGGTTAGGGACACAACGGAACACCAGGGACAGGTGAGTATGTTTTGATTTTTTTTTTTCACCTTCCCTGACCTCCAGAGAATTTTTTTTTTTCCTGGACAACCCCTTTAAGTCCCATACAACCCAAAATATTACTAATGATAATTAGCTCTTGTCCCACAAAAAACAAGCCTTCATATGGCTGCATCAACCGAAACATAAAAACTCATGGCTCTTTTTTTTTGCATGGGATGTGCATAAAACATACATTAATTTGTTTTAAAGAGGACCTTTCACTGCTTCCAACAAATCCAGCTCTTTACATCCTTTAACACTAGAAGTCCCAGAGAGGGGTCATTTAACATTTCTACCTTTGGAACCCAGAGACGGGTCGAATGACCTGAAGGATTTTATCTAACATCCTATAATCACCGTCTTTTGTTCTGTAATTAAGGCCATTACTGTCACACCACAGGAGGTTGTTGTTTTCCATTGAGTTTAGCCATTTAGTGTCTAGTTAGTTCTATTCAGTTTATTGTATTTGATAATATAAAGACTATACATATTGTATTAAGTTTAGTTTTATTTGAGCAAAAAAGCACTGAAACAATTAATCATTTTTTATATATTTTAAATAGAATTAGAAATTTTAGAGCAAGGTACAGCTGTGAGTAATGACCAGAAGCATTTGTCTAAGGCAGGGGTAGGCAACCTTTTTTGTTCGGCGTGCCGATTTTAATAAAAAAATCAAAGATGAGGTACTCGGAGTGCCGGTCAATAATTGTAAGTCTGACGACCCCTAAACTAAAGTCATATACCACAAACCATAACACAGAAGTGCTGCCACCAGATGCTTTAGGACACATGCGTTTACTGCTATTTCCTGGGACACTCCTGTACTTTCTGATTAGAAGCAATGAAAGTCCATGTGCAGCCCCCAATTAGTGGTAAATTTATTGTGTCCAGGAGCCCCGTATGGCGGCATCCTTATGGTGAATACACACTATGTATCTGGATGCAGCTATATTTGGAACTTTTTCATTCAATGTAAAACTGGTGCATTTTTGCACAAAAAAAAACAAAGCCGGAGTTTTCTGTGCAAAAACACATCCTTAATATAGAAAACACACCGTTATACAGAATAATGTCCCATAGTGGTCCCTGCACACGGTATTATGTCCCATAGCGGCCCCTTCAACATGGTATATGTCCCATAGCTGCCTCTGCACACGGCATTTGTCCCATAGCTGCCTCTGCACACAGTATTTGTCCCATAGCAGTCCCTGCACACAGTATTTGTCCCATAGCGGCCCCTGCACACAGCAATATGTCCCATAACGGCCCCTACACACTGTATATGTCCCATAGCAGACCCTGCACACGGTATATGTCCCATAGCGGCCCCTGCACACGGTATTATGCTCTATAGTGGCCCCTGCACACGGTATTATGTCCCATAGCGGCCCCTACACACAGTATTTGTCCCATAGCTGCCCCTGCACACAGTATTTGTCCCATAGCGGCCCCTGCACACGGTATTATGCTCCATAGTGGCCCCTGCACACGGTATTATGTCCCATAGCGTCCTCTGCACACGGTATTTGTCCCATAGCGGCCCCTGCACACGGTATTATGTCCCATAGCGGCCCCTACACATGGTATTTGTCCCATAGCTGCCCCTGCACACAGTATTTGTCCCATAGCGGCCCCTGCACACGGTATATGTCCCATAGCGGCCCCTGCACATGGTATTATGCTCCATAGTGGCCCCTGCACACGGTATTATGTCCCATAGCGTCCTCTGCACACGGTATTTGTCCCATAGCGGCCCCTGCACACGGTATTATGTCCCATAGCGGCCCCTACACATGGTATTTGTCCCATAGCTGCCCCTGCACACAGTATTTGTCCCATAGCGGCCCCTGCACACGGTATATGTCCCATAGCGGCCCCTGCACATGGTATTATGCTCCATAGTGGCCCCTGCACATGGTATTATGCTCCATAGTGGCCCCTGCACACGGTATATGTCCCATAGCGGTCCCTGCACACGGTATTATGCTCCATAGTGGCCCCTGCACATGGTATTATGCTCCATAGTGGCCCCTGCACACGGTATATGTCCCATAGTGGCCCCTGCACACGGTATTATGCTTCATAGTGGCCCCTGCACACGGTATATGTCCCATAGTGGCCCCTGCACACGGTATATGTCCCATAGCGGTCCCTGCACACGGTATTATGTCCCATAGTGGCCCCTGCACACGGTATTATGCTCCATAGTGGCCCCTGCACACGGTATATGTCCCATAGTGGTCCCTGCACAGGGTATATGTCCCATAGTGGTCCCTGCACACGGTATTATGCTCTATAGTGGCCCCTGCACACGGTATTATGCTCCATAGTGGCCCCTGCACACGGTATATGTCCCATAGTGGCCCCTGCACATGGTATATGTCCCATAGTGGCCCCTGCACACGGTATATGTCCCATAGTGGCCCCTGCACACGGTATATGTCCCATAGTGGCCCCTGCACACGGTATATGTCCCATAGTGGTCCCTGCACACGGTATTATGCTCTATAGTGGCCCCTGCAGGCAGAAGCGCCCGAAGAGTACAGAGCGGCTGCGGAGCATGGAATAGTGAGTACATTGTTTTTTATGTTTGATCATTTCCCCGGGGGCTCCGCTTATTATACTCGGGGGTCTGAAGAGACCCCACAGTATAATAATAGCAGTTTCGTTTCGGCCGTGTTTGGTCCGATCGAAACTGCTGGGTGAGGAGTCCGCTGCCGTGCCAGGGGAATAAGCCTCGCGTGCCAAGAGTGGCACGCGTGCCATAGGTTGCCGACCCCTGGTCTAAGGCCTCAAGCACACTAGCGAAAAAAAATTGCGCGGAAATCGCATCGCAATGCGATGCAATTTTTTTCTGCGATTTGCCAATGTATTTCAATGGCACCAAGCACACCTGCGATTTTTTTTTCGTGCGATTTTTTTTCATAGGTGCGATTTTCCTGCGATTTTTTTTTTTTGTGCGATTTTTTTCGTGCGAAAAAATCCCAGAGGAGTGATCTATATGACCAATGGGACAGATCACAAAAATATCGCAAGTAGCTGTGATTTTTTTTGCGATTTTTTTTTTTTCTGCACCCATTGACTTGAATCTAAATATACAAAAATGTAAATATACAAAAGAACAACTGTTATTTGTTTCTATGCTTTTTATTTTTGTTATGAAAATAATAAAAAAAATACAAGGAATAAAACAATTCCACACATATTTACAATAGGCTGCTGTGGGGGGCTGCGTGTGTGTGTGTGAGTGGCATGTCCTTCTTGTGTGACTAGCATTTCAGCACTCACTCAGCAGTCTGTCTGCACTGTCGGAACATACCTGGCACTGCCTGGGTATGTCCCTGGTACATTTGCCACACGTGTATTTGTAGCAGTAAACACATCTCTCAGTTGCACAATTGTTCGTGCATCGATGGTTGACCTGACACTTCGCCCTTTTGCCAGGGCTGGGTGTGGAAGGTTGTTGCCGAAGGAGTTTCTCCTTGCGTGCCTTCTTTTCAGTCACATGAGAGCCACCTAACTCTTTTGCAAGCTCAACCAGGAAGTCCACCCGTCTCTCCTGCACCCCAGTGCATGCCTGATAAAGAACATGAGCATTCAGTGCTGCCATGTCAATCATGTTGTAGAACACGGCGAATGGCCATCTCCGTGTTCCTGCATGCAGGCTGTACTCCCGCACCATTTGGTCCATTACATCCACACCGCACTTTGTGTGGTTGTATTGTGTGACCGTGTTTGGCTTCCTTTTGTTGGTATCCTTAGTCTCAACCACGCTGTGCATGCTGCTGAGAATGTAGACGGCCTTCTTTCGTTTGGGTGCATACACTGTCAGTGTGGCATCAGTGGTTGAAAACACCTGAGTGGTGAATTCAGTGCGGTCCATCTGTCTAGCGGATTGAGGAATTTCCCGGCGACTCTTGTTGACTGTGCCGAGGATAGTGGTTTTCCGGCTAAGCAGTCATTGTGCAAGTGACAATGATGTAAAGAAATTGTTCGTGGTTACAGTTCTGCCCTTGTCCATGAATGATTCCATCAGCCTCATCACTACAGTATCGGACAGTCTCTCCCCGCTGGGACGACTGGGGTCCTTGCCAAGATATGGGAGGACATTACAGATGTACTTTGATTTCAAGTCGCAGACTACTTTGAGAAGCAGTCACATCCCCCACAGCACAAAAGGCTGCATGCAAATTTGCTAAGGTGTTAGCAAATATTCCCAGCACAACAATGCAGCTGGGGGGTGGGCAGACACTCAGGAGCAGCTTACATTCTTTTCTTTACACTCTCTTACAAGACCTGAGGTGGATCAACACAATTCCCCCCTGCAGATTCCTCAGACAATGGCCACATTTACAAATGAAAGGAAATGCTAATTGGAGCCATCAGAGTTGTCAGTTTGGACTAAGGGTCATTTGACCCTCTTTCAGGACTTGAAGGGGGAGCTCGAAATTTCTGGGACTTCTAGTGTTAATAGTTGCTGCTACACTGATTCTGGTACAGTTGGAATTTTTTCTCTAGCCCCCACCGTTCCCAAGCAAACAATGCTGTTAGTTGCGATGCCTGATATGCTATTTAGGCTCTGTACTGTCAGGAGGGCGGTGTCAGGCAGGAAAAGACAAGGGATGTGATTCTGAGCTCTGACACTGGCTGCCTCTGATTGGAGGTCTGAATCACACCCCCTGCCTGACACCGCTCTTCTCAAAATTCAGAGCTTAAATAGCACATCAGATACCAAAACTAACGGTGCTTGTTGCTCAGGAATGGTGGGGACTGGAGAAAAAATTCCAACTGTGCTGCTGGAATCAGTGAAGCGGTGCCTATTAACAGATGTTAAGACCTTCTATAGGTGGAGATGGTGAAAGGTCATCTTTAACTTTCATTTCTACAGTTTGTTTCCCATCAAACTCAATGTGAAAGAGCTGGCATGGTGTGCTATGGTTAAAAATCATTTACAACTCTAAAACACTCCTGTATAGGCAGGATGGCGTGGTTTTCTGCAGTAACCAGAAATACCACAGTGGCATACAACTGTGTATTTAGCCTAATGTGAAACATTAATCACTTAATCAATTAATTCATTCCTCTAATTTTCAGGCTCATGCAATAGTTCCCGGCTTCTACTTCCTGGTTGTGGGAGTGTCAGTGGTCACATGGTGCAGTTTTGCTCAAAAATCACATGTGTTTTCATCAGAAAACCAAATGTGTTTTTAAAAAAATGTATGTGTTTTTGAAACCTACACATTCTTTTTAAAAAACCAGCATACATTGTTCTAACACACATGCAGTTTTTCTTGCATGATGCTAATGATAAAGCATTCACATCTTTTGTAAATGTTGCTTGTCTCCTTCATTCACTCTATGCATCTACTATGCTGCCAGCCTATCAGTGTTCATAAAACCCTGTAACCACTAACAGAAGAATGCCTGTCCACTGGAGACAGGGGAAAGGCTAGAATAGTTTTAAAAAAAAAAAGTGTTTGTTTACGTTACATTCTGCGACTGCTTCTGCCTCTAATCACTGCTGTGATCATATGTGTGAACCAGGTGCTGGCTTGTCTGGTGATCAGGACCAGCCCCACCTCCTCCTGGCTGCTCTGGCAGTCAAAGTTTACACAAATGCTGCTTTCATCAGTAATGACATAACGCTCATGGTGGGGGTGGCTGAAACCTGAAGTCATGTGCACAATGAACGGCACATGATCATAAAACAAATTGTAAAAAACGCAGCATTTTTTTCTGTTACATTTCCACAATGTGGGGCCTCATCCCACATGACTTATAACAACTTAGTATGTAATATTAGTTAGCAATAAAAGGGCTGAGGCATAGTACAAGTCATAATACACTGCTCGGTGACATAAATGTAGAAAAAGCAGTAATAATATTAATAATATGTTACAATTAAGTCTAACTATCCCGGACTGTAAACTGCAGCTCTGGATGTGATCACAGTTGGTTTATCAGCTTAGAGCTAATTAATCTGTTTGCAGAGAAATATATACATGTTGTTTCATCAGGAATCAAATGTATATACAGCATTAAACATCGAGTGAATAATTGGAAACTTTTTATGCCAAGCTAGAAACACACGGGTGTCATTTTATACCTTCTAATTAGGCTTCAATGACATAATTATATAGTGTATTTTACCAGCCCGCTCAAAGTGACTCTTAGAAAGAAACACATTGTTAATGATAACAAGGCCTTTCATGAAATGGAAAGAGTTTGAAATATGTGACAGCCTTTATATGCGAGCAACAGGATTGTATTTCCCTGACTGTAATCATTTCCATTTATATTTCAAAAGGAACCTTTCTCCGTCTCATGAACAGCTTGAAGTGCGGCTCTTTTAATGTTTTAATGCATCATTTAAAACATTTCTTGCTTAACAGTATGCATTGTCACTGCCTGTAATTCGGGTTACACTTTTATTTTTGCTGCAAGCTCAGAAATGCATTTACACTCGGTCTTCACCTAACACTGAGAGTCTGTAAAGACTGGTGTGCCAAATGCTGTTTACTGACACGTTGATGGTAATTTTGTGAACAGTAAAGTCAAGTTTCATATAAAGTTTAGTAAAATAAATATATGGTTTGCCCAAAGGTGTAGTTAAAGAGGTTTTCCAGGACTATAATATTGAGCTCCAGGTCCATTGGTCTTATGGCCGTGCTGCAGCTCAGTCCTATTCATATCAATGGAGCTGAGCTGCAATACCAAGCACTGCCACTTCCATATATGACGCTTAGTAAGTAGTGAAGAGGTCGCAGCATTCTGTATCATAGTCTTGGGATTTCCTTTTAATAGAATTGGTCTACTTATTAACTATTTGGAAAAGTCTTTAAGTTCAGCCCTGAAAATGGGTGTACCAACACCACAACCAGTCCTATCAGTTTTTCTGCTGCTAATAGCCCCATAATGGCTGCAGCACAGTTTGCTTTTCTCTCTGAGGCTGGGGGTGTGTACAATTCAGAATTCTGGCCCCCATTACTACTACTGGTTTCTTTGTGTGTAATTCTGCCAGGAGTAACTGTAAAATCACAAACAAATAGCTGAGAAAAGCAAATAAAAGTGAACATTACATAGGACATAAAAGGACACTAGACTTCAGGTTATAATGCAACTAAAAAGAACCCTGACAGAAAAAAAGGAAGAATCTGAGCACAATTGGGAAAGCTGGTGACTGTCTGTGGCTAACATCCCATCAGCCAGGGGTGTCATCCACTCACTGTGACTCTAAATATGGAACTACTCTAGTAACAGGGAGTAAACAGCAAATTGGCAAGAAGGGAGACACTGAGTTGCAGGAACTTTAAGGTATGTTCAGACAGCATAATCTGGCGCTGATTTTGAGACGGATTCTGCCCTGATTCTGTCTAACATTATTGCTATGGGAGGAAGAGATCAAAGTAGGACATTGAAAAATTCCATGGCTGATTCGTCGTGAGTGTGAGACACTCCCTGATGTGGCTCATTTATTGTCAACCGTGTGAATGGACCCTAAGAGATTTTTCAGTAAAAAAACAACATTTTTAATTAAAGTGCGTTACATTTTGGTCCAGAATCACATGCTGTGAGGAACATCTACCCCCCCTTCCCCGACTTAGGATAAGTCATCAATATTTTAGCTCAGAAAAGGCCCTATTACACAGGCTGATTATCAGGAGTTAGCAATGCTTGTAACTGCTGTACCAATAATTGACCCAGGAAAATGTACTTGGAAGTAGCTTATAGTTTATTTGTTGGTTGATTTAATCTTTCATGCAGCATAATAAATGTCCATTTGTTGGCAACACATTGCACTGTGCAAATATAGATGTGCTATTGACAACAATGGAGCGTTATGTGCCTGAACAATTGCACTAGTAATCATTCAGGCACAAACAGTCACTATTATTACTCCATGTAAATGGAGCTAACAAGTGTAGAACATGCCTATTGTCAAGCAGTGCTCAATAAACGTGCCCATGTAAATGGTCACTTACTGATTCAAATTTCATTGTTCATCATCACAAAGAAATGGAATGCGTCACCAGAAAATGACCTGTTTTTTTTTAATTTCCCATGTCACTATCTATATTTATACTAAATCCTGCAATCTTCACTCTGGCCACTAAGTGTAATAATAGACTGACACTTCTCAATTATGAAAGGGTTTTTTGTTACAGCAGTCACCTAACTTACATCACAGACATGACAGACAGTATTACAACAGAAGTTACCCCCTCTATAGATAATAGTAGCCCATCATTGCATCCTCAACTGACTATAGATGATGTCACGGCTTATCTACTTCCTCTTCCTACACAGAACATGTCTAGAAAACTCTCCCATAGATCTCAATGAGTCAGCACCAGACAATTGCTGCCTGTGGCCATGGTACAGCTGAAAAGCATATCACTAAGTCTTGTTTACACAGCAGAGGAATAGCTCAGGCATGATGGCCATCCCCATAATCATGTACAGAAAATCTACAATATGAAAATAAAAACAGATTAGGAAAAAGTGATATACTTCACTATTTGGTTTCAATAAATTAAAAATAAATGTAAAAATTGCCAATACATTTCTTTAATGGAAATGTGTAACCAGAAAATTACCTATTTTTTAAATAAAAGTTAAACATATTTTTGAAATGTTTGCATTCTCCATGTCACCAACTGTATTAAAAAGAAACAAAAAGTATTATGCACTGCAATTTTAACTCTGACAACTAAGCCCAATAATGGTCTGACACTTGCCAATTCTGTAGGGCTTTTCTTTTCAGCAGTCACCTCATTTACATCACAGACAGGATTACAATAGAACACATTTCTAGATAACATCACTGACCCATCATTACTTGCACTGACGACAATAGATGATGTCACAGCTTATCTACTCCCCTTACTGTATAGAGCCTGCATGGAAAACTCTCACAGACCTCAATGAGTCAGCTCCAGACTATTGCTGCATATGGGCATGACTATGCTTTAAAGCGTATCACTAAATGTTGTTAACAGGCGAAGCTAAGGCAAGATGGCAGTCCCCATAATCATCCTAAAAACAGTAAAAATACTATATTTCTCTACCTTTTGTTAATAAATAAATATTAAAAAAATTTGCTATACATTTCTTCATGATGACATCTTGTTGACTCTCTTCCTTCTCTCCATCCATAGAGATACTGCATATTGTTGCTTGCTACCTTTTATATATATGCTCACTAGGGTGATTGAATATAAGCTATAATAATAGCTAAGAATCTGGTGTTTATACTGTAGTTACCCTCCTCCTGATGCGATAATATTCTAACCATGTTATTATGTTTGACTGGAGTAAATGATCATGAAACAGTGAAGTTCTTATAGAGACCATGTGTAGTGAAGTGTGATATTTGTTTCATAAAGGACCTGTCATTGTCATCAACATTATCTCCTCAAATATTACAGAATTTGTGCAGACAGGAAAATATTTTAAAAAATATTTTACCAGGATTACTTTTCTCCATTGTAGTTGTAGTATCGCTGGCATCCAGCAAATTGTCATCATCATAATCATCCCAGATATCATCTTCTACATCAAATATCTCATTTTCAGCTTTCTGTGACCACGAGCTATATTTATTTGCATCAGTCATGTTACTTTTGTATTGTCTTATACTTGCTCTTTCCTGGTTTACACAGTCTCTGTTTCCAAAATAGGAACATCCTAAAAATATCAAAACGTAGCATGAAAAACGTAACAAATAAAAAGACAATAATAATATCATCTTATACATATTATATATTGCATTTCTGTATTTATTACCTATTTTTTACACTTTCATAACTCTATAATTGTACATGGGTGGAGCTTGCTGGTAAGGGTTTAAGTTGCAACAACGGGCACAAAAAAAATGTGCCTAAATTTTGACACATTTTATTGTCACTATGCCAACTAATACATGGCGTAATAAGACTGTCTAAGTATTAGTATATAAGTATTATCTGCCCAGTATTTTCAGGGCCTTTTTTACCCCCTAGTCCGATCCTTACTTCTGAAATGCCACATCAATCTCCTACCCTCCCACCTTAACTAAATGCCACCACTTATAACTATTTTTGTAATGTATAACACCACAATTACTTTTAAGCCTGTTAAAATATGAAAACTATGTAAAAAATAGCTGTAATTTCTAAATGGTACCCTGAAACACGTTACCTTGGGAAACAAATAAAA
Source organism: Leptodactylus fallax (assembly GCA_947044405.1). Taxonomy (NCBI): domain Eukaryota; kingdom Metazoa; phylum Chordata; class Amphibia; order Anura; family Leptodactylidae; genus Leptodactylus; species Leptodactylus fallax. The sequence goes on from CAMRHE010000049.1 coordinate 1,035,514, forward strand.
GACTAATTCATCTACCTATTCAAGAACATGAGTTGGTTTGTGCTGTCGTATACAGCAGGAGAACTTCCTCTATTCCTTTTTCTACAATTTGGCAGCGATGGTGGTGGACTCTCCTGCTGGGCAGCAACCGTCTCATTGCAGCATCTAAAAAGATGCATTTGGCTGGATGGGAAGCGCAGGCGGCCGTGAGCAAGATCGGGGATCAGTAAGTAAATAGTGCCCGGCCTATTGAAAAAAAGAAAAAACATCAGGGGCCCACCAGGCCCCCTAATGAACCGGGCCCTGTGGCAGCTGCTACCCCGGTGTTTACGCCACTGGGTCCCTCAAAGAAAGTCTTCTATTACCTCCCCCAAGCATATCCTACTGCTGCCACTACATTACAGAGCACATTACAGTAATAAACATCATACCTTTGTTATATATATATCTTTTGTAGAAAAACAAAGTTGAAGTGTTATGTAAATGAGGCAGTTGGTGCACTCGGGGCGGTCCCTCAGCTCTGGGAGCACTGCTCTTGCTACTCAAGTAGGATGGTGATGTCATAACAGTGGGAGGATAAACCTCCATTGCACGGAGTGGTGCAGGCAGAAGATAGTAGGGCTCTGAGTCTACTATCAATGAAATGCCTCTTTACCTTGGAACATTCTTGTATATGTTGCATTTGTATTGCTTATCTTTGCTGCTGTAACACACTGAATTTCCCCATGGTGGGACTATTAAAGGATTATTATTATTATTATCATATACTTGAGAGAAGTGGTAGACTCCCTTTAAAGTCTACATTTGAATCACATTTGAATTTGGGAAATTTGTGTTAAAATATTGCTGGATATGTTAGTTTGCAAAAATAAACCTTTTATTTTTTATGCACATGAACTAAATAGTGCACCAACAGGTGCAGCAGGAGGCTCGGCATTCCCCTGATGTACTATTTAGCTCATTCACATAAAGAAACCCTTCATTTCTGCAAACTGAGATGTCACTGAAGCACAGGAAAGGTTATGCTTACAAAGCTTATGCATTGCCCCACAGAATAGCTAATAGCTGCCATGCTAATAACTCCATATGGACAAATCTGGTGGTAGACTCTCTCCAAGGATATTTTATGTGGGTAAGAACAGACAGCACTTACAGATTTATGCTGGTACCTGTGTATCTTATTTACAGTTTGTTAATAGGAGTCAGCATATCAGAATCCGTTACTCTGTTGCTGAAGTATCGCTGTTTTTGTCAATATGCAAATGAGCTCTTTAGATGCTGTTGCTCCAAAGAGGTAAGCAGCAATGCCCTCATTGTTCCAATGAGCTAATTAGCATATTGACAAAAATGGTGATATCTCAGCAAGTTACCTACTGATTCTCAAAGGAAAAACATTTGATTTAGGCGACCCCAACCTGTCTGCGGGCTGGGTTGATATGTTGGGTTCTGGTGACAGACTCCCTTGTGTCCTTTGGGATTATTTTTAAGTTAAAATTCAAATTTGTTTAGATTTTGATGACAGATTCATTGACATATTAATCTTACAATCTATGAAATGGGGAAAATAAATGAATTCATATGTAACTTCCTACTGGATGAACACCTACAGTACTTATATCTAAATAAAATTAAATGTCTATAATGAAATAAAGTCACCATTTATTATTGTTCTCAGCATAGACAGTAAATCCATTAACTCAATGCAAATATATGTGTACTACGCCATAAATTCTACCTACCTGCTCCATCTTGTGGTTGCTGAGTATAATTTCTGGTTTCTGAAAAGGCTTGTTTTCCTAATACTGTTTCTGCAGGCATGGTTGTCAACCTACACAATAGATCATTTACAAAAATATAACATATTGCTGCAGTAAATAACATGAAGAATCACTATGGTTAGGTACAAAAAAGAGCTGCAGGAAAAACCGCAGCAGCAACGCATCGCGGTTTTTCCTGCAGCGCTTTTTGCTTCCATTATACCTATATGGAAACCACTAGTGTTTCCGTAGGTATAATTGACACGCTGCGATTTCCAAAGCTGCGACAGTTTCCGCTGTACGTTTTTGTTGGCAATGTGTGGTTGGGATTCGCTTTGTCACTTTGCAGTGACTGTAAAAGCCAAACCGCAGCGTTTACGTGGGGCCCTGGCCTTACTTTTACTGAGTTGGAAAAATGAAGGCTATTTTGTGCATTCACTAAAGAGAATCCACAAGATGATAAGTGCACCAGAGGAGTCTACAATTTAATAAATAGATGCATTACAGGTGCTATATGACCTCAAATGAAAACCTGAAAGATGAGAGCGGTTCTAAACTTTCTGATAAGTTATATTTACAGACACTCTTTAAAAAACTTAGAAAAAAACCAAAAACGTTTGGTTTAAAGGCAGAGAAGTAAAGAAAATGTCACATTTGGTATCAGCAAGCTGAAAGAAATTTATACAAGGGTGCAGCCATTGGGCGACTAAAAAAGAATAAAAGGAAAGAACAAGTGCAAGTTTCAAATTACTATTTTAAATTAAGAATTTATGTAAGAAATAGAACAACTAGGAGGGCAATTCTATCAGTTATGGAGGAGGAAATGTAATGATGTACATCAGCATTGACAATATAAGGTGTGAAATAGGAATCGGAACAGTAAGGCCTTATTTACGCATCTGCATTTTGCATATGTGTGATGTCAGTGCAAATTATGGACTGCGTGTGGACACATTTAATTGGTGCATGCAGATGTCCGTTTTTCACAGACCTCTGGCGTATGGAAAAAGAATGGAGACATGCTCTATTTTGTTCCATTTTGTGGACCATCAGGCTCCATTAAAGTCTATAGGTTTGTGAAAATCAGAGACAGCGCATGGATGCCATCCATGTGGTGTCTTTGTTTCACGGACCCACAGGCAATGAAAAGTATAAAAAATGTTAAGTTGACCTGTTTTTCACGGACATAAAAAATGAATCAACCATGAACAGCACACAACCTGAAAACAAGTAGGGTCATGTGCTATCAGAAACATCACGTTTGCAAAATATGGACATATGAAAACATAGCTCCCAACTTTCAAAGGACAGAAAGAGGGACAAAATGTGCGGCGCGCTATACACACAGGGGCAAATTTAGCTCCACCCACTTCTATGTTGACTCCGCCCATTCTCATCAATTTTTCCATGTGTCTCCACACAGTATAATGCTTCTACAGTCACCCTAACAATATATGCCCCCACATTATAATGTTCCCCTCCAATTGCCCCACAGTATGAAGTCTCCTCTCTTCGTGCCCCAGTTTAAACTGGCGGAAACTAGAGGGAGCCATTAAACTGGGGCAGCTGGGGGTGGACATTATACAGTGGAGGTAGTTGGAGGAGCTACCCCCCACAGTTTAATGTCACCCTCCATCTGCACCCCCAGTTTAATGTCCACTCCTCGATCTGCCCCCAGTTTGATGTCCCCCATCCATCTGTTTCCATTTTAATGTCCCCCTCCATCTGCCACCAATTTAATGTCCCCCTTTTATCTGTCACTAGCTTAATGCCCCCTTCATCTTCCCCCAGTTTAATTGCTCCCTACATCTACCACCAGTTTAATGTCCCCCTTCATCTGCCACCAGCTTAATGTCCCCCCTACATCTACCACCAGTTTAATGTCCCCCTTTATCTGCCACCAGCTTAATGTCCCCCCTACATCTACCACCATTTTAATGTCCCCCTTCATCTGCCACCAGCTTAATGTCCCCCCTACATCTACCACAAGTTTAATGTCCCCTTCATCTGCCACCAGCTTAATGTCCCCCCTATATCTACCACCAGTTTAATGTCCCCCTTTATCTGCCACCAGCTTAATATCCCCCTTTTTCTGCCACCAGCTTAATGTCCCCCTTTATCTGCCCCTAGTTTAATTGCCCCTTCATCTGCCCCCCAGTTTAATTGCCTACTTCATCTGCCTTCAGTTTAATTGCCCCCTACATCTGCCCCCAGTTCCCGCCTCTTGCTCACACATGCTGTCTCTTCTCTCCTTCAGTAACTGTTCGTTCCCAGCAACTTCCTCTTTTTGTGTAACAAAACACTGTCCTGTAGTGTCCAGAATAGCTCCGCCCACCCAAGAGTCTGATCACATGGTCATGACATCATCAAAGGATTTAGCATCTACCATTTAGCCTTTACCCTACTCTAACAAAGTGTGTTAGCAACAAAACACTTCAGGGGTATAGCAGGACTTCAGGGGCATAGCGGGACAAACTGTAAGCTATCTAGGACGGCGGGACACCAGTGTAAAATCGGGACTGTCCCGCCGGATGGGGGACGGTTGGGAGCTATGTGAAAAAGACGTAAGGCTGGTATTGGTATCCACTGTCAGGCTTTATTCAGGTTCGTAGTTGTTGGTTTTGAAGTCAACCAAAACCAGGAGCAGATAGAATACAAGAGAAGGTATAGCAGCTGTCCTATATACTTTCTTTTCTTTTATTATCCATACCTGGCTTCGGCTTCACAAACAACAGCAAAGACCTGAACAATATCAAAACAAAACCTGACTGTGGAAATACAGTCTTATGAAATGGCCTTACCAACCTATTCTATGTGCGTGCAGATACACATAAATATTTTTAATTTTCAATCACCGTGAAAACTCTGTCATGGAAGATTTAGGTGTAAAGACAAACTTTTCCAGATTCACATTTTTGGACTCATTTTGCATCTGCACCTAGGAAATAAAATTAATGTTGAAAAAACAGGAAATATATCAACAGTTTTGAACCCCTATTTTATAAAGTAGTACATTTTCAGCATAGTTATTTTTTGGTACAGTGATTATCATAAATTCTGTGTTAAGTTGTTAGGTTGTAGGGACACCAAATATGTGTACGTTTTATTTGTAATTATATCATGTAAAAATGTTTTATTTTTTAACAAAATGATGTAATACAAAAATATTTTTTATTTAACAAAATAATTTTTCACTAATTTCACTTTTTCCTTTACAAAAATATTAGATTTGACCTTTATTTTCTCTTCACATCTATCAGTGTGTTAGAGTACACCAAGTGTGCCCTAATGATGGGCAACATGGTCAGGCAAACCTGCTGAGGCTCCGTATTCCAGTTGTTGCAATACTCTTGATCACGCAGTCAGGCTAGGTTCACATCTGTGTTGGAGTCTCCGGAGGACTTTTCTCTCCCGACGGAAACCCAACAAACACCCGGCAGACCCCATTATAGTCTATGGGCTGTACAGGTAAATGCTTTTTTAATGGACGGGCTCTCCTTCTTTTGGGTCCTCATGCGGACCTGAATGATGGATAGATGAATACTAGTGCAAACCTAGCGTTACAGTGTGCAATAAGGAGGGAATTTACTAATCCTTCCACACTAGTTTACTGGTGTCAAAAAAGCTACATATTTTGGCGCAAGCCATATTTGTGCAAAAATGTGCAGCTTTTTGTCATTGTGTGCTTCTTTGTTACTTCATAAAAATGATGAAAAAAATGGGCAATGTTTAATGGAAGGTAACAGGACCACCCACAGCCTTACAGACTTACAAGAGCCAGAAACTGGTATAAATTAAAGCACATGGCTATGCTTGATTAAATTTTAGTTTTTGGCACACAGACAGGCAAAATGTGAGAAATTTAATATGAAGCGCAGCAAAAAAAATAAACGCTGCTGGAAAAAACACATCGTATTGCATTTTTTTTTCCGCAGCATTTTTCATTGTCATTTCTCAGTTTTCCTTTGCAAACTTTTTGCCCCTTTTTAGCCACAATCCCATCCACTTTGAGGTACTGTTAAACACAGTACATTAGGGGAACCTACAAACTTCGGGGGACCCACCATCTGAAAGGGGATTTTGCAAAATGGATTACCTGTTTAAAACATGGTGGTCACTGGGGGGCGGAGCCTGACCGCTATACAAGACGGCCGCTTAACTCAGAGCTCCCGTCTTACCGCTCGGAGTACCTGTCTATTTTGCGTCTTCCAGCCTCCAAAATGGTAAAAACATTGAAGGATAGGTTGGGGGACAGACCGGAGACCCCCAAGACTAGGAAAAATGCCGGGGAAATGGAGAGATTCCTCTGCAAAAAACAGGCCTTGTCTCCTACGCGCCTTAGTAACATGGCGCCGCCACCTCCAGCCCCCGCAGACTTTGAGGAGCCAGACGACTCTGACCAGGACAGCGTGACTGGCGGCACGGACGCATCTGAAACTTGCGACTCCATTCCTATTTCTCGCTCCTTCCTGAAGAGAGCCCTTTCTCAAGCTATTGCTCCGGTGATGCGGGAATTGGGTGACATTAAGGCTGAGGTGAGCCACATGGGACAGCGCCTAGACACAGTGGAAACCGCTCAAACCGCCATTATCACTTTCTGCAAGGCGACGGAGACTTGCTGCAAACAACAACTGAATGCTCTGAACATGGCGCTGGAGAAGATAGAGGATCAGGAGAACCGTGGGAGGCGGAAGAATATCCGCTTTAAATGTATTCCTGAAATGGTGCCCCATCAGGAGCTATCGGAGGCAGCGAAGAAACTTTTTGGCCAATTACTGGGTGCAGAACAAGCGGCTAATATTTCCATAGAGCGCATACACAGGGCCCTGCACCCTGTCCCGCCGGCTGGCGAGCCTCCTCGAGATGTGGTACGTGCCCTTCTGTGCTACTCTGATACTGCCGCGGTCTTTTGCGCTGCGAGGGCCTGCAAAGACTTGTCCTTTGATGGGGACCCTGTCTCACTGTACCAAGATCTGGCTCCTTCCACATTATACAAGAGGCGCCTCCTTAGACCCTTGACCTTCTACCTACGTGACAAGAAGGTGCTTTTCCACTGGCTTCTTCCTTTCGGCCTCTCATTCCTGTATGATGGCAAGCGGTGTACCATTAGAGTCCCAAATGACTTATCCGCGGTGTGGGAGCTACTAGGTATTGATCCTATACCCATCCTGTCCTGGCTGGCGGTTACAGAGCAGCATCTGGATTTCCCAAAACTACCGGCTACAGACCAGTGGATGCAAGTGTGGAAGGGGAAGCTGACGAGGCCCAAGAAGATGCCTACTCACAGATCCTTAACCCTGAATTCCCCGTGATTATCTATAGTCTGAGGCTGTGAGTATGTTTTGCAGTCCCAGTCCCTGCCTCACCGGGTTCTCTGGACTAGTGGGACACTCGGTTAACTACTCGACGCTCACAATGTTGGGCGGCTGGTTGACACACATTCAGTTATATGCTTACCCATTCTACATGCGGTACTCCCCGCGGTTCTGACGATCAGGCGGATCATGTACAGGTTATGGTCCTGCGTACCCTCCGACTCCCTCATGTACCCCCCCTCACCTCAATTCTCCTTGCGCTGATCCGTTCCCAGCCCTTAGAATGTTGCTTCCTGTTTATAGGCAAATAGTTACCACATTTGTTACTCTGTCATTCCTTGTCTTGTGTTTTATATCCGGTCCATGGGTGCTGTGCAGCCCTTCCTAGCATCAGCGGGTCCCCCTCATAAATGCCGTGCTCCCTCTCTTGCCTCATAATGATGACGACACTTAATATTACCTCCTGGAATGTGCTGAACACCCCCCAAAAGAGATCTCAACTGCTGACACTCCTTAAGAGGTTCGGCTCGGAAATTTGCTTTTTACAGAAGACGCATTTTAAATCAATGTCAGTCCCTAAACTCCCTACCAAATATTTTAAGCACTGGTTCCACAGCTGTAATGCCAAGGCCTCCAGGGGCGTCTCTATTGCGATAGCTAAATCTGTCCCTTTTGAACCACTGGTGGTTTGTGCTGACCCTGAGGGTCGGTTCATCTTTGTGAAGGGTAACGTGGGGAACCTGCTGATGTCACTGGGAAACTTTTATGCCCCTAATGTGAAGCAAACAAAATGGTTGTCCAGCACACTGTCTAGGTTTAGAGACTTTGCTGAGAGGATCAGGGTGGTTGGGGGGGATTTCAATGTCGCTCTTAACCCGGCCTTAGATTCCTCTACCGGCACCTCTGTCTACTCTCAGAGGGCACTTGCTGGCTTACAGAAAGCCCTTCATGAAACAGATGTTTTAGATTCTTGGAGGATATTCAACCCGTCCTCGAGGGACTACACATACGCATCCACTGTTCACCGCTCCTCACATAGACTAGACTACCTGTTTTTGTCAAGATCGCATGTGAGCGCTTTGACAGCTGTGAACATTGGATCTTTTACTATTTCAGACCATACACCGATGTCCATGTCGCTGACCTTCCATGCCTTACCGGCAAGGACTTGGTCATGGAGACTAAACGAGACCCTCCTGGATAGCCCAGGCCATGTAGCTACTTTAACCACTAAACTCCAACGCTTCTTTGCAGAAAACCCTGCTTCAGATACCTCACATGCTATAACATGGGAAGCACATAAAGCTTTAATTCAAGGTGAGTTGATAGCTCTGGGGTCGAGGGTCAAGAGAGAATGCATGGCACGTCTTAACGACCTGCTGTCTAAAATCTATGCGCTAGAGTGTATTCAGAAGCGTTCAGGGGCCTTTACAGCCCAATCAGCTCTTTCTGACCTTCGTACACAGTTACGTGACCACCTAAATGTTTGATATGCCAGAAACTACAAGTATGCTAAATTAAAATTTTATGCCCATGGGAATAAGGGTAACAGGATGATGACCCACTTAATTAAAAAGAGGAAAGACTCCGCCTTCATTAAAAAGATCGTGTCGGATCAGGGTGCAACAGTCACTAATACGGAGGACATAGCAGCTCAATTTCAGGAATATTTTCAGAACTTATAGAATCTGAAACCGGCCCTAGACCCCCTTGACCCAACCACCGTACAACATATAGATAATTTCCTCCAATATCTTCGCCTGCCCACACTAACTGAGCAGAATAAAATCTCCCTCCTTCAGCCAGTTTCTGAACAGGAAGTAAAGTCTACCCTCGCCTCCATGCCGTTGGAGAAATGCCCAGGCCCAGATGGACTCCCAGTAGGGTATTACAAAGTGTTTAGTGCCACTCTTCTCCCACATTTAGCTACCTGGTGTGAGGCTACCCGATTAGGAGGTACGTTCCCCCCCCAAGCTCTGGAAGCGACCATTATGATCCTACCAAAGGAAGGCAAAGACTTGACTAAATGTGGCAGTTATAGACTATATCATTGCTGAATGTTGATTTGAAGCTGTGGGCAAAGGTGCTGGCATCGTGTCTCCAGCTCCTTCTCCCTTCCCTGATACACCCGGAACAGTGTGGTTTTGTCCCTGGAAGGGAAGGCAACCATAACTCCTGCAGGGTAATTCAGCAGGCACAATATGCCCTTAGGACCCATCTGCTGCTGGTCCTTCTTGGTACTGATGCCGAGAAGACCTTCGACAAAATCAACTGGCTGTTTATGGAGCACACTCTAACTAGATTTGGAATTCCGCCTTCCTTTCTACAAGCTATTCTTTCTCTGTACTCAAGTCCCCGAGCCAGAATTAGAGTTAATGGGACTCTGTCATAGACTTCGGGATCTTTTGCAATCAGATGTTGTTATGGAGCAGGCTGGTAGTGGTCTTCTGAACTTCCTCCAAGTAGCTGACCACACGAGGTCGCAAGCCCAGCTTAGGCGAGCTCACCCTCAGCCCCCTGCCCCTGTCTGGTTTGAGTCTCTTTTGTTGCAGACTAGACCTCCAAGGGGCCTCATTTCCCTACTCTACCAATACATCCTGTCTTTAACTCCCAATGTTAAACCCTCATACATAGGTAGATGGGAGAGAGACCTGAACTGCTCCTTCATGGAACCGGAGATAGCGCATATGCACAATAGATCTCATGGGTTTTCACCCTGTGTAAGAATTCAGGAGAATTATTTTAAAATTCTCACTAGATGGTACAAGACCCCAGCAGATTTGGCCGTTATGGGATTGCGATCAGATGACCGCTGTTGGAGATGTGGGGAGCCTGATGGATTTATGGGGCATATCTTCTGGTCCTGCAGTATCATTTCCCCCTTTTGGTCACAGGTAGAGAAGATTACCCGCGAAGTGGGCGTGCCAGGCATTACCCTTACCCCTACCTCCATGTTGTTGTGGCTACCCTCGGGGAAGTGGTCCCCAACAAAAGGTGACCTTGCCACTCTATTGATTCAAGCCGCCAAATTATTAATACCTCTCAATTGGCTTAAGAAGGAGCCACCCTCTGTGGCCGACTGGGTGAATAGGGTGGATGAGATAGCCCGACTAGAGGAATTGCATTGCTGGGAACTACGCAAACATCAGTCTTTTGAGGCCTTGTGGCGCCCTTGGAGGGACTATAGGAGGAAGTTCGAGCCGGCATGACCCGCCTCGCTTCCAACATGGTGGACCACTTTCACATACGTTTGGGAAACTCACACCCACGCACTATCCCTCCTCATTTGGTTTAGTTTGAGGATTGCACGACACCACCTTGCACACTACCCTTTGTAAGCAGGGACCTGATGCCCATTACTGATATCATTGTTTAATATGTTTATCGCAGAGCAGCACCCGTGGCCCCATCCCTCCACCCCCTCTTTCGCTTACCCTCACCTAGATGTGGCGGACCTTGACAAGACTATATCACGAAAGGTCATCACGTGCTACACAGTCCTGCTACATTGGGATATAATGTTTTGTGTTGTATTACGCTGAGATGTATTGTACTGTACCTTATTGGAATGTACCCGCATTCCTTGATTTCCAAATGTCTTGCTAAACAGCACTGTATTGCCTATACTTTTTTCTTTTTCAATGCTATGTTATGGTTCTTTGTACTGCTATCTCTCAATAAAAAGAAATTTGACTAAAATATGGTGGTCACTAATATACTAAGTGATGGTCTTGCTTTAGGTCTAGCATATATGGTCCTAGCACAGATTTGGATCTGGGTGTCATTGGTTTCCATGTAATATTTTATACTTTCATGTCCATATCATTAAACTGTAGTTTCAAAAAATATGATCTAAAGACTTTAACTTCTTAATATAAAATAGATCCATGTAAAAAGGATCATGTCCCCCTGGAAATATGTGGACTCATTTGTCATTGTTGTTAAGCAATTATTATATGGAGCCCTGCGATATTTTCTCGAAATTACGATAATGCAGCTTTAGTCTTTGTTCTAGATCCCCATTCTTTTATCATTCAGTGAAATTGAGTTCACAGACATGAATTAAAGGAAACAATTACTGCTCTGCTGAAAGATACTGAGCACAGAGACAGAACGTGAGAGACGTCTCTACCTCATAAACATCAGATACCCGGCTCATGCTGTTGTGGATGCCACAGTGGGGGTCTGCTCTTCCGCATAGCACGCTAGCTGCTCTCTCTGCATGACGTTAGTTTAACTATCCCAGCTAATGTAAGATTCATTAAGTAATCCATGTGCTGATGTCGCAAAAGCCATTTTATGTAATGACATGTTCTTTGAATTTTCTCATCCTGCCTTTTTGATCATGTTACCTTTAGTCTCTTTACTGGTGGAGCTGATGAAACTGAATTTCGACTCCTTAGATCACTTAGATATGAAGAGAAGTCTGAATTAGTTTTACTGTCAGCCTTATAAGAAACTCCGATTTTACCTGTTATTTGTAAATAAACAGATTATATTTTAATGTGTAAATGCCAGTCTGTCTCAGTTTGTAACCAGAATATCTAAGGTGGTTTAAAATAAACATCGTGAATCACTGAATCCGATAATAATATGAATGAATTCTACGAATTTCAATATTGTCTCTGCCTTACAAATTACATTTATAGAAATAAGAAAGTAACTATGTATGATACATTGCTGTCCCATATTATATTACTGCAAATAGGACTATGGTACACCACCAATGGAAGGTTACTACATATTCCACTGAATAGCTGCTATATATCTCAGCAAATGTCGTCCATTGGCCATAATGTTGAGAAAAGTTTTTGCATTGGACCAGTCTAGTATGGAGCCACATGGAGACCAAAAGACAACACTTTTTGATTTAGCCTGGTAAATACAGCCCTATGGATATGTTTGACATATATGCCTGGAGTTTTTCTTGGTATATATGACAATCATAGGCCTCAGACATAGTGGCACAGATTTACTAATAGTGTAAACTTTAAAATAGGCAGTCTGAAACTACGCCAGGTTTATCACAGTGACTGATGCTGGATGATCAAACTGGCGTATCTTTACACTGTATAGCCTAAGTTTATACCAGCTTTTAGTTGGCTTACTTTGTGCCAGAATTTTCCAACACAATTGTAACACAACTTTGTGCATTTAAGCCATGCCCCTTTTTTTCTGAGAAGCCATATTCAAATATCTAACAAGCCAGAAAAAATTTAGCTCAAACTATGCACCTAAGACGTATCACTTTAAGCCAGAGCCTATTCGTAACCACAATAGTAAGGCTAAGGGCCCACCTAGCGGGCCGCAGCCAAAAAGCACTGCAGGAAAAAACACGCATTGCAGTTTTTCCTGGAGCGCTTTTCACAGGAAGTCCACAGAGGTTTCCTCTGCAGACTTTCTGCTTTAATTACACCTATAGGGAAACCGCCACCGTTTCTGTAGGTATAACTGACATGCTGTGATTTCCAACAAAGCAATGGTTTTGGAAATCACAGCATTTCCTCTGCGGGTATTTTTCTGCAATGTGTGGATGGGTTTCGCTAGAATGCCATCCACTTTTCAGGGACTGTAAAATGTTGCAGATTTTGCCACAGCGTTTACACCACGTGGGGCTTCAGCCTAAAGTTGGGCCAATGTGCACAGAGCCTTAGTCATGAAACTGTAATACAAGTCAATTATGCTGTGCCTCATGTATGAAAAGTATATGAAACAAAATGTGGTGCAGTAAAAGCCCACAGCAACCAATCACATTCTGGCTTTATTTAGTCTTATTTTGGATTTGGACACTTTGGGCTGCTGCTCCACTTTTGAATTGCATTCATATAAAGTAAATAATAGAGAATGAGTGCTGTCATTGGAACCAAAATACCACATTTGTGTGGCTCAATGACATACTATTGTCAAAGGAGGCATACAGTATATGTTATACAGTAAAACCCTCATAATTGTGGTTGACATATGCAGTGCTGCCAAACTTTTTAATATTTTCATGAAAACTCAGGAACGCCTTAAGCATGCCTGGGATAAACACATGTCTGTCCTAAGATAAAATGTAAATAATATAAGGGCAGAGTAGATGGATCATGTGGTCTTTTTCTCTTGTCAATCTTCTATGTTTCTATGTGGTTTCTTGTTCATGTGGTCGTTTGTACAGTCACCTTTTTTTGTCTTCTCTCCCTGACTCAACTACAAAAGACAGACAGATGCCTGCTATACATATGTTGATGCACTGATAATTTTTGTCATCATAAAGGTGTGAACAAAGATAAACCAACAAGATATGGTTCATTTCATCTCTGCACATATTTATAGTGCAGAATTTTCAGGTTTTTATCACCCCATGTAAAACGCCCATAACAATGGTCCATGGGGCAAACCACCTAAGGCTAAAGTCCCACATTGTAGAAAAGGTTTTTTGTTGCAGATTTTGTTGCGGTTTTTTTTGAGCCAAAGCCAGGAGTGGATTGAGTAGAAGGTAGAAGTATAAGAACTTCATATAGCCATTGTTGGCTTTGGCTCAAAAAACCGCAACAAAATCTGCAACAAAAAAAGCTGTGTTTCCGCAACGTGGGGCCATAGCAGAAAAAACATGTTTTTTGTGCCGTTTTTTATCTGCATTCTGCAACATGGGGCCTTTCCCTAAAAGGGACTTACTTAGCATACAGACAGTGTCCCCCTTGTATAACTATTGCTGTTCCTAAAGTTACTAGGAATAAAAATAGACCAATTAACGTTAATATGGCTTAAAATTGACCCACAACTTTAAATATCGGTGTTATAAAAAGACAACAGATTGCAAAGTAGCCGTCAGAAACTTACAACATTCATGTCCACACGTTTCCTTGTTTTTGCAGTGATGGTTGCATTCTCTTATTCCTGTTCTTATCAGTGGCTGCAAGCTTCCTACATTTAATAAAAATAGAGAATGTAACAGACTATGCCTTTCAGTCAATGAAACAGACAGTTCTAGATTGAAAGCTTGTGACTGGCTTTTAAACATTTTTCATAATTTTTCAAATCTACAAATAGAAGGATCATATGTAGTCATTTTTACTATCAATCTAAAAATACAAGGTGTTGTAATTTGTCAGACTCCATAGGATTGCAAGGAGTAGCTGAAAAGTAGTAGTTAAAAATGGGGGGAAATGGAAAAACTGAGTATCAGGCATATTCATTTTTAATATGCCCAATTCTTTATTTTCTTAAGAAATGAGTTGCTTTTATAAGTTCCTATGGAACTTGTCTGTGCAAGCTCATCTGAGTCAAACATGCATATTTATGAGAAGGTCAAAGAAAATATCTGTTATAGAACTTCCAGTGAGAAAAAGGAGATTATTAGATAACTTACATACTGAAACAAATGGGCCTCAATAGAGAAGAATCCTAGAGATCTGTATTTATACACCTGTTTCTAATGAAGGCTGGCATTATAATTTCTAAATTTACTTTTTGTTATAGTAGGATAAATAATGATATACTTATCCACAAGAATGCTGTTAAATGCTAGTGGTCAAAGTGAATTAAAAGGAGTGTTCTGGTTATGAACATTTTTAAATATTCTTATAGGGGCCCTCTGTTCAGCTCCTTCATTGCAACAAAAATCATCTCTTGCTCTGAAGGAACCAGCATGTCTGTGAATTATACAGGAACACAATATACCCTTTTGTGGCACTGCAGAAAAATGAAACACTATGGCTAAGGCCCCACGTAGCGGGCCGCAGCAAAAAACTCTGCGGGAATAACACAGTTGCAACGCATCGTGGTTTTTCCCGCAGCGCTTTTCACAGAAAGTAAGCAGAAGTTTCCTCTGCAGACTTTCTGTTTCAATTATACCTATAGGAAAACGGCCGGCGTTTCGTAGGTATAATTGACATGCTGTGATTTCCAAAACCGCTTGTGTTTTTGTAAGTCGCAGCATGTCAATTATACCTATGGAAATGCTGGCGTTTTCCCTATAGGTATAATAGAGGCAGAAAGTCTGCAGTGGAAAACTCCCCGAACTTTCTGTGAAAAACACTGCAAAAAAACCACAATGCGTTTCCACTGCAGTCTTTTCCGCAGCATTTCTCGGCTGCGGATTGCTACGTTGGGCCTTAGCCTTAAACAGTATCTGTTACCATTATTTCTGTAACAATAAAAGCAACATTTTCATAGAAGGATTTAGTTAATTGATGCATATTACTTTCCAGCTGTATCACTGAAATGAATGTGAGGTCACAAGACAGACCAGTCAGCTTGTAGAGAAAGCTGCTAAATGATGTATTCTATAAGGGTACAAGGTATAAGGGCTCCCTAAGTCTCACCACGCTCACTGCCCTCTGCATGTGTAGATCTTTTGGTGTTTAGTGAGTGGGATAAGAGAAGCAATCGGTGCCATTAACATTTTACATGCAGCATCTAAGAGTTCTGACGGGTGTACAATCACCCCACCATGGTGCAATCACATGGTACTGATCTCTTGATGACAGCCGGAGGCCTAACAAAGTCTTTGGGTCTGCCATCTATGTAAGCCTATCAGACCCAGCCAAAGGCAGTGTAAAACTGACAGCTATAGTACGCTGCAATACAAAAGTATAGCAGTGTATTTTATAAACAATCAGCAATTTGTATGTTCAAATCCTCATATGGAACTTAAATAAAAGGGGGAAAAAAAGTTTAAATATATATAAAAAAATTTAAATTTCATTTTCCCCATTAAAGATACTTTATTGTGCCAAAATAAAAATGTACACAAAATTGTTATCACTGCATATATAAAGACCCAACCAATAAAATTATAATAATTTTGAATTTTTGCAAAAATACTGGAATTGCTGTTCTTATCCAATCCCCCCAGAAAGAGTTAATAAAAGTTAATCAATAAGTTATATATTCCATGAAATGGAACCACTAAAAATACAAGCATTTTGTTGGTAACTAATACTTAAATCACTGAGAGAACTATATGTTTTACAGCGCTGCAGTTTACAGACATAAAAACATTGGTAACATTTACCAGATTTAGGCCTTCCATTACTTTCGTTAGAAAATGTATCTTCAGATTTCCATTTAGATCCTGTGTCTATTTCTGATCTCTGTGGCACCGCATAAAGAAAGCTGAATTTTTGCTGAATGTCAAGGCCAACTTTGCAGAACATAAAAATACAACATTTTGTAGTGGTAAAGTAAATGAATGCTCAGTATTTAATTCTTCTATGAACCTGAAATATTTAAGCCTCATGCATGCGATCAAGTGTGCAGGCCAAGGGGGGCCGATTTTTTTTTAACAGAATGCACTTCGATAACATCCAAGTGTCATCTGAGTGCCTTCTGTCTTCCATTCATTTCAATGGGGGGTTCTGATCTGTTTTCACAGAGCAGGATATCACCTTCTTGAATATTGGAACGTAACAGAGCATTTGGTCGTGTGCATAAAGGCTAATGGAAGGAGACAGAGCTTTCTAAAAGTAAAGTAAAGTGAATTAATAACTGTATGAAAATTGATGGATGTGAAGGGCTCAAACCCAGCCAAATAACAGGTAGTGTACCGCCACAGCAAAAACCGCGGCGTTTTACATTAACTGCAAAATGGATCCCATCCACACATTGTAGAAAATAATCCACAGTGGAAATGCGGCGATTTGAAAAAAGCTTGCGTTTTTGCAAATTGCAGCGTCAATTATACCTATAGAAAGACTTCTGGTGTCCATATAGGTATAATGGTAGCAGAAAGTCCGTAGAGGAAAACTTTGCTGACTTTCTGTGAAAAGCACTGTGGGAAAAACCGTAATGCGTTTCCGCCGTGGTTTTTCTTACACTTTTTTTTTTTTTTTTGGCTGCGGCTCGCAACATAGGGTCTTACCCTAAGACTGCCTTAACAAATTTCTCCGCTTACGCATAGTAATATTTTGAGGATGTAAACGTGCTAACATGGTGTAGCTATAGTCACCTGAAACACTGCTACATACAGTGCCGTATTACAGAAAAAACACAAGTAACAGACGTTAAAGAAATCATGAATGAATATTCGTTTCCTAATAAGGAACTTTCATTCATTCACATTGCATGAAAGCGGTTATTTCATCATTTGCAATAGCAAAAAACTGACGCAAGGAATGTTCAGTTAATGACTGCTACATCGGTATGCTTGTGGGGTAAATTACAATCAGCAGTGCTTATAGTTTACAATACCTCGGTAATATGGCATCCATCGGAACATAGCAGCATTTTTGTCAGATTCTGTGAGGAATCCATATGAAATTGGAAAACTGGGATAAATGCATTAAGACATCTGCCTCCTTTATTTTTTTTTTTTTGTTATTATCATAATAAAATTTGCATCCCTCCAAGGTAATGTGTTTAATGCTTTTTAATGACTTGGTACCTTACCATACTCAGAGCTTATTAGATTTATACTAATTTCCTTGGATGTAGAAACCCTTTTGATTTCAATTTTTCTTGTCCAAATTCCTGATTTTAACACAGTAGAATCCCTGAAGAAAAAAAAGATACATAGTCGAGAGTGATCAATACATATGTGTAGTAGTTGCAATATGTAGTTTGACAAAAACAAAAAAAGTGCAATACAATTGCTATATGGAGTAGTCAGATCAACTGAGGTCCGCATCAGTTGTAACTACTGCACAGGTCTATGGCTGGATTTAAATGGCCCTTTATTTTCTGAAGAACTACATGCAGTTTTTAATTGCAGTAATTCCTTACACATGTTACTTTGCAAGGAATTATATTGTGTATGTGAATGACCATTAGACTGAAAACCTCTGGAACACCAGCTGTTAGAATACTCATTACTGCAATTATACAAATATCTCTCTGCTCTTCAGCAATAAAGCTGTGTAAGGCCGGGGCCTCACGTGGTGGAAACGCAGCTTTTTTGTTGCAGATTTTGCTGCAGTTTTTTGAGCCAAAGCCAAGAATGGCTACAGAAGGAATGGGAAATATATAGGAAGCTCTTATACTACCTTCTGCTTAATCCACTCCTGGCTTTGGCTCAAAAAAACGCAGCAAAATCTGCAACAAAAAAATCTGCGTTTCCGCAATGTGGGGCCGTAGCCTTAACCCAACCTAAGGCCACTGGCACACGACTGTACTCCACCCCAGAAACATGGTCCATATGTGGGCCATATTTCCCAAGTGCACGGAGCTTCTGAAAGACCCTATTGTTGCTGTATTAGATTGATATAAAGCTGTCAGTCTAGAACAGTAGTGATCAGGCAGTGATAATGCAGTGATAATGCATATTCCACGCATATGGCCGTGGTCAGTCCGGGAAATGTAGCCCTCATACGGAAAAAGTTTTCAGGACAAAATACAGTCGTGTGCAGGAGGCCTGAGTGTTGTGACATATGCTATACCAGGAAGTAAAACACAGATTAATTTCTGCTTTATATCATTACAGGCTGTGTGGTAACATGTAAGTCTCACAACAGAAAAATGAAAACACTGGGGGCCAAGTGCTGGATGTGGCTATAGCTGCACTCAGGTACATTATGTGTCACCATCCTAAGGAACTGGCAATAAGAATAACTGATTTAACAATATCACTCACATGATCTTCTGCTTAAATACAACTTGGTTTTCCGAATCTCCAATAATGAGATAGACATGATGTGAATCTGGTGCTGTTCTCTTTTTCTGGAGTTGCTCAAAGTTTGTTAACTTAACCGTCACAAGGATTTCAGGTATTGTAGGGCTATATCTTCCTACCTGACAAAGGACAGAGGAAAAAACATAAAACACTAATGAAAATGTAAGTAATTTATATAGGTGATCAATAGATAGTAGAAAGAGGTGACACACATAGCTTGGTATACAAACTTAAAGAAGATCTGTCACCTCTTTTTAATAAATACTTGTATTATTTCTAGAAATTTTTGAATAAAGTGACAACTGGGTGTTATCAGTAGGAGTAGTTTCCCTACACAGTTTGACCCTGTCCAGTCTGTGATGGCAGTAGGAGATAAAAAATGGTAACATCCAGTTGTCAATTTTTATATAAATTTCTAAAATGTATACGAGCCCGTTCACACAGTGGGAAATGAAGAGGAACTGAGGTGGGCTTCTCCCTCAGATTCCTTTCCTTTTTTCCAGCAGTTTTCCTCTGCTGATTGCACTCACTGATTAGCCCTATATGGTGCAGGAAGTTCAAGGAGGATGCTTATTTTTTCAGCATCCTACTTTAATCTCTGACTCCCATTGAATACAAAGGGAGATGGATGAATTTGTTGACGATTTTGATGCAGAATCCACCTCAAAATCAGCCCCAAATTCCCCTGTGTGAACATACCATATCAGGGGAACAGAAAACCCTAATTAGAATCCTCCAACAATAAGCTCCGAGGTGTAACATGAAGCTCTTGGGCACCAATGCATAACCTGCACTAGTCATTCCAACTAAAATGTATTGTTATAGTACTGGTCTCCTCACATTGGGAAGACGCACCTTATGGGTCCTCTAATGCTCCTGGGCCTAGGTGAGACCACATCCTCTGAACCCCTGAAGTTATGCCCCTGTATAATCTGATCACAGGATATCCTGGTGCTGAGACCTTCCCTTACACACACAACAATTAGTAGCAATTTGAGATGAACTTGACAGAAAATGTTTAATTCCCTTCCAAGAAAAATAAAGCTTTACACATCGCCTACTGAAATCAGTGAGTAGTCTGTGTAGTGCCTGGATGTGCCAAGTCAAGAGAGACAATCCTTGTACCTATTTTCTGCTCTGACCAAGGTCTCGGGGCCTGGTTCCTGTTATTGTAAATGGGTTTCTTAAACCAGACAACGCTGCTTCGGAACAATTTACTAGAAAACTGCATGTGAAATAAAAGTCTAAAAAATTGTAATTATCAGAACATGTGCCCCATGTGAAAGCACTACTGTCAAAACAACATGGCCATCTGTCTATTGTTCACATAGTGCAGAAATTGTAAACCTTTTTGTTTTAAAAGTGGTGTTTTTCATATTGCATGTTCATGATAGGACCAGGCTAAACACAGTGACACAAAGGTTCTCAAGCATTCAATTGTATAAGTAATAGTATACTATATACCTTATGGTTCAGAGTTCTCAGCTCTAACTCTATATAGGCTTTTGTGCAGGAGCTGTTTAGTACAACATTAAGAATTTATGGGAAGTTCTCCCACAAACAACACTTAATCTCTATGAACAGGATAAGGGATAACTGTCTGATCGCTAGGGATCTGACTGCTGAAGGCCCTCAACAATCCCAAACACAGGGACCACCTAGTCCCGTTTGAATGGAGAATTAGTGCACTAGGGGACGCAGGGACCCCCACTCTCATGATTGGTCTTACAAATCTATATTCATTTTGCTAAATTTGCAGTTTGGTGTAGGAGTTCACCTAACATTGATATTTCCTCTCTGTTGAATGTAGAAATGTGCATGTTAGATAATAATGAAAGAATTTCTAATCATACCTTTATGCAAATCCATCTAAATAGTTGATGATTTCACACTATTTCACTTAAAGGGATTCTATCATTAAAAAACACGTTTTAAACTAAGAACACGTAGGAATATTCTTTATAAAGGCGATTCATCTCTTACCTTTATCTTGAAGGTCCGCGCTGCCGTTTTTGAATTTTTATTCATTCTTCATTGTGCTGAGAATGCACACGGGGGTTATCCCTGTGCTCTGAGCACAGCGTATTGTCATCCTATCCAGCGCCGCCTTTCTTCTGCTCTGGCCATTCTCCTCCTCTTATTACAGGAGACCACCACAAAATGGCCGATGGCACAGCCAACTGCACATGTCCGTCGGCCATTATGTGGTGGTCTCGTGTAAGCTCAGAGCACAGGGTTAATGCCCCCTGTGCATTCTCAGCACAATGAAGAATGAATAAAAATTCAAAAATCGGCAGCGCGGACCTTCAAGATAAAGGTAAGAGATGAATCGCCTTTATAAAGGCTATTCCTATGTGCTCTTAGTTTAAAACATGTTTTTTAATGATAGAATCCCTTTAAGCTTAATATGTCTACTAATAGGCAGATGTCCCGATTACTTTTTTGAGTCATGTTTGTGATAATTTAGTGATATTTAGTTTTTACTGACTCTATCTTGTTGCTAAATAAGGTATATTAATAAGTATATGTGTATGATCCAAACACAACAGGAAGCATTTGTAAGGTTTAACTATTTCCCATATAAATGTATGAATTGATCACAAAGCAACATCAATTAATAGGTTTTAGACTAAGGTTCCACGTAGTGAGTCACAGTTGAAAAACGGTGTGGAAAAGACTGCGGCGAAAATTCACTGCATTTATTTCCACAGTGTTTTTCACAGAAAGTCCACAGACTTTTCCTCTGCTGACTTTTTTGCTTCTATTATACCTATACAGAAAACGCCAGCGTTTCTGTAGGTGTAACTGACATTCTGTGATTTGCAAAAATGCAAGCATTTTTGAAATCGCAGCAATTCCGTTGCATATTTTTTTCTGCAATGTATGAATGGGATTAGCCAGAATCCCATCCACTTTGCAGGTACTGTAAAACGCAGCCAGAACACCGCATTTTCGCAATGTGGGACCCCGGCCTTGGAAGGCTTTTGCAGGCCGAAAATATTGATGGCCTATCCTAAGTGGGGGTCTAACACTGGTCAGACCAGGTTACTGCAGATCACTTCCCATTCACTTAAATGGCAATTAAGCTGCAGTGGTTCTGTTCTGAGAACAGATTATAATGACTGCTTCCTGTTCCATTCTCTGTGTAACATCTGCTGAGAACAGCTAATCCATGGGGGTGCTGGATATTCAGATCTTAATCTCCATATTTTTACCCCACAAAACCCTTTAAAGTAAAACAATATAGAAAATCTATTACAATTTCTCCTAAAAGAAAAAAAAAAATCACAGTATGTAAGCAATGTAAATTGTATCAGTTCAGTTGCTTATGAAATCGCATAACCAGAATCAGGCACCAGACCTGCTCAGTGCTAAGCCCATACTTTGGAAGATACATTATAGATTCCTTGATTTGATTTCCAAATGGAGGGTGTCTGTTCACAATCTGTAAAAGTAAAGAAAGTATTTTTGCAGTGAGACATTGCACGCTATCAGCGTCATAATCAGGTGTTTAATTGCTTTGAAGTCAAGGACTGCCACATTCTTATACAGGATGGCAATGCTTTTTTAATATTATTACAAACTTGGAAGTACATATTGCCCTTACATGACATTAAATGCATTATTGCTTTACTGTAGTTAAGTGGCCAAGACCAAACCATAGAAAAGATGTCCAAGATCATATAAACAAATGTAACAGTTAGCATTACACTATAGGCAGAAAATGGTCAGATGTCAGAGTCACATGTTAGTGTCAGGTATCAGGATGGCAGTGTGTCTGACTTGACTCTTAAATCTGACGATGGTCTAATAAAGATACTGTGGACTAGGACACTGTCCATACACGATAGTGTTGTGCCTTACATCACACATGACATTACACATGGTGATCTTGGATTGTGTTTTTCAACTTGGCAGTATTCAATCAACCTATGAAGTGCTTTGCAAACATATCATGCTGGTATTTCTGTTTGCTGTGGGGTATTGCTGTTGCTGCTAAACCTTTCCACTTCAAAGTAACCACATGTATAGCTGATCGGTTGTGCACAGACACATATGATATATTTCTATGTTATAAAGATGATTCATAACCATAATCAGACACTCCTATGTGCCGTAGATCAGCATTGTATGTGGACTGGTGTTTCAAGTTACAGTGGTCCAGGAAAGACGATAGTATCATTGTAACCTAAAGTATCCTGTAATCTGAAGGATTGCTGTGCTGTCTCAGTAGGTCAGCAGTTTTAATATTACCTGTCATTTTAATGTAGTGCACTTGCTTCACCAACTAACACTCCACTCTAGAGGTTTTCCAATTCTTTTTTACTGTTAACCTATTCTCAGGACAGGTCTTCAATAACAGATCAGTGGGGAACCAACCCCCAGGACACATGCTGATCAGCTGTTTTAAGGGGCTGTGACACTGGCACAAGCACCTTTGACCACAGGTTCATATATTACAAACATGGCCTTACCTCACTCATATACTAGACCTTTACGAACATGCTGGCTACAGAAATAGTCTTTTATAGAAGCAGGGCAGCTTTTATGTATTTTCTTTACATTTTTATTTTTTGTTTTTTTGCAGGTCTGTATCTCCCTAAATGAGCACCTACTTTTTACCTCAATCATTTCCATTACAAGAAAAGGAGCAACAGGACCACAAGGGGTCTGATACATAAGTCAGCGGGGTAATGGGGAGAAAGGATAAAAGGTTTCTCGGATGGTCTTCTGAGCATCTGTATGCAGTTCCCCAACACTTTCTTAACTTATAGTACTCAATGTGGCTCAACGCCCCCTGTTACATTTAATGCATAAAGAGACCTCTGCTGTAAAGTCACAAAGTCCAGTGAGTTTAGTCAGCCTGGAGAGAAACAAAAAAGGTGACACTGGAATGTTAAAAGTGTCTCTGGCTGATGTCCTGAGCTGTGCTCCAAACTAACATAGCAGAACATAGAAAATTCATTTCTGACCAGTGAGTGTTACATTATTTAGCTGGAACTCTAAACCTTCCATTTAGAAGTTCTGAAATCACTGTGAACACCAGTGACCAGAAATATTTTTTATATGATATCTACTTGGCCATAGAGAACAGGCTATACTTTGAAGTGCGCTTCAGCCTGAAGACACACATTGGGGGGAATTTATTAAAACTGATGTTCTGTATGCCAGTCTTAAAGAGGACCTTTCATGTTCTCAGGCACATACGGTTTTATAAACCGCTAGAAAACCGACATTCAGCGCATTGTCGGCTTTCCTGTTATGTGCCCCAGGGCTGGAGATATCAGTGCCATTAGTTTTCTGCCCATCATCAGAAGGGTGTTCCTGACAGTCTAGCTGGGTTGTGAGGAACGCCTCCCCTGCGATGACGCTGAGCTGTAAGGAACGCCCCCCCCAGTACATGTCTATGGACGAGTACTGTCAGGGGGGGCATTCCTCACAGCCCAGATAGACTGTCAGGAACGCTCTTCTGACAGCGGGCAGAGATCGGTGCCTAAACTAATGGCACTGATATCTCCAGCCCCGGGGCACATAATGGGAAAGCCGACAATGCTCTGAAAGTCGGCTTTCTAGCGGTATATAAAACCACATGTGCATGAGAACATGAAAGGTCCTCTTTAAGCAAGATGAGCCTGAACTTTTAAGCGGCTCTGGCCTCTTTCATAAAAAGTGACTGGCAGGGCACTGAAGAAGCAATGTGGCACATCTTTGGTGCAAAAAAGAGCCATGCGCCAGAGATTCAACAAATTTACACCCACCTACTCCAGAAAACTCTTTTTTCTTTCTTTTTGGAGCAAATTTTGCTGCATTTGCTTCAGCCAAAGCTAGGACTGAGTTAGCAAAGAATGGGAAATATAACGGACGGGCTTATATTGCACCTTCCTTCTGAGTCTCCTTCTTGCTTTAGCTAAAAAAAACCCCAAAACAAATAAAAGAACAACAAAAATTCACTTTGTGTCTCCAGCCTTAAATAGGACCTCTCACCATGTCCACCAACTAGAACTGTTTCCATTCTTTAATAGGCTCCCCTCCAATGCGGTTGGAATTTTTCTCTACCACTCCTGAGGAATCATTTCAGTTAGCTTCAGCAATATGCTGATTAGGCTTCATACTGTCTGGTGGGACATCCTGTAATGTCTTCTCCAGCACAAGACCACCCACTTGACAGTATAGAGCCTAATTAGAATATTGGTGCTGAAACTAACAGGAACGTTGGGGCTAGAATAAAAATTCAACCGTTCCCGAATCAGAGGAGCCGGCCCTATTGAAGGACGCAAAGAAATGGATTTGGTGGAGGTGGTAAAGTATTCCCTTTACTGTAACTGTAACTCATTGTTTCAATGAATCCACTTATGAGGTTGAATTTACATGTCTGTATTTGGACCAGGAAACATGGTCTGTGCCACAGCTGTATTTCCCTGGGGATGTCACATGGACCATGTTTTCTGACCTGGACGTGCGAATTTCTCCAAATTATGTGATGTATAGCTGTTTTAAGTAGAAATTAAAATAACCCTTTAATTATTGATATTTTTAGATTAGCATAGTTACATTTTTAGCTCTACTTCACATGCAAAGAAAATGTTGCTGATTTTAGCTCTACCATCATAATGCCCATATATAAGTATATACATAAAAAACATACTGCTATAATGCCAAACACAATTCCATGCAATGTCCAAGCATTCACTGCATGCAGTTTACAGACATAACATAGAGAGCCCAGATACACATTGGGGGGAATTTATCAATCCCTCTATGTCAATTCTCTGGTGTAGATGAATGATACTGCAGCACATAATATCTACTATAACTTACACCACTTTTCTGGCCTAGTTACAATAGAAATCCACGTCACTTCCTAGGTGCAGATCTCCATTCTAGTGCATGGAGGTCCACCTAATTTATGATGAGGCCGGAACCAAATAACCCATCTTAATAAATCTTCCTCACTGTGTACAATACTGCCCAGTATGCCTTATTTGCATTTAGTGCCCAGAAAGTGACCTCAGTGCCCACAGCTATTACAGTCTCCCAATTACAGATCAGGCACCACTATTGAAATTGCAACAAGCAGGGACTTCTCTCATCTTTTCCCACAGTTTGTTCATTTGTTTAGAAAAATACTGCAGAACTTGTTAACGATATATAAATACAGATTATTATTATTATTATTATTATTATTATAACTGCCTTATCCTATCTACCTGACTTAGGGGTGAATCTGGCTGCAGTCATGTGACTGACTGAGATATCCTAACCTGTGGCTATATAGATAAATATAAATACAAAAATGTAACATACCAACTCCAGTTCTCTGGCATTAATATCTTCTATTTTTTTGAAGGATGTAAGGCCAGCATTCACCATTGCATTTCCTAATGTAACACCTGAGGAAAAAGGTAAGTTACCATTGATCAGATGGCATGTATTGAAAATATACCCTAGGCATAAAAGATGCTACTCCTTTTCAATACCTACAGTATGTAATGAATCTGGCAAGGAATGTTCATGGCTATTAAAGGGCTTATCAATATATCAAGATATGCAGGGGTCAAGCAACCACAGAGGAAAAAGAAACAAAAAAGGTGAATGGTCGAGAATCTCAGTGTGTAGTCCGTTAAATTCCTGGACTGGCCATTGAAATGTGTTATTGTGGTCCTGGAAGAGCAAGGGGCTGCATGAAACAAACTGAAGTGTGTACGGGTCCAATCAGTTCAGTGGGTCCATGTGCAGTCCATCAGTGTCGGCCTGCACTAGGGACACTGAACTTGAAAGCCACTTGGTCTACTGAATGGGACCTAACAAAGCATACATCATACTGAATTTTGTCTTATGTTTTTTTTTTTTGGTTTTTTTTTATATTATACATACTTACCAATTTTATCCAATTGTTTGGACACATGTAATGAATTCTCCCATAGTTTGCACCTGAAGCATTTAGTCAGAATTACTGCATTGAGAAATGCAATGAATTTCTTTTCTTGTACTGCTAAATACTCAGACAGATCTAGAATTGCAATGTCATAAGTTGGTTATGTGGGGACATAAAAAGCAACAATTTAATTGCAACTAGGAACAAGAACATGTAGTACAGATATATACATATATATAAATATATACACACATTTAGAAACTCTTGTGCCATGTCTGAAAATCTTTGCCATATCTTGCGTCAAGGAAAAATCTTGAACGGGAAGACATCCGAGCTGAGCCTGTATGAGACTACAAAGAACAAGAAGAAATCATACAGTAGTCTACATGTATCTGTATAGCTAGTACTTACTTGAGCTTCTTACCAAAACACCAATATTCCAATTAACTATATAATTCATCTTATGATGTAATAATGCAGCAAAAAAAGTTGTATTACATTTTTTATCTACATTGAAATTTTTAATAAATGGGTACTATGCAAATGTAATTAAATATTACCAAGTGTCAGCATATCATGTGCTAACACTCTGAAATATATTGTGCTACAATTTTGCTTCTGCAAGCAGCTACAACATGTAGAGGGTAGCAGTAAGCTGTCAGTGCGGCTGCATGTTCGTCCTTGTGAGCTGTCGATTGGACAAGACTAGTGTAGTGCATTCTACTGAAGTCAGTTCATCTGTGTGGCAGTTTGGAAGGACAAACCTACAGCCGCTCTGACAGCTCCCTGCTGCCATGTACATATTGCAGCAGCTGTAACGTATACAGTAATACCTCGTACACTCGCGTTTCCGAATTTGCGAATTCACAGATTCGCGATATTTTTTTGGCAACTAACATATATAGATTTTGCTCTTTTTTTCTCAGATCTGTGAAATTTAATTTAAAAAAACACCTTCGCTATTGGGTAGTAGCGTCCTGTTCGTTACGTACCCGGTAATTAGTTTCATTTTACTGTGAGTGTATAAGAAAAATGAATGAATGTATTAATATACAGTACTGTACAGTATACTTTAGTATACTGTACAGTACTGTAGGGTAAAGTTTATTGATATTTAGGGGTTAAACATTAGAAATCGGCATTGTAAGCGCTTCTAAGCACTTGTACCAAACATTCGCGATTCCTCGCGATCCGCGACCGGTTCTGGACCCTAACCTCGCGAATGTACGAGGTATTACTGTATTACAATGTGTTGAACACTTGATGTGCTGACACTGTGTAACATATGTTTTCATTACTAAGGAACCTATTTAATTATCATTATTAAGATAAAAGACACATGTGCATTTCTTACCAATTAACTTTCATTTCCCTAGATTTTATCTTCCCTTCCATTGGAAACCTACATTTTGTTAAAACAAGAAAGATATTGGCATATGAGCATAGCTGTGCAATATTGTTAAAGTAATTTTTATAATGTGTATTAAAAATTGTAAAGGTTGAATAAGGAGAGGAAATAGAAAAGTATTTTGTAAATGAGATTTTCAATCAAGCCATATTCATAAAAGTCTGACGTTCACCAAAAAATGGATCTCCAGGTGTGCGATTGGAACATTGGGTTAGCACTGGGGTTCTGGCTTTGAGTCCAACCAGGGGCAACATCTACATGGTGTTTGTATGTTCTCCCTGTGTTTGTGTGAGTTTCCTCCAGGCACTCTGGTTACCTCCCACATGCCAAAAATATACTGATAGGTAAATTGGCATACTGTAAAGCAACTGACCCTTGAGGGTATCAAGGATGAGAGCCTGTATAGCAGCCACTAGCTTTCCTACTCCACAATGCTTTCTGTGCTTTGAGTCCCTTGGTGGGAAAAGCGCATTACAAATGTTTGTCATTGTCACTGACCCGATCAGAGAGGGGAGACTTTATTCATGATGCAGGAATGGGAGCTGAATAGTAATAATAGATTTTTATTTATATAGTACCAACATATTCCACGGCACTTTACAGATCATAGGATTCATGTACAGACCAAATAAGACATAACAGAGTAATAAATCAATTCACACAATAGGAACGCTTCTTCTGACCCGACTGTAAAACAGAAGGCTGCTGTAAGAACTAGAGTTGGACTTACAGCTAAGTGAAACACGTACCACCTTCTTCTACAGTAATGTCAAATGACATTACTGTAGACTAAATTAAAACTAAAAAATATATATATATCTATATATACTGTATATATAGATATATATATCTTTATACACAAGTGGTACATATATTTGTGCATTTTGTGTAAACCCTTCTTCAAATGTAAAGTAACATTATTATAAATAATAATGTATAATTATGTTTATTTAGTTACATAAACAAGGGAAAATTCTGTAACAAAACACTCGTTCCACAAGCATATATGTGTAAAATGACAAGGCGAAAATAAGAGTATGAAAGTAACATATTAGTGAGGCATGTAACAAGAAAAATAATAATAGTGTGAGCGGCACAACCACAGGGAGTAAAGGAAAGAATGGCAATGTAGAAAGGAGTGTCAGTCATATATTAGATGTACTGACAAGAATCCTAAAGACAACAGTGATTGTAATATGCAATATACAGTCATGAGAAAAACAAAGTGCTTCCTCATTAAAATTTATAGTTTTACTTATTAGGACATAATAAAAAAAATACGGTCCTTATAAGGTCTTAACCCCTTAACACTCTGCGCCGTACTATTACTTTGTACTGAGCGTTTAGTTAATGCTCAGCACATTGTGTGTATTACATAGCCGGACCCGGTACCATCTGCAGGAGTCAGAAAAAGTCTAAAAAGTTTTAAAAAATCCTTTACAATTTAAAAAATAAATAATATAAACAAATAAAATAAACATTAGGTGTCCCTGTGTGCACATAAGCCCGCACTATCCAAAAATCAGTGCCACATCTGCCACATTGTGCTAACGTAGATGGAATGGGGATCAGGACAGGCGCCAGTCTGGCCATTTATTAAGGCTGGTGTACGATATGCCAGTCTTAATAAATCTGCCCCATTTGTCCAGAAGTTTTGCGGTTTATTCAGATACAACTTTGCAAACTTAAGTTATGTTGCCAACCTCAAACAAGCCATACTTGTTCAGTCTTTTCATAACCATACTATCAAGAACTGGAACATTTAACATGCTGAGCCCTGTAGAATCTTAGAAGTAGCTCTTTGTTTTTTTGTAGTTTCTCAGTGGATTGCATGGTCTGAATCTTCATATACTGTTAGCTTAGTAGCTGGAACGCAGCTATGATCTATCTAATGTTTCCCTTGTGAACCCTATAATGATAGTGCTGAGGAGGCTTCAGTAGTCTTTATTCCCTAGGCATACATTACATAAATCGTAGCTGCGTTCCAGCTACTAAACAAACATTCCTCTCTAAGAAGACTGCATGCTGCAACAGAACAAACTCCACTGTTGCTACAGTATGTGTAGCCTGTTGGAGCATGTAGGGAGGGAATAGCTCTCTTTTCCAACAGCCAGTCACACAGAAACTGTATTCAGTGTCACAAAGTGCTGGATACAGAAACCCCTTGACAATGAGCTCAGAGTGAATAGCCAGATCACTGCAGAATGTTAGTCAGAGGAAATACAACATGGAGAAAACCAAAAAAAAAAAAATGTATAAAACACGTCATTACTGTATTAGGAAAATTTTTTTTAGCCTGGCAATACCATTCAGTTAGTCAGGAAAAGTTTATAACTGGAGATGCACTTTACGTAGCGATATAATGTTTTTTCTCTATTTCTAATATCAGCTGATCATGTTATATTGTACACTACTACAACCTCAAAAAAAAAAAAATTCTACCAGACAGGATTATATAAGACCCATTCTATCTGGTCATAACACTGCTGAATAGGGATTAAAGAGGATCTCTCACCAAGTACAAGATACTAAATGCTACTAAAGATACTAAATCATTAAATGCTACTGATGTCGTGCTACTGATCAATTTGGTGTTTTTATTTTTAAATCCATCCACCCATTCAAAAGATACAACCCTTAGAACATTACATGTAAATGAGCGGTACTGTTTGCCAAGATAGGAATAACCCTATCATGTTGTACACATGTTGTATTGCAAGCCACAAATAGATTGCAAGCCACTGGTTGAAAGCCACCATATTAGAATACTGAATTTATGTTTATTTAAAGGGGTTGTGCCGTTAAGGACACTTATCCCCTATCCATAGGATAAGGAATAAGTGTTAGATCACTGAGGGTTCAACTGCTGGGTCCCACAGTGATGAGCAGAAAGGAGGACTGAGTTTTTCCCCTGCCTCCTCCTTGTAAATGGTGTGCTAGTGCACTTACATGAACGGCGATCCATTCACTACTATAGGGCTGCAGTACTGGAAGCTCCATAGCAGCGAATGGAGTATCGGTCACGCAAGCTCACTGGTGTTCCATTCACTCCTTTCAGTCCCCCATTCTCCTTAAAACTGAGACCCCCCCACCGGATCTGACACTTATTGCCTAACCTGTGAATGGGGGATGGCACAACCCCTTTAAAAATGCTGTCTATTGCCAATATTACCTAATGTTTACTCTGTTTTTATCTTTATTCAATGTATTAAGTATTTTCTTCTCACTGGTTCTGAGTTGCACATCTGAGAATTCTTTACATGTAGATATCAATATGACCTATGAATAAGAAATCAATATTATTAACTGGTAATTTTCTTAAAAATCTGATATATTCAGTGATACAAAATGATAACCCATAGGACTTTTTGCCCAGAGCAAAGATTCACTTTTTGGAACACTGTATTCTAAAAGTATTTTTTAAATTAGTATATTCAATTCTTTTTTTAGTTGTTTTGCAGGACATATAGGACTTTCGTACTGATCCAAATTAAAAATGACATATTTTTTTCTAATTTTTCTCAGTTTTATAAGTAGTTGGTTCAGTCAGTAATATTTGCGCCTAAATTAATTCTCTAATTCTCCCATGTATAGTTGTGTCAAATATTTGTCCATTTTATAATATTTATTGGCAAGAGTAAAGACCTTAACAGACCTTTTAATACAGATGTGAACAGAGCGTAAGACTGCAGGCCTCTTGTTAGTGAATTGAAAAGTAGTAAAGGTCCACAGCAGAGGTTTAAATGGAGAGGATTAACAAAAATAATGCTCAAAGGACCTAAATTTGGCCATTATTCTATAATATTAAAGGGGTTATCCGGGCCTAAGATATTGATTGCTGTTGCTTCTTCACTACTTACCAAGCACAGCGCCATATAGTGGCTGTGCTTGGTATTCCCCTTGATTGGGACTGAGCTGCAGCATGGCCGTGTGATCAATGGACATGAAGTCATTGTCTGAGAACTGGAGTGCAATAGAATAGTCCCAGATAACCCTTTTCATGCTGTTGGGATTAATTGACCAATTGTGTATGGGGGCCCCCGAAGTCTCTCGACAACAGATGTCAGAACAGATATAACTCATACAAATGGATTTCTACTTGCCCCATCCTTTTATTCTACATAAGATAAGCAACTGCAGAAGGTGTCTGGCAGCAGTGTACTCCCCTCTTCCCATTCAGAATATATGCACAGTTCAGAAGAGGTCGCTGTCAGCCAACGGTGCCCTAAACCAACAGTTATTTCCTGTAATGTGGGTACTCTGGGAAGGCCGTATTTCACATATACTGTACTGTATAATAAGCCGGATAGACTGCTAATGTTTGTGTCTCTTAAGTCACTTTATGCTATACTGTGTGAATTGCTGATAATTTCTGACGGGATAGCGTACAGTTAGTGACCTATCTGACAGCCAATAGCAGTGTCAGACAATGCAGAGCCGATGGAATGTGACAGCAGTGACACTCCTCCTACACTGGGAATATAAGTGTTGTAGGGCAAGGGTTCTTAGTCTATCCAGCCTATAGTACCTCTGTAATAGATTGCGCCTGTTGTTGTGCTCTCCTGTGGGCCTTTCCTCAGCCAATCTCTATTTAGTCTCCCCCTATTTATACCTGCTATGCCCCTAGCACAGTGGCTGAGCAATGTGTGTGTTGTGTACCATATGTGTATTCTGTTTTATTCAGGTATCTGTATGTCCTGTTTTGTAGTTCTTAGGCTTATCTGTGTGCATACATGCTGCTCAGTTGTTTTGTGAGAAAATCCTTGTCTGTCCTGTTTTATTCTAGTTCTGTTGTGTATGTTTATATATCCCTGCTACTTGTTGCCCTGTGCCTCCTGCTACCTGTGGCCCTGTGCCTCCTGCTACCTGTGGCCCTGTGCCTCCTGCTACCTGTGGCCCTGTGCCTCCTGCTACCTGTGGCTGTGTGCCTCCTGCTACCTGTGGCCCTGTGCCTCCTGCTACCTGTGGCCCTGTGCCTCCTGCTACCTGTGGCTGTGTGCCTCCTGCTACCTGTGGCTGTGTGCCTCCTGCTACCTGTGGCTGTGTGCCTCCTGCTACCTGTGGCTGTGTGCCTCCTGCTACTTGTTGCCCTGTGCCTCCTGCTACCTGTGGCTGTGTGCCTCCTGCTGCCTGTGGCCCTGTGCCTCCCATCACCTGTGGCCCTGTGCCTCCTGCTACCTGTGGCCCTGTGCCTCCTGCTACCTGTGCCTCCTGCTACCTTTGGCCCTGTGCCTCCTGCTACCTGTGGCCCTGTGCCTCCTGCTACCTGTGGCCCTGTGCCTCCTGCTACCTGTGGCTGTGTGCCTCCTGCTACCTGTGGCCCTGTGCCTCCTGCTACCTGTGGCCCTGTGCCTCCTGCTGCCTGTGGCCCTGTGCCTCCTGCTACCTGTGGCCCTGTGCCTCCTGCTGCCTGTGGCCCTGTGCCTCCTGCTGCCTGTGGCCCTGTGCCTCCTGCTACCTGTGGCCCTGTGCCTCCTGCTACCTGTGGCTGTGTGCCTCCTGCTACTTGTTGCCCTGTGCCTCCTGCTACCTGTGGCTGTGTGCCTCCTGCTACCTGTGGCTGTGTGCCTCCTGCTACTTGTTGCCCTGTGCCTCCTGCTACTTGTTGCCCTGTGCCTCCTGCTACCTGTGGTTGTGTGCCTTCGGCTACCTGTGGCCCTGTGCCTCCTGCTACCTGTGGTTGTGTGCCTTCGGCTACCTGTGGCTGTGTGCCTCCTGCTACTTGTTGCCCTGTGCCTCCTGCTACCTGTGGCCCTGTGCCTCCTGCTACCTGTGGTTGTGTGCCTTCGGCTACCTGTGGCCCTGTGCCTCCTGCTACCTGTGGCTGTGTGCCTTCGGCTACTTGTGGCTGTGTGCCTTTGGATACTTATGGCTGTGTGCCTCCTGCTACCTGTGGCTGTGTGCCTCCTGCTACCTGTGGCTGTGTGCCTCCTGCTACTTGTGGCTGTGTGCCTCCTGCTACCTGTGGCTGTGTGCCTCCTGCTACCTGTGGCTGTGTGCCTCCTGCTACTTGTTGCCCTGTGCCTCCTGCTACTTGTGGCCCTGTGCCTCCTGCTACTTGTGGCCCTGTGCCTCCTGCTACCTGTGACCCTGTGCCTCCTGCTACCTGTGGCCCTGTGCCTCCTGCTACCTGTGGCCCTGTGCCTCCTGCTACCTGTGGCCCTGTGCCTCCTGCTACCTGTGCCTCCTGCTACTTGTTGCCCTGTGCCTCCTGCTACTTGTTGCCCTGTGCCTCCTGCTACCTGTGGCCCTGTGCCTCCTGCTACCTGTGGCTGTGTGCCTCCTGCTACCTGTGGCCCTGTGCCTCCTGCTACTTGTTGCCCTGAGCCTCCTGCTACTTGTTGCCCTGTGCCTCCTGCTACCTGTGGCCCTGTGCCTCCTGCTACCTGTGGCTGTGTGCCTCCTGCTACCTGTGGCTGTGTGCCTCCTGCTACTTGTGGCCCTGTGCCTCCTGCTACCTGTGGCCCTGTGCCTCCTGCTACCTGTGGCTGTGTGCCTCCTTCTACTTGTTGCCCTGTGCCTCCTGCTACCTGTGGCCCTGTGCCTCCTGCTACTTGTTGCCCTGTGCCTCCTGCTACCTGTGGCTGTGTGCCTTCGGCTACTTGTGGCTGTGTGCCTTCGGCTACTTGTGGCTGTGTGCCTCCTGCTACCAGTGTCCCATTTCATCACTGTCTCATTTTAGCCTGTTCACCTGTCTGTCCTATTTTTAGTCTCAGTCTACATTCTGTGTTTTTTATCCTATTTCTGTGGTGCTCTGTGCCACAGTTTAGCCTGGTCAGCTGCTATCAAATCGGGACCTCCTCAGGAGGTAGCAACCTGGAAAACTCCCAGCAACAAAGACCAAATCCCCATGTGGGTGTTAAAGGATGTAAACCAGGGAGTCTGTTGGAATTAACACCCTTAGATGTGGCCTCAAGCCAAACCAGTTTGACAGCACAGAAGGTCCACAATCTGCTGCCTCTGACAACCTCCAGGTATATGTGAAGCATGGCCAGCTTGGAGCACCCACATTATAGTAAATAGCCACTGTTGCTGGCTTGTAGTGTCTTGGCAGTGCGAACAAGTTCACGTCCTTTGATTGGGTTGACTTTTGGTTTCGGTCATTATACGATTAATTGTCCAGCCCTAAGTATTGTATATTAATATGTATAGTACTACAAAATGTAACTACATTCTAATGGTTATCGCCCAGAATGTTTTCCATGTACAGTGGTAGAAGAGCTTAAATTTTTCCTAACAGGATAAGATATTGCAAATAAACTTACCAGGTCCATCAATGTTTCCTTCCCTTGAATAGTGTTGAACAGTTTAGCTGTCTCAAAGGCAATATAATACAATGCCATCAGTTTACCATTTTCTAGAAAGACAAAGAAAGACTGTTAAATATCAGTATGAAAAACATTATCTTCTTGTACTTTACATTGCTGAGAAGTTTTTGTTTCTGGTAACAGCACATATTGTATAACTCCTGTGGTATGGCTAACCACATGGGACCCACAGCAGCCAATTTTTGCACAATGTTCAGGAATGACCTCAATTTTACCTGCAACCATTAGCTGCCACATATGAGCAGCGTTTCTGCTGCATGCAGTTAGTGACACTGTGACAGCTCTTTGTATGTTACCCTTAATATATTTTCTATTACTGAACACAAAAAAGCAGTAATAGATTTATTAGCATAGTCTATTTAGTCTAAAGTTATCGATGATCTATCCTTACTATAGGTCATGAATATGAGATCAATGGGGTTTGTCACCCAGGATTCCCATCAATCAGCTGCTCACAGGGGGTGAATCTAACACATGATATTGAGCCAGAAGCTCTATTCTATTTGTAGTGGCCTAGCCAAGTGTGAAGAATATCGCCTCGCCCAGCCGCCTGGCACGCCTGCGATCAAACTTCTTTCTTAACCTCCCACTCACACACCGTGAGTAGACCGGGTCATAGGATAAAAACGAAACGAGCGATATAAATTTTATATGTTTAATAACCCAAGTGGGTCGGTATGAATTAATAGCATATGCAGAAATATACAATATTAATATGATCAAGCATAAACCTACAAGCAAATAGCGATGATACAATACAAAACAAAATAAAAGGGAAATAAAAGTTTAGAAAAGATACCTGAGCACACAGCTTTGTCCTAGCTGTCTCTCTTCCATGCTCAACACAATAGACTTGTAGTCCGTTTCTCTAGGCCACAGCAGAGTTTTGGGCCTAGGGCGCAAGCTTAAGCAAGTTGCATAAAACAATCCTTCTACATGCTGTCCAGAACTAGGCCCTCAAAGCATTCCTCAGTAGGGCAGGCCCTCTCATCTTCTCCCAGATCAGAGCTCCTTACTGCCTCTTTGCTGAATGACCCTAGAATCCAGGTCTACCCACAGCAAATGGCTAGTGCTCCACCCACCCCTTGCTCCCAGGCAGCCCCCCTTCTCCCACCTTTGCAGAACCCTCGGAGAGAAGGGTGAAGTTAAGGCTTGCTATCCTCCATCCCATCTGGCCAGGGATAATAAAAGTGCCTGGCTATAGCAAGCCATCTCCAATGAACACACATAAAACCAGTGAAGCGTATTGTCCAGCAATGTGGACTCAACTAAAGCACCGCATTCCAAGTGGGGGAAGGACTGACCTAAGCAAGTAAAACACACTTCCAAGAAAGATATAAAACTGAGGGTCGGTTCATCACACCAAGTAACTGCAGCTCAGCTCCCATTCATGTGAATAGGGCCCAGGCTACTGTAAACTGGCGTGCTACTACACAGAGAATGTGCTTCAGGATAGATTTAGTTTAAAGATCTAGATTATTCATGGCTGTCAGCAACAATCATGTGAAATAATAAAGTAAGCTAGAAATAACATTAGAAAGGCTAGAGTGATGGCCGAAGAGTCGAAGTGTTTTATTCCTTACTTTGACTGGTCACGTCCACATATGTGCGTCACAAGATGACCACCTTTTTAAAACAGCATGATTTCATTATTATTTTGTCACAAGACATCCCAATATGTGTCTATATGAGGCCATCCATTGGTTGTGTTGTAGGCTGCAGTCAATCAAGGGTTCTGCTAGCATGTTGCAATATTTTATTGAATTGATTTTATGAGAAATTGGAGCCTTAAGGCAAATTTGAACTAAGGTTATGGACACATCTTACATATAGTTACCTGTAGGCTTAAAATTGATTTCTTCATCCATTCTTATTAATCCAACTGATGACAGATCATTCAGATTTCTTAAACAAAGCTCTGTTATAAAACAAAATGTCCACTCTATCACCCAACATAAATATGAAGGGTTAACATGCAGTGAAGTGCAAAATCAAATTATTCAACTTTTTATATTTAATTACAATATTATTATTATTATTATTAAATTAATTAATAGATTTATTTATTTTGCAATTAATAAACAATGGTGGAGGCTAGAGAAAAAATTCCAACTGCACCAGAATCAGTGGAGCGGCGCCTATTAACAGATTCTAAGAACTGGAGCTGGTGGAGGTGGTGAAAGGTCCTCTTTAAGTGTATATATATACAAAAGTACAAATATGCATTGTGTAGATATAAGTAACGATACATAAGTATAAGAATAGATAAACATATAAAGTAATAAGACCACTTAGTGTACCCTGCAGTTTAGCTTCAATTCCTATTTTATCCAATCCTTGTGGGAAACCTAAAAAAAATACAAAAGGTCTGTAAGATTAAGTCTGCCTTAAAGTCATTAATTAAACACAATAAAATGTAATGATGAATTATAACTTAAAAAGTACATTATATTCAAAATTGAAGAAAATCCTAAATTAGCAGTTATTGAAACTGACTATTATCTCTTTCCTAATATTATCAATGACAAACTAAACCAAGACTAGCAATGTATCTGGATACCAGCAAATATGCCTGACCTTCACATCGGATAATGATTATACTTATTACAGTCTTACATAGAAATATATTTAGTTGTTTTCTTTATTTGATTATTTGAACAAGTGTAAAAAAATGTAATGTTCCTGAATTTCCTTATTACGCTATATAAGCCATGAAAATGAAGTCATACCATAGTGAGAAGGATTCTTCAATGCTCTGATGTACAAGAAAGTTGATCTTATCCACTCTAAAGCAATGTTAACATCAGTTATAGTATGCAAAGTTATTTCTGCATTCAGGTGTTCCACGAGATGTCTGTGCAGGCTGTGAAATACGAAACAAACATGACTGAACCAATACACAGTTTACAAAACTGATACAGTACCTGTCCTTTCTGGTGACTTTTCAGGATAAACTGCCATGGGTGCACATGAGGAGTAACACTATTTATGGTCATTTGATAAGTTTTTAGCAGGTTCCCCTTCTGCATGCTGTATCTGAGTAAGTAGGTAGAGTCTAGCTGGCATTCACTGTACACCATTGGTGGGGGGAGGACACATTAATCAAGTCTCTGCCACATATTTTCTTCTATTTCTGCCCTTTTATGTTGTAAGTTTTATGTTGTGTATGCATGATAGCTCATGTGTTTTTGCTTATTTTGAAGGCTTTTCCAAAGCCTTGTTAGTTTGGGAAAGTGCCAATGCACTTGATTCTAATTTGCTTTTTCACGGAAATGGTGCATCTTCTGGACTATTCAAAGGTATGATGGTACCCAATATAATGTTTCCTACAATACACTGCGGTTCGTTTGATATGAAGTTTCCTGGCGACAGATTAAAAGGCCTAAAGAATTTCAGTGACAGGATGCAGTTGTGACATTTCCTGGTGACCTCCTTTAACACAGATGTTTTATATTGGCTTACGCAATTACATACATTTATTTCTGGCTGAATTTACTGTTCTTTTTTTGTTCTTTCCCACGGGTTTATATATATTTTTGGCTATCCTATGATGCAGACAACAATCAAAATATTATCCAGGATGATAACTGACCTGCTTTCAATAGTATCCACTCCATCCAGCATCTGTACATACTTCTCCTTAGTACTTAACCTTGTCATGATTACTGCTGTGGCTGTTGTATCAAACTGGTGGCACACAGTATAAGAATAAGTATTATTCTGAACTATGTATAATAATAATACTACAGATACAGTTGGTAATACTTTTTAACTTACCACTGTTTTAAATTTATTAAATATATCTACAATAAATGTATAAGGCTAAGGCCCCACGAAGTGAGCCACAGCTGAAACACGCTGCAGAAAAGACAGCGGCAGAAATGCATTACGTTTTTTTTCCGCAGCATTTTATTCTGTGGACTTTCTGCTTCTATTATACCTATATGGAAAATACCAGAGTTTCCGTAGGCATAATTGATATGCTGCGATTTACAAAAATGCGAAGCATTTCCGGTGATTTTTTTCTGCAATGTGTGGATGGGATTAGCCAGAATCCCATCCACTTTGTAGGTGCAAAATGCTGCGTGTTCGCAGCATGGGGCCCCGGCCTAATTCTGTTATTAGAGGAACATTTACAACTCTAAGAAAACCCTATAAAATATCTTGAGATGGATTTTTTTAGGGGTGTGTCTTTAGTGGTGTTTAGGTCTTTTTGGTTTAAGGCAGATGTAATAATTTTTAGCGTAAAACTAAAGCCTTATGCACATGACTGTGCCATCCTTGGAAAATGGATGCTTTGGTTCGTTTAATGGCTTATTCATACGCCGTGTGACAGCCATTTTTTGAACTTCCATTACACGGCCTATTTAAATCCCTCAAAGGTCTATTCACATGTCTACTTTTATGTCTGTCAAAACGGACAAAGACAAAGCATGGCAGTTTTCCAGACGGCTGTGAAAACGGTCCATCAAAAAAATGGACATGTGAATAGACTCAGACATTCATCATTGCGTGAATAAGGCCTGAAGCAAAAAATGTCAAACTTTTATAACAAGTTTTTATCAGAATGAAACATTAGCTACTAAAATAGGATTCCTGGATTATGTGTTCAGAGAGCAGACATGAAACAAAGGAGGTAGAATTCCAGTATGGCAAACCTACTCACCTGAGGTCTTCCAGCCCTGCCAATCATCTGCAGAATGTCCGTCTCACTGTATTCCTGAAACATTCCTGCTGCATAATGCAAGGTTGATTTTATGATTACCAGATGAGCTGGGAGGTTAACACCCATAGCCAGAGTGCTAGTGGTAACTAAGGAAACAATAAAAAGCAAAAATAGCTCTTAACAAACCATCAGGGTAAATTCACACAGCAGATTTTGCAGTGGGACCCACCAAGCAAAAGCCAATATAGAAATCTTCCTGTTAGCAGCAGATAGATTTCCTACTGCCATTCACTTCAATGGAAGGTTCAGGCAGAATCCACCTAAATATAGAGCCGCATGCT
The DNA here is from genome assembly GCA_947044405.1 of Leptodactylus fallax. Classification (NCBI taxonomy): domain Eukaryota; kingdom Metazoa; phylum Chordata; class Amphibia; order Anura; family Leptodactylidae; genus Leptodactylus; species Leptodactylus fallax. The sequence continues at coordinate 1,075,774 of CAMRHE010000049.1, forward strand.
TATTTTTTCTGTTAGCTGATTTTCCCAGGTAGCGTAAAATAAAGCATTTGCCTCCCATTGAGATGAATGGGTGGTAGAATTTCTGTGGTGGAAGCTGCCTCAAAAATTCCACCGTGTGAATTTTCCCTAATTTGACAATCTTTGCATTAAAAATAATAAATAACAAGGCATAATCAGTACTAGATTTACATCTTGTAGGCTTAAAGACTGTTTGGCACCTCATTTATATCAAATGATCGGGAGAACAAATACATTTTCCTTGTTCCCATTCACTGCCCAGTGTACATGACAGCCATCAGCTAACACGCATGCAAACGCTCAGTTACTGGCTGACCTCACAGTTTATTTGGGCATATAAACCATTTGTTGTCGGCAGCATGTTTCCCCATGTAGACAGGGATGTGCTGCAGACAATAATGAAACTGTATATTAGAATGATTGAATTAACAATGGTTCTGTCACAAACACAGTTATTGCTCCATGTAAATGTGCTCATCGACTTGCTATATTGTTGACTGGGTTTGTTACCAGCAGAAAACCCCCCCACTATAAATAGATCTTCAGACATTACCAATTAGGTGGGTCACATCTTAAGTTACATAGGTTAAATGTTTGTCTTCTCTACAAAATAAAGCAGTACATTGTCCAACATCTAGTACCCTCTACCAATCTTTTCCCTGCACAGCACAATAACTGCCTAAATAACAAATAAATACATGCAGTTTAAAAAAAGAATGCACACTGTTTCACTGTCTCCGGATAGGTCAGCATTAAAAGATCAGTGGGGGTCCAACAACTGTGACCCTTTAGATCTGCTGTTCTGAAGGGGCCGTGGCACTCATGAGAGAGCTGTGACCTCATCACATTTTGTTTGCTTCATAGTGGCCATGCAATGTAATTACAGCCTCATCCCGCTCACACTTATGGAACAAGGCTGTAATTACATTACATAGCCACTATGAAGCAATGTGTGATATAAGCAGTGAAGAGGTTGTGGCATGCTCAAGGGTGCCACGGCCCCTTCAAAAAGCTGACCAGTGGGGGTCAGGGTATTGGACAATCCTGGAGATAGGTCATCAATAAAAAAAAAAAATAACTGGACAAGCCCTTTAAAGAGGACCTTTCACCACCTCCACCAACTACAGTTCTTTGTACTCCACTGATTCCAATGCAGTTGGAATTTTTTCTCTAGCCCTTACCTACACCTCACTGTTCCCAAGCTATCATCTTGATTAGTTTTGGTACTGAATATGCTATTTAGGTTCTCTACTGCCAAGGGCCAGTCTCAGACAATATCTGCTCCAGCCCAGGACCACCCACATGACAATAAAGAGCCTAGTTAGCAGCACCAATTACTCAGGAATGGTGAGGGCTACAGAAAAAATTCTTTAAATTTTTAACCTATGCATAAAAATGTATTATAAATATATGTATAGTTTCACAATATCTAGAAAAATAATCTTGTTCAAGTGTATAGAATGAACATACATAGCACTGGTAAATCTCCGGCTGTGAAGGTCGCTTCAATTATTTTCCTATCTGATACATCCATACCAGCATGGTGATATCCTACACCATACAGCACAAGTTCTGCAATGATATGGGTAGATTAAACCACTGCAATATTTATTATATTCCGACTTCCAGGTATAGTTAGAAGTAGCAGACTGCCAGTCTCAATAGCATTAGAATCAGAAACCTACCTCGCAGTTTTGCATCTTTTACACCATTAGCAGTCTTCACAAGTCTAGCAAAATTGGAAGCACAGAAGAAAATTTAAAGCAGCAAATGAAATAAATAAACTTGCTTCATTTAATACGTATTGGACGTAAAGTCTACATTTTTGTAATATATCTTTATGTTGCTATCATTTATTTTCAGTTTGTTTTTACTCCTTAACTGAAGGAAATATCTCCTGTTGATATCTACACAAGTCTGATAGGTCTCCTGCATATGTCTGTAACGTGCTTGGATTTTCTGGACCATTTTACAGGCGAAAATCTTATGATACAAACCACAAACTCCTCAGCGTCCCATAAATATAAACACAACCAAAAAGAAAATGTTTATGGAAACTCCTCATATAGAAAAAAGAGTATTAAATGTATAAATGTAAAATACAATTAGTATCAATACATAATACAGTCATATGAAAAAGTTTGGGCACCCCTATTAATCTTAATCATTTTTAGTTCTAAATATTTGGGTGTTTGCAACAGCCATTTCAATTTGATATATCTAATAACTGATGGACACAGTAATATTTCAGGATTGAAATGAGGTTTATTGTACTAACAGAAAATCTGCAATATGCATTAAACCAAAATTTGACCGGTGCAAAAGTATGGGCACCTCAACAGAAAAGTGACATTAATATTTAGTAGATCCTCCTTTTGCAAAAATAACAGCCTCTAGTCGCTTCCTGTAGCTTTTAATCAGTTCCTGGATCCTGGATGAAGGTATTTTTGACCATTCCTCTTTACAAAACAATTCCAGTTCAGTTAAGTTTGATGGTCGCCGAGCATGGACAGCCCGCTTCAAATTATCCCACAGATGTTCAATGATATTCAGGTCTGGGGACTGGGATGGCCATTCCAGAACATTGTAATTGTTCCTCTGCATGAATGCCTGAGTAGATTTGGAGCTGTGTTTTGGATCATTGTCTTGCTGAAATATCCATCCCCGGCGTAACTTCAAATTCGTCACTAATTCTTGTACATTATTCTCAAGAATCTGCTGATACCGAGTTGAATCCATGCGACCCTCAACTTTAACAAGATTCCCGGTGCCGGCATTGGCCACACAGCCCCAAAGCATGATGGAACCTCCACCAAATTTTACAGTGGGTAGCAAGTGTTTTTCTTGGAATGCTGTGTTTTTTTGACGCCATGCATAACGCCTTTTTGTATGACCAAACAATTCAATCTTTGTTTCATCAGTCCACAGGACCTTCTTCCAAAATGAAGCTGGCTTGTCCAAATGTGCTTTTGCATACCTCAGGCGACTCTGTTTGTGGCGTGCTTTCAGAAACGGCTTCTTTCGCATCACTCTCCCATACAGCTTCTCCTTGTGCAAAGTGTGCTGTATTGTTGACCGATGCACAGTGACACCATCTGCAGCAAGATGATGCTGCAGCTCTTTGGAGGTGGTCTGTGGATTGTCCTTGATTGTTCTCACCATTCTTCTTTTCTGCCTTTCTGATATTTTTCTTGGCCTGCCACTTCTGGGCTTAACAAGAACTGTCCCTGTGGTCTTCCATTTCCTTACTGTGTTCCTCACAGTGGAAACTGACAGGTTAAATCTCTGAGACAACTTTTTGTATCCTTACCCTGAACAACTATGTTGAACAATCTTTGTTTTCAGATCATTTGAGAGTTGTTTTGAGGAGCCCATGATGCCACTCTTCAGAGGAGATTCAAATAGGAGAACAACTTGCAATTGGCCACCTTAAATACCTTTTCTCATGATTGGATACACCTGGCTATGAAGTTCAAAGCTCAGTGAGGTTACAAAACCAATTTTGTGCTTCAGTAAGTCAGTAAAAAGTAGTTAGGAGTATTCAAATCAATAAAATGATAAGGGTACCCAAATTTTTGCGCCGGTCAAATTTTGGTTTAATGCATATTGCACATTTTCTGTTAGTACAATAAACCTCATTTCAATCCTGAAATATTACTGTGTCCATCAGTTATTAGATATATCAAATTGAAATGGCTGTTGCAAACACCCAAATATTTAGAACTAAAAATGATTAAGATTAATAGGGGTGCCTAAACTTTTTCATATGACTGTATATACATAGATAGTAACAAAGAGATTTGTACGAACAAACACGCTGATAAAGACAGCATATATGACACAGAAAACCCTCACCCCCCCGAGTGACAATGTAATATGGCCTATCAATAATAAACTCTTAAATAGGACATAAAAGAGTCGAACACTCACCTATGTCCCATAGCGCTAATACACAAATGTAAAAATCAGCAAATACTATAATATAAAACAAATCCCCAAACCTTAATAAAGGACTAAAGGATAACAAGCAGCCATATATCCAAAAGGCTCAAACAATAATAGTGAGACTTGTAGCTATCGTTGTAACAAAGACAATAATTACACACTAGGACAACATAAATAAACAGCTGCCCCAATACACTAATAAAGCAGCTATATATCATATGAACTGAAGCAACGTATAAAGCATTAATGACTATATATCGTCCCACAATTAAATATCTTAAGATCATGGATCTAATGCAAATGCATATACATACCAGATGCCATGATGGCACAATCAAAGGTTCCACATACAAAATGTAATGTGAGGAGGGAATGGCACCACACACCCGATGCGCGTTTTGCCACAAAATGGCATTGTCAGGATTACAGGATGACCTGAGTTTACCGCATCATAAATCCTTATGATGTTGTCATTTGACTTATCTGACCCAGGGTTGGGATGGAATTTGTGAACATGATAGATGATACAAGTTATGGTTCATTAATACCACAAAATGTTTTGCAGCTTCACTCATTAGCACATGGATACTCAATGCAGTAATTGAGTATAAGGATAGGTCATCAATATTTTAGTCCAACAAAACCCCTTTAAATATTAGGCAATATGACCCATTCCTAGTATACAGTGTACCAGAAAAGTAACATAGCCGCTCTAAGCTAGTGACCAAAGGAGCAGCTCATTTGGGGCACAAGGAAGAGCAGTACAGTACATGTAGTACCATATAATAATAAGCTGGACTGGGCAGATCATATGGAGGCCCTGTACAGGAAGGGCCACAGCAGGCTCTACCTGCTTAGGAGGCTGAGAGCCTTTGGAATCCAGGGGGCACTTCTTAGAACTTTCTTCAACTCGGTGGTGGCATCAGCCATCTTCTTTGGAGTGGCCTGCTGGGGGAGCAGTATATCAACCAGGGACAGAAATAAACTTGACAAGCTGATTAGAAGGGCCAGCTCTGTCCTGGGGAGCCCACTGGACCCAGTGCAGGTGGTGGGTGACAGAAGGATACTGTCCGTGGTGAGCTCCATGCAGAAGAAGAAGTCCCATCCCATGCATGAGACTGTGATTGCGCTGAGCAGTACTGTCAGTGACCGAGTGCTCCACCCTAGGTGTGAGAAGGAGCGCTATCGGAAGTCTTTCCTCCCCACCGCGGTTAGGCTGTACAACCAACACCGACCTAAGCGGAGATCATTACATACAGAGAACTGAAATATCTCTCTGCCTGTTATATCCCCCCCCCCCCCACCTCTGCTACTTCCTATCTGTCTGTCTGCTATTAATGTAATGCCTCTCACCTTGGAACATTCCTGTACATGTTGTATTTGTATTTGTATCTGCTTATCTTATCTTATCTTTGCTGCTGTAACACACTGAATTTCCCCATTGTGGGACTATTAAAGGACTATTATTATTATTATTATTATATTGTACTGTAGAGAGGCGCTGCTAGACAGTCAATCAATGCATGCATTTCAGTAACATAGCTGTTTTACCAGTGAATTGCCCGTGATGATTTGTCAGTCACACAATAGCACACTGCAAATATTGTAACCTGAACCCTTTGTAGCTTGGGGGTAATTGTGGCCTAAGTTTGGAAAGTAAAAGCAAACAAAAATAATGTAAAAATGCTCGAGGCTGTTTATAGATATTAATGAAAGACCTCAATCCAATGAGTGTATTATGCTTGTGCTTAAGGCCACGGCCCCACGTAACGAGCCGCAGCCAAAAAGCGCTGCAGAAAACAGTGATTTTCACAGAAAGTCCGCAGAATTTTCCTCTGCGGATTTTCTTCCTCTATTATACCTATACAGAAAATGCCAGCGTTGTCGAAGGTAACGACTGTTTTTGAAACGCAGCGTCTCCGCTGCAGATATTTTTGTGCAATGTGTGGATGGGATTAGCCAATGTGTGGATGGGATTGCAGCAAAATCACAGCGTTTACGCTACATGGGGCCCCCGACCTAAATGTTTGTTTTCTGAATGTAATATCCATATTCCCCTGATGTTACATGTATGGGGCTTCAAGCCTGATTTCATAGACTCAGAGGGGATGCTAAATGTAGAATACAAACATCTAACTGGGCTCAATACAGTGTTTTCAATGAGGCTCAACTTATTTATACAATAACACAGAGGTGACACTTAGTAAAGGCATTCATTGGTTAACAGGATGTAACAAATTGAGCTATGCCTCATAATCTGAATTTTTTCTGCCATTAAGAAATAGACTAGTATTTTCTACTAATAATTCAGTAAAAACACACCTGCTTTTATGTTCAACGCTCAAGATAAAACTGGCATCTTTTGCAAGTACAGAAGCTGCTTGTTGAACGCCTTTCCTTGTGGCACAAAACTATGATTAAAAAAAACTGATTTGAAAGATATCCTAAGAGAGACAAGGGCACATGCAAACAAATGCCAGGTTTACACTTACAACAAGCGTAGGCTTCTGATCTGAATAGGTCTGTATAACACCGGCTATCTTATAGTTAAGGTTTAGGTCAAATTTGAATTCAGTTTGGTTATTGCTGCTAGGAAATCCCAGGACTACTTTTCGGAGTTTGACTGGTCGATGAGATTCATCCATTCTCATACATATGGCAGGATTCGTTCCATCTGAAAGCCAGTCTGCAATCTAAAATGCAAAGTATTACATATGGTAAATCCTTTATTTGTACATAGAAAGTGAAGCCCTTTCCTGGATGAATTTTATTATCATTTGTCATGCTTCTAATTATACATTTACTATTAATAGAGGAGTCATTGTGTTATAAAGAGGGAATGTTCCCATACTATGGTTTAATGGTAAGGTATCAAAATACTGAGCCAGAAATGTGCAAAAATTCTTCTGCAGCTTATGCCATGTACGGACAAAAACTTCGGTGCATTACAGTAAACTTAGATATTTCTGTGATGTAAACATCCTGACGTTGGGGCAAGTTTACTTATCAAAACGCACTACAATTCTAACCTCTAGCCAGAAAAAATAGATTTTACTAAGTCTAGTCTAAGGCCTTATTCACATGGCCGTGTGGTTTTTCACGGACCTAATGTCCATAAAAAATGGCTGTGTCTTTCCCTGCAAGTCCACAGACAGCGCTTATTCACATGGCAGTGAATAATGGTCATGCAACGTCTGTTTTTAAAACGACCATCACATGACCATTATAGAACCTATGAATTTCAATGGGTCTGTTCACATGGGTCTATGTCTGTTTTGATGGAAAAAAATAGTGTATGTCAGTTTTTTTGACAGCCCGTTTTTCACGTAAATATACACATTGAATTCAATTTGTTCTCAAAATGGCTGTGAGACAGACGTAGCAAAAATGGCCCTTAAGTTGCTTATGCTTGTCATGGGAACTATTTGGTTAGTAGGTGTAAAGAAGTAAAGAAGTGCTGTCAATTTGTATCTATTTAGGAGACTTCATTGGATCCCTCACAGACTTGAAACTATTGATGTATATGTGCAAATGGACAAAAACAGGACCTCTGTGAAAACGGAGAGTAAAAATCACAGACATGTGACTAGTCTCATAGCAAGGTACTAACTGTAATTCAGCTTTCTAATGTCCAATAAAAATATGAGATATGAGATTCACATTTATGTACATAGAGCTCAATGCAGGAGCTCTTTTTGTTCCCTTAAAAGATCAGCCACTCACCTTTCCGCCCCTTCAGTTTTAAATGTTCAATAATCTTACAAATCAACTTATTGAGAATGGTGCTGAATTCCATAAATGCTTAAAGGGGTTAATCTGGATTAGAAAACATGGCTGCATTCTTCTGCTCAGGAAGTGAAATCACGCCTATTGGTCACATGGCAATACTACAGTTCAGTAGCATTCAAATGTCATTTCCAGAGAAGACGAAAGCAGCGACGTTTTCTAATCCTGGACAAGCCCTTTAAACAATGCATAAAACATACAAACTTTTTCAGTGTTAAACATTTATGGTGAATACGACTTACATCATCTGCATTTGGAATTGTTGCTGAAACTGCCACAAATCGCATGGGTAGAACCTGTTGAGTATTTTTAGCTGCACGAGAAAGGGAGGCGTGCATTGTTTTCATTCTGCTGACAACAACTTCAAGAGTTGCTCCTCGGCTTTCATCTTTCACTGTGTGAACCTATAAAGAGAGTAGCACATTGATGTGATTATGTACATCTACTATATATTTCAAGAATAATTATTTTCTAACTTAAAGACCAAAACATATTTCTATGCATCTATGACTTTGGATGCTGTCCCCCATTCATTTCAGTAAACCTAGGTGCTCCTAAACATCTGGGTCTTCTGGACTTGCAGACAATTAAAATAGCGACTGTGCTGCTATACACACTGGCCAGAGTGTCAGTTGTAGTTTATTGTTCATGATGGGGATGTATGACAGGGGTATAACCATATGTGACATTGCCAGAGAAGCAGTGGCCTGACAGTAAAGGAAACAAGTAGCAAAGAGAGAGGAGCTGCTGCTAGGAAGATGTCAGGCCCAGTAGACCAGAGGTATGGCCCTTGGAGAGGGACACATTACAGCCTGGCGACAGAGTATCGAGAGGATGTTAAAGCTCATCTATAGTGTGTGCTAGACATTAATATATACTGTAATTACCTCATCTATAAGAAAGAGACGTACAAGCTGGACCAAAGTATTGTCCCGCCACTTCCTGGTCATACTATCCCATTTCTCCTGGAGGAAATATACAAATCACTTATGTCATTTACATACTACAGAAACATCAAACTACAGTTGGTTAACACAAAATAATTTTAGAAGATGTATGCTGTGCAATACTGAGAGACTTGGATAGACAGAACTGCTGGCTTTCAGCTAGTTACACATCTCAATTTACATAGACTTGTCCAGACTGCATGAGTTTCTGCAGCTCCTGAAACAGACATTTTTTTTTTTTTAGAAATTTTGCAGAGAACACAGGGGTTAGTGTCTTCCTAATCCATTCTATATTCAACTGATGGAGAAGAGGGTCAGAGCTTAGCAGTCATGGTCTACTACTGTACACAGAGCAATGGGAAAAGGTTCCTTTGGCAGCCAGTTGCCTACAAAGGCTTAAGAAAAATGTCTGATTTTCAGAGTTATAGAAATCTTTATATACTGGATTTCTCACAGTTTTTATACCAATAAGAGACAGAATAGGATTAAATGAGAGGAGGAATTGTTGGGATTTCTGTCTATAAGTGTTCCCTCTTTATTCCTTTATTCATCTATGCCAGTGTCACACCTCAGGTATACTCACAGGGGTTGTCATTATAATGTGGGCATGCTGAATCTCAAACAAATCCTCCACCTCGGTGTCTCCAGTCAGCTCCTTACACAGTAGTCCAACTGGTTCAAATTTTTCTTTCCAGTCTTCAAATCTTTGGCCACATAAAGCTTTTATAGGAGCCACTAAAATAAAATACACATTATATGGACAGTACACATACATGCACATACATGATCTTTTCATAATACTATCACATTGGTATCATTTCCACTGCCAACAGTTGTCTAATTTACACAATCCTCAATACATTCTCTAGGATCTCTGCTCTAACAGAATACGTTATGTAAAGATTTAAAGAGAATCCGTTGGCTCTTTTTGGGAGCCATGTGGAGACGTGGAACATTGCTGATCTCCTAGAACATTTCAGAATTTCAATTGGAATCTGAGACAAAATAGGATCAATAGAAACATAATATTTAGGCTAGATTTTAGTGGAATGCACTCAGATGACATCCGAGTGTCATCCAAGTGCTATCCGTCCACACTGACTACAATGGCGGGGGGGGGGATCTGTGTTCTGATGCCACAGATCAGGATAGGCCCTGCTTTATAATCATCAGAATGGAACGGAGCATTGGAGTCCTCCCCCTCTTCGGGATATCTTCGGCCTGCACACTTGGTCGTGTGCATGAGGAGAATGTGCTGTGTATTTTTAGTATTTATTTTTTGTGCATTTCTATGCTTAGTGTTTTTTTAAATGTAAAGAAATACTTTTTAAGTTGAAAGATTATAACACCTATAATCTCCTAGACATAACTGTACATATTTTAAAGATTGTATTTTCCTTTCTTTCAACGTTTATTTGTAACATATTACTTATCCTCTTCTGATAAGGAAAAATAACTTCACACACGGCCATGCCATACCTGCATAAATAAACTAGCAATAATATTACGATGAACCTATATATTACTCTTTTTTTTCCAGTCTATTTCTATTTTGTTTCAAAGAGGAAAACTAAACAAAATGGCACTAAAAAACAGTAATCTGTACATCTGTAAAAAGGACCAATAGCTATAAGAACAATATGTACGCATATATTTTATTGAATATAGTAAGGGAGGTGGGGATAGAGAAAAGAAAAGGCAGGATGATTTGGGAAGAGGGCATCAGAAAACCCTAACATTATGTCCTACAGAGCGGGTGAGAAATGACAGGAAGTCAACAACAAAGTAGTACTAAGTAAAATGAAACTCTAAAGGGAGATGATTTAACATTAGAGTCCTCTAATTCCCAAGTGGTTTGTACACAGTAGTAGTGGAGTTTTGACTAAGTCCTTCAAAAGAGGGGAGATATGTAGGAAAAGTGACCACCCAACAATTTACCTCACCTTTTGCTTCTCTCCGCAATCTTGAGGTAGTTTTATTTTTATCTAGGAAGCAATCTTCACCTTGCATTTATTATAAGTATTACAATTTATAATATAATAAATATAAAATAATAAATAAATAAAATAAATTAATAATTATATATTATATGGCGTTAAGCTGCAGTACCAAGCACAGCTGTATCTACCAAAGAGCCATTGTACCTATAGCAACAATGAAGGAGGTGGCACTCCAGACCAGAGGGACTGCCCCTTCATTCTGCAGATTTCTAGGGGTCCCAGGATATGGACCCTAACAATTACATACTGATGGCCTATCCTAAGCCACCAATTTTTTTTCCTATAAAACTCCTTTAAAAAGGGCACCAAAATGGCGACATTCAAGCAGATGGCTCCAGAGCTGTAGTAGTGCTAACTACAAAGCCAGCATGCTGCCTATTTCAATCATCACATGTACAGTACAAGAATGTGGGTTTTTGCTTCAGATGAAAGCTGCACACAATAACAATAATTTATTGTATAATATCTACATATTTGGCTCTCTAGTGTTTCATAATCAGAAACTTGTTTCTACTGTAAACTGACTCAAACAGCAGAATGATTTTAACTTTAACTAAGAACATTGTTTCTGTAAGTCATAGAGTAATTTATATTACGCTGATAGCTTTAGAAAAAATGGGAACCTGTCAGTGTATCCATTTTATCTTTTATTTGCTATATATGAAAGGCACAATGGTACAGAAGCTTGTTTACATGGAAGAGAACAATACGTTTTGAGTATATTGCTGAGAAACCAGTGACATCCAATGGATTTATATGAAGGGAAGAAGGTACTCAAGAGTGACCTTTACAGTAATAAGTACCAAACTGAGAGCTACAACACAGACAGTAAAACACAGTATCAGGCAAAAGGAAAGCACCTATTATAGTCACATCCGATCCAGGGCAACCTATTTTCTGCAGGTCTGTGAAACCAGTGTTCCTGCAAAACCTTTTTTTTTTTTTTTTTTTTTTTTTTTACTTTCCTTAAAGGGCATAATGCCCTACATCAAATGTGAGTGTACTATAATAGGGTAACTGCTTACACTTAAACTGGACTTACTATATACAATTTTCACATTTGTCCAAGGAGCAGGAGATTCCATCAGTAACCGCACAATTGCTATCTCAAATAACACTGTCTTTCCAGATCCCGTAGGGGCACACATGACAAAGTTTTGATCTGAATACAGAAGCTAGAAGAACACAAATTAATAAGAATAGACCACAATATTTGACATCTAAACCTTTTATGAAATGACCGCGTATGATTTTCCTCTTAACCAAGTGCACTATGACCTCAAACACATGTAAAAAGCGTCATAGCAAATGTACAACTATATACAAAAAATAAAATAATGAATTTATATTTACAATCTAAAGTTATTTGGGTTTAATGAACTTTCTTCTAGGAGGAATAGTACTGAGCCAAACATGATCTTACTCATCATAGCCTCATTTACAGAATTCCAGGTTACACAATATCAAACTAACCGGTAAATTATCTGTATATAATTATCTGTATATGTTGAGAATATTTTAGAGCAAGAGTGGACAGTTTTGTGCATTCCAGATATTGGTCCAAAAGAAACACTGAACTTTAAGAAAAACATTTTCCTTTAGGAACATTTTAAAAATTGTAAATCAACTCTTTGTTTATGAGTTTACCAAATACAGGAAACTTTATATGATATTTTATTCATACTACATTTTTCAGACTCTCAGTATCTATGCACTCTAATGTAAAAAAATGATTAATATAGTTAAGCACTTCTATTCAGTAATAAATACAAAATGTAAATGACCTACTTCCTGGAATTGTTTTATAAAAATTCATGTAGAATATAAAGATTGCGATAGCAGATTTGAAGTGATGGAACCTGATAAAATAAGTGTACACAATATTAGTACTTTGTACACAGTAGTCTGAGAAAGACTGCAATACTTACATCATCCAAAGCTTTTGATTGTATGTAATTAAAATATGGAAATTCCTTGAAGATATTCCTAAATTGTTTAGCTTTAGTGTTAAGAAAAAGCACAAACATTCAAAGTAGTTGTCCAACTATGAGTTATCTCCTTATAATGCAGGTTAGTACTATACAGTAATTTAACAGTAATTTACCCTTCTCCATTTAGTCTTATCATTCCAGGCCACAAAAAAAACCCTCACAATTAAATTGACTAATAAGACTAAGGTTATAAATAAGTCTGGACGCTGCTTAGCAATAGGTGCTCTCCTACATCCTGGCACCAATGAATCTCTCCAGTGCTTTGGAAACCTGGTGGTGTCATGTATTATAGGGAAGACAGTATAGTTGTGGTTATTGAAATACATATTCAGAAATTCGACCATTGGTATTTCATTGAGGAGGATAGCTATAGTCTTCAATTCAAGTTCTATGTACATGATAAAGTAGCCTATTGCATTTAAAATATAAAAATTTGATATAAATAATCAGTCTCTTTCTGATTGTAGATTACTATTAACATAAGACTCTGTAGAGGACAGATTTATGATGGGGCAGATTTATGAAGTCTAACGCCTGTCTTCATAATCTCTGAGTCGGTGAAGGGTGCGGCTCCTCATAAATGACACCCAACTGCGCCTGGAGGGGAAGTGTATGCCAGTTCATAGCTGGTGTACATTTCCTGATGGCCCTGCCCCCTGCATGCCTTCACCATGCCCCCTTTTTGGGAAATTGGAGAGAACAGCACATAAATTTAAAAAAAAAAAAAGAAAGACTTTTGCAAAAAACTGCAACTTTGTTTGCCAGAAAATGAAAAAAAAAAAGACTGTAAAGAATTGCAACAACAGACATAACAAGTAAGATCAAAACTAGTACAAGCAGCACCTTCCATGCTGTACAACTTACTATTTAGAAAGCGTCCCTACAATCATTCTTGCACTATAGCTATGTAAGAATTATAACTTGCATAGCCTGCTTAACAAGAATAGAAATAAAAGGATACGAATCTCAGAGACAGGTTTTAGGATCCCATATGGAGTGGCTAATGAAAAAAAAATACATGGTGTTAAGATTATGATACTATCAGTTTATTGTAATAAACTAGGGCCTATTCAGACCACCATTTTCAGTTCAGAACGGCACATCTTGGGTCACCTTCAACTGGGCCGAGCTGAACTCTCTGGCTCAGAGTCATCTGTGATGATGCTGTAAGTTGCAGCTTGACCACAGGCCTACTATCCCATATGTAGAGCATTATTTGAGTACAGGACAGTAGAACTGCGGACTAGCTGGAACTCGCAGCATCATAGGAGGCCACTATTATTCAGTGTGTTTTTCAGTTCAGTCCAGCAACAAGCAGTTTGGGATGTGCGGCTGTCACAGGGACTCTAGATTGCACACAGCCATCAGAATTGTCCATTAGACATTTTGTAGAATAGTTTTTAACTCTTCATATCCACTGAAATCGACTGTGAAAGAAATATAAAAACGTTATAGAACCTTCTGTTCCTGACTTCACTTCTTCCACAAATATAGTTGATAACAGAGCATGGCTATAGAACCTCTGTAAAACTCACTTTAAAAGGCTTTAAAGAGAAAATCCATTTAAAAGACCATCTAGGATTATATATTAGGGAGTCATGATACAATACTGCTATAAGTGGAATCATTTCCATAACAAAATGAAAATTTACATAATATAGGATACTAGGCACTAGAAATCATACTCTACTTTGTGCTATGAACACATCCAACGCATCCAAATTTGTAGCGTCAAAGTCCATCACCAATCACCAGGTATTTACATAGCCAATATTTTGACGGTCCGATATTTTAATTGACCATCAAAATATCAGTCATGCTCTATTATTGTCCGTTTTGCACCATGGTCATGTGAATCTAGGCTTAATATGCTCTACATTTTTCATCTGGGAGCAATTTAACATAAAACTTTGCACTTTATGATCAAATGTATTATTGTTATTTCCTCTTCACAACAAATGTACAATCTGAAATACATGAATTTTATTAATTTAAAAAGGGCTTCATGGTTTTTGGCTGCAAGAAAATATAGGGAACATTAGTTACTGACGGGATATGTTATACACAATGTATTCACAGCTCCAAACAGAGCAATCCTTACAGCAAATAAAATGTTATATAAGTTTCTTAAAAATGGAAAATATTTATTACCTTTTCCATTCAGCGATTTTAAAGATGTAGGAACAGAAACTCTTCCATGATCTTTAGTATAACGTCCATGGCCATCTGAGCTCTTATTAGGGCTACATGTTAAATCATGAAAAAAGTGATCATCATGGCTGAGCTTCTGTGGTGCCTGCACGAGCCCTGTATCATCTGTAAGTATATGTTTGTCTCCAAAAGTGAAAGAATCGTCATGTTTAAATAAGCTGTGGAAAATGAACGTACATTTGAGACAGTAAAAATGCATTCCAGCAAACAAGTCTTCTGTATTCCCTACCCTAGTCCTGTCTTCAAGTCCCACACTTTCAAACAAAAAAACAAATCAGTATACAGTCAAGTGGTAAGGATTTGGGCTGGCAGTGACCCAATCAGGTCGCACCATAGACACCAATACAGCAAGTAATGGACAAAACTTCAAAGTGTACATTCATAGGTGATAAGTATGTGATCATTAAGGGGCCGACCACTAGAACCCTCACCAATAACAGGAACGTTTGTCTTATGTCTCCTCCATAATAGGTGACACATTTATAACTTGTTTCTCTACAAGCAATATGTAACCAACACTGAGACACTGGGGCAGATAAACTAATAAATATTCCCCAGAATTCTGTCGTAATTTGCGCCACAAACCTAGTATACATGTTTTAAACCTTATTTTCTATTTGTTTAGACACTTTCAAATAGTTTGTGCACCTTTTATGACATGTGGGCGGGGTTTGTTGAAAACGGGATATTTGAGACTGTCTGGTCTAATCTTGCACTGTCTAGAAGTCAGACAATTTTAGTTCATCTGCCCCACTATTCTCTCCAAATGCCCTTCTTCAAGAACTCATGTTCATATTTTACGGCCAGACTTAATTCACATTTGCATTGCAGACTCCATTTGGAGCCATTGTTAGCAATTCTATCAGTTTGATGTGAGAAATAGCATTGTATTTGTGCTTTGCTCGATTTGTATAGGTATCTATATCAACAGAGCCTTAAAGGGGTTATCCCACAAAGCAAGAATGGGAGGACCTTTCCCCCGCTGCACATTCAGCCTGACCACAGCATGCAGCCAGACGTGACTGTTGGTGGACGGCACTCCCATTCACTGAATGGGAGCGCTGTCCACCATTAGCCACTTACATTCAGCCTGACTTCGTATTTAAATAGGTATTCCTATCTCAAGGATCCTATCTATACTTCTAGTTTATTTAAATTCAAGAGTTTTCCTAAATACATTGCTTTAGAAATGCTGCTTTGTTTTCCTGCTATGTGAAATTATTCCTCCTATTGTTTACATATTATTTCCTTTGTCCCAGACTGTTCCATCTGCTTATATAGCATTATAGGACGGATGATGTGAGACATTGCTCTCTGGAGGGGAGGGGGGATGAGTTCTCTGGATTATGCTTGCTCTCAGAGCTGTTATCTCCTTCTCTTCCATCCAGGCATCAGGTCAGCTAATTACAGTTTGCTGATAAAGGCTTGGAAAGTCACTGGACCGCTGAGGCCAATCAGCAAAAGGCATATGATGTCACTACCTGTGACATCATAGGTCCTCCTTCTTAGGCCTACTGAGGCCAATCAGCGACTTCAGCGGAACTCCGGAAGAGACCCGGGAGAAGCCGCCACCGTGACGTGCCAGGAGGACACCAGAGCATCGGGGACAGGCGAGTATGCATTTTTTTTTTATTTTTTTCAATGTCCTCAGCTGATTTAAAAGTTAAAAGGGTTGTCCATTTGTGCCTGGACAACCCCTTTAAGTTTACTGCAAGTTTGTTGTCAGTTCTGGTAGAATGTAGGTTTTTTTCTGTCCAAACCTGTGTAACGTAATATACATAATTTGCTGTACATATTATTATAGCTTGTGGAAGAATACAGGAAGTGACAAAAATAGAGAACAGGAAAACTGCTGAGAGAGGGAGAGATGGGAATACTCCTTTAAGGCCCCATGCACACAGAGGAATACAGATCGAACAGTATAGCTGCTGGGAGGCAGGGACTTCTAAAAAGATCATTATAATGCAGGAAGTCTGTGTTTCTGGACTGAGTCCAGGCCAGGAAATCTGGCCATTGCACGAACAGGATTTTCCAGTCTGTATTCCATCTTGTGCAGAAGGCCTAATGTTGCTATGGTAGGGGTGGTTACACCATCCCAAACTAAGTTCTTTATTCAGACACCCTACAAAACTGATATTCTGTATTATTCCTGCGCATGCATGCATGGGACATGACTCGGAGATCCAAAGAGCACAAAAAATAATCCTTGAGTCAGATACCTTTCCATATATTATGTGATACAGTGTGTCAGTTTATCCCAGACAGTTTCAGACATGTTAAAGAGAGAATGCACTTGCCAGGAGCATTGAATCTCATTACACCATCTTGCTAACGATAAAAATTAGACATCCATGTAGTCTGTAATACCCAAGCCCCACTCTTTCTGTGACCAAGCGACAATCCATTACACTTTTTTGCTAATTGTGGATACTAAAACTGCTGTTATATCCTCTCTTAATCACATTCAGTGCAGTGGATGTCCAACAGTGCATTGGAAATTCACATACAATTATGCCATAGATTTGCCACAGAAAGTATACAAGTTTTCCTTCAGTATGATTCTTTATGAATCCATTAGGAAAACTTTATGGCATGCTTCATTGGGCACTTTACATCAATGAAAAAATACTTTTACACCTCTATACCAATAAAAAAAAACCTTACCTTTTTCTTAACATGCTTGAATTTCCATCAACTACTTGGGTTTGTGAGAGATTCTGTTCACAAGAATAAAAATCTTTCCCTTTATCATTCTCACCAAGCAAAAAATATGGATATGATAATATAATATCCTGAGTACGTGTATTTTCTGTGTTTTCTGTCACTGGAGTGCTACAATTAATGTCATGCTGAGAAGAATATCTTGTTGTGGGGCTGGCTTCTAATGCTTTTGCCTTTGTCAGAGGAGGTATAAATGTTTTCAGTTTTCTAATCATAGCTATTCATATGAAAAATAAATAAAAATGAAAAAATTATAAAACAGATTAAAACTATATAAAAATAAGTTATTTTTAAAGGATAGAAAGTTATAGAATTCTAGTTTCATTTTTCATTCTTTTTTTTAAATACTAAATTACACCCATCATTTTATTGCCGCAGTGCCCTGAATTATTTGGAGTTTTTTTTTTTTTTTTTTTTTAAATAATCCATCCACCCATTTAAAAGAAATGGTACCCAGAAGATTATATGTAATTTAGCTTTCTGTTCAAGTGGGCAATAACCTTTTATTTTATTTTCTCGGAGGAAATAAATGCTTACCACCCATTTAGAGAAAAAGATCTAAATTATGTATTACCTTCCTTACAAATATAATACCTTCAGCAAGTGTCGAAAAACTGCTAAAAAGAGCTAAAAGTTTATTTTGTTATTTTACAAAAGTAAGTAAATGAACAAAAGAGAAATCTAAATCCCATCAATATCTTGTAACTGCTGTACCAGCCTAATGAAGGGGTCAGGCCACTGAAACACGTTTGTCAGGAATATCCACGTTCCTACTTCTCCTCCCAGTAGTCTTCATTCTCTTCTGTTCAGCACTGCTGGGAGAGATTCTCTACGGCATCTGCATTTGCCACATAGTTGTTTCTTTAAGGTTGCTAAGCCTACCGGCCAGACCTTGGTGTGTCTTTGCAGACAGTCAGAAGTTGAGAAGCAGAGACAATTAGGGCTGTACTTCAGCATCCAATCAAGGACTTTTTTTTTGCTCAGGAGAGTGTGATTGTGTTTGTATCTAGGCTCCCACACTTGTAACACCAATGCTCTGCACTCACTGGTGTACTTTGCATGCAGTTGCCAGATTACCTCTGCTACACACTGTGCACTTCCTTGCTTATGCACCTGGGCCTATCCATAGGGTGGATGCACCCTTTCTCCCTGCAGCTTGAAGGTCTAACATGCACATCTGTGGGTCTTGCCCAGCCAATCTCAAACAGTCCCCGCCTATTTATATCTGCGCTACTCTCAACATGACATCTCAGCAATACAGGCCCATACTATTGCTGGCTCCTGCGAGGGTTACTGCTGGCTTGTCCTGCGTATTTACAGTTTTAGAGGGCATTGACCTTTGACTTTGTTCCCAACTCTGCATCTGCCATCTGTCTGCTCATCCAAATGTGGCTAATACTCATTACTAACTACTTGGCCTGTATCTTACCCCATTGTGTCTGTCACTTTGGTGCTGCATACTGGTGTCTCTCTGGTCCCTGGCCACTTACCTATATAGGACCAATCTGAGAAGTGGCGAACTGGTAGTCTCCCTGCAGGGAAGTCCAGATCCACATATGGGGGCTAAAGGGTGAATACTAGGGAGGCTACTTAGAGTACACCCTTGGGAATGGCCCAATGTCAAACTGTTAGATAACCCGATGCCTGTTACATTTCTCTGAACTCACTCTCAGTACCTTACCTATTTATCTGCTGATCTCCTGGTTTACTGATTTTGGCTTGCACTTCTTGTTAATCCTCCTCTTTCTGATTTGGCCTTATCTGTGACCTCCTGGACTCAATAGTGGCTTGGACTGGTATTCCTCTGCCTAATCCTGTACTCTGTCCTGGATTTCTGACCTCAGCTTGTGTATTACTCTCTCTGTGCGCTATAGGGCTTCTGCTTGGTCCTTAGCATGCAAGTACACCTGTTATCTGACACCTTGTTCTAGAGTTGGTGCTTCTCACTGTTTACAGTCTTGTGTGTGTAATGAAGACAAAATGGGGGTGCAGGAAGTTAACTTCAAACACTTGTATCTCGGGCAACATAAAACAAAGAAACTTTTTTCTGGTGTCATATGAAGTTGACATTCTGATCTTTCATGACACTAAGATTGCAGTTCTGCCTATATTATTTCCAGAGATATCACAGGTTGAAATCACAGTCGGGATTGGGATATTTATATGCAGCTGAATATAACTATCCCAATTCCGACTGTATTTTCTACTGGTGATATCTCTGGAAATGGTACAGAAAAACGGCAACCTCCTCTTTCATACAACACAAGAAGGACGTTTGTATGTTTTACAATGTCCAAGATATAACAGTTTGAAGTGACCCTCCCCCACCCTCAGTTTCTCTCCATAACACACACAAGCCCAGGGCCGACTCCAGGTTTTTGTGGGCTCTTTGGTGACAGAGCCCCAGTGGCCCCCTTTAGGAGTAACTCATGCACAATGCAGCAAAAAAGCAATCGAAATTGGGTGTTTTTTGCTGAGTTAGACCTACTGGAGTGGACTGTAATACAGTCTATTCCATACAAGTAGATACAACCTGCTCAGACATCGGAAAGTAAAGAGGAATCTGAGGTGGACATCTGCCTTTGATTCTTCTTTATCTTCTGCCCCCGGCTCATGGTGCAGAACATCAGCATGCCCTTGCGATTTTCCACCGCTGATTAGGCCCAAATCAATGAGTCTAACCAGTGCGGAGTCTCAAGCCGCGGCCTCCGAATCAGCTGCAGAATATGCGGCACGGTCCAACAGGACACTTTTTTTTTCCAGCTGCTCCAATTAGTTTCAATAGGAGGCAGAATGAGAGAGGAATCTGCTGCAAAATCAGTGTCAGATTCCACCATGTGAACAGGGCCTGATACTGTTAATAGTGGCACTCCACAGTGGCCCCCACGCAGTATTATATGCTCCACAATGACCCCCAGACAGTATTATATGCCCACAGTGGCCTTCACGCAGTATTATATGCTCCACAGTGGCCCCCACACAGTATTATATGCTCCACAGTGGCCCCCACACAGTATTATATGCTCCACAGTGGCCCCCACGCGGTATTATATGCTCCACAGTGGCCCCCACGTAGTATTATATACTTGATTGGCCAGCAAACTCACCTGACCTTAACTCCATAGAGTATCTATGGGGTATTGTCAAGAGGAAGATGAGAGACACCAGACGCAACAATGTAGACGAGCTGAAGGCTGCTATTAAAGTAACCTGGGCTTCCATAACCCCTCTGCAGTGCCACAGGCTGATCGCCTCCATGCCACGCCACATTGATGCAGTCATTCATGCAAAAGGAGCCCCAACCAAGTATTGAGTGCATTTTTTGTACATACAGTCATATGAAAAAGTTTGGGCACCCCTATTAATCTTAATCATTTTTAGTTCTAAATATTTGGGTGTTTGCAACAGCCATTTCAATTTGATATATCTAATAACTGATGGACACAGTAATATTTCAGGATTGAAATGTGGTTTATTGTACTAACAAAAAATGTGCAATATGCATTAAACCAAAATTTGACCGGTGCAAAAATTTGGGTACCCTTATCATTTTATTGATTTGAATACTCCTAACTACTTTTTACTGACTTACTGAAGCACAAAATTGTTTTTGTAACCTCACTGAGCTTTGAACTTCATAGCCAGGTGTATCCAATCATGAGAAAAGGTATTTAAGGTGGCCAATTGCAAGTTGTTCTCCTATTTGAATCTCCTCTGAAGAGTGGCATCATGGGCTCCTCAAAACAACTCTCAAATGATCTGAAAACAAAGATTGTTCAACATAGTTGTTCAGGGGAAGGATACAAAAAGTTGTCTCAGAGATTTAACCTGTCAGTTTCCACTGTGAGGAACATAGTAAGGAAATGGAAGACCACAGGGACAGTTCTTGTTAAGCCCAGAAGTGGCAGGCCAAGAAAAATAGCAGAAAGGCAGAGAAGAAGAATGGTGAGAACAGTCAAGGACAATCCACAGACCACCTCCAAAGAGCTGCAGCATCATCTTGCCGCAGATGGTGTCACTGTGCATCGGTCAACAATACAGCACACTTTACACAAGGAGAAGCTGTATGGGAGAGTGATGCGAAAGAAGCCGTTTCTGAAAGCACGCCACAAACAGAGTCGCCTGAGGTATGCAAAAGCACATTTGGACAAGCCAGCTTCATTTTGGAAGAGGGTCTTGTGGACTGATGAAACAAAGATTGAGTTGTTTGGTCATACAAAAAGGCGTTATGCATGGCGTCAAAAAAACACAGAATTCCAAGAAAAACACTTACTACCCACTGTAAAATTTGGTGGAGGTTCCATCATGCTTTGGGGCTGTGTGGCCAATGCCGGCACCGGGAATCTTGTTAAAGTTGAGGGTCGCATGGATTCAACTCAGTATCAGCAGATTCTTGAGAATAATGTACAAGAATCAGTGACGAATTTGAAGTTACGTCGGGAATGGATATTTCAGCAAGACAATGATCCAAAACACAGCTCCAAATCTACTCAGGCATTCATGCAGAGGAACAATTACAATGTTCTGGAATGGCCATCCCAGTCCCCAGACCTGAATATCATTGAACATCTGTGGGATAATTTGAAGCGGGCTGTCCATGCTCGGCAACCATCAAACTTAACTGAACTGGAATTGTTTTGTAAAGAGGAATGGTCAAAAATACCTTCATCCAGGATCCAGGAACTGATTAAAAGCTACAGGAAGCGACTAGAGGCTGTTATTTTTGCAAAAGGAGGATCTACTATATATCAATGTCACTTTTCTGTTGAGGTGCCCATACTTTTGCACCGGTCAAATTTTGGTTTAATGCATATTGCACATTTTCTGTTAGTACAATAAACCTCATTTCAATCCTGAAATATTACTGTGTCCATCAGTTATTAGATATATCAAATTGAAATGGCTGTTGCAAACATCCAAATATTTAGAACTAAAAATGATTAAGATTAATAGGGGTGCCCAAACTTTTTCATATGACTGTACTTTTCATTTGGTCAACATTTCTGTGTTAAATAATTTTTTTACAGTTAGTCTTATATAATATTCTGATTTTCTGAGATAAGGACTTTTGGGTTTTCCTTGGCTGTAAGCCATAATCATCAATATAAACATAAATAAACACTTTAAAAAGTTCACTCTGTTTGTAACGACTCAATATAATATAGTTGTTTCACTTTTTCAATTGAATTACTAAAAAAAAATAACTTCTTGATGATATTCTAATTTATTGAGATGCACTTGTAATAAAGAAATGCAGGACTTCAGAGAAAGGAGCCAAAATTTGTTAATAAAGTTTAAAACAAAATGTGTTAATCACACAAATGCTGCCAGAAAATCCAAAGTTGTTCCAAAGCTTAGTTTAGCTTTAAGTTGCAATTTCATAACAATATTGCTTAAAAATGATCTTGTGTAACACACCATCTTTGTATTTGATCTAAACCCATTAGTGCCTGCCCAATTTACTCTTTGGTTCCTTTTCTCCAGTTTGTTTGCTGACAGAGGGCAGTATGGTAGTAAATAAACTTACAGATTTTACTAAGTGAGCCTCTTGGTCCTCAGTATAAAAATGTTGTTTCCATGACAATTTGGTGTGTGTATATATTATCTACCTATTATCTATCTACCTATCGATTGATCTATCTATCTATCATAGACTTTGAGGCGAGGGTCACGCTCACATCTGCTTTGCATTCAGATACTGCCTGAACATAAACTCACAACTTCAGCATATTTACCTGATGACTGACTGCTTTTTATTTCTTTTTGAAGATCTTGACTCAGAGGAATATCATCAATACAAGGAGCTGAAGCATGAAGCCAATCTTTTATACCTTCTTTATCTAAACTGTTATAAAAAATGTATACACATTAAAGAATAATTACAAGAACCATTTATATTAATGAGATAATAAATACAGCAAACATGCATAGTTACGTTTCTCAAACGTACAAAACTGTGTAATTAAGCAAACTAAAGGAAATAAGTAATTATTTGTATCATCAACCCAGTCAATATACTGGTTGCTTCCACATGACAACACACTTTTTCAGAAGGGGCACTATGTCTCATTAAGGAGATGTAGCCTGAAAGAGGCCACTTTGTAGTGTACAAGAACTTATTAGAACAGGCATGTTCTGCTAATACATGCTAAGGATTCTGGGAAAGGAATATGCAAATAAGTCCTTCTTGCTAGAAAAGAGGAAATTGCTTTAGCGCCACCTTCTGGAAAGTAGCTTGCTATAGATCAATGTCTGGTTTTCCCTGAAACCTAGTAGCATAATCTGGGAATAAAGCCAAGCCATGATAACGCTTTCAGGTTTCTGGATAAGCAGGCATTGATCTATTGCAGCTCCATTCCTCTTTTCCACCAAGGAGGACTTATTTGTATATTTCTTCAACAACCTGTTTAGGACCACAAATCCTACAATGCTTTCCATAAGATGACAAGCAACTCCTTTAATTTGGCATAAATAGGACCTGATAAGATTATTGGTTGCTCACGCACACACATAAATATTTTTATATATACACACTTTTAATTGACAAACATGTATTTACATTTTGTCTTGGGACGGTCCATTATAAAACAAACTTTCCAGTGAGAGATCAAATTCATCCATGGTGTATCTCCAACTACAACAAAGAATGAAACAAGTATTGTTCTTAATATCATACGATTTGCTGGGAGTCTGATCAGCTATACAGTCACTCATAGAAAGAATTAAATATATTGTTGGACATTTAATACTTTATTTGGAATGGATATATCTCTAATTTGTCAGTAATAAAAGACAATTACCATTCACACTTAGTGTGGGACCCAACAAGAGGCAAGGCACTTTTAGGCCTGATTTTGACAAACTGACCTGACAGATTGTAAAAAGTGTAAGCTGGGGGTCATTTAGGTAAATGACCACAACATACTAAGTTGTCATGTACACTTTAATAAGATGTTTAGTAGAGGCGGTGATAAAAACACTAAACTTCAGGAAGGCCAATTTGGCTGTGCTCAGGTTGAATGTGGAGCAGGAGAAAGGTCCTGCAGACTTTACAGTATTTTGTAGGGCAATCCCTTTAAGGGTGAAGATACACAATGTGACACCAGTCACATGCTGGGCCACAAGTGTCATTGTAGTAGTAGTATTGTCAGTAGTGTAGATTGTTACGCCTGGGCCCCACGTTGTGAAAAGCAGCGCTTGGCTGTGGCGGAAAAAAAAACGCTGTGTTTTACCTGCAAAGTGGATGGGATTCTGGCTAATCCCATCCATACATTGGAGAAAAAATATCAGCAGTGGACACGCTGCGATTTCAAAAACCGTCGCGTATTTGTAAATCGCAGCATGTCAACTATACCTACAGAAACTCTGGCTTTTTCCTTATAGGTATAATTGTAGCACAAAGTCTGCAGAGGAAAACTCTGTGGACTTTCTGTGAAAAACACTGCGAAAAAAAACATGTGTTTCTTTGTTATTCTTTGTGTGATGAGTTGTACTTTCATTTGGCACCATTTTGATGTACATATAATGTTTTGATCAGCTTTTAACATTTTTTGGGGGTCCATGTGAAATAACAGACAATTCTATCATAATTTTTTGCATTTCGCTTTGAAAGCGTTCTCTCTGCTTTAAAAATGAAATGGTAGCTTTGTCCGGTGGGTCATTACGATTACGGTGATACCATATTTATATTGGTTTTATTATGTTTTCCCGCTTTTACAAATAAATCGTCACTTTTTCAAAATGAAGGATTTTCCTGGGGGTCACTGTATTCTGATGTATATAACTTTTTACTGTATTGTTGATGGAGATATGTCAGGGCTCTGTATTTGCAGGGCAACTTGTACTTTTTATTGGTTTGCTTTGTATGACTTTTTGATCACTTTTTATTGCTATTTTTGGGAAAAGTGAAGTGACCAAAATATGTTAGTTTGTGCACTGTGGTATTTTTTTCTTTTATGTAGTTTACCATATGGAATAAATAATGCTATTTCTGGATAATGGGGACTTATATGCACATGGGGATAGCTAACATGTTTGTTAATGTTATGTGTTATCATTCATTTTTTACGTTTTCCTTGTCCCACAGGGACTTGAACTCAGGATCTCAGACCCCCAGTGCAATACATAGTACATTGCGCATAGGCTCCCTATTGGAGCTGTGCACAGGCAGCCAGGAGGCTGTTGCTCAGCTTCCTGACTGCCACGGCAACCCCTCGGACCCCGCAATTTTATCGTGGGGAATCTGAGGGGTGGCAGGGGGCAATCTTGCCCCGGACCCCCTGGATGCTGTGATCACTACGACTCCGGCGGCTGGTCCCGGCCCTCTGCTGTGTAACACAGCCAAGTACTGGAAGTAATGTTGCAGGCACAGCTACTTTTACGGTGCTGAGTGTTAAGTATATGCTTAGCATGACATAATAGTATGGCACAGAACGGGAAAGGGTTAAAGTTTCCTGGGACAGGAAGGAGTTAATAATTCTAGGGCATCTTTTCTTAGAACTCTGTGTTGTGCTGTTTCACTGTTATTCTACTTAATAAAGTATATTAAAATAGAACAAAAGGGTTTTTTAGTACTTGGGGATTGAACATGTAATGTTGAACATGATTACGTCTACGATACATTGCAGTTAAGGAACCTTAGTACTTTGCAGAATGCTTTCCAAGAAAACAAGCAAAGTATAGCAGCATGTACTGCAAACAAAGGCGCAAAACTAACAGGATTATGTCAGTACTTGTGTCAGAGGCTGCTAATATCCGTATGTATCCTTAAGTGTAGAGACAAGCAATCTTCTTATATCCAATACATATGTTTAACTTTTAACTAAGATGCAGGGAGGAGAAACTTTGGGAACTGGAAGCTGGAAGGGTGACGGACCTGTACTATTCAGTGTGGGGCATGACAGCGCTACAGTCTGAAGGTAAATAGGTTGTGCATTCCTGGACCTTTATAGGTATATAGGTGCATTGTGAGGTAATTAATAGAGATAAGAGGACTGGTTTGTAACAAATTTTCCAAAAACTTCGGGTCCAGCCAATCCCCAAATTTTTGGGATTCACAACCGCTGATCCATTACTATACTCCGGGATCTCATTAGACCCCAGATTATAAGTGGGAGCCCAAGGGAGGTGAGTAAAGATAACAAACAGTCATACTTACCTCTCCTGGGCTTCATTGTGGCATCTGTCCGCTTTGGGCCTCTTCCAGAGACCCCAGAGTATAATAATACTAGTTCTGATTCAGACTGAAAGGAAACTTCCGGGTGAAGCTCCTGAGGTTTGGCCACAGGTAGTAAATAAAGTTGGAGTTGCTGTGTAGATTCTAGCTGAATATATCTATGGCAGGATGTTTTATTAGTGAGACATACTAGTATCACCATACTAGTAGCTATTAGAGCAGAGCCTAATTTCCCAGTGGTCGGACCCCTAGCGATCTCACTCTAATCCCCTATTCTGTAGATATGGGTTAAGTGTTTGTAATGACAAAACCCTTTTAGGCCAGGGTCACATGTAGCAAAAAAGCCACAATTTGGCCACAGCATTTTACAGTACCTGCAAAGTGGAAGGGATTTGTTTTGTAAATCGCAGCATGTCAATTATACCTATAGAAACACTGGCACTTTCCATACAGGTATAATAGAAGCAGAAAGTCCACAGAGGAAAACTCTGCGGACTTTCTGTGAAAAGCGCTGTGGGAAAAACCGCAATGCATTTCCGCCGCAGTTTTTCCCGCAATGCTTTTTGGTTGCAGCTCGCTACATGGGGCCTTAACCTTAAGGTCTGAGGCTGCACAGTCATACTGGAGGGTTACAGTATTTTTATGATAATTTTGTTGCCTGAGGCTGCTTTTCATCAAATATACTGAAAATATACTGTCCAAATCACTAGTGTGAACAAAGCCTAATGACAATGTGCTATTTAGCAAAATTTGCCATTAATGTGCAGATGTAAATACATACATTGACATGGAAAATTGTACCCCTGCCTGCCAACATATATTTAGGTTGTGTGATCAGTGAGACAGGGTAAGTCACAACTACCTTATCTACAAACTATAATACTTACTTATGGCACCTAATAATTTTAAAAACCAATAATAAATGTCATGACCATTCTTTGTAAACCTTCTTCTGTCACAAGTGTGTGGTGCATGGTAAAAGGCCCTTAGGCCTTATTCACAAGAACAGAAAAATGGCCATGTGACAGACAATTTTTTAATGGCCATCACAGGGGCAGATTTATTAAAATGGTCTAAAATCAAAACAGGTCTTACTTGCCCGATCTCAGTGCAGTTTTCATTTCTCAGGGTTTGTCCAGGAATTGGACAAATCAAAGAGGAGGCTTTGGAAGGTATAACATAAAAATAACATAACATAAAAAAATCATACTCATGGTGTCCGCCACTGCCGTCCATTCAGGTGCATGTCACGCCTTCACAGCTGGAAGTTTCCTGATCTTCCACTGCGATTTGTCCAATTCCTAGACAACCCCTTTAAGGCTACATTCACACAACACTAAATAATGGCCGTGTGATGTCACACGGCAGTGTTATATTCAATGTCAGTGAATGGGGGCTATTCACTATGACCGTTATTTTGACAGTCTGTTGTCATAAACCGGCAAAATATAGGCCAACTCCTATTTTTTGCTGTTTTCATGGATCCCTCCATACACTGAATGTATGGGGGATCTGTGAAAACTGGTGCACATCTTTAGTGTGAATCTAGCCTAAGACTGTTTTACTTTTAGACCATATTAATAAATCTGACGCATTGATTTCAATGTAGGTATTCGGATGTCCATTTTATGACGGTCTGTTTTAAACAGACGGTCAAAAATAGAACATGTCCTATCTTTGTCTGTTTTCACCCATCTCTCAATAGACTGAAGTCTATGAGAAATCTGTGAAAACAGGTTGCAGACAGATGAAGAAATTACTGTTGTCTTTTTCTCTCCGCAGTCATGTGAATATAGCCTAAGGACGCATTCACATGACCAGGTTTCAGCCATAAACTTGGTACGTGTGTTTGCCGTATTTATCAGCCTGAGCAGTATGCCGGGAGGGGGACTCCAAGCAGTATAGTTATTTTGTGATGCTAGAAGTCCCTGTCTCCCATGGACACACTGTCTTGTACCGATTACAGTACGGGACACTATATCGCTGGAAGCCAGGGACTACTAGGATCACAGATAACTATACTGCTAGGAGTCACTCTCCCAGCATAAGTTGCATGTTGGTAAATCCGGCCACCACACGGACCAACTTTCACAGCTGAAACTCAGTTGTGTGAATGTGTCCTTGGTCATTTCCATGGCCTAACAAAAAATGTCATAATCGAGTGAAAAGAAGGAATCATTACCAATAAAGCTCAAATAACACATTTTTCAGTAAATAATACACAGTATACAGATTCGAGAGGTTGCAATGAATTATTGGTTCTTTATAAAATGCTCTTGGATTCCCAGCTAACAGTCTCCCTCGGGCAGAGATATCTGAGTAACATATATAGCCCATAGAAAGCAGAGCTGCATACAGTAAATGTGTGGAGTTTGTCAACACTTTTACCACTGCATACAGTCGCAAACATAATGCTTACGTAACTTAAAACAAAATACACAACATCATTTCAAAATCTAGACATCCTTAAACTAGCACTATATTTACTCAAATATATATTTTTTGCCTTTAGTTGTGTACCAGTGGTCAGAAGATAAGTCATTTATCTCTGCAAATATACAGTTCAAAACTAAGCAAAATGTTGCTGGTGGTTACAATTATGTTCTTTGTTTCTGAAATTTAGGTACTTGTTGGTAAGTGCCCATAGTATATTTAATAAATAAGCTGAGGACTCCATCTAGTGGTATGTTATTTAAATTACTAGTACAACACTATATTGAATTGCCTAAACTGAATGTTAATTTTTCTGAAGTTTTTTCCCTGCCATTAAATTGATATCTAATTATATAATTGATATATAGCCATGAGACTGATCTCACACAAACTTTAACTTTTTTTTTTTTTTTTTTTTTGGGGGGGGGGGGGGTTTACAGTAAAAAAAAATGTTAAAAAAGCTGCACCAGATGTTACAGGTTATTCAATAAGAAATTCTAAATAACCCAATTTATTATCTCCTTGGCATTTTCTCTTTCCTTTCCGTTTTTATTTTTGCTTCTTTGGTCTTGTATTGTTTTCAGAAAGCAGCATGCTCCTGGTATGGCGTTTTTTTTTCAGCTGTTTTCTTATTGATTTCATTATATGCTGAAGTTTTTGCAGAGTTAGTGTAATTGCACACGACTGTGTGTGCCGCTGGGCATTACTGAACGGTGGGTGCACGGCGGCACATGGATGTCATCCCTGTGCGTGCACCAGCCGTACTTCTGTGGCCCAATTCATTCAACAGGAATAGGACTTGTTCTGAGTTTTAAGGCCCGACTGTTGGCCCGCGCAGAGCCGTGTAATATACGGTCGTATGTGTGGGCCAACAGAAATGAATGGGAAAAACTCGGATATCACACTGATCTAGCACATGGTCGTGTGCAAGGGGCCTTAGCAGGCAGTCAGCTGTCAGTGACAGCCAGATTCCCCAGAGAGAAGGCAAGGATGGTTTACCTCTTCCTGCTCCGCACTATTATGTCATATAGCTAACGCTCAGCTCTGTAATAGTATGGCGCTGTAATGCCACTGGCATAGGAGCTGTGCCTGCGGCATTACTTCCAGCACTCGGCTGTATTACACAGCCGAGGCACAAAACGACCCGCCGGAATACGGAAAATACTCTAAACCCCTCGGATGCTGTTGATCAATAGTGATCACAGCATCCTGAGCGTCTGGGGGCAAGAATTCCCCATCCCGCTACCCTGTTGGTTCCCCAAGGGGATTGCCATGGCAGCCAGGAGGCCGAGCAACAGACTCCTGACTGCTGCTCCCTACAACATATTGCAGTACACTGCACTGGGGATCAAAGATCCTAAGTTCAAGTCCCCTTGTGGGACAGGTAAAAAGTTAAAAATAAACAAATAATAAAAAGTTTAAAAAAACAATAACACAAACAAAAAAAATTAAACAAACATATTAGGTATCCCCATGTGTATATACAGTAAGTCCTCACTATCCTAAAATAGAGTTATTTATCCCCTTCCGTAAAAATATATGTCTCACTGCGAAAATTAACATATTTTGGTTACCTCGCTTCCCCCCAAAAGATAGCAATAAAAACTGATCACAAGTCATGCATATCAAAAATTGGTAGCAATAAAAACTACAACTTTCCTTGCAAACAAAGAGCTATTACTTATCTCTGTCAACAAAACAGTAAAAAAGTTATAGGCATTAGACTACGGTGACCCCAGGAAAATCATTCATTTTCAAAAAGTGACATTTTATTTGTAAAAGCAGTAAAACAATATAAAACCAATATAAATATGGTATCTCTGTAATCGTAATGACCCGCCGGAGAAAGTTGCCGTGTCATTTTTAATCCCGATTGAACACTACAAAAAACAAAATGCAAAAAATTATAATAGAATTGCGGGGCCCCCCCATAAAAGTTATTAAAAGCTAATCAAAACATATGTACCCTAAAATGGTGCCACATGAAAGTACAACACGTCACGTAAAGAATAAGCCCTCACATAGCTATGTCGGCAGAAAAATAAAAAAGTTATGAATTTTGGAAGGCAGGGAAGGAAAATAGGAAACAAAGTCGCTGAGCATTAAAGTACAAGCTACCCTGCGTCCTTTAAGGGTTAATACTGCCTCTGCCTTACTAGTCACTGTATACACAGCGCTCAGGGAGCTATGGGAGACACCATGATGCTGCTGTCTGGTGCTCATTTGCTATCAGGTGCCAGGGACCTACAACTTGCAAAATACTTCTGTAACAAAAAAAATCTAATATGCAAAAATCTAATTTCAAAGATATACAACTAGATGTTAAAACTATACCATAAATATAGTTTGTTCTCTTCTGTCCCTGAAGCTTGGTTTTGCAATTTATCATAGTGGTACACCAAAAGAGAGTTCTTTACAACAGTCTATGGTAAAGTATATTATTCTTAATATTATTTTCTAAGGGACATGCACAGAGAACCAGAAGATATACTGTATGTGACATAGAAATTATATGGTTTCACAATGGACAACTTTCTAAGAGGAAATTTGTGATGTAAGAGTCACATTAATTTGGTATAGACACACCACGACTGTATGACTGTGTAGCTGGAGTCAGTTCTGGACCTGCCCCCTGCACACTCTCACCACGCCCCCTTTTTGGGTAAGTGGTGAAAGTGTCGCAGAGGAATTTTTCTATTTTCGTTTTTGACCCTTTCAAACCCCATAACTTTTTAATTTTTCCGTTCTCAGAGCCATATGAGGTCTTAATGTTTGCGGGACAAATTTTTCTTCATGATGCTACCATTTATTAATCTGTACAATGTACTGGGAAGCTGGAAAAAAATTCAGAATGGGGTGGATTCGAAGAAAAAGTGCTTTTATGCCACTTTCTTACGGGCTTCGTTTTTACAGCGTTCACTCTGCAACCAAAATGACATGTCTGTATTCTATGTTTCGGTATGATTCCGGGGATACCAAATTTATGTAGTTTTATTTATATTTTAACCCCTTGACAAAAATCTAAAACTGTGCAAAAAAAAAAAAAATTTTTTTCTAAAAGTCGCCATATTCTGACACCCGTAACTTTTTATACTTCTGTGTACGGGGATGCATAGGGCGCCTCTTTTTGTGGGACCAGGTGTACTTTTTAGTTATACCATTTTGGGGAATTACTATTGCTTTAATCACTTTTTATTCAAATTTTTATCAGAGGCAAAATAGTGAAAAAATGGCTGCTTGGAACTGTAGAATTTTTTTTTCCCGCTACGGTGTTTATAGATTTGTAGACCGGACGTTTTCGGACACAGGGATACCTAATGTGTATGTGTTTCACAGTATTTAAGTACTTTTATATGTGTTCTAGGGAAAGGGGGGTGATTTGAATTTTTTATATATTTTTTTTTTTTGCATTTATTAGACCCCCTAGGGGGTCTTGAACCCCAGGGGGTCTGATCACTAATGCAATGCTTTACAATGTTGATGCATTGCAAATTATCGGCATTTCTATTGCAGGCTTCATAGAGCAGTCTGCAATAGAAGTAAATGGCAGACAAGCCTGGGAACCTTCAATAGACTCCCGGCTGTCATACCAATGGGACGCTGGCCCCAGAGCTTGCTCCAGGTGCTGGCGATCCCTGGCAAAATGGCGCCTTGGTCAGCTTTGACCGAGGCGCTTGGGGGTTAATGCCTGCGATCAGTGCGGGCATTAGCACAGCAGAAACCTGGCGGCTATGGCGACCGCTCAGCTCCCGTGCGGCCATCATATTTAAATACCTAATATCCGCCATACTATTATGGCAGATGTTGGGACGGGGTTAAAAAAGTTGCAATGTTGCGACTTTTTATGCCTTGTAGGTGAGAAAACTGGCTTAGAAGGCATAATAAATCTGTCCCAATGTACTGTTGTGATAGAGTCTCTGGAGCAAACATTGGAAATTGCAGCAACTGGCTGACAACAGACAGTAGTAGAGCTAGCTGTTTATATCATATACAGTGCTGAGAGAGAGATCCCAGACAGCAAAATGCCTTCACCACCACCAGCTATGAAGCAAGATGGACTTCTGCTGAATTTGGGGCCCAAGTTATCACCACCGAAACTGGTACAAGAAATAAACACTCTACAAAGTGAAGTAAAACCAGACTTATGGGGTGATTTGATTGGGTGATTATTACCTAAATCGCGATTAATCAGCCATTTCACCTCGATTACGATTAATCGCAATCATTTAGGCCATGCCACTTTTAAAGTATGAGTATGTGTTAAGCATATGAGGTTCCCCCAGTGGTTTTGTTTGGACCAAACATTCTTCAGACCCCAGAGTCTGAACATGTGATACTCACCAGCCCTGGGCTCCGCCGCTGCTTCTGGTAGTCTTCAAGGCTTCTGAGTGACAACAGGGCCTGCTGAGGCCTGTTATTGAGTATCAGCAGTTCCTGATGTCATTCAGGAAGACCAGAGCTGGAGCCCCGAGTATAATAGCAGACCCCAGAGAATAATAGTTCTGGTTTGGATGTTTTTGGTCCAAACAAAACTGCAGGTAAAAGCTTGTGAATATTGTAATTGCTGAACCAAAATAACCGATGTGCACAAAATCACATCAGTTATCTGAATTGACAGTCAGTTTCAGGTATTTTTCGATTAATTTCCCAGCCCTACTTCCAGGTCTCGGGTGTATTACAGGACTAGCCGCTAAGAGTCTGAAAATGCAAACAGACCCCCTCCCAAAAAAAAAAATGTTAATAAAAGCTAATTAAAACATTAGATCAAATTTATCAGATTCTGTGTGACATTTTATGAATGTAGCACAAATTATGGCAACACAGGTTTCAGCAAAACTGACTAAGGCTAAGGCCCCACATAGTGAAACGCTGCAAAAAAAACGCAGAAACGCATTGCTTTTTTTTTTTTTTGCGTTTCCACAGCAGAGTTTTCCTCTGCAGAATTTCTGCCCCTATTATACCTATGCGGAAAACGCCGGCGTTTCTGCAGGTTGACATGCTGCAATTTTCTAAATGGCGAGCATGTTTTGAAAACGCAGCTTTTCCGCTGTAGATTTTTTTTCTGCAATATGTGGATCGGATTCTGACGAATCCCATCAACTTTGCAGGTAATGTAAAACACAATGTTTGAGCCGCTGCGTTTTCACAACGTGGGGCCCCGGCCTGAAATCTTTTCTCTGAAATGCCACAGCTGTCTTTGTAATGACAATGTTGGTGTTTCACGCAGCCCATGCTTAGGGTAGCATGGATCTGCTGGCAGGTTCCCTGTAAAAGTTTTTTTTATACAAGTTCCAAGTATTAAATCACTACTTATAGCCTGCGCTGTTAATGCAGGTACTGTAATTGCTATAATGCCACTGCTTTATACATTCATTGTATATTCTATTCTGAACTATTTAAAAGGAATCTAAGCCTAGACCTTCTGGTGTAAATGATCTGTCACACGTCTCCTAACTATTCATGCTTGGGGACTGGCATGTAATCTTTTGAAGCTACAAAGATTCAAAGCATATGGTAGATCAGGTGTTGGACTTGGGGGAAATCAAAAATTAAACTGTCTTGGAGCTGTTAAGAGTCTGTGTACTGTATTTTTAATGTGTTGTTGTATATTTAATGTGTTTTTGGTGTGCAAGTCAGAAGAGGCCAGAAAAGCAAAGGAGCAATTGCCTGAAAAAATATTTCTATTAGCAGTGTCACCTTAAATGTAAAAACCTGTTTATTTTAAAACAGATGTTCCATGCAAACTGATATTGCCACAGGCAAGTCGATTTAGAGTGGGCAATTTCTACAAGCACGGGCAGAAAAGAGACAAAATGAAAAACCTGCTTAAATTGTGTAACACACTTCATTTTCCTAGCTACAGAATCATATAAAACACACAACGGGATATATTTATGATGCTGTCTGAAAGAGAAATTGTATTTGTGCCCACAGCAAACAATCGCGGTGCAGCTCTGTTTTCAGAAGCAGAATACCAAATGAAAGCTGTGCTGTAACTGGCTGCTATGTGTGAAAACTTATTGGAATATATTTGTTAGGACAGGAGCCGGCACCTCGGCAGTTGCACTGTAGGGTGCTGCTCCTGCCCTTACACGTGCCAGGGCTACGCTCGTTTCTCAAAGGGTTAACTCTCCTCCACTTCCAAACCTATTTCTTGTTACTTCTGCTGCTCCTGCCCCGCTGGCTATTCAGTTTTCTGGGTGTTAGCTCTTTTCCACATGCCTGGTACCGTTTGCTGATTCGACCTCCTGCTCCTGTTTCCTGACTGCGTTTCCGCCTACCGATTATGTACCTTCATTCCCTACTGTTATGACCACCGCTTGCCTCCTAGATGACTCCACCTTGACCTCCATTTTTGTAACTGCGTGACCTCCTGATACCAACCTGGCCTGCTGACTACTCTCACGTCTCATCCCTTTGTACTGTGCAACCTCCTGTTGCCGACTTGGATCATACGACTACACTACATTGATCTTCTGCCACCTCCTGGATACCCCTTGCTTCTGCATCCTCCTCTGCATTTGGTTTTCATCGGCCTCTACACGAGCTCAGGTTCATAACAATATTACAAACATGCAGGTGTTTATTTCCACAGCATTTTGAACATGTAATGTCACTTTACACTATAGACATTGCAATGTGACATTATGAAGGCAAGAAACAAGACAGACAAGAGCGAGATAACAAACACTATTACCCATTAGAAGTGCTCTTTATCACATACAGATTTTTCCATCAAATTGGAAACCAGTGCTATGAAGATCATCATTTGCTTTAAGCTTTTACTGACCATAAGCCGCTAGAAAACTATATGGAAACTTGCTGTTAGAGTATAGGGGATCTGAGATCATCAATTTTTTCTACACTTTTCAGTTTCAATAATACATGGGTTAAAGTCTCAGTAAATACAAGTCTTTAGCATGATACCATGGATTAATATTCAGTATATAGACAATAGTGTAGGAATAATTCCAGTGTTTCATTCAGACCCAATGCCTTAGGTGTGTAAAATCCAACACCTAGCCATGCTTTCTGCCTGTGTAAACATTAATGTAAGAATGGCTTGCTCTAAAGAGCTTATTGAAACCTTGTGACAAATTAGTGGAATTTCTTCCTTCACAGGTATTCCAATATTAATAGTAAGCGGGATTATTGAGGGGAGTCATAGCAACTCAACCATGAAGTGGAAGGCAAGTTACAGAGTGGGGGTCACCAAGTGCTGAGGCAAACAATACCTAACATTTGCTAATGCTCAGCTGACTAAATAATAGAGATGACCCAACTGGTTTGGATCAATCTGGATTCAACCCAAATTTTCCAAACCTGAACTTTGGGGGGTCGTCAGCCATAAACCATACGAGAAATAATTATTCTCTGGGGTCTTTTCCAACCCCAAAGTATAATAATTGAAGTCACCCAAAAGGCTAGAAGAGGACCCAAAAGAACTTTCTGCTTCAAATTCTTCTTCCATTTTTGTTTCTCCAGCATTCTGCCGCTGTTTTCACCAACTGATTAGTGTTATGATAGTGTCTCTGGAGCAACTATCAGAAATTGCAGGAACTGGCTGACAACAGAGAGCAGTAGAACTAGCTTTTAAATCTCACACAGCGCTGAGAAATAAATCCCAAGCTCCTAAACGTCTTCACCTGTGCCACCTGCGAAGCCAAATGGACTTGTGCTGAATTTGGGGCTCAAATTATCATTACAGAAACTGGCATAAGAAATAAACGCTCTACAAATTTAAGTGTAATCAGAACACACAATAAACTTACAAGGCAGATCAAAACCAGGAGAATGAATCTGGAAAGTGAACATGTCCGAGCCAAAAGTCAGTCCAAGTGGTAACGTCAGAGCCAATATCAGGAGACAAGCAGATTTCCAGTAACAAGCCAAAGGTCAACATAGAGAAATTCAGCACAACCGAAAAGGATATGAAAGCCTCACTAGGCACAACCAAATAGCAGGCACCTGACTGAGCAGAAACAGGGTTTAAATATCCCTCCTCAGCTAATAATTGAATCAGTATAGGAAAGGCCTGAAGATTGCAGAAGCTTCACAGGTTGGAATGGAAACCTAAAAGCAATAGCAGCTAAACTGAGATTCCTGACAATTAAAGGGAATCTGTCAGGGCAATTTGGGGCACTAAACCACCCACACGTCCATATGGACCTGGGGTTTAGTGTCTGAAATCACCCTGTTATAACGCAATCCATGGCCGCATTAAAAATAAAAAAGCTGTATACTCACCCTGCCGCTGTACTCTCCGCACCTGTGCAGTTCTTCAATGAAGCCAGAGGAGTACACCTCGGCTTCAGTGCGCATGCCCCGCAATTACGTAGTGAAGCCAGGGTGTCCATCTTTGGCTTCACTGACGAACAGTGCAGGCGCCGGGAGGCGTGCCTCATGACTGTTTTCGCAGAAGAGCGTCGATCGGATCCTATTCTAGGTAAGTATAAAGATTTTTTATTTTTAATGCGCCGGTGGATTGCATTACAACAGGACGATCTGGGACACTAAATCTCAGGTCTATATGGACCTGTGGGTGGTTTAGTGTCCCAGATTGACCCGACAGATTCCCTTTAAGCTCAGATGAATGGACCTAATGAGTAGAGTGGATCATGCTGCAGATTTCAACCGCAGAGTCCAAGGCAAGGTCAAGCAGGATGGTTATTTTTCAGTGTACTGCTTCAATCTCTGACTCCCATTGAATATAATGAAGAGCAGAATCAAGGCAGAATTTTGTGCAGATTTTTAGGTAGAATCCACTTCAAAATCAGCTCCAAATTCGGCCATGTGAATGGGCCCTTTGGTAGAAAGGACATACTAGATACATCCTTGGCTACTGAAGTGTTTTCCTCATCAATAATAATAATAATAATAAAAAAATTGCAAAGGAGCCAAATGCTATGCCCTTGGCAGGACATGCTTTAAATTTAAATACATGTGTTTTTATATAAAACGATTTTTTGTTATTGGATTTTGTCAAACATTTTTTTCAGTTTGTCTTCTACAACCTGCATATTCTACTCTGCAAGCTGCTCAGTGACATTCAGTATAGAATCCATCCGACAATTTCTTTGATGGTTTGGTCTGTAACTCAGCTGGTCTCTGAGGGGTTGGTCTCTGCTCCCCAGAAAACTCATAAAGCTGACAGCTTTTTTCATTTACGCTTATAAAAACACACAAACAACACACAAACAAGGAATACAAAGTAGGCTACAGAAAACAGGAGCATCTCTTTTTCCATTCTCACATCAGACATATACAGTACATTGCAGTAGATACAATTCAGCACAGAATACAATAGCACCACATCCTCTTCTCCACACTTCCGCTTGAATTATTGACTGAAGACACAATACAGTACTGTACAAAACTATACAAGTGGGCCTTAATGTACAATTCCACATTGTCTGTACTTGCCTTGTCTTATATGAAAACATCAACTTCAAATCATAGCAGTAAACCTTGAGTGCATCCCAATAGCACATTAGAAAATCAGTTATTAAATAAGTTTCTATTTGCCTAAACTAGCCTATTTTAGCTCAGTGGTTTCGCTAGAAATGAAGGTTTTGGCCTATGGCCGCCCATCATCTTTAAAGACTGATGTCCAGCAGTTCCCAAGCAAAGGATCTCCTCATTGATGTCAATAAAATTCAGGCCAGAGTTGCAGGGGCAAACCTCTACAGTGGTGGGTCTCCACAATTAGGGGCGCATGCACATTTCATACTTTTTTTTCTGTGTGTGTATATTCGTGTTTTGTTTCTGTGCTTATGTATTCCTCTATGTGTGTATGTATATAAATATGCCTGTATGCATTTGTGCATGTACTATATGCTTGTGTAAAACTATGCCTGTGTGTGCACATGGTTAGACAGGTGAAAAAAATGCTGCAATCAAAAAAAAAAGCTTTCAAAAATAGAAGTGATAATAGTTTATTTCTGTCAATTAACACAACGCAAAGTGAAAAGTAAATGAAATCAGTATTTGGTGTGACCGCCTTTTGCCTTCCATCAATTCTTCTCAGTACACTTGCACGCAGTTTTTGAAGGAACTTGGCAGGGAGGTTGTTCCTTCCATCTTGGAGAACAAAGCACAGATCTTATGTGGCTCAAATCCTTCTGTCTCTTCATGTAATCCCAGACTGGATGAGGTTGAGATCAGGGCTCTGTAGGGGCCATATCATCACTTACAGGACTCCTTCTTCTTTAGACTAAATATAGTTCTTAAAGACATTGGCGGTATGTTTGGGGTTCTTGTCCTGATGCTGAATAAATTTGGAGCCAATCAGACGTCTCCTTGATGGTACAAGCTGCCTTCTGTTACAGCCAAGTTTGAAGAAGCACCAAGAAATAGGCAAAGTTGATGATCACAGACACAGTGGTCAGCCATGGAAACTTAGTGCAGCAGATGAAAAAAAACATCATGCTTTCTCCGCTTTGAAATCTGGAGATGCCCAGCAGTATCATCAGCGGAGAACTGGCAGAAACCAGTTAGGGTGGGTTCACACCTGCGCTTGGTGTCCGTCCGTCGCCAATCCAGTTAAAATCTCGGCGAACTGGATTGGCGTCGGATACAGACCGGTCAGCGGCGCATTGGTTAAAAACCCATTCATTTGAATGGGTTTTTAAAGCAGTCTGCGGGTGTGCGCTTACACCCTCTGCACTGCCAATCCTTTTTTTTTTCGTCGGAAACAAAGTCGGACATGCAGGACTTCGTGTCCGACG
Source organism: Leptodactylus fallax (assembly GCA_947044405.1). Classification (NCBI taxonomy): domain Eukaryota; kingdom Metazoa; phylum Chordata; class Amphibia; order Anura; family Leptodactylidae; genus Leptodactylus; species Leptodactylus fallax. The sequence continues at coordinate 1,115,728 of CAMRHE010000049.1, forward strand.
AAAAAAAAAAGGATTGGCAGCGCAGAGGGTGTAAGCGCACACCCGCGCACTGCTTTAAAAACCCATTCAAATGAATGGGTTTTTAACCAATGCGCCGCTGACCGGTCTGTATCCGACGCCAATCCAGTTCGCCGAGATTTTAACTGGATTGGCGACGGACGGACACCAAGCGCAGGTGTGAACCCACCCTTAGACTGATTGAAGAAGTCTGGCCAGATTGTGGCCAATTTGACAAGGAAACAAGGCCAAGTGATTCAACCATGCAGGAAAAAACAGGAACTAACACAGAAAACTCTATCCATTATTGTCTGATTTTCTACTGTCCGTTTTTTGCAGTATAATGGACCGTCTGTTAGCCATAGACATTAATGGTAAAAAATAACGGATGCTTAATGTCCGTCATAAGTCTTTTATTTTGAATGAACACATGAGTCCTGCACCCCGCACAATGTCTGCTAAAATAAAACAGACATGTGATGTATTTGGTGAAAATGGACAACAGATCAAATCCCATTGAAATCAAAGGGATTTTTAACAGCTTTATGACAGATCTGTTAGTGTCCATTGTTAACATTTTGCAAGGGATGCTAGCAACGGACACTACTAACGGTAGTGTGAACGCCCTCTTACTTATCTAAAGAGGGCAATGTTTAACGGGTTGCCCAGATTTGGAGCAATCTGCCCTGAGCCTCACGTGACTGCCAAGAGAAATCAGTGGTGTCATCGTTTGCTGGGCCCAGTGACATCACTCACATACATCACCAGCTCCATACCAGTGACCAGAGGCCACTAGTTGTCTCAGTTATCACATGAGGCTCAGGACTTGCAGCCTGGGCAAACAAAATGGGAAACAGGTATGCATACCCACCTGTCCCCAGCACTTGTTCGCTGCCATTTCACTTTCCGTTGCGTGTCGGGGCTGCAAGTTCTGCGCCTCATGTGAACACTGAGATCAATCAGTGGCAGGGCCATTTTAAGGACACAGATAGAGTTGGAACAGCAGGACATCACCCCAAATGTGGGAATGTCCCACTCTATCCGGGGCGGCTAAGGGTGCCCCCAGTGCGGCCCTGATCAGTGGTGTCAGCTCTTGCTGGAGAAGGTGCGGTGATGTCACTCACATACATCAGGTCTGTACCAGTGATCGCTGAGGTCAATAATTGGTCTCAGTGGTCACGTGAGTCGCACAACGTCTAGCGCCGCAGCCCCAGCATGTGACAGCAATGTGTTGAGCAACAGGGATATGTGATTATGCTTTTTTTTTTTTTTTAAACCCCAACCTCCCTTCTTCCTCGGCCACCCCATGGGTTGCTTCAAACCCTGGACAGCACCTTTCAGGAATTTCCATTCAATCTGTGTATATGACTAGATGTAACATCAGTAATAGTCAATAGTAATATGTAATGACATGCATTAAATAAATATATACTAGGTAAGGTTATTCGCCCTACTGCAATGTTATATGACGAGACCCCGGACTTAACCACAGAGCTCCCATCTACCTGGCCGCGCAGCGAACATTTACCACAACTCTACCACACGACGCCTGTCAGGGCTGGTCCTGCCTACTAATCACTACTGGCCAATCACCTTTAGAGGAAGTGTTCAGCCGCTCATCGCTATTGGATCACAGGAACGTATCTCAGAGATTACGTCCAATCACGGGAAGGAATGCAGAGCACGTCCCACCCCTCCTGTTAAGGCGGGATGTTTCTACATCATAGCGCCCGGTGATAGCAAGCCGTGTTTGGCGCCTTTCTGTAGTCCTTGTACTTTCAGTGGGGGAATCCTGAGAAAATGTACAGTGGCGGTGGCAGTAACAGTGAATCAGGTAAAGAGAGGCGTATAGCGAGCGGCCGTGCTCTGCAGTGTGGAGCCTGAGGCATATATGGCTACATATAGGCGGCTGAGCTAGTACGAGGTGCACTCACTTCTGTATGGGATTGCTGGGAGTTGTAGTTTCACCAAGTCAAGTCTATAGGTTCTTTCTTGTCCACTGTGAGTACACTGTAATAAACCCTGAGATCCGTAGCAATCTAGAGGAGATGGCAGAAGTGCCTGTAATGTGCCCTGTTCATGTGTCAGGCTGGCCAGCACTGGCCGCAATAACATATGGCAACTGTTTGCATTGCCCTTTAAGTCCGGGTTTACATGGTGCTGTTTTTATTTGCAGTAACAATGTCTTGTCTTGCACTAGGTTCACACTCTCCACATTGTTCAGGTCTGCTTAAAGGGAGTCTATCATTCACAAAACCACTTTTAAGCTAATGGCACGTTGGAGAGGCCTTTAAAAAGGCCATTCTTCTCCTACATTTCCTTGTTTTCCTATCCCAGCTGATTCCAAGATAATTAGTTTCTTGTATGTAAATGAGCACCTGGGGCGTTCCTCCTCTTCTGCGAGCACCCACCTCGCCATCACTTATCACCGCCCCTTCGTCCATTGCAGTGACTCCCCTCTGTATCTCCTTTCTTCTAAGTTCTCGTACGCAGCGCTGTGCGCAATCGGCTTTGCCACAGTACACTCTTGTGACAGACCACCGGAAAATGGCGGCCCATCATGCGCAGTCAGCTCTGCCCGAACTCGAAGTGGCAGAGCCGACTGCACATGCGTGAGAATTTGCTGCCGGCGAGAACTGAGAAGAAAGAAGACCAAGAGGGGAGTCACCGCAACGGACGAAGGGGCGGTGATAAGCGATGACGAGGTGGGTGCTTGCAGAAGAGGCGGAACGCCCCAGGTGCTCCGTGGTGCTCATTTACATACATGAAGAAACTAATTATCTTGGAATCTGCTGGGAGAAGAAAACAAGGAAAGGTAGGAGAAGAATGGCCTTTTTAAAGGCCACTCCAACGTGCCGTTAGCTTAAAAGTGGTTTTGCGAATGCTAGACTCCCTTTAAACAGTGGTTTCTCTGGCACATAAGTGAATGTAGTCTTAGACTACATGTACATGACTGCAGTCTATGGGTAAGTGTTTTAAAAAAAAAAAAACACGGATTGGTGTCCTTGTGTCATCTGTGGTTTTTACTGACCCATCCATTGAAAATGAGTTGACGGAGCCCCAAGTTCGGACAGGTATAGGACCTGCTCCATATTTGGCGGCTCTTCGATTTGATCTGGACCTACAGCTGCATAAGCTATGACTGTGTATGGGCTCACTGAAATGTATGGGTCCCTGCGGATTTGCAGTTGTAGATAAAAAATACAGCAGTGTACATGTAAGGCTCACATCTGTGTAGGAGACTCTGCTGCAGATTACGCCTAAAATCAGCAGAAAGGAAATTCCTGCAAGGAGGACTTTTCTCTCTGCTGATTTTCAGTGTAAAACTGTCGGAAAACCGTCGGACCCAATTATATTCTATGGGCCTTTTTTTTTTTTTTTTTTTTTTTTTTTTTAAATGCTGGACAGGCTCTCCATCTTTCGGGTTCACATGCGGACCTGAATGCTAATGTGAAACTAGCGTCACCTAAATAACCAGTGGTTTTCAATATAATGGCTGCTAGTGTAGAGGTGACATGTATAGAAATGTGATACTCATTACTGCAATTAAAAACTACATGTAGTTCTTCCCAAGAAAGTGCCGTGTAACACAACCAATGCACAGTACATGTGGTGTAATGGTCATTACTGCAATCTTTGCTGCCTTAGGCTACGTGCCCCTTGTGACCTGTACAGGTGAGTAAAAAAAAAAAGTAATGAATTGGTATGTGTCATCCATGATTTTCACTGACCCATTCAATGAAATGAATGGACCGAGCCGAAAATAGACAGGTATAGGATGTGTTTTAGGGCTCTCTACTATGGCCCCAACACAAACTACCAAAACTATGGCTGTGTAATGACCCATAGAAACGATACAATTGCAGATAAAGTATGGTCATGTGCTTTAGGCCTTAGAGTAGGTTCACACCACAGGATGAGTGCGACTGACTTTAAATTGCAGATGGAGCCCTCTCCGCCTGATGTCTGTCTGCATTCACCCCAATGTAAACAACACGACGGAATCTTTCTTACACCAGATTTTTTAAATTTTCTTTTGAAAGAAAGTCCTGCATGCATAGGATGAGAGCAACGGACATTAACCACTTCTGGACCGCCCATAGACTATATATGTCCAGAAGGTGGTTGCCTTGTTCTGCAAGGACATACTGGTACATCCAAGCAGAATACAGCAGCTGCATGAAATCATGCAGCTGCTGAAACAGGGAGCCGGCTGTAACTTCAGCCAGAGCTCCCAGAGAGAAGGCAGGGAAGGTTTATTACCTTCCCTGCCTTCCCGATCGCTGTGTATACAGTGCTTAATGAGCGCTGCCATCTTGCGACTCCCCTCTGACCTGGCGGTCATGTGATCCACCGGGATCAGCGTCTGTAAGAGCTGCTGGTCCCAGATCAGCACTATAGTAACGTGCAGGAGGCTATTCCTCCTGCAACTGGGGCTAAATGTACCAGCCCCAGTTACAGGGGAAATCAGCCTCCACAACAAAAAGTGATCAAATGTCCCTAAAGGTCTAAATGACCTTATGGAAACACAGTGTGTGGTAAACAAAAAAAAAAAAAAATAGAAAAATTAAAATGTAAATAAAAAATACTGTATTTTTCAGACTATAGAACGCACCTAGGTTTTAAAGGAGGAAAATATGTGTGTAAAAAAAAATAAAAATAAAAAATTTGAAGCAAAAAAAAATGGTAAAATATTTCATATATGGGAGTTGTAGTTTTGCAACAGCTGCAAGGTCACATTAACAGGTGGCCCTGTGGCTGTACGGGGATGCATAGGGCATCTTTTTTTGCGGAGCCAGATGTCTTTTAGTTATACCATTTTGGGGAATGTCTATTGCTTAGATCTCTTCTTACTTTTTATTCAAATCAAAGGTGAATCAGTGAAAAAAAGGCAGTTCGGCACTTTTTTATTTTTTTTTTTTGTAATTTGTAGACCCTGAGTATTCGGACACAGGGATACCTAATGTGTATGTGTTTCACATTAACTGTCTACTTTTATATGTATTCTAGGGAAATGGGGTGATCTAGAACTTTTATTTATTTATTTAATTTTTTTAAACTTGGACTCTGATTGCGGGCATTAGCCCTGGGTCTGTGCTGTACATTACAGTGGGAGACACGGTAGCTATGGCGCGGTATCATCTTTACAGACCTGGAATCCGCTGTGCTTTTACTGATAGGTTCACTGAGTCACCCACTCCTCCGATCCCAGGGCCAGCACATCGCCCCCACTCCTGCCGCTGCAGGAAGCCCCGCTACAGGAAGCCGGTAACAGGAGTAGGATGATGCTACGACCCCGCTCCTCCGCCCCACCAAACACCCACATTCGGACTATAAGACGCACCCCCCCCCCATTTCCTCCCAAATTTGGGGAAAGAAAAGGGCGACTTATAGTAAGAAAAATACGCCAATAAAACACAGTTATTAATGGCTATAGCCCCACCCCCGACAACACCATACAAAATAAAAATTACTGTAACGGAGAGGAAAAACTATTTTTATAAAGTTTTTTTTATAGCACTTTTAAATTTTTTTATAACACAAAGTGAAATCACACGTTTTTCCTCTTGTTTGTTTATAAAAAAAAATTAAAACATATGCAAAAATAACATAAAAATAAAGCCTTAAGCCTTATGTGTCACTGAAAAAGATGCAGAAATTAGTTGAATAACGCATATGATAAAAATGTTGCAGCCCTCAAAACCGCACTTACAAAACATCTGAAAATGTCTGTTTCTGGACCAGAAAATGGCCCGGTGCTGAAGTGGTTAAAGGGGTTGTCCAGGCTAAAAAAAAAAAAAAAAATTCATATTTTAATTAGGCTGGGGGAGGTGGGGGAAAAAAAACACTTACCTGTGCTCCAGTACCTCCCAGCAGTCTGGTCCTGCAGCTCTGTTGTTTTCTTCTGTGGAAGTCCCTGCCACATGTGACTGCTGAGGCCAATCAGCGGCCTCAGTGAAAGACAAGGAACATCACTACCTGTGAGATCCCCCTGGTCCCCTCCTCTGAAGCCAATCAGTGGCCTATGGAAGGGGACCCGAGGATCTCACAGGTAGTGGTCGTGTCTTTCGCTGAGGCCGCAGGTTGGGATGTTACAGCCGACGAGGAATTCCTCAGCTTTCTAGCGGTATGTAAAACTGCATACACATGAGGATGTGAAAGGTCCTCTTTAACGCTCAGCGTTGTGATAAGATAATCCTTTAATAGTCCCAATATGGGGAAATTCAGTGTTACAGCAGCATAGATAATGCAAACACATACAAAAAAAGCTCCATGGTAGAGGCATTACAGGGACAGTAGGTACAGATAAGTACAGTACAGATATAGTAGAAGTGATAACTTAAGATCTTTCAGTTCTCTGTGTGTAATGATCTCCGCTTAGGTCGGTGTTGGTTGTACAGCCTAACCGCAGCGGGGAGGAAAGACTTCCGATAGCGCTCCTTCTCACACTTGGGGTGAAGCAGTCGGTCGCTGACAGTACTGCCCAGCACTATCACAGTCTCATGCATGGGATTTATTCTTCCGCATGGAGCTCACCACGGACAGTATCCTTCTGTCACCCACCACCTGCACTGGGTCCAGTGGGCTCCCCAGGACAGAGATGGCCCTTCTAATCAGCTTGAGTCTATTCCTATCCCTGGTTGATATACTGCTCCCCCAACAGGCCACTCCGAAGAAGATGGCTGATGCCACTCCCGAGTTGAAAAAGGCCCTAAGAAGTGCCCCCTGGACTCCAAAGGCTCTCAGCCTCCTAAGCAGGTAGACACTGCTGTGGCCCTTTCTGTACAGAAATAGTAATAGTAGTTCTGTAATAGTACGGCGCTGTAATGCTGTGGGCACAGAAGCTGTGGCTGTGGCATTATTTCTGGCACACAGCTGTGCTACACAGTCGAGGGCCAGAACCAGCTGTCTGAGTCGGAAGATACTCTGGTGAATTAAACCCCTGGATGCCGTGATCAATAGCAGTCAATCATCCCGGGGTCAATATCGCTACACCTGTATAATAGGAATTCTCACATGCCCTCCATGACAGCACCACAGGAGGTTGTATCTCCACCCGCTATTAGGGACAGAAAAAAAAAAACACAAGAGGTTAAAAAGCCCCTCCCTCTTCAGTGTTTTTTTTTCTTTTCTTTTCTTTTTTTCCTATTAGGGGCAGATGAGGCTTTTGTGTGTATTCTTACGTGGCAGAGTGGAGTCCAGTGCAGCTGTGCCTGCAGTTCTGCGCCGTTTCTCCTCTGGGTCTCGGTGGAACAGTCTCTTCTTGCACCATCCTGGCAAAGTGGAGACAAGTAGTGCAGGCCTCGGTCCTTCCTTGGAAGCTCCCTGGTCTGTAGTGTCCCCTCCTGCTTGCCAGAGCCTGCGTTCCACGCTGGGATACATGCCAGCGTCACTTCCAGTTTCGTGTGATGCACTTCTGGTTTTGGGAAAAGGTGCCAAAAAAGAGGAAATTTAAAAAGTTTGGCATCCTGAATTGGCAGGTGGACCAGAGACATTCCTATTGATGGAATGGAGTACGTAGGACATCAGAGTTGGTTAAAAAAACATCCCAGACCAAGAGGCTTTCTTTTCCTGGAGATGAGTGGCGTATGAGCCTGGCGTACCCCCAGCCCCAGTGAGTAATCTGGTAATGGGTTGTTACATGGTATGTTTATTGGGGTTCTTATTTCCCTTTGTCATGTGTTTATTTGGGGAAAAAGAAGCTAAAGATGTATCTTCGAATCTAAGAAATTGGTTGTACTTTAAAAAAAAAAAGTGCCACCTGTGGGGAAAAGCTTTCTTCCACTTTTAAAAAATCTTGTCAGTCTTGCACTGAAAAAATAAACAGCTGCCATTAATGGAGGAAATTAAAGGGATGGTTCAGCATGAAATCCGATCCTCCCTAGCTTCTTTCCCGTACCTTTTCCTCTTCTGAACCACAACCTGCGGCTAAGAAAGGAAATTAATTACAGAACCCGATTCGGACAATAGTGATGTTTACATCCCATCTGTCAGAAGATTTCTTGGAGGAAGGGGAGCTACCTGGGCGCCCTTCAGATATTCAGGCTAGAAGATATTACTTCTCATCTGAATTTACTCAGGAACTTCTTTCTGCTGTTAGAAACACTGTGAATATAGAAGTTCAGGAGAAGCAAACTGTTCATGATGAAATATTTGCAGGGCTTAGACCAAAGGAAAAATTAGTATTAGTATGTTAGTATATTATATTAGTATTTCCCATTCACGAGAATTCAGGGGGTCTGATTCAGGAGGAGTGGTTACATCCAGAGAAAAGGCTGGCTGTCCCAGAAAATTAACGATAGGTTTCCTTTGTATGAGTCAAAAGTAAAAAGTTAAGCCAAATAAAAAAATAAAAAAAAATTGATAAACAGGTCACTAAAGTGGGGAAAAAGACAAGGTTTCTCCTGACCCGCTAGACAAGGAAGCTAGGAAGCTGACAACCTCCTTAAGAGAGCCTGGGAGTGCTCCTTAGCCCGGTTACAGGTTAACATTGGTTCAATTTGTGTGGCAAGTTCTATGTATAGATGGCTAGACCAACTTGAAATTCATCTCAGAGAAGGTACCTCAAGGAAAGCTATCTTGTCCTCCATTCCTCTGCTACAGACGGCCACTGGCTTCCTAGCAGACACGTCAGTGAGGATTGCCTCTAGATCTGAGGTCCTCTCAAATACAACTCTCCACACATTATAGCAGAAAGTGTGGGCCGGTGACCCAATATCTAAACAGAAGCTCTGTGCTATTCCCTTCCAGGGAGGATGTTTTTGTCCTGAATTGGATTTGTTGCTGGAAAAAGCAACGGATAAAAAGTCTCTTCCAGAACCAAAACCTACTAACAAATATATATAATATAATACTATAGATATAGATAGATAGATAGATAGATAGATATAGTATGTGTATATAATATAATATATAAAAGCTGTTTTGTTCCTTTTGAGGATACAATCTCGAATATTAAACCAAGGGTAAAACACGAAAATGGAGTTACCCTAGTGGGAGGCAAAAGAAGGAATATCATCTTTAACCCCAATAAACAATCCCAAGTCAAACAATGACGCCATAAAGGTTTCACTCGATTTCCAGTTTCAGTCCCTCTCCTTTCGAATATCTGCCCCAAGGATATTTACAAAATGCCCAAACTATTAAAATATTTATCCCATACGGTGAATGGCGTAGCAGGAGAAAAAAAAATCAAAGTGGCCAAATAGCATTTTTTTTTTCAACACTTTGCCTCCTATAAAAAAAAAAAAAAAAAATTAATAAAAAGTGATTAAACCATCAGATCATTCCCCAAATAGTTTCAGTAAAATCATCTAGTCCCGCATAAAGAAGCCATACCCAGCTCCATACGTGTAAATATGAAAAAGTTACAGGTGTCACAATATGGTGATATACTTTTTTTCTATTTTGCAAAGTTTTTTTCATTTTTTTAAAAGGTATCAAAACTTTACAAATTTGGTATCGCCGTGTTCATGCTGACCCGCAGAATACAGGCAACTTGTCTTTTTTACTACACAGTGAACGCCGTAAAAAAAAAATAAAAAACATATGAAATTGGTGCAAATGCATTTTTTTTTCTCCAATTGCACCTCATTCTGAACATTTTTTCCAGCTTCCCAGTACATTGCACAGCATATTGAATAGTGCCATTACAAAGTACAATTTGTTTCGCAAACAATAAGCCATCATGTGACTGTGAACTGAGAAATGAAAGTTATGGCTCTTGGAATGGGGAGAGGGGAAAACGGAAATGCAAAAACGAAAAATGCCTGTGTCGTTAAGGGCCTAAATCTATGCCCTTTTTGAGCCAATTGCTGATGCTAATATCAGTGTCCTGGAAATCAGCTTTCTGGTTGCCATAACATCTGCCAGGAGAGTTAATGAAATCTAGGCCCTCTTCCAGAGTACCTTCCCTAAAAATCTTGGAGGGACCCTACTTTTTTTTTTGGTCAACATCCATCTAATAGAGGGAAGAATCATTTTACGTTAGGAAAGGATAGTTCTTCTTGCACCTATCTTGAAACCTCTTCCAGCTGGAGAAGGGGTGAGTATATTTTTATTCAGTTTTGTGGCCCTAACATAGGCAAAAAACTGACCTTATGGGGACATGTTAAAAAAAACTGTAAATAAAATTAAAAAATAAATATGCCAATAAAATGCCATTATTAAAGGTTATAGCCACACCCCCAACACCATACTAAATAAAAATTAAAGTAATGGAGTAAACTTTTAAAGTTTTTTTTTTTTTTGTAGCACTTTATTAAATAAAGTGAAAAACAGACATGTTTTCCCTCTTTGTATATCTTCCCAGATATAAAATAAATAAATGAATAAAGCCCTATGTGTCACCGAAAAAAGACGCAGAAATTAGTTAACGCAAATGATAAAAATGTTACAGCCCTCAAAACCGCACCCGAAAATGTGTCTGGTCCTGGACCAGAAATTGGCCTGGTACTGAAGTGGTTAAAGGTGTTATCCAGCTTCCAAAAAAACATCTGTAAATACATCTATACCAGTGTTAAATAATCACTGTTCCCTTGTACACCCTTTGCAGGGCTGCTTTTAATCATAGGGCAAACGGTGCACTTGCGCTGGGCCCTATGGTTGCGGGGGGCCCTCGGATACGGGCGCCAGACTTTCTGCCCAGGACTGCTCCACTCCGATACAGTTGAAGCCTATGACAGAGCAGGAGGCTGTAAAGTCCTTGCTCTGTCATAGACAGGGCTGGTGTTAGGGGGTGGTGGTCAAACTGGGAATTGCCCAGGTCCCCACCACTATTAGGGCCCCCTACCAGTGGGATACTAATCCTACTCTGTGTACAGTATATCAGGAGGATGAGACACGAGCAGCAGCTGCAGCATATGACAATCGCTGCTTGTACTGTATACTGTCTTTGCACATAGCTAGTTCCAGCTTAATAAAACTGCCTGTGCGCAGCTCTAAGAACACTGAGCTAACTGGCTGCCCAGACTGTGTGGAGGAGAATGTGTGCAGGAACAGCACAGATATCAGTCCTGCCATTCAGCAAGTTGCTTATTCCACCACTGCACTCAGCAATTCAGCCACAATATATGTCTATTGTATAGAACATGTATCTTTAATATTAATCTTTGTGCAATATGTAAATTTGTTTAGTGTGTAATATATATATTAGTGCTCCTAAAATCAGTGATGGTGGTCCTAGGAGGTCCAAAACATCGACACATGACTGATGGGTCTTTGTTCTTCCGTTTGGCGGTTCAGTATAGGCGCTGCTGCTCACTTTGCACTTGGCTATCTTTGACAGTCCCACGCACTTCAGTGGTCAGCTACCTTGGTTGGTCCTATAACAATGTGTACACTCAACTGCCATTCAAATAGGACCGCACAGCACCTATTCTGTGGACAGGTAATAGCTATGATTATAGGAACAGCCCTTTGGTGTATGAAGACGTACACGCAGAGGATTCATTCAGACTTGAGGGTGGCATCCAGTGTAGAAGTACTCAATAGTCTGTACAATATAAACTTTCTAAAAGTTGTCATGTTAAATGCCATTGTGAAGCGCCATGTAATGTTAGCCTAAAAATATCTGCTAATAGCGGGTCATGTGATGTCGTCAGCATCTCCTATTGAAACACACTTCTCCTGCATCAGTCTTCTGGCTGTCCAGTACCTTTGTTCAGGCAGGAAACTGGCGCCAATACAGTGTTCCTTTGGGAGACTCTGGAACTTGCAAGAGATGGAGTAGGCACAAATCCTCTGCCGATACCCTCACCGCACACTTTATAGTAAATTGCATACAGGAATGACCTGCTTACTGCTGCGTGCTATTGTAGGGCAGGCAGAGATTAAAGAGGATGTGCAGGAATTTTTATTTATGGCCTAAATATATAATCTATCAGATCATCTGTTCGGGGCCACTTTCGACACCTGTACTATGCACTGTAGAGGGTTCCGTTCTCTGTATAGTGGCCTTGCAGCTTTACTGCAGCTCTGTTAACAATTCACTTCAATGGGAGCTGAGCTGCAGTACCAGCGCCTTTCTGCTATAAAGGGCACTGAGCCTTCTGCTTCCGGCTCCGTGGAGTTGTATAGTATGGGTGTTGGAAGAGGCCCTGAACAGATGATCCATGCAGGGCACAGCTATTGGGCCCCCACCAATCAGATGATAAAAATTCCAGGACAGCCACTTTAATATGCTGGCTGGAATTATGAGCAGAGAATTTGTGATAAGAGGACTATTGGTGTTCCCCCATATAGAGATATGGAAGTAACTCTGATACTAGTGGAGTGGGTGGCATTGACGGACATATTGTACAATAAAAGGAGTTCTATGTGGATTATACTATTGGAGCATGGAGGGAATCTGTCTTGTAGTAAGGGATTGCCATGACACTATTGGGCCCTGATATTTAATAAGTCTATATGTGTATAAATGGTCTTTGTGCTTGGAAGGACATTTGTCTTGTTGCTTGTGCCAATGATCTTTAAAGACTCCAGGAATGCCCCTGGAAGTGCCAAAGGTCAGCAGTACTGCACACTGAATTGACAGATTGTGATGGTGTTTTAGTTGCAAAATGTTAGCATTTGGGGCCCTACTTTTTCGTTTTGCCCAGGGCCACACTTTGTCTAAAACCGGCACTGGTCATAGAAGACTTACAATGATGGTCAGGACGTCTCGGTACAGGTGATGAGGACACTGCATCGCATCACCTGTACCGGGCCCGGATCTGCAAGAGAGTGCAACTACAGGAGATGTCCCCTGCTCCAGTCATCGGGGGGATCGTGGTAAGGTGAGTATAAGGAGAGAATATTAGAATGGGGAAATATTATAAATAGCCCCCTTAAAAATAAGTTTTCCCACCAGAATAGTTCTCCCTTATAAATAGTTCCCTTCTTTATAAAGGGCTTATTTGTAACAGGGAGGGGGGCTATTAGTTATAAATGGAGACTATTATTTAAAAGGGGGACTATAAGGTAGTACTATTATTTATAAAGGGGGGGCTATTATTGATGGGATTTATAATTTAGGGAGAACTATTAGTAATAAGGTGGACTATTTATAAGGAGGTACAATTACTGATAAGGAGCACTATTTATAAGCAGGAATTATTTATAGCAAGGAATTCTTATTTATAACGGATTATTTATAAGCAAGGAATATTATATAGTCCCTGCTTATAAATAATGAACGCCTTATAAATATGTCCTGCTCACAGGTAACTGCCCCCTTAATATTTATAAGTGGGTACCATTATTAAGTGCAGGGGCATGGCCACGTATATTGTTTGGGTCCAGTAAGACAGAATTGTACTATGTGGGGGCCATTTTAATTTGGGTGGGTCTGGTATGTTTAAGTGGTGGTGATGGGGGGGCACTTATGAAACTTTTGCACTGGGCCCACCAATTGGTTAAAACGTCCCTGACCCTTTGCTTGGCTTTATTTTACTTGCTGTTCCTTGTATCATGGTTATTTACATGCAGCAAATCTGTAGACGATTTGAAGTGACCCTATACAGTAACTTCACTTGTTTCCTTTCAGGCGAAATTGAAAAACTCTATGCAGCCATTCCACAAATCCGCAGTATCTTCTATATCATGGAAAAAATTGGGGAGGGTAAGTGTGAAAAAAAGTGTATGTGTATATATATATATATATATATATATATATATATATATATATATTTACACATTTACACACACTATAACTGCCAGGGGTTTTAGACATTTTCTACAACTGGAAACAGGACAATTTTAATGCGTTTTTAGATGTATAAATAAAACCTAAAGTACAGCAGAAAAAAATGTGCTAACCCACCATACCTAAATATTTCTGAAAGTAGATGCCTGCCACATGGGCACAATGCATTCTGCAATGTATGCACACAATATTTTGGGGGGACCTGTTACTGTGTGTGGGGTGGCTTTTTTTTTTTTTTTTTTTTTTTTTTTAAAAACCCTGACTACCTGATCTTTGTAGAGTAAAATATATTGACTGCTTCTCTAGTGATCTGTTAATTTTTTCCAGGCAAAAAAAACTTTTTTTTTTTTTTTAAAAAAGTCTGTGTGCTATTAATGGGTTAATAAGTGTAACCAAATACCTTTAGCAGTGTTTTGAGTGATTTCTGGTTTTCTCTGGGAACTCCTGGCATCTTCTGCATTTGTTTACATGGGTAGCATCCTGTCTTTTTATCCAACTACCATGATGCATTGCTCTTCATTCAGATCCCTCTCACTCCCTCACACCCAATCCCTGTTTCCCTAACTAGCCTTCCAACTACTAGCCCTTCCTAACAAACTCAGTACAATAAATTTATTAGTACAATAAAATACGGGGGGAGAAAAAGGGGAAATGCCAACAAAAAAAACACCACTAAGGGGGCAGACATAGGGATACAGGAATTAACAAACAAGGACATCCAGGAAAAGATCAAATCGTGTATATACCCAGTGGAAGCCACTATATATAAATAAAGAAGCAACAAGCATGTCACTGTATGTGTATAAAAAGCACCACTGGTAATACACATAACCTACTGAAAGGATAACATGTCAAAATAGCATATAGAAAACCCACCTAGTGAGCAGACCCCTCAACGTGCATTTCACCGCTGGCTTCCTGTTCTTAACCACAGTTCTTGACAACTGTATGGTTGTTTTGACCCGATGGTAAACCCTAGGTCATGAGGTCTAAATGAGGAATAAAATGTGCTGAGCTGGAAAAGATGATTTAACTGGTAACTTATTCTTTTAAATCCCTGATCGCTGTGGGATTGAGTCCATTGGGTGGTCCTACTTGCTGACTGCTACTCCATCTTTCAATGTATATAGGGAAGGCTGTCAGTCATTAAAGGGGTGTTTCAACTCACTGTCTTGTTTTCCAGGTATAGAAAACAAGAGCCTATTGGCCGAGAGAAAAACTTACATAATGTACAGTCATGGCCAAAAGTTTTGAGAATGATACAAATATTAATTTTTACAAAGTCTACTGCTTCAGTTTTTCTAATGGCAATTTGCATATACTCCAGAATGTTATAAAGAGTGATCAGCTTAACAGCAATTATTTGCAAAGTCAATATTTGCCTAGAAAATGAACTTTATCCCCCAAAACACATTTCAACATCATTGCAGCCCTGCCTTAAAAGGACCACCTAACATCGTTTCAGTGATTGCTCCATTAACACAGGTGTGGGTGTTGATGAGGACAGGGCTGGAGATCAATCTGTCATGATTAAGTAAGAATGACACCACTGGACACTTTAAAAGGAGGCTGGTGCTTGCCATCATTGTTTCTCTTCTGTTAACCATGGTTATCTCTAAAGAAACACGTGCAGTCATCATTGCACTGCACAAAAATGGCCTAACTGGGAAGAGTATTGCAGCTAGAAAGATTGCACCTCAGTCAACAATCTATCGCATCATCAAGAACTTCAAGGAGAGAGGTTCCATTGGTGCCAAAAAGGCTCCAGGGCGCCCAAGAAAGACCAGCAAGGGGCAGGACCGTCTCTTAAAAGTGTTTCAGCTGCGGGATCGGGCTACCAGCAGTGCAGAGCTTGCTGAGGAATGGCAGCAGGCAGGTGTGAGTGCATCTGCACGCACTGTGAGGCGGAGACTCTTGGAGCAAGGCCTGGTCTCAAGGAGGGCAGCAAAGAAGCCACTTCTCTCCAGAAAAAACATCAGGGACAGACTGATATTCTGCAAAAGGTACAGGGAGTGGACTGCTGAGGACTGGGGTAAAGTCATTTTCTCTGATGAATCCCCTTTTCGATTGTTTGGAACATCTGGAAAACAGCTTATTCGGAGAAGAAGAGGTGAGCGCTACCACCAGTCTAGTCTCATGCCAACTGTAAAGCATCCTGAAACCATTCATGTGTGGGGTTGCTTCTCAGCCAAGGGAATCGGCTCTCTCACAGTCTTGCCTAAAAACACAGCCATGAATAAAGAATGGTACCAGAATGTCCTCCAAGAACAACTTCTCCCAACCGTCCAAGAGCAGTTTGGCGCTGAACAATGCCTTTTCCAGCATGATGGAGCACCTTGCCATAAAGCAAAGGTGATAACTAAATGGCTCAGGGAACAAAACATAGAGATTTTAGGTCCATGGCCTGGAAACTCCCCAGATCTTAATCCCATTGAGAACTTGTGGTCAATCATCAAGAGACGGGTGGACAAACAAAAACCAACAAATTCAGACAAAATTAAAGCATTGATTCTGCAAGAATGGACTGCTATCAGTCAGGATTTGGTCCAGAAGTTGATTGAGAGCATGCCAGGGAGAATTGCAGAGGTCCTGAAGAAGAAGGGTCAACACTGCAAATATTGACTTGCTGCATTAACTCATTCTAACTGTCAATATAAGCTTCTGTTACTCATAATATGAATGCAATTATATTTCTGTATGTGATAAAAACATCTGACAAACACACATAAAAACCAGAGGGTAGCAGATCATGTGAAAATATAATATTTGTGTCATTCTCAAAACTTTTGGCCATGACTGTATATCATAGCTGAAGACACCGATCCAAGGTTTTAGTATCTTATAACATTTCAGCTGCAAAAATCTTGGTGAGGGGCACCATAGGAAAGGTCACTACTTCATGCTACACATGCTAAGGCCAGTTCAGGGTGGAAAAACACCTGACAGGTTCCCTTTAGGGTATGCTACCCACTGTGTTTTGGTGAAATCTTTCAGATTGAAATTTATTCTAATCTGTCTTTATGGGGATCTATGATATTTTGGCACAGGAAGTAACATTTTTATTTTTTTTTGTTCTGTGTACTGTAACTTTTCCATAGGTACATTTAGCTCAGTTTATCTGGCTATGGCGAGGCTAATGTCTGGACAAGATCAGAAATTTGCTTTAAAACATTTGGTACCTACAAGCCATCCTGCAAGAATAGCAGCGGAACTAGAGTGTCTTAAAGCTGCAGGGTAAGTATTATGATTGAAATGCACAAGGGAACCTTTGCACGTTTTTTTCAGTGGCACCCGTCACTTTTTTCCATGCACTGGTGTTTCGTTGGCACAGCTTTGAGACCTTCGATAGAAAAAAAAAAAAGGGAATTAAAAATCCTTACTGACCCAAATCTGGCAATCAGAATAAATTCTTTGATTGACGTCCAAAAACCTAATAACCAAGGTGGCTAAGTTGGTAGACCATGGAGCTCTATGTACAGATCTTTGTCTTGTGCACCAGACATTACTAGCAGCTGCCTGCATGATGGAGCAGGAAGCTAAAGTCTTCCTGCTTCACCCTTCTATTTAATTGCAATATAGAGAATGTCATGTGGCTGAGTGTGCTGCAGCAGCCAGCCTTTGTCTTAGACAGGATTGTTGTAAGGCTAGTCTCAAATGATGCCTAAAAAAAAAAAAAAAAAAAAAAATTTCCCCATAAAATGTACACTGTTTTCCAAGTAATTTTTAAGGTATGTTCATGCAGAGTTTTTTGCAGGCTGATTTTGAGGTGGAATCTGCATCAAAAAACTGTTCCCATTCACTGCAACGATCAGTAGCTCCCCCCCCCCCCCCACAGAAGAGGGAAAAAAAGTGACATGACCATCTTCAGGCATATTCCGCCTTGAAAAACCCATTGAAATAAATGGGAGACAGAAAAACCGCTCACATTTTTTACATGGGTTTTGCAAAAACTGCTAGTGGTGTGTTTTTTTTTTTTTTTTTTCAGCCTGCAAAAAACTGTGTGAACATACCCTAAAGTGTCAGATCTCTCGTTACATCATGTGCTTCTGCCTCTTGATGCACCCCATGATCTTATTTGCCTTGGTAGCAGACTTTTTCTGCAATGTATGCATTACTACTATACTTTGCATCAGGTTATCTTCTATTTTCCCTGGCCTCAAAACTGCATATATAATTTATCTGCCCAAGCTTCTAACTTGCCCAAATCAATCTCTCGCAGTATACTTTCCTCTTTTGTTGCTTTACATAGTTTTGTATCATTTGCAGAAACTGATATTTTGCTGTTCAAACCTCTGTAGGGTTTATAAATGTCTTCTATATTGAACCAGTTACTCAAACACTTAGGCCCCATGTATTTGAGCCGTTTTTTCAACTTGGCAATAAAGCAGTGTGAACATACTCCATATTATGTACAATATGTTTGCAAGTGCTAGGAGTGAAAACCAGCACATTGTCAATGTACCATAATATGTCTACTTTGACTATGTGCAATGTGTTATTGGCTTCTGAATATTCCTATCCCTTACTTAAAGGTAATTTCCTCAAAACATAACCATAATTAAATTTGTATAAAATAAAAACGCAGCAATAAATTTTGTTGAATTTAACATTTTCTTTAAAGAGGAACTTTTACCACCCCAGGGCTGAGCAGTGTTTTTTGTTTTTTTTTTTCTTTTTTTCCTTCTAGGCACTGCTGCACTAGACCCTGGGACACTTTGCATTTTCTTTCTAGCCCTCACTGTTGCAGAGTTATGAACCCTGTTATTTTTGGCATCCTGTATACTAATACAGCCCTTCACTCAGAAGGGCTTTCCCTGACTGACAGTAAAGGGTTACATCACTTGCGTCACTCTGACGCTGTCCAGTTAGCAGAGGACCGTGTCAGAGCAGCTTTGGCTGTGTGATCTCATGAGATGCTGCGAATTCACACTGCTGAAGCTGCTCTGACATGGTCCTCTGCTAACTGGACAGTATCAGAGCAACGCAAATGACAAAGCCCTTTACAGTCAGTCAGGGAATGCCCTTCTAAGTGAAGTCTACATTAGCATACAGGGTGCCAAAAATAACAGGGGCTCATAACTCTGCATCAGTGGGGGCTAGAAAGAGAATTCAAAGTGTCCCAGAATCTGTGCAACAGCATATATAACAAAGTACTAAAAACTCAGCCCTGGGGTGGTGAAAGGTCCTCTTTAACCATCAGTTGCCAATAGATGTGGCCATGAAAGCAGGAACTTTCATGGTCTGAATCTGGCCAGAAATGCAGCCATGATTTCTTTTCCTTATTGTGGCCAAATTATCTTCTCATACATGTAGTGTCCATGCTTGTTAACTTGGCCAGAATATGGAAATCATGGCTGGGTTCTGACAAGTCTCCAATCATAGAAAGTTCCTGCATTCATGGTCATATCCATTGGTAACCTATTAAGATAATAGACTGTCACCACTAAGATGGTTAGAGAAAGTCTTTTAAACTCTGCAAAATGTTAAACTTTTGGTTGTCTACAAACTTGTATACGGTTATTGGAAAAACTACTTTAATAATTTTTTTTTTTTTTTTTTTTTTTCCTTTAGGGGTGTAGACAATGTTATAAGTGTGAAATACTGCTTTAGGAAAAATGATCATGTGGTTATTGTTATGCCTTATTTGGAGCATGACAACTTTGTGGTAAGATTTTGTTTTGACCCAAGTTTTTGATTTGAATAAGTAAATTTAATTTTCTTTTTCCTTGCAGTTTTATATAATTGAAAAAAAAAAATACATAAGATAGATATAGATATATATATTTATAAAAATATAACTTACTCGCTGAAGTGTGTACAATTAGTCTATGGTACAGTGCTACCGCTACACATTGTATAATGAGTGTAAACATTACCAGGAGCCATTGTGTCCCAGAACAGCTGATCTCAGATGCTTGTAGATCTAAAATTAAAAGAATTCTATCATTTAAAAAGACAATTTTAAAATAAAAGCATGTAGAAATAGCCTCTAGAAAGGCTATTCATCTCTTGCCTTTATTTTGCAGGTCCGCGCTGCTGTTTTTGAATTTTTCGTTTTTTTTTTCTTCATTAAGCTAACTATGCTCAGAAAGCTCAGGGGACGTTTGTCCTGTGCTCAAAGCACAGCCTCGTCACGGCTTCCAGCGCCGCCTCTCTTCTCGTCCTGACACGTCTCCTCCTCTTTGCAACGTCAGCACCCACCGAGCGCGTCTTCCGGATCCAAATCCTGCGCATGTTCTGTCGGCCGTTTTGATGTGGCCTCTTACACGAGGTGCAGTATGCTCGTGTAGGACCACATCAAAATGGCCGACAGAACATGCGCAGTCGGCTTAGGCTCCATTCAGATTTTTTTTTTTTTTTTTTTTTTTTTTAAATCTATAAAATAGATCTTTTAAAACTTTTTTTTTTATAAAAAAAAATAAAAAATCAGAATAGAGCCTTAAAGGGGTTGTCCAGGTAAAAATCGAATAGCCTTTTAACTTTTAAATCTGCCGAGGGCATTGAAGAGAAGAAAAGGAAGAGAGGGGAATGCATACTCTCTTGTCCCCGATGCTCCGGTGGCAGCTTCTCCCAGGTCTCTTCCAGAGTTCCGCTGATTGGCCTCAGCGATCACATGACTGCTGAGGCCAATCAGCAAATGACACTCGATGTCACTACTGGGGGGACAGTTGTGTGGGGATTTTTTTTTTTTTTTTTTTTTTTTTTTTTTTTTTTCATATGCCCCTGGCTGATTTAAGTTAAAAGGGTTGTCCATTTTTTGTCTGGACAACCCCTCTTAATCTATAGAATTTCCCTTTGTTGAATGTCCAATTCTTGAGATGCCACCATCTGAGTTTGACAAGCTCTCCTATTTATTTCAGTGTCAGTAGCAATTTTTTTTTCCTTTTAGGCTAAAGCCCCACATTGTTAATATGCAGTGGATTGAGAAGTAATGGAAATATAAAGGAAGCTCTTAGATGTTTCCCGTTTGTTAAATCCACTCCTGACTTTGGCTCAAAAAAAAAAAACCCACAAAAAATGCTGCGAGGGGCCTTAGCTGTCTTTTTTTAGCCATTAGAAAAAAATGTCACCTTTAGACCGCAGCCCCCAGGTGGCATAAATGCCAGTTTGGTTAAGCCCCCTCATAGTGGGCCACAACAATAAAGCACTGTGGGGGGAAAAAACCATGGCGGCAGTGCATTGCAGTTTTTCCCGCATCGCTTTTCACAGCCTACAGAGGTTTCCACTGTGGACTTTCTGCTTCAATTATCCCTGTAGGGACACCGCTGGCGTTTGTGTAGGTATAATTGACATGCTGCAATTTCCAAAACTGCAACGGTTTTGAAAATAGCAGTGTTTCTGCTTTGCATATTTTTCCACTATGTATGGATTGGATTCGCTAGAATCCCATGCACTTTACGGCGACTTACAACACTGCGTTGTTTTCCCCAATTAATCTGCCACAGTTTGGTTTGCACCACGTGGGTCTCTGGCCTAAAGATGACTGTTTTGTGTTTTGTTTTTTGTTTTTGTTTTTTTGTTTTTTTTCAAAAACCTGAAAAATCAGCTAAAGGAATTAAAGATTGCTACTGACTTCCATTGAAATGAATGGGTGTCGGTTTTTGAGGCGGAATCCGCCTACAAAAAACTCTGCATTAAAAATACCCTAATGTATTCAGTCATTAGTTGAATTGGTGTTTACTGTTTAGTATTTGTAAAATGAATTATCCTTAATATAGCTTGTTAAACGTTTTTGTTTTGCAGGACGTTGTGCAGTTATTGAACTTTCAAGAAGCAAAGGAATACATATTTAACTTGTTGAAAGCTCTAAAACGTGTTCACAATTTGGGTATTGTCCACAGAGATGTTAAACCAAGTAACTTTTTGTACAACAGAAAACTAAAACAGTGAGTAGTGTGTTTAGTAATCTGCATGCCCTATAGTAAATGCTAAGGTGCAGTAACTACTCAGTTTTGCCATACCAACTTTTTGGGTACACTTGTGGAACGCTCGGCAACTTTTCGTCAAAACGTGCACCTGTATGAAGGAGTGCATTACTAGGGTGGGTCTACGCTGTGCTGCGTTTTGTTTTTTTGTTTTGTTTTTTGCAGAAATGCACCATGAAAACATTGCCTTAATATATTATAAGCATCTTAACATCAGTCTATTCAGATCTGAGTGACAAGGAATGATGCTATTTAAGAGGAAAAAAAGATGGACTGTACTTTCCACCCCATGCCCTGTGTTTTCATAGTACCATGTCACCTTGAGTTACTGTACATGAAGCACACATGTTTTTTAATATGTCTTAATTCTATCTTGTCTTGGCTTCCCCTCTGCTGTCTAGGTATGCACTAGTAGATTTCGGATTGGCCCAAGGAACTGCGGACACTAAAATAGAGATTCTTAAAGTCCTCCTGAAGAAAAGACAGGGGAGTTGCTCACAAAGTAAACACCACACAATTTCAGGAAATACAACTAGAAAAGTAGTTCTACCACCTTCAGCAAAACAGTCTGTTAAAAGACATTTGTCACATTCACAGATAAATCCAGGAAACCGTGGAAAGGTTCTGAGTCTTTTACTTCTTTCTGTATGCTGAAAATCAATGCCAAACTAATCCTTCATACCTGGCTGTAAAATGCTTGTGCATGTGTTCTTTTTTTTTTTTTTTTTTTTTTTCCCTATTTTCTTGCAACTGCTGTCTGTTTATATTTTTGTTTTAAGTAACTTTGGCTTGCTTGTCAGTAAAGAACTTGAGTTTTTTTGTTTTGCTTTTTCCACCTTTCTGTTTGTCTTACTAATGTAGACAGTTTGTGAGTAAGAGTACTGTGTGTTCCTAGGGGTGTTTGTGATGATGTTGCTTGTTATGTTTATTACTGTCTAGACAGTGTTCTTCTTGCACATGGAACGGGTTTATGTGCCTAGAATCATGCATGCAGCTGTTCTTATTTTACTTCACTCCCTAACTGTTGTTGTTTTTCTATAAAGTGTCATAGATATAATTCTTATTGTGCTCTATTTGGATGGGTTTTCTAGGAATTATCAGCGCAGAGGTCTGTGTTCGTAGAGAGGGATTTTAATGCTGCTCCTATGCCTCAAGCCAATGCTGAGAATGTAAGCGGAACATAAAAAAATATAGAATGGATGATTCATTAAAGTGTACCGGTGCAGGTGACTACAAGAAACTTTAAAAAAACAGTAATATGTTATTGAAGAAATCAGGTTTCTTCTCCACGTTTCCAGTTGTTACTTTTATTAGTATATAGGACATATTGGTCTATGAAGAGGCTGCAAGACAAAACACTCTAATTGCTGATGCTCTGCTACCCTATGCTCTTTTAGCACTGCTAGGTTTTTGTAGATAAAGGCTACCAGTATACAGAATTAAGCCATAAATGAAGTAGCCAGCAAGCACATCCTACTCCACACCTCCCTTCTCCATAGCGTTCTGTGTGTGAGGATACACAGATTGAAGATGAGGAGGAGAGCAGCATACGTCGTGAAGAAAACGGATTTCCTTAAGATATATTACAAAGTTTCTTATATTCACGTGCACAATTCATTTATGAAAAGCTGTTTATAACTGGAGGTGTGCTTTTAGACTGGCATTTTGTATGTATGTGTTGTCCCCTGCTCCAGAGCAGAATTGGGCCTGGTGTAGATATACATGTCATTTATGCCACTTTTGTGGTGGTAATGAGTATGTCATGGGTGGTAGCTCTGGCCATACCCACTTCTGGAGAAGTTGCAAGCCACTTGTGGGGAGTGGCCTAACAGTTATGATGATGATTCTCATTTCCCCCTAAGAAAAATGTTCCAAACTGTTAAAGTGGAGTGAAGGGTAAAAGTAACAACTGAAAAGTTGCAAGTGCATATGTCTTTATACTAACATAAACATGCCTTTCTTGTGTCAAAGTGCAATCTTGCTTGTTGAGAAATTCAACTTTTGGTGTTCGGGGTGGTGTCACAGCTGATGGAGCACCATCTTTTGTGGTCTTCATCCGGAGCTGTCTGCTAGAGTCAATTTGCATATGGAATGAATTGAATTTTTCAGCAGCAAGCTTGCACTTTGGCTCAAAGGTATCTGCACTATGCCAGTAGCAGCCCCTTTAAACAGCATATAAGTGGTTTAATGTAATTTTGGTAGTGGATAACTTTCTGGTGACTTGTTTCCTTTATAGGATATGACCTTAGGGTATCTCCCCCAACAATCAGCCACAACACTGTCTTTACAAAGAGGACAGAGCTGGATACGGACAGCTCAGTCCGCTGTATAGTGTCAGTTTCTGATTACTTCCGTTGAAATAAATGGCAGCTGAGCTGCAGTAACTCAGCCTAGGCAATGCCTAGTGAACTGAGCTGTCTGCTTCTGGCTCTGTCCACAGTGTAGTAATTGGCGATGGTGCTGCATGACTGCCTGCCACTATACTGCATACTCTGGCTAACACCATCCACACATTACAGGAAAAAAAATCTGCAGCAGGAATGCTAATCACAGCATGTCAGTTATACCTATGGAAATGCTGGTGGCTTACATATAGGTATAATAGAGACAAAGGGTACAAAACTCTGCAGACTTTATGTAAAAAAAAAAAAAAAAACAATTTTTTTTTTTTTTTTGAGGCCAAGATAATTTGAGTACTCCCCTCCTGTCAGTTTGATCAAGTTTTCAGTTTTTAGCGGTTGTTATAGTATTTAGTGTCCAATATTTTGACCCTTTGGATCAAACCAGATATAAAAACTGTAGTGTAAAAGTAGCTTCAACAAATTCTGTAGAACTAAACACAAATTTACTGCATGTCCTGATATGCTTTTATTTATTTTACATGTTTTATTAACTTTTTAAGCTATTACATTGCAGACTGTAAAACAATCCAAGGTAACGGAAGCAGCATCCAGTAAATCGGCAGCCCAAAATCAGGTTTCTACGAAGAGCACAAGTGGAGTGGTGGCTAAGAAAGCTACCGGTATGAGCCAACACGCACTGATCTGTGAGTGCTATGGAAAAGGCATGGTCTGCTGTACTTGCCTTGTTAGGTAAAGTATTTGCTAATGTGGTGCACTAGCTGGTTTTGAAATGGAGCCGTGAAATGTATTTATTAAAACCATATAGTTAAGTCGATCACTTCTATCTTATCTATTTTTAGATTGTGTAAATTGTTGTTTTTTGTTTTGTTTTTTTTTCCTCTCCCTTTTTAATTATGGAAGCTGCCATATTGTCAGTACTGGATACAATGATGGGTGTTGTGATATTATCTATAGAGGTGTTTTACTGTAATGCTGTCTTGTTTGTGATATGAGTGCTGCAAAGAAAACCCCTAAGGAATTAAGTGTGGATCTATTGGTAAGCTTAGTGGTCTGAGTTAACTCTGCTGGACTTTGTACACATGGGCTGTTTGGCACGGCTCGTCAAACTGTGGTCCCTTCAAAGAGCTGATCAGTGTGCAGTCATCAATATCATAGCTCCAAAAGCCCATTTTAGCAATTTTCCAATATACTTTATCAATTTCATATGGATTTCAGTACCTCTGCTTGCAGTCACTTAATAGAAATCGGGTCCACAGTATGTTACATGACAAAGCTCTGAAGTTACCCATACAAACTAGAAAATAATTGGCCATTGGTAACTTACTTTTAAGACAAGATAATGGTCTTAAGAGATGCAGAAGAAACCCAGCTTAAGGCTAAGGCCCCAAATAGCGGGCTGCGGGAAAAAAAATGCACAAACACATCGCACCCCTCTTCACAATCTGCAGAAGTTTCCTTTTTGCTTCCATTATACCTATAGGGAAACCGCTGTCGTTTCCGTAGGTATAATTGAGATGCTGTGATTTCCAAAACTGCGACTGTTTTGGAAATCGCAGAGTTTCCACTGCACCTATTTTTCAGCAATGTGTGGATGAGATTCACTAAAGACTGTAAAATGCTGTGGCCAAACTGCAGCGTTTGCGCCACGTTGGGCTCCATCCTAAATATAGTTTTGAAGATGTATCTTCCATTTATACCTGCAGTTTAATTTTTCTTTCCCTTCACATTAAGAGAGAAACAAGTTGCCCCAAGAGCTGGCACAGCTGGCTTCCGTGCACCAGAAGTGTTAGCAAGAAGCACTGATCAGACTACAGGTAAGCTGTAGCCTTTATGTTCCTATTTGCCAAATACACATGTCTATAGTAAGCAGCATATTATTGGATGCTGCCTTAGTTTTACTACTAAATTGCCATATGTTTATGCTGTTCCTTAAGAGCCTTATTCTACACAGTCCTCCTTATACAGAAGGAACTATTTACTTCTGTAACACCCTAAGCTGTCTCCCTGTTGTGATTGTGTCACTAGTCTTTCTGGTTCAGCGGCTGAAGAAAGGGAGCTAGGCAATTAGTAGACTGCTTTGTGTTGGGTGGCTTGCTACACTAACCATCAAATCGATCTTTACAGTTACATTTATTTTATTTTTATTTAACAAGCGGAAAGTTCCCTGAATGGAGAAGCAGTGCTTTTCTGGTGTACAATAATGGTTAAACTGTTTATTCAGGGACTCCACATCAGTTTCTTTGTGCTGAACCTCAAGTTTCTCAGCTGGGTTAGACACCAGGTTATGTGATCAGAACCTCCTTTTCTCGTCAGTCTGTGATCGATGGTATGATACACTATGAGACTGACAGAGTAGATCTTCAGAACTAAACAACCAGCCATATAGTACATGTCATATCACTGAAAGCAGAGAGGAAGAAGACTCAGGTCACTGCTAGTTTTGGCTCACGTGACATGGTATCTGAACTAGTCGGTAAGCTGAGGTTTGGCACACCAAGAACCCAGGCACAAAGTGAGGAAGAGTTGTCCCCAGATAACCCATCTAATTGTTTGCACACCAGAAAATCACTGCTGGCTCTGAACACTGGAGTACCACAAAACTGCACATTTGTTAAAAGAATGATAGTTGGTGCTAAAGTTGGGTTTGATAGTTGGTGTCCAAAGAAAAAAAATGTAGGTGTACTAATTTTAGTTTCCCCTTCCTCTGCCTCTGAACCATAGAGACCAGTGACCCAGCAGGGAGACCTTTTAAGGTAGTTGTAAAAAAGAGTCAAGATCTTCAGGCAGATTCTGTCTTGCAAATCTCATTGAAACAAGTGTGAGGCAGAAAAAATACTTTTTTTTTTTTTTTTTTGTTTTTTTTTTTCGCCCTTCCCTTAGTCTCCCATTCTTTTCAGTGGGTTTTACAACTACTTTACACCTCTAGCTGAAAAATCTGCTCCAGACTCCCACTGAAATGAATGGGATAGTTGGGAGGCATTTTTGAGGGGGATTCCGCCTCAAAATGTGCTTGCAGAAAACAGTGTTAACATACCCTTATTCTTACCTGCAGTGTTAACCATGAACTGTTAAAGGTCTGTCGGTAGGAAAATCAGTATAATGTTGTACCGTGTTAGACATAGAAAGTAGTGGAAGAGTTAAGAAATCGGGCGATACCTTTTAAAGGCTAACTGAGTATATTTGATATAAGCTTTCAAGAGTCTAGCTCTCTTCACTCTGATTTCTTAACTCTCCCACTATCAAAATCAGTATCAAACTAATTAGTGACTAGTTAATGGCAGTATATTATAGGGCGATTTTTATATATTTTGTTTTTCTTTATTCCGCATTGCAGCGCCATCTTCATGAAAATCAGCATAATATTTTTATGAAATTTAGCTTAAAAGGGCTTTAGAGCTGTCTTGGTGGGAGTTTGGGTTGCAGGGCCACTCCATGCGTAATAGTGCCCCCCCTCTATGGGTATTAGCCTCCTTACACAAGTAATGCTATTACCTGTGGGGGCATTGTGTCTATTATAGTGCTCTAATAACACCCCCCCCCCCACATACAATGGGGGAAAAAATATTTAGTCGTCCACCAATTGTGCAAGTTGTCCCACTTAAAAAGATGAGGCCGGCCTGTAATTGACATCATAGGTAGACCTCAACTATGAGAGACAAAATGAGAAAACAAATCCAGAAAATCACATTGTCTGATTTTTAAAGAATTTATTTGCAAATTATGGTGGAAAATAAGTATTTGGTCACCTACAAACAAGCAACATTTCTGGCTCTCACAGACCTGTAACTTCTTCTTCAAGAGGCTCCTCTGTCCTCCACTTATTACCTGTAGTAATGGCTCCTGTTTGACATTATCAGTATAAAAGACACCTGTCCATAACCTCAAACAGTCACACTCCAAACTCCACTATGGTGAAGACCAAAGAGCTGTGGAAGGACCAGAAACAAAATTGTAGACCTGCACCAGGCTGGGAAGACTGAATCTGCAATAGGCAAGCAGCTTGGTGTGAAGAAATCACCTGTGGGAGCAATAATTAGAAAATGGAAGACATACAAGACCACTGATAATCTCCTTCGATCAGGGGCTCCACGTAAGATCTCACCCCGTGGGGTCAAAATGATCACAAGAACGGTGAGCAAAAATCCCAGAACCACACGGGGGGACCTAGTGAATGACCTGCAGAAAGCTGGGACTAACGTAACAAAGGCTACCGTCAGTAACACACTACACCGCCAGGGACTCAGATCCTGCAGTGTCAGACGTGTCCCCCTGCTTAAGCCAGTACATATCCGGGCCCGTCTGAAGTTTGCTAGAGAGCATTTGGATGTTCCAGAAGAGTATTGGGAGAATGTCATATGGTCAGATGAAACCAAAGTAGAACTGTTTGGTAGAAACACAACTCGTTGTGTTTGGAGGAGAGTGAATGCTGAGTTGCATCCAAAGAACACCATACCTACTGTGAAGCATGGGGGGTGGTAACATCATGCTTTGGGGCTGTTTCTCTGCAAAGGGACCAGGACGACTGATCCGTGTACATGAAAGAATGAATGGGGCCATGTATCGTGAGATTTTGAGTGCAAACCTCCTTCCATCAGCAAGGGCATTGAAGATGAAACATGGCTGGGTCTTTCAGCATGACAATGATCCCAAGCACACCGCCAGGGCAACGAAGGTGTGGCTTTGTAAGAAGCATTTCAAGGTCCTGGAGTGGCCTAGCCAGTCTCCAGATCTCAACCCCATAGAAATCCTTTGGAGGGAGTTGAAAGTCCGTGTTACCCAGCGACATCCCCAAAACATCACTGCTCTAGAGGAGATCTGCATGGAGGAATGGGCCAACATACCAGCAACAGTGTGTGCCAACCTTGTGAAGACTTACAGAAAACGTTTGACCTCTGTCATTGCCAACAAAGGATATATAACAAAGTATTGAGATGAACTTTTGTTATTGACCAAATACTTTCTCACTTTGTCTCTCATAGTTGAGGTCTACCTATGATGTCAATTACAGGCCTCTCTCATCTTTTTAAGTGGGAGAACTTGCACAATTGGTGGCTGACTAAATACTTTTTCCTCACTGTAAGTAATGCTGTTACTTATGGGGGGCACTGCTATAGTAATGGTGCCCCCACATAAGTAATGCTGTTACTTGAGGAGGCACTATTATAGTAGTAGAGCTAATATTCCCCCTCCACCACATACCATTCAATATTGTTGCTCTGTATAGTTATATTGTACTTACAGAGCAGTGATGGGGTGGGTAAGTCCTCCTCTTGTACACAGCCTGTGCGCATCTTCTATTTTCCTCTTGGAACCTTGACCCCCCCCCCCCCCCCTATTCTATTGTAACACTGGGAAGAAAAAATATGAGCGCAGTCTGTGTGCAAGAGGGGTCCTGCCTGTCCTGTTGCAGCTCTAAGTACAATATCATTGTACATTTCAGAGCATGGGGGATGTCATCTGAGAGAACCTGCGGCCCAGTACCAGGTGATCCACGGTACTGGGCTGCGGCCTGGTGTTTGAGAACCTCTGGTGTAGGGGACAAGTCATTTTGTGAGACAACTCCATTTGATGACTAATGCTTTTTTTTGCAGGTATCTAGCAAAAAGGAAATCTCTGAAATGTCAAATGTGAGGAGTGGTGGTGCAATAGAAACACCTTAGGTGTCATTGGTTGAAAGTTCTGTAACGCTCAACCTTCAAGAGCAACAGAGCATCCAAAAAGACACAATAAGAGGAACAAATGCACACAAATAAAATAGGAACATTAATAAATTTACAGAACTGCCTATTTGCCAGCGTTTATAATACAGTATCTGCTCAGAATTACAATTTGGGGGTTGGGTGGGGGAGACATGCATCACTTCAGAACTGAGTGGAATGGGTATTGTCACTTGGGCTCCTTCTGGAAATGTTTAAACTCTTCATCTTACTCCAGGAAAAAAAAAATATTCTATTAAGAATATAAAGTGCATTGTCATAAAACAAACAAGATTTTTTGTGGAGTTCCATACACGGTCATGTGAACTGCTAAGGGTTTAAAAATGTTAAGCTGATAATGCCTTTGCATTAATACACTAAGTGTGCAGCCTTTTTTACATGTAGGTTTTTCCCACAATTTTCTGACATCTAAATGAATATACCCTTTAAAGGAGTGTCCACTAAATTTTAAGAATGCCATACACTACTTTGCAATAGCTTAAGCTAATTGTTGACTTCTTGGTTTATCTTAGTCCTCATAAGAAACCCCTGACTGGCCTCCATCTACCACTGTAAATGAGCCACAGAATCCATAGAGGCTCAAAACTGAGGACTGTCCTTTTATTGTGCCTGCACTGAAGACATTCTGTGCAGTGTAGTAGAGGACATAGATTCCCATCTTGGAGACTTGCCAATCCCCGTTACCCCCGTTTATGTGCAGGGCATTGAGTTCTTGGAGCACCTATAGGCACCCAGTGGTGGACACTAAAATGTATGGAATACAACTGCAATGCTCACCACAGTTGCTTTAAAAAAAAAAAAAAAAAAACTTGCATGTGAGCATTGGTGCGGTGTGAAGAGCCACAGCTGTTCTAAAGCTGGTAACCTGTCTGATAACCAATGCTGATCAGTACAGTCTCTTAAATAGTCTTTACCCATTGGTGGATTGATCTGGATCAAAGTAACGCTATCACAGCATTAGCTGCACCCTCAGTACTCTTATGACAGCCTTATTCAAGCACCCATCCCAATCAAAACAGTTGCTAGAGTCTGGCGCTAAGCTCAAGCCATCTTGCAAGGTAACTCTCTTCCCGTGCCCTCTGAGGACTCCTGCCAGTTGATTCTGCATCTTCCAATCTTCACTGGTGCTGTGGTCGAGGGTCAGGTTTAAACTTCTATTTCAACTACTGTCTGAATCAGGCCTTTTCTCCTTCTCAGAGTTTGTAGAGCATCATGGGCTACCGAAACATTGTTTTCTTAGCTTTAAAATAAAATCAAGATTCCTTCCAACAAAATGGTCACACTCACTGTATAGACACAAGTTGTGCAGGCTAATCCCCATCCTTTCTCCTAATTTTCCGGTCTCACATGCACAAGTATTAGAAAACCAGTGGATTCTTCTCTATGGCAGAAGCCATTATTTATTTATTTATTTATTTTTTCCCCCTCCCATTAATTTTTCATGCTTTGCAATTATGATATAAGAGAAAGGAGTAGCAAGAAAAATGTCATAGGAAATTTATTTTTCTATTTGAAGTCTGGGTTTAGTGCTTTAAATGGAGATGAAAGATTTGATGTCCTTCTCGTTCCAGCTATCGACATGTGGTCTGCAGGCGTCATCTTTCTCTCCCTCCTCAGCGGAAGATATCACTTTTTCAATGCTAATGATGATATGAATGCTCTGGCTCAGATCATTGCAATACGTGGTTCACGAGAGGCTACTGATGGTGCTAAACAATACAGTAAGGATTTACAATTAAATTCCAGCACTTGATCAACAATTTCTGAAAACTAAGCAAAGAAAACTTTATTTTGCTTACTTGTATAGAGCTATCATATTCCACCGCACTTTTACAGTTATTGTCAACACTGTCCCATATAGGGCTCACAAACTAAATTCCTTATCAGTATGTCTTTGGAGTATCTGAGAATCACACAAACTCCTGGCAGATTTGAACCCAGGACTTCAGCTCTGCAAGGCTACAAGTGCTACTTGTGCTGCTCCATTGATTCTGGTGCAGTTGGTTGTTTCTCTCTCCCCTCCCCATGGTCAGACAGAAGCAGTAAAGATCCTCTAAAGCTAGCGACTGACTTCCTATGAAAGTAAATATGTAACAAACTATACATCATACAATATTTGGGCTCTGTTCTTTTTAATGGTAAAAAATGGTCTAATATGGACGGCCATCCGTTTACATAGACATCAATGGAGAAGGGGAGGGAGGACATAGTATACCATTTTGTCTGATCCGCTTATTTTAACATTGAAGTCTATGTAAACAGATGGCTTTTTTTTTTCCCATTAAACAGATGTGTTTAAAAAAAAAAAAAAAAAACTGAATAGAGCCAAAATTGTATAAATTGATGGATTTTATTTTGAAGCCACCTCAAAATTGGCCCTAACTCTACAGTCCTGGTACAACCAAATGTAAATTAGTTTGTAATATAGCTCACAGGAAAATGCCTTTTCTCCACTTATTGAGCATCTGCCCCCAAACTGTTCATTCACCTGAATTTTCTACTAAGACAGTCTTGGAAGATGAGACAGTCGTAACTTGAAGCCCCTGGGCCCCAGTGCAAAATCTGTACTGGGGCCCCTACCTACCTTATGCCACTTAGAATAGTGTAGTGATATATTCTATGTGGCTGGGGTAGTCTTCAGGGCCGGTGGCAACTGCTGTCACTGCATGCCCCATAGCTAAAGCCTGGGCAGACTATCAATTTGCAGATTACATGCTGCCCATAAAGTCTACAGGAGAGGGGGAAAAGGAGAGAGGGCTAAATGAGAGCAAAGTATAGACATAGACTTAATGCTGCAGCTAATAGTGTTTTGGCCCAGGCAAAACAGTCTGTGTATTGACTGCGTTTACCAGCTAGACTGTGACTCTGCTGAGCAGTGTTTGTGCTGGTAAATGCAGTCCACACAATGGCCCTTAGTCTCCTGTCTCCCCTGGTTGGTATGTGTCTATAATGTCCTAGATACTGTTGCTTGACCATATGGAAAAGAGGCTTTTCTGCTACTGTTTATTGTATAGGCTCCACTGACATTAAAATGGCTATATTAAAAATAAAAAATGCAATATATATATATATATATATATATAATGGTCACTTATAGGTTTGCCCTTTGTATACACAAACACCTTATCCTAAAAAGTAACTTGAAGTGTCAAATGTGCTTTAATGTATGTACAAGGGTAGGATAAAAACTGAATTCACAAACCACATTTGTGCATGGTCTGTATTTGGTGGTGTATAGCTGCTAGGCCTCAAGTTATTAAATAGGGCTGCACTGCATCTGCCCATGGACTGTCTCCTGTATTGCTGTTACTGGGTGAAAAATAGTATCATTTTCTTATCCTGGACAAACCCTTTCCCATGTCACATCACTTAAAGCCTGGAAATCCCCTTTTAAATGACCTATCTCTAGAATAGATCAGCAAGTAAGGACAGTCAGGGGGTCTGACACCCGGGCCCCCAGCCTGTCAGCTGATTGAAGTGGTTGCAGTTTCTTCAGTACTTGGCGCGCTCAGCCCATGTGACCAGTGAGCATTGTGTCTCATGGCCACTGGGGGAATGTTGCTGATCCATGGGTGGGTTGGGTGATCTCCAATGATCTTTAACACCTTAACGCTATTTCACGTACATGTATGTCAGGGAATGTGGTTAGTTACCGCATCCCCATGTACAGGTACGTGACAGTGATCGAGAGTGGGCTCAGAAGCAGAGCCCATGCGATCACTTATGATGCTTATCTGATAGCCAGGCTCCCGCTGTTTAACCCTTAAGATGCCATGTTCAATAGCGACTGCGGCATCTTAAGTGTTTGAAAGTGAATGCCGTGGGTGGCATTGGGAGCAAGTATTAGCTGTAACTAACAGCTAACGCCCTGTTCTTTAACCCCCTATTGAAGCTGAGCTTTGATCAGGGGTTTTAACCCCTTGGATGTCGTGGTCAAACATGACCGCGGCATCCACGTAGTTCCACCAAGCCAAATGTCGGTTCCTCCCCACCGAGTCATCTAGAAGTCAGTCTATGCGTCTGAATAGCGCTGACTTCCTCTATAGACTGCAATACTCATGTATTGCAGTCTATATAGTGCTGAATCAGCAATCAGTGTATTGCTGGTTCAGGTGTCCTAGTGGAACATATAAAAAAAAAAATTTTAAAAATGGAAAGTGAACTGGATGAATTTTAATCAAGGAAATAATGATTTTTCGCCATCTCATCTTAAAAAAAATGCTATCAAAAATTATCAGTCATATGTACCCCAAAACAGTACCAATAAAAAGGACAGCTCGTCCCACAAAAAATAAGCTCGCAACCAACTCCATCAACTGGAAAAAAATTGCTACCCATCTCAGAAGATGGCAATGCAAAAACTTTTCTTTCCCCAAATGGGTTTTTGTTCTGCAAAACTAGTATCGCATAAAAAAAACAAGCCATCGCTGAAATCGTAGTGACCTGTTATTAACATGCTAATTATGCTGTACGCTGCACAGAAAAAAAATTAAAAGTTAAAAAGCAATACCAGAATTGATGGGTTTTTTTTTTTAATCCACCAAGAGTTGTTAAAATGCATTCTATAAGTTATAAGCACCCAAAAATGTTGTCATTACAAAATACATCTCGCCATGCAAACAAGCCCTCAAATGGCTACATCACCAGAAAAATAAAATATAGCTTGTACAATATGAAGACACATATCACCAAATTATTAGAACACATCTGGCTGTGGCAGGAAGGAATGTAGAAGCTGTGCGAGCATATATTAGGGTACACCCCAAATTTAGAGCTTAGAAGGAAAAAGACACCAGAGGGGACCCCACCCCAATCATAGCTACTGGGCATATAGTAGGGAATTTAGTGTACCCAATGTACTCTGCACAGCTTACATATTCACTCTTCAACATCTGCTGTGCATTCATGTCTGGGATACTAAGTACACCCCCTGATAAATTCTTTGAGGGGGTGCAGTGCTCAAAATGGGGGAATTTCACTTTACTGGTACTTTAGAGGCTCTGCAAACATGACATGGCGTCTAGATACCAAACATCTAAATATATACTTCAAAAGCCAAATAGCGTTCCTTCCCTTCTGTGCCCTGCTGTGTGCGCAAACTGCAGTTTATGCTCACATGTATGACACTGTTGTACCCAGGATAATGTACTTAATGTCATATGTGGGTTTAAAGTGATGTTTGGGCACAGAAGGGAAGGAGCGCTATTTTGGATTTTGGAGCACAGATTTAGAGACTTTGGGTTTTGGACACCATTACGCTTTTGCAGAATCCTGGAACGCCAGTAAAGTGGAATCTCCTGACATGTGACCCCATTTTGGAAACTACACCTCTGCAGGAATTTTTCCAGGGGTACAGTTAACATGTTTAACCCTCAAGTGTTGCATTAATTCTCCAGAAATTAATATGCAGCTGATGGTGAAAGGTGAAATTGCACTTTTCACTATCAGCTGTGCATTCCTTTCTGTAAATTAAATGCATGCAATGCTCAAGGGTTAAAAATGCTCGCTACCCCACTTGATAGATCCCTTGAGGGGTGTACTTTCCAAAGTGGGGTTGTGTCCCCAAGTTCCACTTTACTGCCAATTCAGGGGCTCTGCAAAAGTGGCATGACGTCCAAAAACCAAAATAGCGTTCCTTCCCTTCTGTGCCTGGCTGTTCCCAACCAGCAGTTTATACCCACGTGGCATTAAGTACATTACCTGGGTACAACAGTGTCATATGTGGGCATAAACGGTTTGGGCACACAAGGGTGCAGATGTCAAGGAGCGCTATGTGTTTTGGAGCACAGATTTAGATTGTTTGTTTTTTTTTTTTGGACGCTATGTCACATTTGTAAAGACTCTCAAAATGTGGTAATTTCTTGGGGAATTCCAATTTACTGGCACCTCCAGGGCACTGCAAAAACATGGCGTCCAAAAAATCCCTCTAAATCTGTACTTCAAAAGCTAAAAAGCTCAGTGCTCCTTCCCTTCTGAGCCCTGATGTGTGCCCAAGCAGCAGTTTACACTCACACATACAACTTCTTTCTACCTGGGATAACCCACTTAATAATTTTAGGAGTGCATGTCTCTGACGCAATCTGGGCCCATCGAATTGGGCACCGAAATAGCATATTTCTATAAAAACTTAAATTTTCACTTTGTACATTATTTTTGGGAAGCACTCTTGGGCTCAAAATGATACCCCTTGATAAGTTCCCTGAGAGGTGTAGTTTCTAAAATGGTCACTTTTTGTGGGTTCCCATTGTATTGGTATTTTAGGGGCTCTGCTAATGCGACATGGCACCCGAAAACTATTACAGTAAAATCTGCCCTCCAAAAGCCAAATAGCGCTCTTTCCATTCAGAGCCCCACTATGTACCTATACAGCAGTTTACAACCACATATGGGGTATTGCCGTGTTTAGGAGAAATTGTGTAACAAACTTTGGGGAGCTTTTTCTCCTTTAACTCCTTGTGAAAATGAAAACTTTGACATTTTAGTAATTTTTCATTTGCACATCCCAATGTTAATAAAATCTGTGAAAAGGCTGTTGGGTCATAATGCTCACTATACCTCTTTATGTTCTGTGAGGGGTGCAGTTTCCAAATTGGGGTCACTTTTTGGGGTTTCCTTTGTATTGGTACTCTAGGGGCTCTGGAAATGAGACATGGCACCTGAAAATTATTCCAGCAAAATCTGCTTTTCAAACGTCCAGTGTCGCTCCTTCCCTTCCATGTGCCCAAACATTAGTTTACACCTACATGTGGGGTATTTCTGTGCTTGGGAGAAATTGCATAACAAACTGTGAGATGTAGTTTCTCCTTTAATATTTTGTGAATGTTATTTTTCGGTTTAATGAATGTATTGAAGAAAAAAATGAAATGTTTAAATTTCACCTCCATATTGCTTTAATTTCCGTGAAATGCTTAAATGGTTAAAAAAAAAAAACTTCCCAAATGCTGTTTTGAATTGAGGGGTGCAGTTTTGAAAATGGGGTGATTCATGGAGGTTCAGAACTGAAGTGGTCCCTAAAAAAAAAATTAGTTTGGAAAATTTTCTTGTAAATCTGGAAAATTGCTGTTACACTTGCAAGCTTTATAATGTCCAAAATACATTAAAGGACGATTAAAAGATGATGCAGATATGGTAGATTTATTAATGTACTTGGATGATATGACTAGCTATTTGAAAAGCAGAGCATTTCACATT
Organism: Leptodactylus fallax; assembly: GCA_947044405.1. NCBI lineage: Eukaryota > Metazoa > Chordata > Amphibia > Anura > Leptodactylidae > Leptodactylus > Leptodactylus fallax. The sequence goes on from CAMRHE010000049.1 coordinate 1,152,605, forward strand.
GAAAATTGCAATTTTTCTTTTATTATAAATAAAAACAAAAATATTGATTAGCGTTTACCACTAACATGAAGTACAATGTGTCACGAAAAAACAATCTCCAAATCACTTGTGTAAGTGAGTCTCAAAGTTATCGCAATATAAAGTGACACACGTCAGTTTTGAATAACAAAGCCTGGTCCTTAACGCATTTTTGAGCTGTCCTTAAGGGGTTAATTGATAGATTATCCTAAGGATAAGTCTTGGAAAAACCCTTTTAAGGCTAAGGCCCCACGTTGCGGAAACGCAGATTTTGTTGATGGTTTTTTGAGCCAAAGCCAGGTGTGGATTGAGTAGAAGATAGAAGTAGAAGAGCTTCCTATATATTTCTTATTCCTTTTGTAGCCATTTTTTGCAACAAAAAAAGCTGCATTTCCGCAACATGGGGCCTTAGCCTAAAAGAATCACTGATCACTTTCAGCTCCGGAGCCTGTAGAATTAATGCAACTGTTAACTAAATTACAGGCTGTATCTTGGGGTCAGAAAAGGATATGAGTTTTACTTGTTTTCTTATAAAATGTTGTGCAAGGTACAAGTAAGCTTAAAGTAATTCTATGCTAGACCTGAATAGTATGTCTTGGTGTCTGTTCCACCCCCACATAACTTGCATGGTGTTGATTGTCATGGCCTTTCACTCATGTAGAGAAGTCATTTCATGGAAAATATTCCATGTGTGTTACTACATAAAAAAAAAAAAAGTAGGAATTGCCAATGATAAATGAAAGTACTGAATAGATGGTGGGGTGACATGTATGATAAATGTGCATACTTCTGAACTTTACAATTTAAACTTTTTTTTTTTTTTTTTCCCCCTTTCTAACTAGGTAAAGTTTTGCTGTGTAGCAAAGAAATGCCTGCAAAAAACTTGAGGGAATTATGTGAAGAATTGAGGCGTGTGTGTCTAGTCCCCATAAATGGGAGTGTATCTGATGCCCAAAGACAGAGAACTGCAATACAAATCAAAATGTTAGAAAAACAAGATGCATGGTATGCAGACGAGACTCCTTCAACCTCATCTGCCAGTACCAGTCAAGGGGACAGTCAAGGTTTCGACTCTTTTACTAATTGCATGAATTCTGGCCAGATTGATATGAAAGGCTGGGACAGGGTGCCCGATGAGGCTTACCATCTACTCGATAGACTGTTGGATATGAATCCTGCTACACGGATCACCGCAGAAGAGGCTTTGGCATATCCACTCTTTAAAGACCTCGTCTGATTGGACTTTACATTCATGTTTTATATGTATATTTTAGTTTTTATATGATAAATTATAATAAACCTTGGAACTCACTGTCTTGTTTGACTTGGAGGCAAATATTTTTTGAGTTGTGTCAGAGAAGTGATTTTACACTGCATCTTTATCGCTCAGCGGGTAAACATTTTTAGGGGGGAATAAAAGATTAGAGTGTAAACACTTGATGAAAATCCAGTCTGCCATGTTTATAGCTCCAGGATTCTTAGAAAGTTTCCTTATAAGGTTATGATATAGAGAAATAGCTGTTTTTATCTGAGATACGGATAAAGAATGATTAGTACAGTATAATCAGACTTGTTCGGCTTCGGTTTTTTTCTTTCCAGAGTCCGTAACGTTAATCATGTACTTTTTCTGGCACGGGCTGTAACAGGAAAATGACTGCAGATGTTGGAGTATTGATTGCATAAGAAGTTCAAACCCGCAAAACCCTGGGGCCCAGATCTTGGTAATTTCTGCTGTTTATGTAATTTCAGCACAGCACGTCACTGAAGTGATATTTGTCTAAAGGAGCGGAGTCCAAACTTGGCAGTCATGAGACTCTGCTGGTGCCTACAGATGTATTGTTTCCTCAGACACTGCAAGCTCGTGCAGCCTGTGGTTTAGTAAAATTCCACTATTACTTATTGCATTCTACTATCTTTCAGGTATAGTGTCCTGTGTTTTATCAATTGGTTCTCAACTGGGACTATTTAGGCTTAATTCACTTGGAATTAAAACCCTATCATAACTAGAAGCAGGTTCCCTTATACTGTGTACTCTTGTATCAACAAATATATTGACAGACCTTTTAAATCATTGAAATATATATATATATATATATATATATATATATAAATTTTTTTTTTTTTTTTTTAATCCAATCTGCATTATTAATCAAACAGTTGAAGAATTCTAGTTAATTTTTTAGTATATTTAAAGTGTAAGGTCTCATGTATATGACAGTAGGCTACGTCAGTGTGCTAGCCAGGTTTTTCCTGATACACACTCACCCATTCATTTTTACCAGACTGTGATTTCAACAGATCCATGTGCGTGCTGACAGTCCATGCTGCAAAACTCAGCATGTCCGGGTTTTGCGGCTGTGCTCGCTGGCCCCAATGAATGGGGCCTGCAGAAGCACAGGCAGCACATGGTCATTTGCTATTGTGCCAGGGGCTGTTTGGTCAATTTTTTTTTTTTTTGTTGTTAAAGTATATCTAACTTTTAATAGAGCATCGCTAATGGGAACTTTACAGCCTGTGTGAACCATACACCTGTAGTTCAATGCAGTATGTAGAGCTGTAGCATTCGCCAAAGGGGGGTGGCAAATCCTAAGGGCAGCAGCACACGACTGTTTCACCCAGATTTACAAGCTTGAACTTTGCTGGCAGCAGGACTCCTAGCGTCCTAGTTATCTGATGCAGCGAGTCCCTGCCTCCCAGTGACACTGTCCTGTATCAATTACAGTATGAGACAATGTCACTGGGAGGCAGGGACTCTTAGCATCATAGATAACTAGACTGCTAGGAGTCCCGCTCCCAGCACAAAGTTCAAGCTGGTAAATCTGAGTGAAACACGGTCGTTTGCTGCTTCCCTAACTATGAGGGAAAAAAGGAGACTTCACTTGTTAAAAACACAGTTGGGAATGAACTGCTGCATATAAAGCTCTCAATTGTTTTTACCTAGTGATATCAAGTTATTTCAGATCTAGTGAAAACTCCTGATTTGCTGCCAAAGTAGGAATGTGCTACTCAGAACTGCAGTTATAAATAAAATAAAGTACTTTGTAAATTCAGCCTTAATTTTATTTTTTTTTCAAGGAATCTGTGAATAGTGCACTTCCCCAGCTGTATGGACATACATTGAGCACTAGCGAGTGAGTACCTGATGGGTCAGTCATAAAAAAAAAAGTGTAGGGTTTCTTAGGTGCAGAAGTAGGATCCCAACCCACAAGATTGCAGTGAAAGAAACTTTGCACTGGCATGAAATAGATTCACTTCAAGTGATTTTTACCTACCATAATTAGTGGTCTTTGCACATGATTTCTTCTGGAAACTTCAGTGGTTCTATTTAACTGAACATAAAGGGGTATTCCCACCTGAGCATTTATCCATAGGAATCCACTCCTGTCTCAAGAATGTTGGGCCCCTGACTCACCATTTTGTGGTTGCATTCAAGGCTTCCATCTGCAGATCTCTCCACCTGTACGGGGTTTATGGAAAAAACCAAGGCTGCCTGCTCTATTAGCGTCTCACCATAGGGGCTTATATTGATTTAAAATTGGATCAGTAGCAGCATATTCGGTCCAGTTATTGAAAATGTCTGTGTAAAGCTTGTTCTAATATTGCTTAAATCACATGACCCCAAAGGACTGTTCAGACCTGTCCTTACATCGTGTTTTCTCGTCTACTTCACTGGGGGACACAGCACCATGGGTATAGACCTGGTCACTAGGAGACAAGACACTAGGAAAAAGCAAAAGCTGTTGGCTCCGCCTCCAGGCTATACCCTGCCACAGCCATTGTGCATGAATCAGTTTGAAACCTAGTGTCATAGGAGGCAGACAAGACCTGACTCAGGTCTTCTGTCTTGCATCGTTTTTATTTTTACCTTTCTTTCAGGTGCAGGGGGTAGTCAGCGTGTACGCCACACTAGTCATACCCTCCTGCGGGCGCAGCGCTCTGCAAAAGAGCAGCCTCGCCGGTCACCCAGTCCCCACTCACCATTCGCAGCACCCCGAAAGCGGCCGGAGTACCGGTGACCCCCACTCCCACGTGCGAGGTCCTACCGAGGGGTGACCCTGCGGCGCCTGAAGTCGCCAGACTGGTGAATATGAGAAGAATAGAAGGCAGGTGAGTATGAAAGTTACCTCAGCCCCTCTCCATCTCCCCTTCAGGCCCTCTCCACCTCCCCTCAGCCCCTTAGTGCCATTTCCCAGGGGGACAATAGTATGGGTCCTGTTTAGGGGGGGCATCACAGGGTTCCCTTGAACTGGGCCTTAAATCTTAGTAAATAAGCCCCTTTTTTCTGGGGCGTTTTTGGGTTTTCTGGTCGCTCCTACCGAGCGGCCCCCCGTCGGGGGGCACCCGGTTCCCCCCCCCCCCCCACTCGTGTGGGGACCCCCCTTTCCTGGCCCCCCGGTACCTTTTCCCAGGCCTCCGCGGAACCTCCGGAGTTCGCGCCGCCGACGGTGCCTCGCGGTCGGCCGCGTTGTACGCGAGTCCGAGGCCTGGCCGGGAACTAGGCCGCAACGGGCCCGTCCCTTTCCCGGGCTTTTCTGGTACCCAGACTCCACCTAGGGCCTTCCATTGGCCAGGGGGCTGTCCTGGCAAGCCATCCAGCCTGCCCAGTAGCTACTGAGCCTGTTTTTACCAGGGGAAGAGCTTTGCTCTCCTCATATTCTCAATTTTTTTTATTTATTGGCTTATTTATTATTTTTTGGCTTGCTGGGACAGCAGGGATTCTTCCCAGTTCCCTGGGAGACATTGCACCTGCGGAACCCTTGCTGCAGCAGTTTGTGAGCGGCCATCTTTTGCAGTCTGGTAGGCTAACCCCTTGGTTTACCCTAATTTTCTTGGGCTCCCCCTCCGGCCCCTCTGGTTGCGTCACGTTTTTATACGTGCACCCGCTGTATCAAAAACAGTTGCCATGCGGACAGCCCGAGCCCATGTGCTCTCTCTGCCTTCCGCCTCAGCCAGTCAGTAACCTCCTGGCCCCTCTCCGGTTCTTCCATCCCCCGGATTGGGCGGCCTCCCTAACCTTGGCCATGGTGTCCTTCCCAGACTTAACTAGTCAGTGCTGGAAACTTGGAATGGCTGCTTTCCCAGATCGCCGCTCAGTCGGCTGCTTCTAGGGATCTCCCTGGATCTCATAGTTCCCGTCGCAGCTCCAGGAGCCTCAAAAGGACCAGGAAGTCTTCCTACGGTTCACGGTCCGCCACCCCTTCCTCTGGGTACTCCCCAGATAGGAACTCAGCTCATGGCTCCACTCCGACAGGCGGATACCTCCCTCCCTCTGCTCGGTCTATTTAACTGGGGACGCCTCTGACTCCGACTCGGAGCTTCAGCTAGGCTCATCTATATCTGCTGCTACGCGGGAGTCATCTATGCGATAGAGACCCTACAGATCTCTGAGGACCCGGACTCATCCTCTCAAGTGGACATCTCTTTCTGCCACTGGATGTTTGATATCATCTTGAGGGCACAGTGACTTCTCCCTGGACCATCCTCTGTCTTCGACTAGGAAATCGGACATCCCTTCCCTTGACCTGTGTGTCTCTAAGTGGAAGGTGAGCTCGGGCAGTTCTGCCAGGCTATGCTGTGACACACGTCTCTAGCTCTCCCTGGCTGGCAATGATGAACATCCGAGGTAAGGGAAGCAGGTTGCTCCAGTGGTGCAATCGGTTAGCGCACGGTACTTAGATATCAGTAACTAGTGAGCGCAAGCTGGCCTGTCTTGACATTTTGTCAGCGAGCCGCCCCATGTGTCCCTTCCTATCACTAAGAGCCTCCCACGGTGGATCCCATGATAGCTAGGCTCTCCAAGGCTTCTAGTCTGCCTTCAGCGGACTTTGCCTACCTCAGTGATTCCTCGGAGTGAGATCGGATTGCATCTGTTGTATTGTTTGCAATGCAGAACTGATACATTGCATTGCCCTAAATGCTGGCTATTGTATTGCTGCAAGAAGGTGGCTTCTCTCACCATGGTGGCCTTCGTAGTGGCTGGTTTCTCCCTGCGGCTTTCCTTCGCTGCCTCTTGGGTCATCAAGGCCTTCTTTTCCTGGGCCAAACAGCTTCAGTCAAACCTCCCTGATGCAGTTTCCCTCCAGCCGCTCGTCTCTGAGATCCTGAACGCTTCCCAATAACTAGAGATGCCTCCCAAATCTGCTAAGGCGGCCGCCAATGCAGTGATTATCTGCCATACCGTTGGGATCCGTTGTGGAATACTGGGTCCGCCTCCAAGAAGGCGAACGCAGCCCTTCTCCCTTTCCAGGTCGTCCTGGGCCAAATTTTTTGTTAAGGGCGTCGAGAAGCTTATCCCTGAGGCCACGGGGGAATAGATTCTTCCTCCCTCAGAGGCGTCCTATGTGTCAGCCGTTCTCCTGCTCCAGAAAGCTTCTTTCAAGTCCAGGCCTCCCTGGCGGTTCTGCACTAGGTCGTCCAGGTCTTCCTCTTCCTAGCCTCCTCAGCATGAAGTTTTTTCCCCTCTCTGGGCATCTCAAATGGCAGGACTTCTGGAGCCTGGGCCTGAGAGGCGGTGTCGTCCGGCTACTCCAGTTTTCACTGGAGTCTCTTTGCCTTCGCTATGTCGGACAATCCAGGCTGTCTCCAATCTCCAGCGGCAGGGAGTCAGCGTCCCTGTTCCCGTTGCAGAGTGTATCTGGGGTTACTATTCCTACCTGTTCTCCATTCGCCTAGAAGGACGGCTTCCTCTGTCCCATCATGGACCTGAAAGGGCTCCACAGGTTCTTCCATGCGTGCAGGCTCCGTTGTAGTCTTCGCCGGTTCTGCTGGCTCATCTATGAGGATGTCTCGTGTCCTCTAAGCACATGGAATCCGGGACATGATCCTCTGCTCGCTCCAGGGTGTGATTCTCCCTCCGGAGGCCAAGATCCTGAGTGTCCCACCTTTGGAGGTACTCTCCTTGCTGTCTTTGAATCGGCATGTGGGTCCTGCGCACGATCGCCTCAACCTTCTAGGCTGTACCTTTCATTCGCTCTGTCGTTCTCTCCTCTTGAAGATTACGGCCTGCTGGGACAAATCTCCGGACAGCCTCATCTGCTTGGTTCTCTTTCCACCTTGGTTCACTGAGAGATTCTTTAGTGTATATTCCTCCCCAGGAATTTCTCAAGGGAAGTCCTTCTTCCCCTCTGTTGGTAAGTGATTCCCACTGCCACCAATTTCCCTGGCTGGGGAGTGGTCCTCGATTGCTTTGATTGTTCAGGGCCTGTGGTCCAGGGCCGATTCCTCCCTCTGGTTCAACCTGCTGGATCCCAGGGCTATCTTATTTGCCCTTACTCCTCGGACCTCTCTTCTCCAAGGACATCTGTCACAGTCCAGACTGACCTCTCCTCCATGGTCGCCTACTTGAACCCTCAGCGTGGCACCAGGAACCGTGCGGCCTTACTAGAAGCCTCACAATTTCTTCCTTGGGTGGAGCGCCTTGTTCCAGCTCTTTCGGTGGTCAACCTTTTTCTGGGTGGCAGACTACTTGAGTCGAGAAAATATTGCTCCGGGTGAGGGTCGCTTTATCTGCAGATCTTCCATCCACTGTGCTCCCGCTGTGGTGTGACAAACGTCGACCTTTTTTAGCCTCCGCCGGAACCACAAGGTCCCCGGCTAAATTGCCAGGTCTCTGGATCCTCGAGCCATCACCGCTGGCGCTCTTGTAAGTTCGGTTTTTCACTTCATCTTCTCCCTTGGGTCCTCCAGAATCTCAAGACCAAGGGGGTTCAAGCTATCCTGGTGGCACCAGATTGGCCCTGCCGGGTCTGGTATGTGGATCTCATTTTCCTGTTGGCGGATGCTCCTGGCCTCTTCCTCTGCTGGTCGACCTTCTGTCTCAAGGACTGCTGTTCCTCCCCACCTTGACTCAGCTGCGTTCACGGCGTGGCTGTTCAATCCGAGGTTTGAGGCATCGTGGTTTTTTCGGAGTTTGTTATTCTAACATACTCAAGGCCCGGAAATTCCAGATAGCTTAGATCTGCCATCAAACGTGGAAGGCTTACGTCCACCGTTGGAAGAGTAACGATTCTCATCGGATCTTCTCCAGTCTGGTCTGGATCAAGGTCTTAGTCTTCTTTCTTTTTAAAAGACTTTCCTACAGGAGTGCTACTCTGTGCTCCTTTGGAACCCTTGGATCCGTGGGATCTTAACCTCTTTAAGGTGCTTCAGGTTCTCCCCTTCGAGCCTATGATATCCCTTTTTTTGCCTTCTGTCCTGGTAGAATGAGTTTCTGGTGGCCATTATCTCCATCCGCAGGGGTCCCTAATTGGCTGCCCCTTTTTTTCGGCAGCCTCCCTTTCTGGTCCTCCACAAGGATAAGGTTTTCCTCTGTCTGCCACAGTCTTTTTTTCTTAGGGTGTTTTTCCTGCTTCCACTTCGAGGACTTGGTCTTGCCCTCTTTCTGCTCGGTCCCCAGGCGTCCATGTGAGTGCTTGCTCTTCCCTGCCCGGTTGTTGCCCAGGCAATTTGCGTGTATACTGTTCCTCACGGATCCTTTCTCTTGTTCGGACGCTTTGCTCATTCTCCCTGAGTGCCCTTGCCAGGGCCTGCCTGCTTCCAGAGCTCCCATCTTCCGATGGCTTTGGTCTGAGATTAGGGAGACCTATCGATTTAAGAATGCGGCTCTGCCTTCCCGTGTGACGGATCTCTCCTCTAGAGCTGTTGGAGTTCCCGGGGCCTCCGGCATCAGGCTTTTGCTTCCCAGGTCTGTAAGTATCCCACTGGGCCTCCATCCTTTTTCTCTAAGTTTCTCCAGATCCATTCTGTGGCCTCTGCTGATGCCAATTTGGGTTGTAAGTTTCTGGAAGCGGTTGAGTATTACGGGTTTGCATGGCCGTGTTATTCCCACCCTCTGGGACTGCTTTAGGACATCCCATGGTGCTGTGTCCCCCAGTGAAGTAGACGAGAAAGTGGGATTTTTTGTGTACTCACCGTAAAATCCTTTTCTCGTTGTATTCACTGGGGGACACAGATCCCTCCCTTGTTTTTTTCAGTGTTCCTGCCCGAACTGTGTTGGTTCCTTTTTGGGTTCGGGCATTGTTGGTGGTTGTTGGTTCTTTGTGTCTCTCTCTCCTACTGCTACGGTACAAACTGATTCATGCACAGTGGCTGTGGCAGGGTATAGCCTGGAGGCGGAGCCAACAGCTTTTGCTTTTTCCTAGTGTCTTGTCTCCTAGTGACCAGGTCTATACCCATGGTGCTGTGTCCCCCAGTGAATACAACGAGAAAAGGATTTTACGGTGAGTACACAAAAATCCCACTTTTCATTGCAGTTTGCCGAGTCTTTCCCTGTGGATATTCTGCCTTTATTCCTATAGGGGGAAACGCCAGCGTTTCTGCAAATTGACATGTTGTGACTTTAAAAAAATAAATAAATAAATCTTTTGAAAATGCAGATTCTCCACTTATAGGCCTAATCAGGAGGGCGTCTTGAGCCATGGGCGGAATCCACGGCAAGATCGAGCAGGACTCTTCTTTTTTCCGTGCCCTGCTGCGATCTCTGCCTCCCATTGAAAACAATGAGAGGCGAATTCCGCCCCCAAATCCGTGGCAAATTCCTCTGTGTGAACACCTTTACAGTACCTGCAAATGCTGCATTTTTGTAATGTGGGGTTTAGCCTTGAATGGGTTTTCCAGATTCAGGTCATGAATGCTGCAGCCCCTTCAAGTGACTGGTCAGCAGAGGCCCTGGGTGATGGACCTTGCTGATCTTATTAACCTATATTGAGTGTGTAGATGTATTAAATGGGTTGTTCAGTGTTTTGTTTGTTTGTTTTTTTTTTTAGTGTGTGTGTGTATAATATATAAATAAATAAATTCAGCATACAGCAATTTAGTTGAAGCTAACCCCAGTTGTAAAGCATCTCAATGTCTGGTTGTAAAAAAAATTTTTTTGTTCTTGGAGTGTGTGGAGTTTTAAAAGTTTGTAACCACAGTGATAAATCTCTTGGAATAAATAAATGCATGGAACTATTTTACCACAAACCAGCTTCACCGATTGTGTCCCTCCAGGCATACACTCCTTCTTGATCTGACATATAGTGGGGAGTGACGAGTACACCTAGTAAGTACTGCTACTATTGTGCATAGGGCCTATTAATTACAATAATACCTGTTCACAACACACTATATAATATGAAATAAATCTCCTAATCCCATCTGTGTGTTCAACCAGTGATCTCCTTGGAAGTAATATAGATAGCACTTCTTGTCATATACAAGAGACTCACCTTTCATATGACAATAAACTCAAGTTTAAGTTTTATAATGCTAGAGCTGTAACTATTTGAAGTGGCTCTCCCCTTATTTTCTCTGTATTTTACACAGCCCTTCCTAAAAGCCGCTACTCCATACAGAGTAACATTCAGTGAGAGGAAGGAACAGATCTCAATACAGAAGCAAGGGGAAGAATAAAGAGATGCTGGATTCCACAGAAAGGTGGCAAAAATGTGTCAATAATGTATATTACAAAATGTATTGACCCAAATACTGCCAGAAAAAGTTGTTCAAAAAGTTTAGTTGTACTTTAATTGGTGCAGTGAATAGATAACCTCTGGGTCCTGGACCAACCCCTTTTAATTTTGTATTCAATTCTGCATTAACGTGTGCCAAAAAACTGGCTTACATGCTATGCACCACGTTTGTTTATGTGCTTTAGGCTAAGGCCCCACGCAGTGAATAGCAATGAAAGAAAAAATGTTGCGGGAAAGTCTGTGGCAGAATCGCATCACGCCAGCGTTTCCGTAGGTATAATTGATATGCTTTGAGTTACAAAAAGGAGGCGTTTTGAAATCGCATTTCTGCTACAGATTAGCCAGAATCCCATCCACGTTGCAGGGACTGTAAAAAGCAGCATTTTTGCAACGTGGGGCCCCGGCCCTAGAACCCCTCCACCTGGACCAATAAAAGGACAGGATATAAGATGTACCAGTGCCTTCCAAAATAGTGACAAAGAACCATGGCTCAAAGTAAGCCTATGAACAGGTGGCATATAGACAGTCTACAGACGCACCAGATATATTCGGCATCAGTCACTGTGATAAATCTGGTGTATTGTAATCCTGTCTAGTCTGTTTGCAATGTCACACTAGAAGACCGGGTTAGTAAATCTGCCCAACTGTTCTCTACATATATCTTCCTTTAAAAACAAGACTAGACTTTATAGAAGTATCTGGTCTGCAGCTGGAGAGAAAATTGTGCAGTTGGGGATAAAAAAAAAAAAAAAAAACTTTGTCAAAATGTTTCCACTTGGGCGATGGGGAGAATGTATTGTTTCTAGTGTTATTCACATGCTCCCAATCAGAAAACTCATTAGTAATAGCACCACGACATGAGCGCTCAATGAAAACATTTCCCTAGAACTTCTACTTCCAAGAATTAGTTAGAATCATGAGAATCTAATTGAAATGTAAAAGTGGCCAACACTCTGTCAATCGTGTGGTTTTAAGCTTAGACTTGATTCTACGCACATCTTTCCATAATGCTTAAAGGGATTGTCCAAGACTGAAGCAATCTGAAATGTGACCATTGCGTCTACATAGATCCCAACTGTCCTGGATTCCGGGTCCTGTCCCAGTCGGCAGGAGGTACTGTATGTCCCGGTTTCAACTCATCTGCATCTGGAAGACGCAGATGAGCTGAATACAATGGTGAAGAAGGAGCCCTGCTTCACCACTCTGCCCCTGTGTGCTCCGGCGCTAGGAGCTGTAGGTGTCATGTGATGACGTCACTCACATCGCACCTGCAGCTCTCTGAAGGCTCACAGAGCAGAGACTTCTACAGAGCAACAGGGGAGCAAGGAGAGGTGAGCATGAGTGTTTTTTTGTGTTTGTTTGTTACCAGGAGGAAGACATTAAACTGTTGGGGACATTAAATTGTGGGGGCAGCTGGAGGGGGACAATATAATGTGGGGGCATATCATGCTAGGGTGATTGTAGGGACATTATAATGTGTGGGGGAACAAAGAGAAATGGATGGGAATGGGTGGAGTCAAAGTAGAAGTGGGTGGGGCTAAATTTGCCACTGCGCGCCAGACATTCCATTTCTGTTCTTTGAAAGTTGGGTGGTATGTGTTTGAGAGAGTAATACACAAACCAGGGTCAAAAAAAAATCAGGAGAGTATGGGAATAGCCAAAATGAAAGCAGACGAATATTGTAACGGTCTGTGAACAATGTCATGCTCTTCCACAGGGTACACCGTGCGGCACACTGTTTCTCCACGCTGCTGTGTGTTTTTTTTTTTGTGTTTTTTTGTTGCTGCACCTGTAGAAGCCCATAGGTCTAGCTAGTACACCTGTGAGATATCCTCAGCCAATTCTTGACTGACTCCACCTATTTTAGTCTGCTCTGTGCTCTGCAATGTATGTGTCTCTACCTGAACCTGTTAACCCTTTGGGCATGGGTCCTGAACTTGTATCTGAACCGGATCCTGTAAGGCCCCTTGAAGACGATCGTGGCTGTGATCGTGGCACATTCATTTCTATGGGCCCGTACACATGGCCGTGAATTACACCGTCACGTGTGTGGGCTGACCTTCCGGGCTGCAAAATATAGAACAGGTCCTATTCCTGTCCTATTTTGTGGCCCTTGCTTCCATGGCTTCTATTCATTTAATGAAAGGGGACGTGGAAGCACAGCTTGTACACGGGCAGCACACTGGTGACATCCGCATGTTGCCCGTGCGCCGCCCGTGCCTTTAATTCACGGCTGACCAGCAGCACACGGTCGTCTGCAACCAGCCTAAGCCCTTTGGGCATGGGTCCCTTGGGGTATAAACCCGACTTGCACCTGTATCTGAACCTGTAAACCCTTTGGGCATGCTACCCTTGGGGTATAAACTTGACTTGTACCTGTCTGTTAACCCTTTTGGGGGTGTTTTCATTTGGGGTATAAACCTGACCTGCATCTGATTCTGTTAACCCTCTAGACATGCATCCCTTGGGGTATAAACCAGATCCATATCTGAATGTGAATCCTCAGCCTGAACCTGTTCCTCTGTTTTTAGCTGATGTCTTGCTTCAGACCTAAGAAGAGGAGGTGTAAGGGAGGGGGTACTATAACAGTCTGTGCCCATTGTCGCATTCTCCCAGCATACTCTACCTCCAGTTTGGCTCTAGTTCACACTGTGCAGTTCCTGACTCTCCAGGCTGCTGTGTGTTCCTTTTTGTTGCTGCACCTGGCCCATAGGCCTAACGAGTACACCTGTGTGTTATCCTCAGCCATTCCTTGACTGCCTCCGCCTATTTTAGTCTGCTCTGCAATGTGGCTGAGCAATGTATGTGTGTAGTTCAGTTCCTTGTTCTGTTTGATAGCATGCTTCTGTTTTGTTGGTGTCTCTGCCGCCCTAGTCTGTTCCTGTGTCCTGTAGTCTCCAGGCTTTCTGCTATGTGTCTGTTTTTATCTTGGTGTAGCCATGTGTCTTCTGCTACCTGTGATTCCTGTCTGATTTTCGCCTGTTTATTTGTCTGACTTGGTCTTGGTCCCTGTTCACATGTGTTTTTATCCTGTTTCTGTGGTGCTCTGCACTTCAGTGCCGTCTACCTGGTCAGCTGCTGCCAAACTGGGACTAGCTCAGAAGATAGCAGCCTGGTGGACTCCTTGCAACAAAGTCCAGATCCCCATATGGGGGTTAAAGGGTGAAAACTGTGGAGTCTGCTGGGATAACACCCTCAGTGGTGGCCTCTAGCCAAACCAGTTTGGTAGGACAGCAGGTCCACAATCCACTGCCCGTGATAAATATCAGAAGTCCAGGCCATGGTCAAGTCCAGGATGTCACAGAAAAAACTTTAATCAGCCAGAGAAGGGTAAACCAGGAGATCAGCAGAAAACTGGGAACGGTACTAGTGAATTTTAAGAACACCGGCCCAGATTTAAAATTTAAGACTAGACATAGGCGTTTTGGCAGAGTTTTCCTCTGCGGACTTTATGCCCTTATTATACCTATACGGAAAACGCCAACATTTCCGCAGGAATAATTGACATGCTGCGATTTTCAAAAATGTGGGTATTTTGAAAATGCAGCTTTTCTGCAGTACATGGTTTTTCTGCAATGTGTGAATGGGATTAGCCAGAATCCCATTCACTTTGCAGGTACTGTTACTGCATTTTCACAACATGGGGCTTCAGTAAGTCAACTCAAAGGAGGTATAAACAGTGTAAAGATATGCCAGATTTATTGTGGTTTGGCAGTTTTATTATATAGTTCACAAAGAGGGCAATGTGAGGAGCACAATTACTATCTGTTAGGCACTATTATTTTTGGGGTTATTATTTATCTTGCACTATTTCAGGGCCACCATCCATCTTGGACTGATATTTTGGGGGTAAATACAGTCATTGTCCATGTATTTGTCTATTTTCAAAGTATATTTTATAGCAGTGTGAAACACGGGTACAGTAATGGAGGAAAATAGGGCAACAACACGTATTGGGGATAGCAGCAGGATATGAAATTGCAGAAGGCTGCTAAAGAAATACAGTTATATTTGAGTACCAAACTCTGCAGAGAAAAGTTGTGGCCAGAAGTCATGATGACCATCTTGGCTGGATATACAGTAAGTGAAAAGGGAAAGTGATCTTCTCCAGAGTTAAAACCTTTCCCGTTAATCCTTCTTAAAAAAAAAAATGCCCTGAAAAGATGTAAAGGTTTCTATGTTGTTTACTTGACTATGTAGATCTCAGAAGAAAAACAACAAAATGTCTTAAATTAATTGTTTGAGCACCAGAGTGGTCCAGCAAAGCCGACAGAGAAGTTATAATTTTAAGTGGTTCCTCAGATCTGTCAGAAGATACAGATATATATCCCAGAAAAAAATACTAAGTTGATGCTCGTGTTTAGGATCCCCTTCCCCTAACCTCTCCTGCTTTCACCAAAGCCAAGACCTGCAGCAAGTGTTTTCTGCTCTCGAGTACATGACGTAACTATGCACACCATGTCATCCAGGAAAATATAATATCAAAGAAAAATAAACAAGTAACCCAGTAAGGAATGCTAGTCCCGGTAGGTATGTAAAGGTCATCACCTAGAAAATAAGGCAGGGAAGTTATATACATTCCTAGAAACGCTATGGAGTCAACTTCTAAGTGAGGAGTCAACCTCTAACTCCTCCCTACCCTGTAGAACATTCCAGACACAACAGACTACAATTAATATAAAAGCAAACCAGATGCATAAAGTGATTCTTATCAGACATAAACCACTCTGCAGCTACAGTAAGGGGAAAGAGACTATGGCCACGTTTCCACTGCATGGAATTGTCCTATACCTTCTTACCTGTACCTGCTTCTGTTGATTTTCCACAGCAAGAAAAAACCTGGATAGTACCTGGTAGCAGGTACTTTTTTTGGTATCTCCCTAGATGAGGAGCCAAGGCAGCCAAAGGAGTACTGTAAGGTGACTTGTCCAAACACTACAGAGTAGTGATTGGCCAGAGAATGACCTGGTGTCTCCTCAGGGAGCTGGGAGGGACAAAAGCAAGGGGCCATCTTTAACTAGCAATTGTCAGCTATGGCATTCAAGGGGTACTATGCAGTGGAAAACAAAGTACCTACTACTGAGGCGAGTAGAGTCAAGTTGATACCAAGCAGTACAAAAGTGGTTTAATACTAATCCTGGTCCAATAGTCTCTGAACCAGCATTTTTTATATTTTTAAAATGATGTAAGGAATGTTGTAAAATAATAATAATTTACTGTACGGTGCAAACGTTCTAGGCATGTGTAGAAAAATGCTGAAAGTAAGAATGCTTTGAGGAATGGAAGTGTTAATAGTTTATTTTTGTCAATTAACAAAATGCAAAGTGAATGAACAAAAGATAAATCTATTTCCTGTCACTATCTGGTGTGACTGCCCTTTGGAGGAGGAGTCCTGGAAGTGATGATATGTTTCAAACAATCTCCCTGCTGAGTTCTTTAAAAAGCTGTCTGCAGGTGTACCTAGAAGAACTGATGGAAGGCAAAGGGTGGTCAAACACTGACGTTTACACAGAACTATAGGTACTGATGATACGTCACTGGGATGATAACGGTGCACAGAAATGGAAAAATAATTCTGGCACTCATATAGTGGATATGTGAATAAACTCCAAATTTTATTAGCAATCCCAAAAGTAAACTCAATGTAACATTTTTTGGATTGCTAATAAAATTTGGACGTTATTCTCGTATCCACTAAGGGTGCCAGAATTATTTCTCCATTTTACACAGATATTACACTAAATATTCATCTGATAATTTCCCATCCTCTCCAGAGCTGCTACCCTGGTGATCCCTGCTAGTTTCTCCACTGGTCCTGCAATTATGATGTGCATTATATACACTGCAGTCAGTCACTGGCCAGAGCAATGCCATATATGCCACAAGACTGCTGAGGTCAGTGATTGGCTGCAGCAGTCGTATGCAGATGTACAGGATGTTATCACTGCAGGTCAAGTAATAAACCAGTGGGGGAAATTGCAGCAACCAGCAGGGAATTAATAATTGAGTATAAGAGTCTTTTTCCTGCTTTCCTGGAAACTGAGTTGGCTCAAATCACACATCTGTCCCATACAAGGAACCAATGATAGCGTATTGCCTGTCATACCACCATTACCATTATTTTATTAGATTTCACATTTTATACAAATTACATAAAATGAGAGACAGAAGAACCTCTAGTAACTGAATTATGTGCGAACAATCTCATTGCTCATATTTATCTCCATACATAAAATTAAGGTTACTGTCACTTTAAGATCACTGCTCCTGTTGGATCATGGATGAGAATTCAACCCAGGGCAAGATTCTAATATTTTTCCTACTGTCTATGTGGATTTCCTTGTGAGGCTTTGGTTTCCTCCCACACTCCAAAATTATGCTGATTGGCTTCCGATGAGACGGGCCATAGTGTATGTCTGGGTACCTTATGTAGGGATTCATTTAGCTCTTATTTTCCACCCCATATTGACAGAGAATGACTGTTGTGAGCAAATGCATTTTGTGCATAGTGCTGCTGAATGTTGGAGCAATATATAGAGGATTTATAGGTCAGTTATAGTTACATACAATTTACACAAAATAATGCTACCTCTACGTGATACATTAGTATGTAAAGTTTTTATACGTTTAATGCTTATCGTCTTTTTGGCATTTTGTATGTTGCTTTAAACTTGCGAGATATAAATCAGAGGCGCGCTGTACAAGGCTGATGTGCTCTCACTTGTTGACAGTCTGAGCCTATGGAAAGTTTTGCATTCTTGTCTTTTTCAATAGAAACTGGCATATAAAGCTAGGAAAAAATAAGCTACAAATATGGTGCAGACCCAAATGTGTTACTCTGCTTATCCCACACAATGCATTACTCATCTGGACATCCAGATTTGCAGAATGTCTATTATCTATTATCACCCCATCATTAGTTCAGACATAACTTATCTTTTACCTTAGGCCAAGCTGTACTGTACAGCTCAGCCTATTGCATAACTTTTCCATACGTCGATAAATATCATATGCTTCATTCCAGACTAATGTAGGGAGAGAAAACCCAGACACTAGCTTTCGTAAATAAGAAAACAGCAATCGTCATCATCACCATGTCAAAGTATAAGCTTTACTGAGATTTAGGTAGTGAATTGTTCACTATATCAACAATGAAATCTTTAGAGCAAACCTCTTTTTTGTATTTTTCTTGAGCAGTTTATAGATTTGTCTCCAATATATCTCCTCCGGGGTCCTCATTTTGGCTATAGAACACCAATCCTTTCTGTTCCCCCAGATATTTCAGACAAAAAAAAAAAAAAAGATATTTCAGACAAAAATTTGGTGGCTTGCGGCCACCACTGAGGTTCTTGTATATATAACCCTGTTGAGGACACTCCAATGGCAGCTGCTGGCCACCAAGTAAGTTTTCTGGGTCAATAGAAGATTAGTTGGTGTTTATTTGCTATAAATCACTTAAGTCTACCAAGTCAATAAATGAGTAAACTTATATTGAGCATTTTTGGTCATAAAGATATTTTCACTAATATGACTGATTTAAATTACTGTTCTTTATTGCATTACAATTGTTACTAGTAAGTTACTAATTTCTGGACAGTAATATACACACACATATATTTAGCACATATTACAAAGCACAAATGAAAGACACCATACATAACAATAAAGATAAATTTTGAGGACAAACCACAAAAAAGCAAAAGAATAAAGGACAAAATTAATATGGAAATAACCAAGTCGACATGATATAAAAAAATAACTTGTTAAATGGTCACTGACTTATCAGACAACTTAGTCTCATTTCATAGAGCATGTGATTCTGAACCAAAATGTAATACACTTTCATTAAAAATGTGGCTGCTTTCTGCCTGAAAAACTTTTCTAAAGTTCCTGACACTAGGTGTCTCCCTTCTAGCTAATTTGTAGTTCACTCCATGTTGCTAGGGAAGGTCTCTCCATAGATTCTATAAAACAGCAAGATGTCTTTCCAGTGAGTAAAGGGGGATGGTTTAGTCTTCACACACTGCATGCAGAGTGGAGTTTTTTTTTTTTCCTTACAGAATGTCTGCATACTGACAGCAACAGCTTTGCTGACTCAGATTGCTTTTTTTTCTTGTGTTTTAGCTGCATGCCTGCATGTATTTACCCTGTATTTGCAGTTCAGTGTGTCTTGTTCTCCTATATTATGGTCACTTGGGTTTTTCTCAACTATTTGTTTGCTATTGTAAAGTTATTCCTGGCAGAATTATATATAAAGAAACCAGTAGTATCAGTAATGGATAGGTGAGGAGGGCAGACTGCTCCTTATTGTACATGCCCACACCCTAAGAGACAAAAGCAAAATTTGCTGCAGCTATAATAGGGATATTATCAGCAGGAAAAATGGAAAGGACACCATGTATGAAGACTTAGACAGTCATAGAACAGGCTGCATAGCAAGACCCTGCAGATATTTTAACTTTTCATGAAAACTTAGGTACCCTTTAAAGAGCACTAGCACAAACATATAAAGCATATATATATACATATATATATATATATATATATATATACCTGTATGTTATATATATATATATATATATATATATATATATATGAAGCAAATATTGAAAAGTAACAAAATAAGCATACAAACTGCATAGACATAGTACGGGAGGATACAGATAAGAAAAGTGCACAGTATGACAAGGGAAAGCAAAAAGGTATAAGGAAAGAAAAAGGGAGAGAGAGCTAATGGTGCAACATTTTATTCCTCTATCATCCACTCTCTCAGTAGAGACGAGTCTCTTTCTCTTGCAAGTAATGTACAGTACAATTGCTAGTAGTTCAGTATAGCATGTCATATAAGAGTCTGTCATTGGAACCCAGCATATCAATGCAGCTCCACAGATAGAAAAGTTAGAGTCACCTGAATCAAACAATGTTTTCCCCTTGTGAATTGGTGCCTGTGTTGCCAAGATATTGCTGTTTGTGTCCATATGCAAATGAGCTCTTTGGAGCAATGAAGGTGTTGCTGCTTACCTCTTTAGAGCAACAGTAAGGCCCTCCTTTCTCCAAAGAGCACATTTGCATGTTGACAAATACAGAAATATCTCGGCAACTGAGACACCAATTCAGAAGGGGAAAAGAACATTTGACATTCAGGTGACACAAACCCATCTATCTACAGGCTGGGTTGCTATGTTAGGTTCTGGTGACAGACTCCCTTTAAAAGTAACTTTGACTTGGAGGAATATGCAATACCTGATAAAGGACCCCTGTATACCTCACTTCCAATAAGCATGCCAACTTTGGTTCTCTACTCTATTTAGTTGATGTGGCTATTTCTTTTATTTTCCTTTTTTTTTCATGTATTTTTTCATTGTATTTTCTAGCCACTTGTCATCCCATGGAAAACTGCAGATGTGCAGAACAGTTTTAAACTAAGTCCAGTTTGGAAAGTCTTCTTGCTTGCTAAATATGAGACACAATACAAAATGTTACCATATGCATCTAGAATGGGATAGCTGGAAGAATTCAATGCACTGTAAATCCCTGGAGAAATTAGTAAACAATCTGCAATATATTAGAATAAGAACTAAACATGCCTTGGAAAAAGCAGCTACAATGTTTTTGACGGGACAGGTTTGTCAATATACTGATGAATAGACGTAACTATCCAAAAACTTTACAGCTTTATTCACTTTTGCTTTTTCCCAGTAGACTTGAAACTTTTTCATGAAATTGCAACTGAAATTAATGATATTTCTTAACACAAAAAAACACTTTACATTTATAATATTACTTACAAGGATTTTCAATCTTGTAGAAGGCCAAGGTCAGACTTTTTTATTTGAAAGGTTATAGTGAGTCTGTCACTTGAACCCAGCATACCAACCCATCCCCATAGATAGGATAGGGTCACCTGAACCAAACAATGTTTTCCCCTTGTTAATCGCTGCCTCAAAATGCAAATGAGCTCTTTGGAGCAATGAAGGCATTGTCACTTACCTATTTGGAGCAATGGTAAGAACCTCGTTACTCCAAAGAGTTCATCTGCATATTGACAAAAATACAGCGATGTCTCGGCAACGGAGGCCCCGATTCACAAGGGGAAAGCACCGTGATCTTGAATCTATCTATCCGTGGGGATAGGCTGATATGCTAGTAACAGGCTCCCTTTAAGGGTAAGTTCACACGTCACATTCATCACCATGTTGTGGTTTGTTTTTTTTTTAAATGGTGGCAAAAAATGCTAATTTACCACCACATGTAAACTCTTCGTCATAGTATTTTCTGTTGTGTTACTCTTAAGAATTTGCGCATATATTTCATGCAGTTAATTTCACCTCTCTCAATACAATGATTTACATTTGTAGTAAATCAGACATGCAGCTTATTTTAGATCCTCTGTGCATAATCCTTATAAGTAAAAGGCGTAAGTAAAAGAAACAAAATGTAGAGTCTGGGTGAGTGCAACAGAGGGCATAGTAAGAGGGAAATGTGATAGTATAGAGGTGGGAGAATGTGAAGTCTGATGTTCGGGGCAGGACAGACAACCGTAGTGTCACGGGGGCAAAGAGAAAGAAAGTGTAGTTTACCAACGGTTGACAATTCCTCTCGAAGGATGTATCTCCAAAACCTCTATGAGAAAGGGTCTTTTCAATATGATAGGTTTGATGGAGGGCATCGGAAAGGTCCTGAAGAGGTGGGACATGTGGAGACTTCCACTGTCACAGGAGGGCTAGTAGAGCTGACCCAATTTTTTTTAATGCCACTTTTCTGGAGTGGGGGTTTGATAAATGTGCCCCATTGTCATAAAGTATGTTTACATATGATAGACAGTATCATTTATCTGAAGAAGCAAGCCAAAAACATATTATTTCAAAAGTTTACCACTAGGAAATTGAGACAAGTCAACTATTTCCACCCCAAAGCATCGGTGGGGTGTGCTTTGTCACTACTGAGTTATGTTATTATTTCCAGGCATTTGCTTCCCAGACATGCATCTAAGTGTTTTAGTAAGCTCTGTCCCTTTATAAGAACTATCAATATATGGTTACATACTCATCTTTCAATTTCTCTCACTTACATTGCTGGTTATGGATAATGCAGATTGTTGGCTTTCCTTTGGACCATTGTGTCATGGCTGCTTTGCATCAGGCCCATTTACAGAGGGGCAGCTAAAAGATGCAATAGCGCTATGTAACAGTGCATGTAACTGTATAGTAAATTCCACTATGTAGTCCTAGCTCAGTTCTAAAGTTACATATGTCCCTTTCTATTATCACAGACTCTCACTCCTGTATCCAAGACTTCTCTTATGCTGTACCTATACACTAAAATGTGTTTCTTATGCATCAAATTATTGCATCTACAACCACAGTGCGTTGGTCCCTAGCAAAGGTGTTTAACCCCTATTTACCTCCTCATCCCTCGCTGGCGCTATCCAGGCCTGAATTATTAGGCTATGGCCTCTTAATAATTCAGGTACAATCCCATCAGAAAGTGGTGCAGATTTCAGGTATAACTCACCTTGCTTTTTCTGTCGTTCTACCGACTTTCATAAAAAGTGATGAGTTGGGCATGGAAGGGACAATGTGGTACATCTTTGGCACATGAAAGGGCCATGCGTCAAAAAGGTGCCATGTTTATTCCCATCTACAACAGAAAACTGGTGTAGAAGGGTTAATAAATTCCCCCATTGCCATTGTTCTCTGCTGGATTCACAAAAGCCTGGTCCATAATACTATGTCACTCCCCTCATCTTTAGATTGGTGCTGTTCCAGGCACTGTCAGACTTTGGTACTGACATACATTTTTCTTTTTTTTTTTTGTGTAATCTGTTTATTGAAGTTTTTACAAATTTGGGTTTGATAGAGTAGCAGCTCCTGTCTTCCTCTGACAGGATGTTAAAGATTGCCCATTCAGGAGTCGCACAAGTTCACATGAATGTTAAAATTATAAGTAGAGATGAGCGAATTTCTCAAAAGTTCAATTCGGCAGTTCGATTCGAAGTTCCAAAAAAATTTGCTTTGATCCAAGTTACTTCGCGGAGAATAAACAGCTATTTCCGGGCTGCAGAGAGCCGGGTTGGGCGGCAAAATGCCGGAAGCCCTTGGATGCCGCAGTCATCTTTCTCTCTCTCTCTTCAGCACGGACAACTTTTATTCATGTGGAAGGATCTGCTAACAAGCAAAGACACGCCTACCCAATCACATCACTAGAGAACATCATGTGACCGTCTGATGTCACAAAGGTCCTTACTAAATATTCATTACCACGAAGCATCGGGAAATCCGGAATCATGGAGAATCGAAGATTTCCTGAAATTCGGATTCAATTCCACTTCTGCAGAATCGATTCGCTCATCTCTAATTGTAAGCAAGATAGTCTCGAATCGAGATCCATAAAACCTGTGATTTGGGTGCAACTCCAAAAATGATAATAAATATCCGAATTTGGTTGTTGACATTTGGCACAAGAATATGTAATTTGGGGTGACATTTGTATTTGCAGTAATAGGGTGATATATGCTCTATGGAAGATTAACAGGGCCATGTCTTGGTAAGTATCTGAGATATATGTATTTAGCTTAATTGTAGCATCTAGCAAGTCTTTAGTTGTAAAAGATGATAATTGTGATGTCAACCTGGCAGCTCCTGTCGTCAATATATATAATGGACCAGTCAATGCAAGTTTGAATGGTCCTATATATGCTACTTATAGAGGTTAGATTAGATCAGAACAGGTTCTTTATTGGCAGCCCCCTGACAAAGCAGGGGTGAAATGCGCGATGGGGCTGGAGGTGAAGGTCGTGGCACACCAGGGTAGCTACTCTCAGTATTCACTTGCCTGTTGTTTTGTTTACTGAGTGATAACTTGTATATGAACTGCTTATCCCATTGATACTATGTTTCATTATGGTGAACCTGGTATATATGAGTATATAATGCATATTATTTAATTATTACTTATTTATTATATTATTTTATATATATATTTATATTTATAGATTAACTTTAGCAGGTTCACACTGCTACTTGTCTATTTTAGTATAGTGCCTGAACTTTCTTACAGAATTGTGAAGAATATCGACTTGCCAAGCCACTTGGCCTACCTGCGATCACCCTTCTTAACCTTCCACTCACAACCCGTGAGCGGACAGAGTTCGTAGGATAGAATGAAACGAGCTGTATAAATTTTATATATTTAATAACCCAAGTGGGTCGGTACTCATTAATAGCATATACAGAAATATACAATATTAATATGATCAAGCATAAATATACGAGCAAAAGGGCGATGATACAGCACACAAAACAAAAAGGGAAACAAAAGATAGAGAAAATACCGGCATAGGCTCGTAGTCCGTTTCTCTAGGCCACAGCAGAGTTTTGGGCCTAGGGCGCAAGCTTAAGCAAGTTGCATAAAACAATTCTTCTACATGTTGTCCAGAACAAAGGGAAAGGCCTCAGGCCTCAATGCTAGGCCCTCAATGCATTCCTCAGTAGGGCAAGCTCTCTCATCTTCTCCCAGCTCAGAGCTTCTTACTGCCTCTTTGCTGAATGACCAAAGAATCCAGGCCTCCCCACAGCATATGGCTAGTGCCCCAACCACCCCTTCCACCCAGGCAGCCCCCCTTCTCCCTCCTTTGCAGAACCCTCGGAGAAATGGGTACCTTCGTAGGTGCTGGGAGGGATGGGTGAAGTTAAGGTCACTGGCCTGCCATCCCCCATCGCCATCTGACCAGGGATAATAAAAGTGCCTGGCTATATCAAGCCATCTCCCATGATACACACATAAAACCAGTGAAGCGTATGGTCCAGCAGTGTAAACCCAACTTAAACACAACATTCCAACAAGTAGGGGGAGGACTGACATGAGCAAGTAAAAATACATTTCTAAGAAAGATGTACAACTGAGGGTCGGTTCATCACAAGAATATATACTTACCCTTTACATTAGACACATTATTTTGTTATAACTATACTATATATAATTAATTTTGTTACTTATATGGACTCAGATTGGCATATGATATAGCACTGATGAAACTGTTTGAGATACATACCCTGGGGTGCTGCCATGGTTTGCTGCGACCTCCACCTTTCTCTTCATTTTAATTTTGTTTTTAGTTGTATTTTCTGTGTATGCAATATACTTGTTATGATTTATATAATATTTGGATTTTATTTTTTGTATTATTATTTTTTTTGCGTTTTTTTTTTTCTAGATAGTAGTAGTATAATGTTGTACCATGTTAGCCATTGAAAGTAGTGGAAGAGTGAAGAAATCAGGCGATACTGATTTTTTCTAGATAGGTTATTCTTTATAAAAGGAGTTCTAGCTTGTGCGCTAAGGAAGGGTCTGATGAAGGAAGCTAGTACATCCTCCGAAAGCTTACCATCAAATATACTCAGTTAGCCTCTAAAAGGTATTGCCTGATTTTTTCTAGATAGGTTATTCTTTATAAAAGGAGTTCTAGCTTGTGTGCTAAGGAAGGGTCTGTGGTACATGAGCAAATTTGAAGAATATGTCTCATCTGTAGATAAGTGAATTGTTGTCCTACCAGAGACAGGAATTTCTCACAAGCAGAAACATATGACAATATGCTACCTTGAGGATCGAGAATATCTACTAATAAATCACAACTCTGCTGTTTTAAAATACTATACATTTTTCGTGGCTTGCCTTACAGAAAAGATGGATTACCAGTAAAAGGAAGCCAAAAGGAATAATAAGGAGAGAATCCATACGATTTCCTTATTAAGCACTGTGATTGAATTACCGACCATAACAATGGGTTTTCTCTGGCTACATAGTGGGATATTGTCAGTTTGGAGATGTAACAAGGCCTCTAATTTAATAGGATAAGAGCCACCACTATCTTGCAAGACAATAGTAAAATACAAAATGCCCCTAGTGTAAATGTGAGGCCAGAAAATAAAGAATAGAATTTGGGAAGTTAACTTCCCCATCTGCCTTATATTGCTGCAATTTATAAAGACTTACTCGATTAGACCATCCCACTTTCCATATCAACAATTTAAAATGTTTAGGTAACAACTTTTCACCAGATGGTTACAAAAATACTGGAACAGTCTGGAAAATAAATAAGAACTTGGGGAAAAGCATCATTTTAATGAGCTGGCATCGCCCAGAATACTAGAGGAAAAAATGTTTCCACTGTGACAACAAGGAGAGGATGTGGCCAATGAAGGGGGTAAGAATCAGTTTATATAACTGATATAAGTTGGACTGTAAATTAATGCCTAAATAAGTGAGAGGGTTACCTGCCACCTAAATAGGAAGGTTGTATGTCATGCTTTCCTAGCAGCTCTAAAAACAGGCAACACTTCAGATTTATCATAATTTATTAGGAACCTCTGCAAATGTGCCCAACAATCTCATGATTTCTGGAAGTGCCAATTTGGGATAATCTATGCAGAGAAGTAAATCATCAGCATAGGCCAACACTTTAGTCTCCCTAGTACCTGTTTTAATACCAGTGAATGTGGACAGCTTATGTACAATTTGGAGCAGGGGATCTAAAGCTATGTTGAAGAGTAAATGAGATAGAAGGCATCCCTGACAAGTTTCTCTACATAAAAAGAAAGATTCTGACATTTTTAAGTATTATCCTGTTGCCTATTCTTTGGCTTAAGCTGTTTCTGTCCTGGGAGCCTTAGACTATAGCTCTTTTAGCTCTGTATGCTGAGGATTCATGCTCACACTGGGGCAGGAAGACGTTGCAAGATGATTGGTGATGGGGGCCCCTACAATGACTTCAAGAAGGTAAGGTCTGGGAAGGGAGTATACTGGCCAGTCTACCTTTGGGTTAGGGGGCCATCCTGGCATCCTGGGCAAGTATGAGACTGATTTCAGGCATGATCTGCTGTTGTTACAGTTGCCTTCCCCTGAATAATGATCAGACAGCAGTGCTCCTGTCTCCCATGTATTCTGTCCATCTATAAGGAACAGAATTGCACTATTTTCTCCTCTGTCCAGGGGGTACTGTGATACCTTTCACATCTCTAAAAGTTGTACATGTACCCTGTTTCCCCGAAAATAAGACAGCGTCTTATATTAATTTTTGCTCCCAAAGATGTGCTGTGTCTTATTTTCAGGGGATGTCTTATTTTTTTTTCAATGAAGAAGAATTCACATTTATTGTTGAACAAAAAAATGAACATTTATTATATACGGTACTGTACGGTAATGTAGTTGTCATCACAAACCAGCATAACCAGACAAACTGTGAATCCTATCAAGAATTTCTTACTACCGTACCATTATTTCCATGTACAACAATTAACAGTATGGTACATTTACCAATATTTACGGTACGAATAGAAAGTAAAATTTATTCAATGACAGTTATGTCATCATCTTCTAGGACATCATCTTAACAATCCAAACCATTAATTTCCCTGCACACAGTATCATGCCCCATAGTGGCCCCTGCACACAGTATCATGCCCCATAGTGGGCCCTGCACACAGTATCATGCCCCATAGTGGCCCCTGCACACAGTATCATGCCCCATAGTGGCCCCTGCACACAGTATCATTCGCCATAGTGGCCCCTGCACACAGTATCATTCCCCATAGTGGCCCCTGCACACAGTAGTTTGCCCCATAGTGGCCCCTGCACACAGTATCATTCCCCATAGTGGCCCCTGCACACAGTAGTTTGCCCCATAGTGGACCACCCATGAACAATTATTATACTGTGGGGTCTTTTCAGACCCCAGAGTATAATGATCGGAGACCCAGGGGAGGATAGAAACATAAAAAAACAACGTTGCTTACCCGTTCCTCGCTCCGGTGCATGCCCGTGCGCTACTCCGGCCTTCTTCACTGTTAGACCAGGCCGCGTCACATGATCCGGCCGGCGTCGCGACGCAAAATGACGTCCGCTGACGTCTGCGACGTCACCAAAGAGGCCCGAAGCCTGGAGAAGCGTAGGACAGGTAAGCACATAGTTTTTTATGTTCGCTCACCTCCCCTGGGCCGCCGATTATTATACTCCGGGGTCTGAAAAGACCCCGGAGTATAATGATAGCAGAGATTGTGGGGTTCTCCCGCGGCCTCACATATCATATATACCGTATGTTCTGTTCGGGAACATACGCCTTACTTTCGGGGGGATGCCTTATATTAGGCAATTCTCCGAAACCTCTCCTATGCCTTACTTTCGGGGGTGTCTTATTTTCGGGGAAACACGGTATGTATTTACAATATCTATCCTGCATGAGCTTTTTATATATCCGTGGTTATTTGTCTATAACAAAGAACATATTGCAGAATATATATTATTGAAAGCTGTTTTGTTATTTTTTTCTTCTGCTGAGGCCAATATTGTTTTCAGCTAAATAAACTTAATGAAGAAAATAACAGCTATAAATACAAATACAGATAAACCTCTCCAAAAGTCCAACCATTTATTTAGACTAGATTTACTGTGCCAGATGTTCATTCCCATGAGATACAATGCATATTGGCTGTAATGGGGCTTTATTAAGAAACTGGCATTGTAAAACAATAGTCAAACAGAGTCCTAGAACGTAAAGGGTAACTCAGATTAGGTTGTGGCTCTCCAAGCCAAAATTGGCAGTGACACTATATAGTCCAGAACACCAAAGTGGCAAGGCAGGACATGGAACAAGCAGAACATGGCACAGGCAGGGTGGGGCACGAGCAGACTTCAGCTGGAACAGGGCACAGCCACAGATGGAACCAGGAGATGGCTGCAGCCAGGCACAGACCCTAGACGCAAAACTAGAAGATGCCAGGAACAGGGTTCAGGAAGGGCTACATCAGGATCAAGGCAGGCACGTAGCAGACTGCAACATATAGGCACAGGAATAGGGATGCACAGGATCAGGCAGAGGTTTCAGGGTACATCAGGTACTAACAGGATCAGGTTTCACCTCAGATTTTGGGGTTCTCAGGATAGAGGTAGGTCTCCAGATACACATGATGCAGGCACATGTCTCGGGGTACACCAGCTACAGTCACAGATTTCATGGTTCACATCAGGTTTTGATGTTCAGAAGATAGAGAAAGACTTCAGGCATCACAGGATGCAGGAAAGTTTCAGGGTACTCAGGAAATAGGTAGAGGTTTTCAGGATTCACAGAATACAAAAAGGTTTTGGGGCATTCAGAATACAGGCATGTTTTGGGCTACTTGATATATAGGCAAAACTAGAACTTGGAGACAAGAGGAGGAATCCACAGAGAGATAAACTTGTCCAGGTATAGCAGCAGACAAACAGAACAGAATACCAACATGTGAAAGATCCTCAGTGCGCCAACACCGCGTTGACCCACACCTGAGACGTCTTTACTAAAAAACCACACTCACCACCAGTGAGTGCTGGGTCCACAAGATAAATAGAAGACAAGCTTTCTAAATTTTGTATATTTATTAACCCCTAGATGGGTCGGCATTAACATCTAACACATGCAGTTCAGAACAGATATGCAGATGTATACAAGCATTAACAGTTACTAGTTACAAGATACAGCACATAAAATAAAAAGGGAATAAAGGTGAAATAATTACTTTACCACACATATCCTTGAGGTGGCTCTATAATCCTACCCTCACACATAGCATGTGGGGATAACCAGTGGAGGCTTCTAGCAGCAGCATCACAGCATTCCAGCTTGCATGCTCATCACAGTATTCTCACAGTAGTCTCCCAGTAGTCTCTCCCACTGACCTCTTACCTCATCTTTTATACCCTTGATTACACCACCCAGAATGAGGTCACCGGCGACGGCAAGTCTGATTGATTAACGCACTCAAGTCAAGATTCTTGTAAGAAGATGGGATTAAGTGGAATGACACAATGCCTTCTGTATGTTATCAACCATGTCTGATCCAATAGCCTAGGCTTAAACAATACATGTGTATTTGATCACCCAGGGGCTATGTAGGAATTCAATGGAGCCATTCTGGGATGAGTACAAAGCCCTATTGTTACATTGTTGCCACTACTGACAACATACACCTAGGATTAGAGCTACGCACAGTTAGAGTAAATGGAATTAAGAGGGAGATACGATACCCAGAGATCAAAATACATCTTTGAGTTATAGCCATATTTAAGTGGAATCATCACACAACAGGATAAAACAATCCTCAAACAAAGGCAACCAATATACTAGCAGGAATTGCGAAACATAGGACTCCAGCACAAAAGTTAAGGACTGTTCACTGCTGCAAGGTATGGCTGACAGAAGCTCCATATTGTAGCAGATACAAATATATGAAAAAGCAGAGCTGATCATCTCCATGGAGAAGACCAGACTCTAATTTATTGAATCTCAAAATATCAGTGTAGTCTATAAAATAAAATAAAAATCTTCCTAAGTGTTTGCCTTCTTTTTGACCCTTTTGAATGATTGCTTTTCAGGCCCTCACAATATGTCATTGGTATAAAAAAGTTACCATTATAATTTATATCATTATATAATGTGGTTTAGCGGTAAAGATTTCTAGAAAAATGAAGTGGAAGCAAACTTGGACTGCAGCGGTGGCTCTTTCTCTAAAATTCAAAGCAGACAATATAAGTAATGATTTTTTCATCATTTTCCAGTGGTAATGTACTATATCACAGGATGTAAATATTCTCCAGTTGTCTTTCTGCAGTGGTTTTCTATTTATCTCTTAAGTCACTGCAATTTATTGTAACACCATTCACATTAATGTTGATTGAAAACAGATTTGACAGAGCTCTAGACTGAGCCAGACTGCAATCTTTATCATTGATTTCCAACTGTTTACGTCAACTGCGGGATCAAGCGATTGTAAATTGAACAGAATGGGGACAGAAGGTTAAATGTGATCTGAAAAACATTTCTGAACTAGATAGTCATATGTATAGCAAAGAAAGATGTAGATGGCTAGGGACCAGAAGCTACGCCATATACTTTCTCCATTTGTACAAATTTAGTTCAGTAACTTGTGGGGTTAAATATGGCTTTCAAAAAGTCATCAATGTGGGATTGCTGGGGTTTCTACCCCTGTGACTTCCCCCAGTGAGCAGTGTATAAGGGGGCCATGGCACTCTCTGGAACTATAACCACGCACTAGCATCTGGCAATGCACTGTTTCCTAAGCCCATGAATGTATATTTCCAGAAAAAAAAAAAAACAACAACTTTAAATTAGTGTGTAAAACATTTTATCTCTCTTACTGACCTTGAGCTAGAGCAGTGAATATAGCTCATAAAACTGGAATGTGGGGCTATCAAGAGCCACACTGCAATACACTCCTGGGAGATGCTTGATAGTGACAGCCCACAGAAAATGAAAGGACCAGAGCTGTAGAGATGAAGCTAAAAAGGGTGAAAATAATCATTGCTGCTGCTAAACTCTGCTATTCTGACCTCTTTTAACATTGCTAGGCTTGTAGATAACAGGCTACAAGTGCACAGAATGAGGCAATAAATCAATTAACTAGCTGCCAGCAGCCGTCCACCCCTCCCTTCTACATAGAGTTGTGTGTGTGTGTGTGTGTGTGTGTGTGTGTGTGTGTGTGTGAGGCTGAACACGGAGAACAGCTTATATTCACATGCACTATTTATTTATGAAACTTTTTTTTTTTTTATAACGGAAGATGCACTTTAAAACAAAAACCAAGCACTGAATAGCCAAAGTACCATACAAATAAACAGATGCATTCCTCCATAACAGCATGAGGATAAGCTGGATGTCAGGCGACAAGATGGCCTTGTTCAACAGATAAGTGGAAAAGTAGAATAGATCAAAAAACCTTTATTTAAAAGCAAATTCCTTTATTCACACAAATATATGTGCAATATTTTGATCGAATCCTGGGTTTTTCTCAAGCACAAAAATCAATAAAGCATGTAGGTTTTAGAAAAAAAAATAACCTTATTATGATACAAATTACTAATAAAGTATGTAAATGAACCGTTCCTTATAATATATTAAAAAAAAAGCAGAATAATTAATATTTATTGCCACCACATTGCCAACTACTCCCACCATTAGTATGCCTGTAATATAATAAAGTACTGTATAATAAATATAATAAATTACTGTAATATATAAAAAAAATATCAGATAATATAAAACTTTTTTCTTACTATATATGTAGATCCTCACAGCAATTGGCCAGCAACACTATATCTGTCTACCCGTTTTGCTGTGAGGCATAGGATAAATTGGTTGTTGGGGGCGAATATACAACTGATTCATTCTAAATTGCATGCATTTTCCTAGAATAGCATCTGAGAACTGTCTTGTATACACTACCAAAAATTGCAAGGACCTGAGGAATCTGATAATGAGATGTGCTGGCACCCCATTAGTTACTTTTTCAGATAAAGTTTTTGGAAAACATGCTCAATAGTATGTGATAGACACACCTGAATTTATGAATAAAGGGACTATTGAACTTCTTTCTAGTCTTTATACTGCCATTGAACACTCCAAAGGTGTACAGGAAGTATATTTCACAAAAGCAGACAGGGGATGCACAGAAAGATTTTTGTTTGCTGTACTTGAAGTGGTATTACACTACAACTATTTTCTTTCTTATGTTTAATCTATGGGCAATCTATGGGTACTGCTAGAGGGTCAAACTTAGCCTCAGCCTATACAAATATACTCCAAACTCTTGCCATTTATGGGGAGCTTTATGAGATACATACAGTCATATGAAAAAGTTTGGGTACCCCTATTAATCATTTTTAGTTCTAAATATTTGGGTGTTTGCAACAGCCATTTCAATTTGATATATCTAATAACTGATGGACACAGTAATATTTCAGGATTGAAATGAGGTTTATTGTACTAACAGAAAATGTGCAATATGCATTAAACCAAAATTTGCCCGGTGCAAAAGTATGGGCACCTCAACAGAAAAGTGACATTAATATTTAGTAGATCCTCCTTTTGCAAAAATAACAGCCTCTAGTCGCTTCCTGTAGCTTTTAATCAGTTCCTGGATCCTGGATGAAGGTATTTTTGACCATTCCTCTTTACAAAACAATTCCAGTTCAGTTAAGTTTGATGGTCGCCGAGCATGGACAGCCCGCTTCAAATTATCCCACAGATGTTCAATGATATTCAGGTCTGGGGACTGGGATGGCCATTCCAGAACATTGTAATTGTTCCTCTGCATGAATGCCTGAGTAGATTTGGAGCTGTGTTTTGGATCATTGTCTTGCTGAAATATCCATCCCCGGCGTAACTTCAAATTCGTCACTGATTCTTGTACATTATTCTCAAGAATCTGCTGATACTGAGCTGAATCCATGCGACCCTCAACTTTAACAAGATTCCCGGTGCCGGCATTGGCCACACAGCCCCAAAGCATGATAGAACCGCCACCAAATTTTACAGTGGGTAGCAAGTGTTTTTCTTGGAATGCTGTGTTTTTTTGACGCCATGCATAACGCCTTTTTGTATGACCAAACAACTCAATCTTTGTTTCATCAGTCCACAGGACCTTCTTCCAAAATGAAGCTGGCTTGTCCAAATGTGCTTTTGCATACCTCAGGCGACTCTGTTTGTGGCGTGCTTTCAGAAACGGCTTCTTTCGCATCACTCTCCCATACAGCTTCTCCTTGTGCAAAGTGTGCTGTATTGTTGACCGATGCACAGTGACACCATCTGCAGCAAGATGATGCTGCAACTCTTTGGAGGTGGTCTGTGGATTGTCCTTGACTGTTCTCACTATTCTTCTTCTCTGCCTTTCTGATATTTTTCTTGGCCTGCCACTTCTGGGCTTAACAAGAACTGTCCCTGTGGTCTTCCATTTCCTTACTATGTTCCTCACAGTGGAAACTGACAGGTTAAATCTCTGAGACAACTTTTTGTATACTTCCCCTGAACAACTATGTTGAACAATCTTTGTTTTCAGATCATTTGAGAGTTGTTTTGAGGAGCCCATGATGCCACTCTTCAGAGGAGAATCAAATAGGAGAACAACTTGCAATTGGCCACCTTAAATACCTTTTCTCATGATTGGATACACCTGGCTATGAAGTTCAAAGCTCAGTGAGGTTACAAAACCAATTTTGTGCTTCAGTAAGTCAGTAAAAAGTAGTTAGGAGTATTCAAATCAATAAAATGATAAGGGTACCCAAATTTTTGCACCGGTCAAATTTTGGTTTAATGCATATTGCACATTTTCTGTTAGTACAATAAACCTCATTTCAATCCTGAAATACTGTGTCCATCAGTTATTAGATATATCAAATTGAAATGGCTGTTGCAAACACCCAAAAATTTAGAACTAAAAATGATTAAGATTAATAGGGGTGCCCAAACTTTTTCATATGACTGTAGATGGCATTTTTTAATTAATTCAACTCGCACTACCTGGAATTGCAGTTTATTGTACATCTGTTTACCCAGATAAAGTATGAGAAATGAATGAGAGATTAATTCATAAAACCTATGATAGTGACGGGAACAATTTATCTTATTTATGGAAGTAACCATACTAAAAATAATATTAATTGGCAAAAATAAATTATTCGCACTTGTATTTTCGAAAGCATTCCTAAGTTACAGTATCCCCCCACCCATTTGCCTAAAACTTCTGCACAGTACTGTATCTTTTTAGAGAATTGTCTTTTTCTACTCTTATCAGGCTGTTTTCCTGCTCCTCCTCTCTCTGCTAAAGTGATATTCACTGTGGGACTGCTACGCAGTAAAGAGGGATTCACAGAGGAGAGTAACCTTTATTATAAATAAAAAATTCCAAAGCTTAAAGTATCATTATATACCTATATACTCGGTGATAATACAGAGTGAGGGTGAGGCAAGGGAAGGGTTCATTCATCACCCACAGGCAAATTCCCTTATTCAATTCCCCATATAGCCCTCTAAAGAGTCAATATCCAGACACCAATATTGTCTCCAAAACAGGCAAAGTCCACAGGTTAAGAGTCACTGGG
The DNA here is from genome assembly GCA_947044405.1 of Leptodactylus fallax. NCBI lineage: Eukaryota > Metazoa > Chordata > Amphibia > Anura > Leptodactylidae > Leptodactylus > Leptodactylus fallax. The sequence goes on from CAMRHE010000049.1 coordinate 1,187,002, forward strand.
TTGAAATAGCATGACTCAGCCATGGATTAAATCGCCTAGCAGGGAGAAGAGTGATACTATATAACATCTTCTCTGTTCCCTGCATATGACTCTGGGGGAAGGAAATATCCCTAGATGTACTACCCCTTTTCCTCAAAATTTTTCACCTCTTAGATGCAAACCGAGGCACATCAGGAGGTAAGAATGAGAAAGAGACCTGTCAGATCTAAAGATTATTGCAGTTAAAGCTGCATTTCCCAGTACTCTGATAGTGAGCGACAGTACTCAGGGGTGATCCGCACGCCGTGGCTCTCAGCTCAGTATATAAAGAAGTATTGGCACCCACCATCAAGGCACCGGGAAATGCAGATTTAACTGCAATAATCTCTCCTTCAGAGACGACTGCAATTTCCAGATACAGCATGGAGAGAGGAAGAGTGCTAACAACTGCAGAATATAAGTCATATAATGACCAGTTGTAGTGTTACTCCTCGTGTACACACATGGCAGCTTATCCTGAAGAGTTGAATGAAACAACTGGTATGCTTTAAAGGACTGGCTGGTCCTTGCCTGTTTGGTCGTAAACTCATCACAGGGTCTGAAAGGTTTTTATCCATGTCTGAAATGGTTGGATTTTATAAAATAAGCTCTAGTTACCCAGTGGGACTTATCTATAGAAGTGATATATTATTGTTATTTGGTTGCCAATATACATGGTGGAGACACCTCCATGGAAGAGCTGACTACTTCTATTTTACTGTGTTCCTACCCACTGTTGCCCAAAATGTTTTTTGGTTTTTTTTTTTGTTTTTTTTTAGCATACAGAGGTTTTCAATATTTCTAAAAGAACTTACTACAAATTATTGCAAATTGGAGACAGCTATTACTACTCATTCTTCTCTACCAGATTGTTTCCATAAATAAGACAAGCAGCAAATAATATAGGAAAAGTTAAATAACCTTTTAAAGCATGCTATAAAACTTCAAGAGAGTAAATGTTTCTTTATTATGATGCCAGAAACAAGAAAGTTAACAGTTAAGGGTTTGTGTGAGGACACAGACCACAAACAAACGCTGTGAAGACATAGACATGGTGTCTCATTTTTATTGTTATTGTTTTTATTGAAGTCCAAATCGAGACAATGTAATTTTATAACAATGTCATTAGACAATACATGTCCATGTGCCATATTAGAGCTCCCTTCCTGGGACCTTCTTTCATGAGTTAGTACTGAATGCCTACCATATAATACTACGCTTCCACAGCAGGGAAAATATCTGGCTGGCCATGGCTTTCTGAAGATTACAATGGTGGTTTCATTATGAAAGGTTCAGTGATTTTATAACCCCATTCAGATAACCTAATATTTTACGTGTTAAATTTCTTTATATCATTTAATTATGATACCACAAATGATGGGTCTATGGATACAAGCTGCTTGTGTAAAATAGTGAGGTCCAATTGTGGTCTAGATAGGAGCATAGAATATTTTTTTTCTAATATGGTCAAACTACTCCTCTATTCTGTCTGTCCAAGAACAACCTGTGCATGTTAAGAGATTTGGCATGCTGGTTTATAGACTTGAGTATACTGCGCTATATCATACATCATAATATTACACTGCCACACATAGGAAATGTGGGCCTGATGTCCCCTCACTTTCATGTTTAATGTAAGACATACATGAAGCTAAATCCAACAAAATTACAGATTTTGTTTCCTGTACACCAGACCTTTTCAGTTAATATAAAAACGACTTTTATTTTTGGCTTTTTTACTTAATATTTTACTTGTGATTTTCATACTAGAAATACTTTGAAATAATTTAGTTGTAAATTTCTTAGTAACTATCTTACAATCAGTATACTGATGGTAATATCCTGGACTCTTTCAAGTGTGAAATGATTTTGGCTCAGTAGAATATAACTAGTGGAATTGAACGCTTAAAAGCTAAACTTGATGTTTGTTGATATATCCCTCCAGTCTTGATTGACAACTCTTGCATCATCAGACATCCTTTCCAGGAGATGTCACTCAAGAGCGGAGGGGTTTTGGAGAGCCTGCTGAGATTATTCTAGATACTTCACTAAGGAATGAATGGCTAGTCGACACTTAGTAATTAATTACCTTATGTTATATGACTGTGTAAAAGATCATTTCCTTTTTTGCTTCCTTCCTTTTTTTTCAAACCTTAAAGAGGACCTTTCATGTCATCGGAGATTGGCGGTAAAAAGCTTAAAGGGGTATTCCCATGAACATAATCATATTTATATTTGTAGATAATGCAAAGTTAAAGATTTTTGCAAATATAAGTAGCTAAAAATTCTGCAGAGTTTTAAAGATTTTCTCTAACTATGTTAGTGGTGACAGCCTGTTGTCTTGATTGGTTGCCAATGGATACGACCACGTATGCAGAAACTTTCTATGCTCTGGAACTTGTCAGGAACTCAGCCATGATTTTCGTATTGTAGCTGGGTTACCAGGCAGGGACACTACATGTATCAGAAGATATCCCGGCCACAATAAGGAAATCATGGCTGATTTTCTGACCTTAGAAAGTTCCTGCATTCATGGTCGTATCCACTGGCAACTGATCAAGACAACAAGACTGTGACCACAAGATATTCGGAGAAAATCTTTAAAACTATGCAAAATGTTTAATTACTTATATTTGCAAAAATGTTTCACTTTTAATTATCTACAAATTTAAAAATGGTTATGTTCATGGGAATACCCCTTTAAGCTTGCTATCTTTGCCGGTATGCACCCCGGTGCCAGAGATAACGGTGCTATTAGTTTCAGCCATGATATCCCTCCACTGTCAGAAGGGTGGGCCTTGCTTACCAGCAAAGCTGACAGTGCGCTGAATTCAGCACACTGTCAGCTTTCTAGTGGTATATAATATCGCTGATCCTCTTTAAGTAAAGAAGTAATACAATATATATAAATAATACGAAAAGCAAGACAAAGTGCAAATAAGCCACGCGTTTTCCTAATTGTCTGAATTTCAAGAACACTCTAAAAAGGTTGTCCCAGGGAATAAAAAATTTAGGAAAGGGACAGAAAGTGTTAAAACAACAAATTTACTTCACCAATATTGCTGATGTTCTGATTCTTGCCAAATCCCGCTGTTCTCTACTTCCTGGTCCCATCTTAACATGAAGGAAATTCCCGCTCATTTCCAGGAATTTCTTGAATGTTGAAATGGAACCAGAACCATCAGAATTTCAGAGGAAGGGGTCTGTGATGTGAGTAATGCTTATTTTATTATTTTTGATCCATTCAGTTTCATTTCAGCTAAAAATTGATATCCCACTGAAAAACATTTAATGTTTTGTATTAATTTATCTCCCTTCCTTGATTTTTGGCTTGTATATATGCTGCTTATTAGGATTTCCAAAGGCCTAATATATTAAATGATATTATTGGACACTTTGTTCTTCATCACCTTTTTCATTATACTATGTAATCTGATACTGATCGATACATTGCTTTGCTAAGCCTCTCTCTTATCTTCCTTATATCTAGTTATTGAAAGGGATGTGCTATGAAGGGAGAATGGCTTAGCAAAGGAATATATCGCTCAGTGTTAGGCATTTACAGAGAAATACAAGTTACATTAGGTCTTCTTTTCACTATAGGATTATATAATGGGGGCAGGGACTGTAGAAGCAGGCTAAGGAGCCTGCCTCTACAGGTAATACTAGGCAGTACACTATACACATTGCTGCAAATTTATTATGCCTTGTACAGCAGTTTTCTGGTGTACAATGAATTCAAAGTTGCATTTTAAAATTGGTTTTTACATTAAAACGTTTGATATTTTTTATTTTTTGAGTCACCCTCACCACATTCCTGAAAAGGGGGCATAGCAAGGACACATAGGGGCCATCAGCCCTGCCAGATTTATTATCATTTAGACTCATGGCCTAAAGGAGGCCCATGCTCCACTGGCTCAGGGGTTATGAATTGGCATTGATAGCACCAGTCTTCATAAATCTCTCCAATTATTGTGTATGGGATGAACTCTCCTTACCAATATTCAGTTAGTGTTGCTAAGAAGAATCTTTAAAGCTTTTTTTTTTTTTTTTTTTGTTAAAAGGAAAAGAAGCAAATTCAGTTTATAAACTATATTCCAGAAATGGTCCCCATACATCCCCTTACACAATAGCAAATAAAAACTACAGTAGAAGTGTACCAAAATATAGGCCCTCTATAAAATGAACTACTATACATTGCATGCTCCATGATTTGCACAATGAAGACAGACATGACAGTGAAACCATAAATTATAGGAACAACTTTGCTTAAATGCATCATTCGAACATTAAACTCCTTCCTATTACCTGTATTAAGATAAATGATGGTGGTTTAGAAGCCATAATAATCTTGTGGGTTTACTACTTATTTAATTATTATAGGCAACCATTATAATTCTTATGAAATTTGGGCTATCTCTGCATCTGGATCCAATGTACATGCTGTTTAAAACCAAAAAAAGGATTTTGGACAGTCTAATTGTTTTATTGCAAAAAAATACAGGTTAAAATTCTAAAACATTTCAAGCATTATGCACATGAGCATATACTTCATCCCTCTCTTCTCATCCAGCCTTTTCTCTATCTATACTTAGGGGTGGCATGCAGCTAGTTCTACCTGGTTCTGCTTACTCAGTTGTAAAAATCACTGCTGGTTCACAGAACTGGGGAAAAGAAATACTCCGACCTGGCCCTGGGTAAATCTGGAAGCCATAGTGGTTTGCTGTCTGGAAGAAGAGGCTGCGTGACATTGTGAGTATAATTTTCTTTTTTTTTTCTTTTTCACATTGGGGGTAATATAAGGGAAGAGCAGCAGACAAAGTGGGGATATTAATGGACATCAGGAAACATTGGGGGGAAATATTAATATAATCAGGTTTCATTTTGGGAATATCGATATGGGGGCACAATAGGAGGGAATATTAATATAAAGGGGACATTGGGTTAGAATATTAATACTAGGGGACATATATAATTTATAAGGGGAACATTAATGAGGGGGACAGGAGGGACTGGGGGGGTTGGCTGGCACATTGTGTATCTATTTCACCAAAAGGAACATAGCTTTGCTTAAAAGAGGGCAAAACCACCCTGCAAATTTTCAGGGTACCACAATTAACAAATAAAAAAAAAAAAATTAAAGATAATTTAAAAAAAATACTGCAGTCAACATGGTCGCACATACATGTACCAGTGAGTTACCATGGCATAGACACATACAATGTTTGGTCACTAAGGAGTACATTGAAGCTATTTGTCTGGTCCACAGCTTTATAATATTTAATTCAGGGAAAAATAATATATAAATGTCACAGATTATTAACAGTTAACTTTGCTATCACTTACTATGTATGACCCAAGGATATGTCGGCTGTGATGTACAACCCTGCTTCTGTATCCTTCATAGAATGCCCTTGGTGGAGTTTTTACAGTCTTTAAAATCTATTGTAAATCATAAAGATTAATGAAACAGTGGCAAAACTAAATAAATCAAATTGAGCATCCACCTTTAGATTTATAGCAATTCACAAGAAAAAGTACAAGCATGTAAAAGACACAAAGAAAATATAAAACCATGAATGCAATAATCCTGAAGTGTAGAGTAACATATATGTTGCCTCCAGCTGATCCTGATTTCCAGTATTTAAGCAAAGTTTTAAAAATCTAATAAAACCCTGATGTGCTGAGTGACTAAGCCCTCGCTGATGTCACCACAAGGCTGATCTTTTACTGATTCCACAAAATGAACCTAATTGCATGTTACACTTTTCTATCCCCAGTTGGGAGATTTCCTCAAGAATAAGATTAAGACCTGAGGTCAGGGCGTGGAGTACAGAACAAGGATATTGATTCAATGAAGAATGAATGATGTGTTTGGTATTAGGATAGATTCACATGTTCGCTTCAACCCAAAACTAAAAATATATTTGTGGTTTTAACATAATTTCTTACAACATAGCATGCACACAGATGCACTATGAAAAGCTGGGAAGAGTCTTCATTTTCCTCAAGTACTTTTACCATATTTCTGACAGTTCAGCCTCTTTACATGCTGTATTCCATGATAACAGTTGCAAAGAGAAAAAGGTGGGGATGCCTATAGTAGTCAAACATGCCAGTGGTTTTAAGGAAAAATTATGATGGTAGAAATCATTGTCCGTAGTCAGTAGCTTGAGTAACCGGTGATGATGTGAAGGACCATCCATGTGGCCACTGCAGCTATTCCCTGTCCTCAGTGGTTATGTAAGATGTAGACAGCTATAACATTGCTGCAGCATTGGAATCTCTGGAGCGATCACTTAAAGGGGTTTTCCGGGCAAAAAATAATTTTTCAAAAAAGGTCTGTTAGTGCTCTTAATAGGTTAATAAGTGACCCAAATACCTTTAGCAGTATTTTGAGTGATTTCTGGGTTTCTTTGTGAGCTCCTGGCATCTTCTGCATTTGTTTACATGGGCATCTTCCTGTTCTTTGTTTTCCTACAACTACCATGATGCATTGGGCTTCACTCAGAGCTGACTCACACCACCTCCCTCTCTCACTCACTCCCTCCCCCCTCCCTCCCTCTCTCACTCCCACTCACTCACTCTCTTTCTCACTCACACCCCCTCCCTGTTTCCCTAGCTAGTCCGCCCACTACTAGTCCTTCCTAACTAACTCGGAAGGGAAAACAGAATGTAACTGGAAAATCTAGGTAAATTTAGTTTTTTGGTACACTAAGTAATTTAGAAGGTAGATGTGTGCGTGGGGGGGGGGGGGGGGGGTGTTAGCTTAGTTTAGAAAGATCAATTTATCCAGGACAACCCCTTTAATTTACTACTGCAAGTGACCTCTGGGGCAAGTTGTTGGCTGCAGCAGCCATTTGGATGGTTCTTGACAACATTGCTGGAACATCAAAAATGTAGCCCAGAGGAGACCATCACAGCCCCACTGCTGGTACAGTGAAAGGAGAAGGGATGAGTGGCACTTCAATTTTTTATATAAAGCCATCCACTGCCCTTAGCAAGTTTCTTTTCCTAGAAATTTCTGAGCATAATCTATTACATTATCATAAAGGTGTTACCATAACAATTATTATTTATTATGATTACTTATATAGCGCCATCATATTCTGCAGTGCTTTACAGACATTCACTGTCCCATATAGGGCTACCAATCTATATTCACTATCAGCATGTCTTTGGAGTGTGGGAGGAAACCAGAGTACCCAGAGGAAACCCACGCAAACACAGGGAGAATATACAATACATTACTATTGTAACCATAAATGTGTATTGTATGATGTAAATACTTTTTCAGTCTATATTGTCTTATTTTTTGTAACTGTTTTAATAAAAACTAATTAAAAAGTAAGATATAAAAATAAATTAAGAGAAATAAGAGCAAAATTGTGTTAAAGAAGAGCAATACTGATAGAGATTATGAAAGTAACCCCAGTCAAGGGCGTAACTACCTGGGTAGCTGCAGTAGCGGCTGCTACAGGGCCCGGGACATCCACAGGCTTCGGGCCTGTTTGGTGACGTCACATGGGCGGGGCCTGCGCATTATGCGTCTCGACACCGGCCTGGCTCACGTGAGATCTGGTCCAACATTGAAGATGGCTGAAGTAGCGGTGAGTGCACTGGAGCCAGGAAGAGGTGTTTTTTTTTTGTTTGTATCCTCCCCTGGGTCTCTGATCATTATACTCTGGGGTCTGAAAAGGCCCCAGAGTATAATTGTTCATGGGTGGTCCACAATGGGGCATTATACTGTGTTCAGGGGCCACTATGTTGCATAATACTGTGTGCAGGGGCCACTATGGGGCATAATACTGTGTACAGGGGCCACTATGGGGAATAATACTGTGTGCAGAGGCCACTATGGGGCATAATACTGTGTCCAGGGGCCACTATGGGGCATAGTAGTGTGGTTAGGGGCCAATTTGGCACATAATAGTGTGCGCAGGAATGCGGTTTGTGCGGTGGGGGTTGGAGAGGGCGGTTCGGAGGGGGCCCATGTCATATGTTCACCTTGGGGCCCAGCCATTCCTAGTTACGCCACTGAGCCCAGCATATGAGTAACTTGTACATTATTACAGAATGACATCATTGTTTTACTAATACAGTTCTTTCTGTAGATTGCTGGACTGACTCAACAATATTGCCTAGTGTCATACTTAATTTCAGATTCTTTATAATCTCATGGTTTGTTTGCAGACTCTTGACTGCTTTATGATAGTGTAATGTCCGATATGCAGTGAACATACTGCACATACCGTATATGGCAGTCTATAGAACTCTGTGCAGTTGCACAGAATGTTCTCCCATAGTATTGTATGGAACCTGCAACTAAAATATTAAATATTGTTAAACTAACCATTGAAAGTAATTGATCCTTATGCTAATCACCATAATTTAAGGAACGTATCTTAAAAATAGAATAATGCTCCATTATTGATTAAGCCCCATGCACACAACTATTCTTTGTCAGTGTCCTAGCCGTGTTTTTCATGGGGACCAGGAGTCTGAAGACAGGACTGAGGACAGGTTCTATTCCTGTCCATTTTGTGGACTAGGCTCATTAATAAAATGAATGGCTTTCTGCTTCCATTATACTTATAGGGAAACCACCAGCATTTCCGTAGGTATAATTGACATGCTGCAATTTCCAAAACCGCTGCTACTATTTTTCTGCAATGAGTGGATGGAATTCACTAGACTTCCATCCACTTTGCAGGGACTGTAAAACACCACATCTTTCGCCGTGGCGTTTCTGCCGCATCCAAACCGCTGCATTTACACGTGGGGCCCCTGCCTAGGAATGTAAATCATTGCATTGTTGTAATATTTATTAGTTCTGTGATAGTGTAACCAATTATGAAGCAAGTGTTGTGTCTTGGACTATCTTTGGCTCCCTTTAGGCACACAGTGGTTCGATATTTTCCATATTTTCATGCTTTGCATGTTTGCAAATATTTGACATTTGATGTTTAACTAAAATGCAAATAAAAGTCAATTTAAGAATTTTATCCAGGGACTGGAACCTGACAGCATTTGGCCAGTGTTCTGCAGGTTTGGATCCTTGGGCTTCCGGACTGTTTCCAGCAAATGGCTCCCTCCATCCCCTTCACTTGGTATGATGAGATCCAAGGGAGCTGGCAGAATCATTCATTGTAATCACAAAGCCAGCCATATCAATTAAAAGAAAGATAAGCAGGAACTAATAGAGATAAAACATAACCCATCTGATTCATTTCCCCTACATTTACTGACATTCTGCCAAAATGTTGGGATCAACCTATACATGTATGTATATATTTATATTTATCAATAAATGCAGCGTTTTACAGTCCCTGCAAAGTGGACTGTAAAACTAATCCCATCCACATATTGCGGAAAAATACGCGCAACGGACACACTGCAATTTCCAAAACCGTTGCGGTTTTGGAAATCACAACATGTCAAATATACCTACGGAAACGCCGGCAGTTTGCCTATAGGTATAATGAAAGCAGAAAGTCCTCAGAGGTTTCCTTTGCGGACTTTCCGTGAAAAGCACTGCGGGAAAAACCGCGCTGCATTGCCACGCGGTTTTTCCCGCAGCGTTTTTTTGCTGTGGCCTGCTACATGGGGCCTTAACCTTAAAGGGGTATTCCAACGAACATAACCAATTTTAAATTTGTAGATAATTAAAAGTTTAACATTTTTGCAAATATAAGTAATTAAACATTTTGCAGAGGTTTAAAGATTTTCTCTAAATATCTTGTGGTCACCAGTTGTTGTCTTGATCGGTTGCCAATGGATACGACCATGAATGTAGGATCTTTCTAAGGTCATAAAATCAGTCATGATGTTCTTATTGTGGCCGGGATATCTTCTGATACATGTAGTGTCCCTGCCTGATAACCCAGCTACAATAAGAAAATCATGGCTGAGTTCGTGACAAGTCCCAGACCATAGAAAGTTTCTGCATTTGTGGTCGTATCCATTGGCAACTGATTAAGACATCAGACTGTCACCACTAAGATGGTTAGAGAAAATCTTTAAAACTCTGCAGAATTTTTAACTACTTATATCTGCAAAAATATTTAACTTTTAATTATCTACAAATGTAGATCTCATTATGTTCATGGGAATACTCCTTTAAGGATCCTGTGCAGTACATACACCATGCAGTACACATAGTGTAAATTGGAGTCACCTTTACCTGGTGTAATAACAAGCAGCTCATCTTGACACACGTAGAGAGCAGTATAGTACATGTAGTGCAGGTAGAGAGGAATACAGTACATATAGTACAGGTATAGAGCAGTACATTACATGTAGCACAGACAGAGTGCAATGCAGTATATGTAGTATACAGTAGGCAGTAGAGAGCATTACAGTACATATTGCAGTAGCACTACTAGACAGCAGTACCATGCATGTAGTTAGTATATGTACAGTACATGTATTACATGTAGAGAGCAGTAGAGTACATTCGGTATAGTTAAAAAGCAGTACATTACATGACAGTCCATGTACTGTAGAACAGACAAAGAGCAGTACATTAAATGTAATACAGGTGGAAAATAACATAGGAAACCACTGCAATGAGTTTATTTGAAGACGTGTAAATGCAGTCATATGCCAAGTGACAATCTCAGCTCTCACACATCTGAACCTGCTATGGATTTCTGCATTCAATTAAACGAACTGCATCAATGTCACTTGATTTTTGTAATAATATTGTTATACAAGCTGACAGCTACATACACATATTTATCATCAAATCACATGAGAAAATAACAAAAACATATTTTGGCTGTTATTATTTTTCCCATGAATCCGTTTCACAGCTGTTGAATTCCTTACAATATGTACAATGCTGCTAAATTTGGTGACTAGAGATTACAACAGGAACACAATGTATTATTACAAATGAAACATGTTTTCTGAGCAGCTACCTTTACTGAATAAGCTTATGATGCTTCTATAGTTACAAATTTGATGCTATTTTGCAATTTAACACTCACAACCTGAAGCATGACGTCTTTATCATTATTAATATTATTATCAATAATAATAATAATAGTTCCATGGTACTGTAAATTTGTGAATGGGGTTTACATACATAGTACATGCACAACAACAAGTATAATAAACCCAAAACTCACAAGATGACTAAGGGGGCGTTCACACTACCGTTGGTGACCGTCAGTAGTGTCCGTTGCTAATGTCCGTTGCAAGATTTTAGCATCGAACACTACCTGAACCATCAGAAATCTGTTAAAATTTCCATTCATTTCAATGGGTTTTTATATTTTGTCCGTTTGTGTCCGTTTACCCCCAATCCGTCAGAAGTCCGTTTTTTTTTCGCGGACAAAAAAAATCCTACATGCAGGACTTTTTTGTCCATTTGAAATAACGGATTCTTGATGGACAGCAAGTGTCCGTTATTTTTTTAACATTGAAGTCTATGGGTAACGGACTTATAACAGACAGTAACTGATAGCCATCAGTTATTGTCCGTTATTTTATGTCGGGTTTTTTTTCCTGCGCATGCTCAGAGTTTTTCCTATAGTGGCAAAGAGGTAACAGGGTTACGCTAGGTTCACACCTGAGCTCGGGTTTCCGTTCGTCAGGTCCACTTGGGGCCCCAAAAAACGGAAACCCAATCTGCTTAAAAAGCAGTTAACCATGGAAACCATGAACTATAATAGGGTCCACCAGGTTTCTGCCAGGTTTCCGCCCAGAAAATGCTTGCAGGCCTTTTCTCTCCGCATTTTTCAAGCAGATTGGGGGATGGAATCCCCGAACGGGATGCAAGTGTAGATGTGAATCCAGCCTAAGGGTCAGTTCACATCTGTGTTCGGTTTCCGTACAGGGGAGTCCGCTTGGGGACCGCCCCCCATATGTAAACTGCTTCTCTCTGTGCATAGGTTTCCATTTGAGGCGGGGTCCCCAAGCAGACTCCCCTGTACGGAATCTGAACACAGATGTGAACCGGTCCTTAATGTGTTTTGTATGCCATTCTAAAGAAGTGGGTCTTCGGGTTACGTTTGAAGGTTGTAATTGTGAGAGACTTGTCATTCTTAAAGGGGCTGGCTACTTTATATTTAATATTTACTAATGCAAGTTAATGATGTCTTTATACTACTTACTAAGTATCCTTTTTTGCTGCAATGCCCTGTTTTTTCTTCATTGGTGAAACTCTCCCACCCTAACTGAGCCTACTTCTTCTCCTGGACAGGGCTGTCACCCATAAGATGGATGCACCTCCAATAGCCTTCATATGAACAAGACCACCATTTGGAGGGGACAGCAGCAGGCTGAGTTGGGGTAAGTAGATAAAAACACACATACATGCTGCTCCAGCTAATAGCAAGTTTTCTTTCTCTGGATGAACAGGGTAGGATTATAGGTCGGACTTGTTGTGCTTGTGTCACTTTATCAACTATGTTACTATATTATCTCAAAAGCTTTACTCACATCAATACTGTTCAGTACTGCTGTATAATGTCCTCCATGCTGATTCTGAGTGAGTGAAAGTTTGGGAGGAAAATCTCTTGTTTCTTTTCATGTGATCTGTATGCAAAACATCATAACAGTTCTACAACCAAACTGAATGTGGAATACAAATCACATAATGGTCAGAAATAGTGTTAATTCACATGTACACATGACAGCTTATTCGGAAAAGTCACAGGTCCTCTAGAGTTGTCTGAGATTATACAGTTGCAAGAAAAAATCAGTGAACCATGGATTTCCGCTTTTTTTACTAATATAATGTGTTACGCTTGCTATTTAAGTCGCAATTGAAGACAAACGCAGTCTAGCTAAACTAATAACACGTAATAATGCATAAAATGTAATGAAACACACTATTGTGCAAAAGTTTTAAGTAGGTGTTAAAAAAATGCTACAATGTAACAATAGAAGCATTAATAGTTTATTGTCAATTTACAAAATGCAAAGTGAATGAACAAAAGAGAAATCTAAAATACTTGGTGCATTGTTCTCCATTGTTATGCAGCCCTTCATCTGTTTCTGTCACCATAAAATCTACATCTATATTAAGCCAAATGGAGAATCTGTCATCTTAAAAGGAACCTGTTAGCAAAGTTGGGGGTCCTGAACCAGCAGAATGTCCTTATGCTGCTGGAGTTTAGGGTCCCAAACCTGGTAACCTTAGTCCTGTATGTTAAGCTATTCCATTAATTTTCATAATTTAGTCTCACAGGGACTAGACTCATCTCTAGCAGTTCTGTTTTAGCCACTCCTTTCTGTGATCCTATTTTCGCCTGAGTGACTATCCCACTGTGAATTTGTTGCTGAGGAGAGTACACCTTGCTTCATGGCACATCTCTGGCACAGTAAGTTAAAAATGTCCAAAACAGCACCAGGACAGGTCGGCTGGTTTGGAGACCTAAACCCCATTACCCAATTTATTCTGGGGCCTACTCATTTGCAAATTCCTAGAAGTATGCACATACACATCTTCAGTTGTTAATTTGTTGCCTAGTCCTGTCTTGTCAGTAGCCTGCTGACTGGCATTTGCCTTGGACTAGGGCCCTCTCAACTCTGTGGGTCGGGGACATCATACATACACTTGCATCAGCAGATTTTAGCAACGAGATGTGGCACGATAATTGATAATTGATCATTGGGGCCCCTGCAGTGATGTAAAAAGGTACGGAGGATACTGGTCACTTTGTTTCTGAATCTAGATGTCATCTCAGCCACCTGATGTGTCTATATAATATTAAACTGAGTGGTTTATTAAATGATCTACCCAAGACACACAGACAGATAGAGATGCTGTTTGTTGTGTGTACCCATGTAGGGGTGTGTTGCTTAGGCCACCCTTGCTCAGGGGCAATTTTTTGAGATTCACCTTCTTCACTGTAGGCCAGTCCAAGCCATCCAGAAGCAGAAGGACATGCTGCTGGCTTAGAGGCCCCAAACCTAGTAACAGGTTTCCTTTAATTCTGGACTAAAAGATATATTCAGCCATTTCCTGAGTATCTAGATCTGACATTAGTTAATTGCCAGACTGTCATATGATGCATTAAACGATATTTTTCCCTTTCTTTATTTCACTTATATTTATATCCACTTAAACCAGACAATTAAGATATTGAGGACTCTCAGACACAGAATATTATTTTTACTTGCAGAGGATTTTATTGGTAGTATTTATTGGCAGACCTGCACAAGAGACAGTTTGGCACGTCTTTTCTGAGGATATTTCACAGGGAGGCTGTCTAACAACAGCTGTGCTTTAAGAAAACTAAACAAAAAGTTGCAAAACAGAATAAAAATAAGGATAAGACACTCAGAACTCATTGCAGGATTGTTAAATACCCAGATGGGTAACAATAACGCCCTATGGCTAACAGGAAAAGCAGGTGTTAATGGGAAACATCATGGACTGATGCCAGCCAAGCTGTGTATATAAAAAAAACATATAAATGTCCAATGTAAGGGACACAATAATGAGACTATTGCTGCATTGTAATGCTTTGCATTTCTAGCTATTCCCTAGCTGGGGAGCTGGATCTGGTAACATGCAGGTCTTACTGGGCTCTCCAAGGACAATGACTCAATGAAATGGCTTTCACTGCAGCACTGAACAGTCACAGACAAAAACCAGACAATTCACACCATTAATACGCAAAGGAGCCGTAATAGCTTTCATGGGGAACGATAAAGCCAGTTGGAGAGGGTTTAACTATTAGCTGACATGAATTCTGGGAACAGGTTATACTTTGCATACCTATCACACAATATATGAAATAAATATGAACATATGAATCTATCTATACTTTTATAATACCACACACAATGGTTTGGAAAATCTGATAATTTGACATTACTGAAGATTAATTCAAGTTGCTATGTTAAACTGGAATTACCAAATGGTCTGGAATTTGAGTATAAGCAATGCAACCTCCGATGCCACCCCTGCTACCTCTTGTGTCACCCCCTCTACCTCATAGATTGTAAGCTCTTGCGAGCAGGGCCCTCAGTCCCATTGTGTGAATTGACTATTTCTTTGTAATGTATCTTTTTTGTCTGTACTTGAACCCTACAAATTGTACAGTGCTGCGGAATATGTTGGCGCTATATAAATAAAATGTATTATTATGATATTATTAGTAAATAAGAAGTGACATATTTAAAGAGAAAGCATGTGATCTGCAAGAAAGAAATTGGGACATTTAGAATTGACCTATGGATGATGGTTGCTGGAAGATACTTTCAGTATTGGTCTAAAGGTGGCTATACACATTTGATGAATTTTAGCTAAACGCTCCAATTTCAATGGGACTGGCTACCAAATGTGTATGTGGTAGCATGACTGTTCCCCAATGGCAGATGCTGATGGAAAGAAGGATCAGGCATATTGGATTTCAGCATGCCTGAACCTTTGTTCTCAAAGGAGATAAACCACTGCCAAAGTTGTTGGCAGTGGGTTATTCCCCTCTCCCTATATATTGTATATTGAGAACATCAGAAGAGCATGCATGGGGGCGGCGGGGGGGGGGGGGGGGATCAAGAGAAATAGCTGTCAGCCATAAAAGGATTCTAAGGCATACGGGCAGCTTAAAGGGGTTTTCCAAAAAACATCACCTTCTTAAAACGTTTGCAATTATATATAATTATAAGATTTTAACTGTTTTAAAGATTTTCTCTAACCATCTTAGTTATGACAGTCTTTTGTCTTGACTGGTTACCAATGAATATCGCCATGAATGCAGGAACTTTCTATGGTCTTGAATGCGTCTTGATTTCCTCATTGTGGAACGGTTATCAGGCAGGGACACTACATGAATGAGAAGATAATTCGGCTATAATAAAGAAATCATTGCTAGGTTTCTGACAACTGCCAGACCATAGAAAGTTCCATGGTTGTATCCATTATAATTATTTATTTTTGCAAAAATGTTTTACTTTTAACTGTCTACAAATTTAAATATGGTTTATACTCATGGGAAAACGTTTATAAGTAACAACAACCGATCCAGCTCATTCTACTATGTATTTATACCCCCATTACCTTGTCTGAAATGGAAGTGTGGATTATCAAGAATGGGGCGTAGCTTGCTAGAATAGAGGGGAACAGGAGGTATAAACTTGCACCATATTTTTGTCACCTCTCCTTTAAAGAAAAGTCTAGTGTAAGTTTATACTGTCTGTAGACACATATTTTTTTATTTTTTTTTTAGTTTCTCTGTGGGAGGCCATATTGGAGGCACACGCATCTGTTCTATATTGTGTGAATAAACAGAGCAGTATGGTGCAGGCTTTAAGGCAATGACAAAGGACTGAAATTAAAGGAGTTGTCTTACAAAGACAATTTTTTACTGTATGCCTAATTGTGTCCGATACTTTAGACCTGCCATGGGCCAGAATGGAAAGTCCTACATAAAAGCAGTCCTATTCTGTCAGGAGACTGAGCAAGTCCATGAATCCAGGAAGTATTGGAAAATCAGTTTACTCCCCAAGAGATGGGAAGTGACAGATTCCTAGAGAGACAAGCCTTGACACATCTGGTTGATGAAAGAGACCATTGTTGTTTTAGGGAAAATTGTATCAACCAGGATATACCGTAACTGCCAACATTGGATACAGTGGGGAAAAAAAGTATTTAGTCAGCCACCAATTGTGCAAGTTCTCCCACTTAAAAAGATGAGAGAGGGAAGACTGAATCTGCAATAGGCAAGCAGCTTGGTGTGAAGAAATCAACTGTGGGAGCAATAATTAGAAAATGGAAGACATACAAGACCACTGATAATCTCCCTCGATCAGGGGCTCCACGCAAGATATCACTCCGTGGGGTCAAAATGATCACAAGAACGGTGAGAAAAAATCCCAGAACCACACGGGGGGACCTAGTGAATGACCTGCAGAAAGCTGGGACTAACGTAACAAAGGCTACCGTTAGTAACACACTACGCCGCCAGGGACTCAGATCCTGCAGTGCCAGGCGTGTCCCCCTGCTTAAGCCAGTACATATCCGGGCCCATCTGAAATTTGCTAGAGAGCATTTGGATGTTCCAGAAGAGTATTGGGAGAATGTCATATGGTCAGATGAAACCAAAGTAGAACTGTTTGGTAGAAACACAACTCGTCGTGTTTGGAGGAGAGTGAATGCTGAGTTGCATCCAAAGAACACCATACCTACTGTGAAGCATACCAGCAACATACCAGCAACAGTGTGTGCCAACCTTGTGAAGACTTACAGAAAATGTTTGACCTCTGTCATTGCCAACAAAGGATATATAACAAAGTATTGAGATGAACTTTTGTTATTGACCAAATACTTATTTTCCACCATAATTTGCAAATAAATTCTTTAAAAATCAGACAATGTGATTTTCTGGATTTGTTTTCTCATTTTGTCTCTCATAGTTGAGGTCTACCTATGATGTCAATTACAGGTCTCTTTCGTCTTTTTAAGTGGGAGAACTTGCACAGTTGGTGGCTGACTAAATACTTTTTCCCCCCCACTGTAGCTGGCAACTGGGAGAAACACCCACTTAAAAATTTTGGCAGATAGCCAAGACCCCTTTTAGCAAGGCCATACATGGGTATATAATATGCCAACCACATCCCAATTTGTGACTGGCACATAAAATGCCCATGCTACATAAGGACTTAGAAAGAGCCCAGCACTCAGAAGATTTGCCAACTCTTCCGGGCCTCTGGGATATCACCCTTTTTATTCCAGAGCCTCCAGGTGTTTCGGGATGGTTGGCAAGTATGGAATTTATAGTACTATCCATCCTATACCTATCCTATAAGTAATTTAAAATTGGGGCTGTCAACTGCTGCTCCCCATAGACCTTATTATGGCTGGGGCTTTTAGTCTAAGGAACTGGGTCTACAGGCGAATTCCCTAACCCTCTGATCAGCCAGTACAACCCTGAAAAATATGTTTATACTATGATTCTAATAATTCACTTATCCTTTATCATCTTATAATAAATGTGTCACATTGAGGCAATATGTAATGTTAACATATCTTCCAACTGCTCAGAATCACATCTAAAAGTTACTTTTTTATATCCTAAGAGATTAAGGTTATCCAAATCTCACAGAAATAATGAAGCTTTAAAGACTATACAAAATTACATAAGTAAAATGTTGTACCCCCAGGTGAATGTGGAAATTATAAATGAAGGAAAAGCACATAAATAATGGGCATTCATTTAACTCTTGGTATGTAAGGTGTGAAACAATATTCTTATGTCACCACAATGTGTTTTCGTGTACTTCACGTGTTTTGTGCTTGGCTGTAGAACAACTTGGATGACATGATGGAATAATGGCTCCCAGAAAGCATGATATCATCTCTACTTATGAGACACAGGGAGCAAGGACTAAATGTTACCAGCAATGGACACGGGGGATCCTGCTGTGGGTCCTCATTAAAATAGTATTTACAAAAACTACGCATTTTCTATATACAGTATATGCTAAACAACTGCAGGAAAAAGAAATGGAAAAACAGATGTTATTTTCTTCATTTATATTGTCTTTTGCAGCTAAAGGGGAATTAGCATTGTATAAAAATGTGTAGCAAGCAGCTACAAATGACTAGAAAAGTGTCTTCACTGTGACCCTCTTCCTGAACCCATCCTGACATGGTAGGAAATGTCTAGGAATTTAGATTGTGATCCCTATATGGGACAGAGTTGACACTATGTACTGTATAAAGCGCTGTGGAATATGATGGCGCTATATAAGTAAGCAAAATAAATAAATGGAACCCCAGCAACACTGGATTGATAGACTATGGATAATTTTGTTTTGTTTATTTCAGTCCCCTACCAAATATGTTTTTGCATATGTGTTGGTTTTTCTCATTTCAGATTTCCAGTACTCCATTGGATTTGGTGGACTACATTGGAACTGTTTTTTTTTATTTAATTTTTTAATGGAATGGTGAAAGGGCATTGTGTAGGGGAATGTTTATTTCAACAAACTTTAGTTTGTGTTCTATTAATTGACTGACTGCCTTAACAATGGAGTTGTCTGACAGATTTCCATTGCTAAGGCTGGGGCTTAGTGTTAGCCCGTCAAAAGGATAACACTTAACCCCCCTCACTATTACCCTAATACTCAATCCACCAGCAGTGCTGGGAATAACCAGGTACAATCAGACCTGGATTATCTAAATTGATGGTTCATTTCTGCTCGCTGGGAAAAGCCAATAACCATGAACCTTTCAACCCTAATAATGATAGCCCATGGCTGCTAGTTTCTTCCTTGACTGGGTACATTCATTTTTTCAGTTAGTTATTTATTTTGTCATTTGATCGATTTGAATTATTTCATGGCTGCCTTACACTAAGCCCCTGTCTCTGTAATGGAAAGCTGTCAATCAGATAACTCTATTATTAAGGTGGTTAAATAATTAAAAGGCACACACAAAGTAAAGTTTATAGAAGTAAACACTCAGCCACACAACCCTCTTTGACCGTTTTATTGAAAGCAAAATAAAAAAAAAACGGAGTCCACCAAATCCGATGGAGTCCACAGGATTCTAGAAACCATCAGAAAGAAAAACAAGTAGTATAATGTTGTACCATGTTAGCCATAGAAAGTAGTGGAAGAGTGAAGAAATCAGACGATACCTTTTAGAGGCTAACTGAGTATATTTGATAGTGAGCTTTCGAGAGTACTAGCTAGAAGAAAGCTCACTATCAAATATACTCAGTTAGCCTCTAAAAGAAAAACAAGCGCACACAAAAACAAAGGGTTAATAGCAGTGTCAAAATTTGTTTTTATACTCCCCTTAAGATATCTTCCTTCTTCCTCTCATCCTAAGGCCACTTGCACACAATTGTGTGCTAGCCGCCGGCCATAACTGAATGGCGGTACTCGGATGTCATCTGTGTCATCCTATCAATAAATAGGAGCTGCGGAAGCATGGCTTCAAACCGGACAGGAATAGGACCTGTCCTGAGTTTTGCAGCCCAGAGTGGAATGAATGGGTCGGTGTGCTATCCGGGAAAAAAAAATTATAGCACACTGAACCATTCCACGTTCGTCTGCAAGGGGCCTTACCAGGGGCGCACCGCTAATGAGGCGAGGTGAGGCGGCCGCCTCGGGCGGCACTGTCCGGGGGGCGGCATTTTTACTATTTAATATAAACCAGCCCAGGACAGGCCAAAAAAAAAAAAACCAGAGCTGAGCGCAGCCAGTCCTGGGCTGGTTTACAAGACATCGCATCTCAGCACAGGCTGCGATACAATGACGTCATCACGCCGCCTACGCTGAGACACAGACGTCGCGGACAAGAGGAGGAGGCGGCGGCGGCTGCATCAAGGCATCGCAGGTGAGTATAGGTTTTTTTTATCTATATAAATGGGCCGTAACCTGTTGGAGTATCCCTGGCAGGTCAGGGCCTATTTATTTACCTACCCGCGTCTGCTCGTGGCCGCCCCCGCTTCCCCTTCTGCTATGGGCCGCAGAAAGGGAAGCGGATGCCGCTGTGAGCGGCCGCGGGCATCGGTAAGTTAGGCCGCGGGCCGCAAATACTACTATTATTATACTCCGGGGTCTATTCAGACCCCGGAGTATAATAGTCGGAGGCCTAGGGTTGGTGAGGGAACATAAAAAAATAAAAAACAGTGTTACTCACCTCCTGCGATCTGATGTAACTCCGAGCAGGCTTGCGGCCTCTGGTGACGTCATCAGGTTGCGTCGCCGGCCTGATCACGTGACGTGTGTGCGCAATTAAACAGGGCCGAAAGCTGCAAGGAGTTCACCGGTGTCCAGGATAGGTAAGTAACTCTGGTTTTTATGTTTGTACTTTCCCCTGGGTCTCCAATCATTATACTCTGGGGTCTGAAAAGACCCCAGAGTATAATAATAGTTCATGGGTGGTCCACTATGGGGCATAATACCCTGTGCAGGGACCACTGTAGAGCATAATACCCTGTACAGGGGCCACTATGGAGCATAATACCGAGTGCAGGGGCCACTATAGAGCATAATATCGAGTGCAGGGGCCACTATAGAGCATAATACAAGTGCAGGGGCCACTATGGAGCATAATACCAGTGCAAGGGCCACTATGGAGGATAATACCAGTGCAGGGGCCACTATGGAGCATAATACCCTGTGCAGGGGCCACTCTGGAGCATAATACCAGTGCAGGGGCCACTATGGAGAATAATACCGTGTGCTGGGGCCACTATAGAGCATAATACAAGTGCAGGGGCCACTATGGAGCATAATACCAGTGCAGGGGCCAATATGGGGCATAAAACTGTGTGCAGGAGTTGCTGCGGAACATAATACCGTGTGCAGTGGCCAATGCGGGGCATAATACCGTGAGCAGGGGCCACTATGGAGCATAATACCGTGTGCAGGGGCCGCTGAGAGGCATAATACAGTGTGCAGGGGCCGCTGCGGGCCATAACACTGTGTAATACTGTGTGCAGGGGCTGCTGTGGAACTTTATAGTGTGTGTAAATGGGGCGCTATAAACATGGGCTATGGCACCTGTTTATATTATACGCTGTCTGTTTATAGTGACCGTGTGATGTAATTGTAGCCTTGTCACATACTGTAGACATGTACAGGACGAGGCTGTAGTTACATTACATGGCCGCTATGAGATGAAATACACTATGTAAACAGAGAAGCGGTCATGGCGCTTACACAGGTACCATTCACACAGCTGATCAGTGGGGGTCCTGGGTTTTTGAATCCCACTGATTGGTTTATTAATGACCTGGAAAACCTTTTAATTAGTTAACACCTGGGGTATTATTTATAAGGGGTGCTATTTATACAGGGTACACACGGATAGTATTAATATAAAGATGCACTTGGGAGTATTATTCATTATGGGGGTTTATATCATATATTATATCATTGGGGTAGCAGCAGGATGGGTGTGTAGGTGAGGACAATGTGGGTTGGATGCCTGGAAAAGTGAGGAGCCAAAGATGTCTGTGTTGCAAACTTTACAGAGACAAGTCACAGCTGGAAGAAGTGGTCATGGCGGTCCAAAGGGAAGAGAAGAGAAATGTGACCGATTAGTCAGAGACGTCACCTGTAAGTCACAAAATCTTACTGCCCTGTATTCACCTAAATGATAGAGGATAAATACCTGAGTGATGGGGGTCTGTCTGCTGAGACCCCCACTGAGCCTGAGAATTGGGTTTTTCCCCCCACTAGGTGGGAATTCAGCCTGGCTGCAGCCATATATATAGGTGTGTCACTTGGTGGATGGACGAACCTACGTGGCTCTCATTCACTTTAATGGGAGTGCCAAAGATACCCGAAGTCCAGTACTCAGCTATCTGCGGGGCTCCTATTATAGAGAATGGGGGCCACGTGGGCTCGTCCATCCACCAAGCAGAAGATGTGTGAAGTTACTTTCATTGTTAATGCCGTGTTGTTGATCTGATACTGAAGTAATACAGGAAGAAGAATTCTTAAAAACTGTTTCATAACTTTGTGTATTGTGTATATTGTGCGACGATAACAGCGTGTTAAACTAGTAGCATGGAAACTCAGTTGTTTTTTTTTTTGGGGGGGGGGGGGGGGGGCGTCTTTCTATAGTCCGCCTCAGGCAGCAAAGAGGCTAGGTTCACCACTGGGCCTTACTCTCTGTTTCCAGTGCCTATGAAGCTTCTCACCTTGAGCTGTATGCTTAAAAATTTTATTGCATTTCAGTCAATTGAGTTTCCTCACTATTTATTCCACTTAGGGACTGGAGTAAAACTGCAACACATTTTTGCAAATTTTTGAACAAATCACAAGTCATAAATGTGTCCAACTCACTCTTGATGCCTAAGTCACACTAGGTTCACACCTGCGCTGTGATTTCCATTCTTTGGCTCCGCTTGGTGACCCGAAAAATGGAAACCCAATTCTCTTAAAAAACGATTACCCGCAGAAACACAGAAAATGCCGGGTTTCCACTAGAAAAATGCAGAGAGAAATGTCCTGCTTGCAAAACTTTTCTCTTCACATTTTTCAAGCAGAATGGGGGACGTAATCCTTGAACACTCATCGAGTGCAAGTGTGAACCTAGCCTTAGTCCCACAATGCCTGAAAAGTAAGGAAAGTGCTGGGTTTGGAGCAAACAAGGTAAAAAATGGAACAAATGCATGATAAATATGTCTTATCAATGATACACCTCAAAAAGGCACAAATAATTCTAGATTTATGGGACAAGTGACTGAATACATTGCTCCCTAAGTTTACACTGTCTTAGTAGATAAGAATAGAATTGAGCACTGCACATAACTGGACCTTATCTGATTTATCTGTGCAAAATTAGAATATTAATGCCATTTTCCACTGCTATGAAATAATGCTACTTCTACAAGACTTTTATTAAAGTGCTTTAAAAGTAAGTTTTAGGATTTAGTGATTAGTGTGTCTCCAGCGAGGAACTTAGCAGCTCTCCTGACGTCTTATATATGGAACCTTATACATAATAAGGCCATTACTTGTATATTATAAAATGTAACACCAGTTAAACATCACTTTACTCCATCATATTCCCGCTCTGCTACAATATGCCTCTCCAAGGTTTGTAATGTAAATGAGTCTTGGCGGTGGCTGGGATAAGAAGTGTTGCCAGATAAAACATTTACAATGTGATAGTGTAAATTCCTTCTGAAAGGTTCATGAAAGAAAAATAGCCATTCTTTGATTTATACGTAAAAGATGGTTCACTTAAACCACTTTTTACATCTAACATGTTAAAATGTTTCACTGATTTTGTTTTGCTACTATAATTCAATTGTGTGCGGCTTGACAGCTTTAGCTATGTTTGGAACTGTTCATAACATACCCAGAATTATTATCCTGAAATTGTACTGTAGAAATAAACGTCTCTCCTGGCAAGAGCGGCTCGCCTGACATCGAACAGTACGATATGTAAATGAAATTTATTTGGGTAAAAATCAGATCTGATTAGCGGTAAGTGCCTTAATTCTAGATGTCAAGCTCAATGCTGAATCATACTTTTTATATTTTATTTTATTTGCCATTTTGACTAGTCATTTCATTATTTTCCATTTCTATTTAATTTATAATTGAACCCCATTTTATTCCTTTACTTTTTGCAGACAACTAGCAGATTTGTTATAGGGCAAGGATAAGCAAACTATGAGAGGTTCAGATCTTCTCTTGTAGCTTGGGTGTGTGAGACCTACAGTACTTGGTCCTTTGTTATGACAGAACCATGGGGGAAATAATGTATAATTTTTTAGGGACTGAGGAAATGCATAATTCCTTCTGACCTAAAATAGTCAGAATTTTTTGTTCAAGCCTGTTCAACAAAAAATATGCAACTTTTTAACTTTTTCCAAAAAGTGGACAGGGCTTACAGAAGGCAGTTTAACTTCCCATAGTCTTACTATATATTACTGTTTCAATATAATTCAGTACTACTGAACAATGTACATGCAGGAGAATACAGCACAGACAAAATATACAACCCACAAATACACCCAGTGACTCACAGGTGACATCGTATCTGATTGGAGTTGTTCTCTTTCCTCTTTTACATGTGGCCAAGACCACCATGAATGATTGTTCCAGCCACAAAGTCTCTGCAGAATTTGCTCTCCAGATGTCTGAAGTTCCACCCATTTCCATTATCCAGCCCACTTTTTCAAGACAACCCCCCTATCCTGGTACCCTAATAGTGTCAAATTGCTAATAGTACCACTATTATTGTGCTGCCCACTACCCCAAATACTCTCCCACAGTAATATAGTATTAGTGCCAAACAGATAATCTCTCTAAAATACTAGTACCTTAGTTCCTTCAATGATTTTGCCCAGCACAAGCAGCAGATGCAATGAGACTGGAGTGGACTGTGGGGGAAATACAGAGAAGTATTACTTTTTTTGTTTGTGCATTTCTATCTGGGGGCCAAATTGAGGGGGACATTATATTGTGGGGACCACAAGGGGGATCATTTATTGTGGGGGCCAAAATGAGGAAAGCTTTGTAAAGTGGAAACCACAATGAGGGGAACATTATACTGTGGGGCTATAATGAGGAGGACATTTGACTGTATGGGAACCGCAAGGAGGCATAATACCGTGTTGGTGATACTAAAAGAGCATTCTACTGCGTGGGGAACAAAGGGACATGGTTGAAAATGGGCAGGGCCAAAGGGGACATGGGTAGGGAGGTATGTTTTACATACAGCTAGAGAAGAGGAAATGCTTATAACAGAAGAGGGTAAATCTTATAATTAATATTATAAATGATAGGTAGTTGTATAATAATCAGTAATTATATGGGCTACAGTTTCCTACCTTTGACCTTTGCTGGCTGCACCTAAGCAGAAATGATGGAGTAGGACCTGGTGTAGATTTCTGACATCATTTATGCCAGAAAACTGTCTTAAATGATGATAAATCTAAGGGGACTAATGGCTCCATCCCCCAACATACCCCCGCCACAGCCCCTTTGAGAAAAGTGGCATACGGGATGTACAAATTTAAAATTTGCTATTTTTTCACAAAAAATTCAAACTTGGGCAAAAAATATGACTTTTCATGGCTTGCTCACCAGTTGTCTTGCACACAAGTCATGAGCAATGACCTCCATTGGCTATGTTTCTCTTTATTGAATCGTGTCCTTTTCTGGCAAGGATACAGTTAATAGTTTGTTACTCTTTAGGGTTCACTTTTACGCAGACCTAATTGAATACATCACGACAGGGGTATTATAACAATAAGTACGTCAACTGAGCAGGGAATGCTCTTTAAAACAAAGGTTAACATAAAACACATGGTCCCCAATCTATGATTTTTCTGACAACCGGAGATCATATTTCTCCATCTGTCAAGGCATTGAATATTTAATCACCCAATCATGGCCTATTAATATGCGCAGCTTTACAATGTTGAAGGGACACAGCAGTGTAAGCAATTAGTACAATCGCAGATAGATAGTGACTACAAGTGATTCATCCTGCCCCAGTGCTTACCATGACAAGAATGAATCACTCTAGAAATATAAAATTGTGTTTCTTCCAAATTTTTCCCCAGCTGGATTTATCTAAAACTATCTGCAAATGGACAGTCATGGGTGTTCCCAGGCTTAATTCACCTAGCTTTCTCTTAAGGAATCTCTGGTGAGTGGTCATTTCGACATGTGACATTCAGATATGCATGTGAATACAAGCCTGAGATAAAATACATTGCTATTGCACAATATTAAATGTGGCTGGTATTCATCCAGGAGTAAATACTGTCTGTGCAGGGGAGCATATACTTATATTAGATCTCATTTGTAATTCCCAAAATACTGCAATAACTTGGCCTATTGTATTCCCAGTAGTCTGTGTCTTACCGATCTCAGTAAAAGAAGCAGAATAATAGTCTTGCTGTTAGGAAACCGTCTCTCTGTAATTTTGTGTATATACAGTATATTTGTTATTTTGGATATGTTATTTTACCATGCCTGAAGAAGAGATCTACGCAGGCTCTAAAGTTTACTGTTTAACTTCATTTCTGTTATTTTATTTCGATTAGCCACTAAAATGTTTCATAACTGCAAAACTGATATTTTGTTTCTCTTATTGGGGAACTTTTTCCAACTGGCAAACTCGACACCAAACATTTTTCTTCTGTACGACGGTGCATTTATTAAGTATTATTGGAATTGACAAGAGCCAAGTTGAAGAGAATTGTTGGGAGGATAATGTATGGAGTGTGAACAGTCTGTGAGATTATTCATCAGTCCTAAAGACTACAACTATATGACATTCTAGGAAAAGTTCATAAGTTTTCTGATGTTTCTAAAAATTTTCCAGATTCCATTACCCTTTAAGTGATTCGTCCCCAAAGTCTGTAATTCAGTTAAACAACCAGAAATGAAGACCCAGCAGCACTCCATTTCAGTGAATGTCTGGGTTTGTCATCCGTGCTAGTATTTTATAATTATTATATAAAGGAAATAATTTTAGCATATACTAACAGCTCAATGAGTTTGTGATGGGCTTGTGCTTATTAACAGTAGCCAATCTGAACACACAGAGCTGCGGACAGATGGATAAAGCAGCTGCCTGGTCTGCCAATGGACTCTATTGGTTCTCAACCAGAACTTGGGCACTTGGAGACACTAAACAGTTGGGCTTACCAAGAATATTCTAATTCCCCCTCAATGTTAAGGCCAGCTCTCCAGCTTAAGGCTCTCTGCTGTTCCTGGAGAGGATAGGTCAACAATGAATGATGGCAGCCTCCTTATCCATAGGAACCAAGATGCTGGCAGTCATTACAATTAACACAATTTACTGTGTCCCCATCTGTACTTGGCTGCGTCTGTTTCTGTGCAAAAGTAGATGCAGTTGAAGTTCAGCACTGTTTAGTATTATGGACACAACGGCTGCTTGACAATTGCTTGCCCATCCATTCCCTGGGCAACAGGGGCTTTGACCTGAAGGGCTTTGACCTGAAGAAGGTCAGCATTTTAGTTTACACTTTTTTTTTTTTTTTTTTTTTTTTTAATTATCAGAAAGTGGAAAATTGACTTTAAGGGTATGTTCAGGAGGAGGAATGTGGCAAGGAACCATCTTAGGTTTTCTACCTCAAAATCCTTTCCAAAAAATCGGTCCTCTAGAACCTGTGGTATGTGTACCCCAGAGGGTACACCCTGCAGTCCCCAGTGTTACTTGTCATGGCAGAGCGGAAGCCTGGACCAGAGTGATGCGTAATGAATGTAGATCACCATTCGCTAATCCCTGTGTGTGGGGGCACTGTGGGGGCCCTTATATTACATATTGGAGCACTGAGAGGGATATTACATAACTGTTGACAGAGGCGACAAACGAAGCCTTATAATATTATTATTTATATGTGATCGCTACTTTGGGGGTACTCAATTGGAACTTTTTTTTTAGTGGAGGGTACGTCGCTTGAAAAGGTTGAGAAACACTGCTCTAGAACCCAGCTGAGCCCTGGGTTTCCAGTGCTGGTTTCTATGTGTGATTAACCTCATATGCAATGGGGCTAATCAAGTGTGAGGTCACTTGCCTTGGTTTCAGTGATGATTCTGCCACAAAGACCATGGTAACATCAAGCACTGAAAGCAGTGGGAGGCAGCAGAGGGCCTTTGTTTTTCTTCAAAAGGTGCCCTAAAGGTTTGCAATTTTTTTTTTTTTTTTTGCTGAGAATGTTATTTGGATCTTCTTGAGAGGAGTCTTAAGCGGAATAAGTTTAACAGTTAACCATAAATATGACTTCCATCCATAATAATTACAAGCACGCAACAGATCTGTTTCATGACTTTATAGCATAGTTAAATGCTGTATTCTTTGAACCAGATGGTCCACAAAAGACAGAGGTTGACCCTTTGAAAAGAATTTTGCCTATGAAGTCTATTTACACTTTTATGTGGGATGTCTCTGTAATATTTTCCCTACAATTTTAAAAGAATCTGAATATTTTTCATGTTGGTGCAAAAATAATATGTTAAGAACATGTTAATTAACATAAAAAAAAAGTTTGTGAAAATATGAAATAAAGCTTTTATTGCTGCCACATTTCATAATGCTAAAATATGTATGGTGAAAACATATGATAAGCAGGTGCAGAACACATATTACATGTAGCAATACATGTACATTTATGCCAATGTGAGCTCTTCTCTGTTATTAATATTGGGTGGATCTGTGCATTATTTTATGTAGATTTAATTGGGTCAGGGTCACGTGACCTTACTGAAGAGAAGGATTCATATAGAAAAAAATAACTAAATAAGTAGGGGTGTAACTAGGAAAGACTGGGCTCCATAGACAACTTTTGATTGGGCATCCCCAATCCTTACATGGTATAATTCCACCTTTACTGGCTGCCACTATGGCTACTTTGGTGGTAGTTCCACCGTACTGGTTGTACTGGTTGAAATACAGTCATATGAAAAAGTTTGGGCACCCCTATTAATCTTAATCATTTGTAGTTCTAAATATTTGGGTGTTTGCAACAGCCATTTCAATTTGATATATCTAATAACTGATGGACACAGTAATATTTCAGGATTGAAATGAGGTTTATTGTACTAACAGAAAATGTGCAATATGCATTAAACCAAAATTTGACCGGTGCAAAAGTATGGGCACCTCAACAGAAAAGTGACATTAATATTTAGTAGATCCTCCTTTTGCAAAAATAACAGCCTCTAGTCGCTTCCTGTAGCTTTTAATCAGTTCCTGGATCCTGGATGAAGGTATTTTTGACCATTCCTCTTTACAAAACAATTCCAGTTCAGTTAAGTTTGATGGTCGCCGAGCATGGACAGCCCGCTTCAAATTATCCCACAGATGTTCAATGATATTCAGGTCTGGGGACTGGGATGGCCATTCCAGAACATTGTAATTGTTCCTCTGCATGAATGCCTGAGTAGATTTGGAGCTGTGTTTTGGATCATTGTCTTGCTGAAATATCCATCCCCGGTGTAACTTCAAATTCGTCACTGATTCTTGTACATTATTCTCAAGAATCTGCTGATACTGAGTTGAATCCATGCGACCCTCAACTTTAACAAGATTCCCGGTGCCGGCATTGGCCACACAGCCCCAAAGCATGATGGAACCTCCACCAAATTTTACAGTGGGTAGCAAGTGTTTTTCTTGGAATGCTGTGTTTTTTTGACGCCATGCATAACGCCTTTTTGTATGACCAAACAATTCAATCTTTGTTTCATCAGTCCACAGGACCTTCTTCCAAAATGAAGCTGGCTTGTCCAAATGTGCTTTTGCATACCTCAGGCGACTCTGTTTGTGGCGTGCTTTCAGAAACGGCTTCTTTCGCATCACTCTCCCATACAGCTTCTCCTTGTGCAAAGTGTGCTGTATTGTTGACCGATGCACAGTGACACCATCTGCAGCAAGATGATGCTGCAGCTCTTTGGAGGTGGTCTGTGGATTGTCCTTGACTGTTCTCACCATTCTTCTTCTTTGCCTTCTGATATTTTTCTTGGCCTGCCACTTCTGGGCTTAACAAGAACTGTCCCTGTGGTCTTCCATTTCCTTACTATGTTCCTCACAGTGGAAACTGACAGGTTAAATCTCTGAGACAACTTTTTGTATCATTCCCCTGAACAACTATGTTGAACAATCTTTGTTTTCAGATCATTTGAGAGTTGTTTTGAGGAGCCCATGATGCCACTCTTCAGAGGAGATTCAAATAGGAGAACAACTTGCAATTGGCCACCTTAAATACCTTTTCTCATGATTGGATACACCTGGCTATGAAGTTCAAAGCTCAGTGAGGTTACAAAACCAATTTTGTGCTTCAGTAAGTCAGTAAAAAGTAGTTAGGAGTATTCAAATCAATAAAATGATAAGGGTACCCAAATTTTTGCACTGGTCAAATTTTGGTTTAATGCATATTCCACATTTTCTGTTAGTACAATAAACCTCATTTCAATCCTGAAATATTACTGTGTCCATCAGTTATTAGATATATCAAATTGAAATGGCTTTTGCAAACACCCAAATATTTAGAACTAAACATGATTAAGATTAATAGGGGTGCCCAAACTTTTTCATATGACTGTATATATATATATATATATATATATATATATATATATATATATGGGGAATAGATACTATACTATAGCAGTTAATACCCACTATTGTGACACTGTAACAATAGAACACATTATAAGTAAATACACAGTATAGTGTTACATCATCAGAATAGAACATAACCGATATAAACTGCTTAGAAATTAACACAAATGTTTTTGTGTATTTACTGTAATAAAACACAATCTATTAATAATGCCAAATATTATTGTTACATAATGACAGCAGAACACAGACAACACTGTTGTGACATCATCAAAATAGGAAAAATGTCAAACACTGTTGTGACATCTTTACAATAGGACTCTTGGGACTTGGCTCATTACAGAATATTTAGAACCTCCCAGCAGAGTATTTTCTTGTATTTTGTTGACTGTATTACATTGTTGTTTTTAGTATTTTTGGGCTTCTTCTGCAATTCTTTTTCTCTTTTTGCTTCCTTCCATGGAATCAGTTCAACCACACTATTAAAGTATAGCATGGCTTCATTCTGTGACCGGGGTAGAAAGGAAGCCTACTGTGACTCTGTCATACAAGGGTTCATATGGATCTAGAACCAGTCTGTGTATGCCAATAGGATGCTGTTTTGTAATACC
This sequence comes from Leptodactylus fallax, assembly GCA_947044405.1. Taxonomy (NCBI): domain Eukaryota; kingdom Metazoa; phylum Chordata; class Amphibia; order Anura; family Leptodactylidae; genus Leptodactylus; species Leptodactylus fallax. Next base: position 1,218,166 of record CAMRHE010000049.1, read on the forward strand.
TGTGCCCCCACAGAAACATATAGAAACAATTCAGTATGTTCCTATATATCAGTCTACTTTTGTGAGACAAATGGGTGATAAGTGACATAAACACAGCCTTATTCCCATCCGAACAGGAAACATAACCAGGGGTTGTCTGGATAAAAACAGCAAGGTTTATGTGTTCAGTGCCGCACCTTAATGCCGGGTTATAGTAACAGCTTCTACCCATTATTTTTGCCAATTCCCATGCTCTAGAGAGACAGACTCAGCACAGGACTGGTAACCTCTCTCCTCAGCTCCTCGTCTTATTAATCACATGTTGTTTCCTGTCACTTTGTTTTCCTTTGGTTTCACATAACTTTTCCTCCGTCCTATTTCTTAACCATCCACCATATTCGGCTTCCAGGCATTGTTTTCTCTGGGTATCATATCCATTGTATCCTCGCTTGCACTCTTGTCACTATGCACTGGATTATTTATTTACCATCTCATTCGAGCACCAGGAGTCATTTCCCATGGACTCCAAAGAACTTTACAATACATGTTAACCCTTTTTATGGTGTTTCAGTAAACAACCTTTCTAATGTCACCCAATATAATGCACAAGTTTGAGTGATAACACGCTGTGTAGAACTTTTAGGCAAGTGTGGAAAAAATGCTGTAAAGTAAGGATGCTTTGGAAAAATAGAAGTGTTAATAGTTGTTTGCATCATAGTGATCTATGATGTTAGGAGTCCCTCCAGCCTGTGGCTTCATTGTCCATGCTATATAAAGTTGGGACAGCGAAGAAACGGGCAGACAGGAACTCCTAGAATAGATCACTATAATGCCAGGAGTCATGGTCGCCTGACTGGGTTTGGGCCAGGAAATTTGGGCCACGTGCATAGGGTCTGTTTCTGCTCCTGAGATTAGCCTCTAATAAAGCCCACAGCATCAATAACACCAATACTTCTACATACAAGTTGGTGACTACTCTGATCTCCAGATCAACACGAAGACCTAACATAGTCACCTTCTTATTGCAGTGTTTGTTCTGGGCATGAAACTAAAAATGAGTGTTCTATCAGGTCCAAAACTCCTTCACCCCCTTTCATGTCTTTTCTTTTGCACAAAATATTCCATTATTCATGAAAGTACATAAAGCAGAATAAACAGCTTACATCATATAATAAGAGGTATAACAAATTTCTAACCACAAATCCACATGTAAGACCTAAAAAATCCCTGAATAAATAATGCCTTTGGATAAATATATTTGTACAGGAAGTAGAGAGCTTGGCCAAACAGCAGGAAGGTAATAAATGTCCACTGAAGTTGCCCTTGTTTTCTCTGCATCTCTCACCCATCCTGAGGCTCTTGAAAGAAAGTTTCATAAGAAAAGCACCACTCCCCTTCAATTGTATGGGAAAAATATTATCATATACAGAGATGGATGGGAGCAACAAAGGTCTTCTCATGGCCTCCCGTCTTGTGAAAACAAAGCCACCTTCTCTAAAACATACATCGAAACATATGTCTAAAGCTTAAGGCTCTGTACAGACTACCATTTTACCCTTATCATCAGGGGTTCCGGTAATTTTGACGGCAAGAAATGAGCATTTTGACTGTAAAAGGACTACATAGATGCAACCAGAGGATGTTTGTGTGTATATTGGCCCCTGTGTTCTCCCCGTCTGTTCCATCATACCTGCGATGTAATAACCTATCTGTTTGCAAATGCAGACACCATTAATCACATTGAATGTGTTGACATAGAGCATACTTAGGCTCTACAGAAAGGAGTATGCAGGTCCCCTGCTGACTGCACATTTTATTTTAGAAAGTCTTAGTTTTATGAGTTCTGTCTAGTCTCCTCTGAATATGTGAACTGACAATGACTGGTCTGTGAGATAAATGTAAAGTGCTAAATAACCGGTTAATTTTACACTTTTTACAACTGCTAAGGAAATGAAATATGTGACATTATTACATAGTTCCTGGACACAAGACGCACATAAAATCCCAAAATATAAGAAAAAGTTTAGTTAAAGAACACGTCTGATTGCCAGTTTAGAATTTTATATTTCTTTCATTTTGTACTATGCAATAGTTATTGTAATGCATTGTATTCCAGGCGGTCTTCACATTTATTACACCCCATTTCCTTCCCCAATCTCTCTTTAAAGACATAATTTAGCAACTTTCTCTACACGCTAAACACTGGACAGCTTCACTTACTGCTGAGACTTTCCCCAACAAATCTACAAGCTCCACCCCATAGACTCATGTAAATACAGACAAGCTTAGACTTGATCAAAACCAGCTAAATCTTCAAACAAGAGTGAGATGCCAATGAATTAAATACTCTATAGAGCATGGCTTCTCAACCTTGTTGTACCAGAGCCTCACCAACTTCAACATGGTGGTGCCGAAGCCTCAACGGCTGTTGAAGGTTTTTTGAAAAAGGTTTTTTCTCCATTCTAGTGATCAATAGTTGTCCCAGCAGTTAGGCCCCTCTCATTGTGACTTATATGGCTCATAGGAAAGTAAACACTGCACACTACCCAGTAGCTGTGGGGTTTAGGATTCTCAGAAGGACTATATATTATAACAGACAATACATTATGGAAGGGGAATACACTTAAAGGGAGTCTATCACCAGAACTCAGCATATCAACCCAATCCCACGAATAGGTAGGTTAGAGTCACCCAAATCAAAAGGTGTGTTCCTCTTGTGAATTGTTGCCTCCATTGCTGAGATATCATATATGTAAATTAGCTTTGTGGGGCAATGAGGATTTTACCATTGCTCCAAAGATGTAAGCGGACACACCCTTGTTGCACCAAAGTGCTCATTTGTACAGTACAGACCAAAAGTTTGGACACACCTTCTCATTCCAAGAGTTTTCTGTATTTTCATGACTATAAAAATTGTAGATTCACACTGAAGGCATCAAAACTATGAATTAACACATGTGGAATTATATACTTAACAAAAAAGTGTGAAACAACTGAAAATATGTCTTATATTCTAGGTTCTTCAAAGTAGCCACCTTTTGCTTTGATTACTGCTTTGCACACTCTTGGCATTCTCTTGATGAGCTTCAAGAGGTAGTCACCTGAAATGGATTCCACTTCACAGGTGTGCCCAGTCAGGTTTAATAAGTGGGATTTCTTGCCTTATAAATGGGGTTGGGACCATCAGTTGTGTTGTTCAGAAGTCAGGTGGATACACAGCTGATAGTCCTACTGAATGGAGTGTTAGAATTTGTATGATGGCAAGAAAAAAGCAGCTAAGTAAAGAAAAACGAGTGGCCATCATTACTTTAAGAAATGAAGGTCAGTCAGTCCGAAAAATTGGGAAAACTTTGAAAGTGTCCCCAAGTGCAGTGGCCAAAACCATCAAGTGCTACAAAGAAACTGGCTCACATGAGGACCGCCCCAGGAAAGGAAGACCAAGAGTCACCTCTGCTGCAGAGGATAAATTCATTCGAGTCACCAGCCTCAGAAATCGCAGGTTAACAGCAGCTCAGATTAGAGACCAGGTCAATGCCACACAGAGTTCTAGCAGCAGACACATCTCTACAACAACTGTTAAGAGGAGACTGTGTGCAGAAGGCCTTCATAGTAAAATAGCTGCTAGGAAACCACTGCTAAGGACAGGCAACAAGCAGAAGAGACTTGTTTGGGCTAAAGAACACAAGGAATGGACATTAGACCTGTGGAAATCTGTGCTTTGGTCTGATGAGTCCAAATTTGAGATCTTTGGTTCCAACCACTGTGTCTTTGTGCGACGCAGAAAAGGTGAACGAATGGACTCTACATGCCTGGTTCCCACCATGAAGCATGGAGGAGGAGGTGTGATGGTGTGGGGGTGCTTTGCTGGTGACACTGTTGGGGATTTATTCAAAATTGAAGGAATACTGAACCAGCATGGTTACCACAGCATCTTGCAGTGGCATGCTATTCCATTCGGTTTGCGTTTAGTTGGACCATCATTTATTTTTCAACAGGGCAATGACCCCAAACACACCTCCAGACTGTGTAAGGGCTATTTGACCAAGAAGGAGAGTGATGGGGTGCTATGCCAGATGACCTGGCCTCCACAGTCACCAGACCTGAACCCAATTGAGATGGTTTGGGGTGAGCTGGACCGCAGAGTGAAGGCAAAAGGGCCAACAAGTGCTAAGCATCTCTGGGAACTCCTTCAAGACTGTTGGAAGACCATTTCAGGTGACTACCTCTTGAAGCTCATCAAGAGAATGCCAAGAGTGTGCAAAGCAGTAATCAAAGCAAAAGGTGGCTACTTTGAAGAACCTAGAATATAAGACATATTTTCAGTTGTTTCACACTTTTTTGTTAAGTATATAATTCCACATGTGTTAATTCATAGTTTTGATGCCTTCAGTGTGAATCTACAATTTTTATTGTCATGAAAATACAGAAAACTCTTGGAATGAGAAGGTGTGTCCAAACTTTTGGTCTGTACTGTATATTGACAAAAAAAGCGATATCTCAGCAACAGAAGAACTGATTCACAAGGGAAAACACCATTTGATTCAGAGTACCCTAATCTATCTATTCGTGTTGTTTCTAGGCTGGCCTTCTGGGGTTTTGTTACACACTGCCTTTAAAGTGGTCTTGTAATATACTTTATTAAGAATTTAGGCTCCTTTCTGTTAAATCCTGTACTGAAATGCACTTTTAGGTCCTTCATTATGATCCCCTACATGGATAGTGTTTCTGGCCATTGTATGCATGGATGAGCAGGTACTATATAGCACTGACACATGATGCATACAGGAGGAGACTGGAGGGTGGGTCACTTCAAATAGTTGCATCTCTGGCATCACCTAGAACAGTGATTCTGGTGTCATGTTAAAGATGAGATTCTCAGCTTTCATATATCCACTGTATATGTAGCACTCATTTCTGACTTTGTTTTAAACTGGTGATATCTCTGTTTTTTCCCAGCTAAAACTGTTCAGTATAGGATTTGACCTGTTTCCCAGAAGATCCTATGGTGGACCTGGGTTCTGCCACAGTAATGCAACAGGGCCACAATGGCCCATCAGGAGACAGATTCATCTGGAGATAAAGACTTTCTACTAGGGTCTATATCTTAGGGTTTCATTTCTAAATAACGTATAAGACTTTAACAGTAATGTCTGTTCATAAGCAATGTGTAGTTTGCTTTTAGATCAGGACTCGTAAATGAATTTTAGCTGTACTTTCTCTGCTATTAATCCAGTTATTACTTAAACAGCTGACTGAATACAATTGATGTATTAAACTATCGTTTAATAGGGGCCTGGATTATTCATATAAAGTTTATTAAACTGATGTCTAAAGCATAACCACTACCACAGCACTGCACAATATTAGTTTTACAGATCGACTTACAAAATGCGTCTGTTATTTATTTTCGTTGGTAGACGCTCATGGCCGGTGTCAGAGAGGTTGAATTTCTAACCCATCTAACACAATATTGAGTACAAGGCCAAAGCAAATATCACACAGCCTTAAAGCTAGCTTAACTCTATCACTAACGGAGAAAGGTGTAGCTAAGAAATCAGTCGTTCCTGCAAGTATAACATATGAAGCTTGCACAAAACGCATGCGGATTAGGATTGTCACCCAACCTGGATATCATCCAATCATATTTCTGAAGCCGAGATTTTCAAGAAGTTCCAGAGATCCAAGATTCCACTGGAGGGAATTCAGAATAAATTGCCTGTTTCTGTTAATTCCATCATACACACAGTAAGTAGCTGGCCTTCTTGGGCTAAACTAACCAAAGACTTTTTTAAGATAATCCAAATAAAAGCAATAAAAAAGTACAAAAGCCAATTGATACATACATAAGGTGTTTATGTGACCCCAAACAAAAAGAGGTTACAAAACTGGTTATTCTTGGCGTACACAGATTTATTTTGGGTGTGACTATAAAGTGGGTAGCACATTTGAATTTCATTTTAGCATCTATCTGGTAAAGCAACAATGCAACCAAGATCTACAGATTGTTTGTTGCAACCAAGATCTATAGATTTTCTTACTACTGTATATATTTTAAGGCCCCTTGCTCACGACCGAGGGCTAGGTCAGTGTGCTATCTGGGTTTTTTTCATTCATTGACCCATTCATTTCTGTCGGCCCACACACCTGATCGTGTATTAATTCCTGTCTGGTTTTGCAGCCATGCTTCCGCGGCCTCTATTCATTGAATGAATAGAGCCATGGAAGCGTGGCCAGTGCACAGGCGGTACATGGATGATATCCGTGTGCTGCCCGTGTACCGGCCGTGCCATTCAATCATGGCCAGTGCAATTATCCTAAAGTATACAAAAAATAAATAAAGATGAAGTAATTAAAATATAACGTTTATTGATTTATTTAAAAATATAGTAGCCATTAGGTATAGTGTATCAAAACAAAAATGTTTTGTTCCTAAAAAAATTATTTGCTAAGATAGACCACATACGGGGGTCCATTGGGAGTCCCCATAATATATCCACAGGGCCGAGATAATAAATACAAATCGTACACAGTCCCTAAGCGTGATGATAAAAGACTCCCAGTTAAGTATTTCTGCTGTAGTATATTAATACCGGTCTATATTACTAAACAGTGGGGATTGGTGCCAAGGATCAAAAATAGGGGGGCAATTGGAATGTGGTCAGTCTACTCTATAGCCCAGGCCTATTATCCTGTCCCTGAATCAATTAGCATACATATGCTAGCCTTGTTATCACCAAAGGGGGAGACGTGCAAAAGAAGTGTATTGGAAGGTTGTACATAAACTCAACCCAGACCCTTGGTCTGGAGCCAGTTTTATTTCAAAGTGATTATGGTTTTATGACAATATCTGCCCTGGGAAACATCTTACAGTCGCCCCGATAAATCCCCCAGATGCGTCAGTTCAAGACACATGTTCAGAATACACACATGTCACAGTTCAAAGCCTGCAAAAGGTCCAGGCACTGATCTCCTTACCCAAAGGGATTTGAGGTGTCAACCTTGGAGTCTACGTGTTGGGGATCTCGCCACGAACCCTATCATACCGCCGGCCCGACTCTACAGTCATCAGGCGATGAATTATAAAGGAAAATGATTCTAAGAGATGTAGAGAGGTTGAAACAGTTTTTTTTATCTTTTGGCCTTTGTGATTTGCTGGTCCTGGAGGAGAGGTGTGGGGAAGGTCAAGTTGGAGTCTCCCACCATGTGCCCTGCCATGCGGCCTAGCATTGAGGCAAGAGACCATTTTGTTAACCTGGAAGAGGTGTAACCACATGTAGGAAACACATGCTTTGCTTAAGGAAGAACCCTGCAGCCAGCATATGGGCTCAGAGAAATGGACTAACTACTTGTTCTGGAAATTATCTTTTGCCTTGGGTTCAGCTGAAAATCCTCTGGATAGGACTGCCCAGGGTGGTATCCCTGGAATAGCATGCCTGGATGCATGTTTTTGGACTTTTGAAGTACGTGCCCTGAGCTCATCATAATCATCATCTGGAGCCAGAGAACCAATCACAGACTTTTGTTCTTTTCCTTCTGTTATCCCCATTTTTATTTTGTGCATCGTGTCATGTTGCTTTCCACTTGTATTTGCTTGCTAATTGCTACATGTATTCTCTGTATGTCTTAAGTGTCTAGTGCCGACCCGTTTAGGGCTTAACAAATATATAAAATTTAGGAAGCTCGTTTTGTATTATCCGCTCATGGGCTGTGAGTGAAAGGTAAAGAAGGTTGGTCGCAGGTGTGCCAAGCGGCTTGGCAAGGCGAGATCCTTCACACTAGGGGATAAATGGGATGCTTCTGCCAACACCCTAATGGAACCCTCCTATAAATAAATTTATGGATATTCGGAGGTAATGCACCCACTATATAGAGCATGCACTCAACCCTCCTTATTATGTCATCAGATCAGCTCCTTTTATTGACCTAGAATGATCTAGACGACCATATATTTTTATATGGATGAGGAGTGCTACCTTGCTTCTACTTGTTACAGTAGAATGGAACCCATTATAGACAATGGGATCTTTTGGGTTCCATTGATGTCATCATTTTAAATATCTGTCTCCTCTTTTGTTCTGCTCTTATAATACAGCAAAATAATGGAAGCCGGTGTTGATGTAAACACAGCTTTATTGAATGTATTATTTTATAATAAATCGTTTTTTTCTGATTACTTTTCTCTAAAATTTTTGCCACATATTTCACACAATTAACAATAACTTTTATTCATTTCTGCTACTATTCTTTAAATCCATGAACTCAACTTTTAATATAGCACACTAATACACTAATATTCATTTCATTTTACTTCCCATGTAAAGTCCATTATTTGCTTATATTGTTTATCAAGCTATTACAGAATTGTATGGACATTATAGTTGGTGACCCTAATCCGCTGTGTTAAATATTTCCTTCGGCTTTCAGCAGGAATCCCACAATGAGGTTTGGATGGTACTGCAGGGAATTCATAGGTCATGGCCGTCTGGGGACAGAATTAGAGACTACTGAGCTGCAGGAAATAGAGAAGTCAATATAAAGAAGAAAGAGAAGGCTAGCTCATATGGAGATCAAGTAACTAAGCAGGTATGAGCTGGTCTTATGATGAACAAGCAAGTTCAAAAAAGAGCAGAGGTCAATGGTCAGACTGTAAAATAATGAAGAACAGGACTTAAGACAAATGGTCACAAGCTGAGTCTAGATAAGCTGGAGTTCAATGCTTACGTAAGGTCAGGGTTGCCAAAAAATATGGACAACACAAAACCACAGGAAGTGGACCAAAGTTGAAGTGCCCCTTAAATTAGATCCATTCAAGGAAGGTGTAAGGCTAGAATGAGTACTAAGCATACTACTTCTACTATAGAAATATAACGGTATTTAGAAATAGAGACTAGAATCGGAGAACACCAGAAGGTCCACCTCCTACAAGTAAACTTGCAAACATTTCAGATAACCTATTTGGGAGAATGGCTTGCTATTTCAGCAGAGTACAGATATTTAGACAAAGGTCACACTCCCCTTCTGGGCCCCCTATTGACATGGCCACGTCCCCTTCTTGTAATGTGAGCACAGATTATGCTGGCCATGCCCCTTTTTTGGCTGGAAGATTTGTAGCTCATCAAGAATCAGGTGACCACTTTTATGGGAGCCTCCCAGACATTCTGTGAGAGTGGGCTAGTACAGGATGCCACTCGATCAGGTCCCAAATCACTAATGGCCATTTGCTAGCTCACCATTCACTCTGTAAACTACACTCCAGCCTTGTTTTGTCTCTTCAGCCCTGCCCAAGTCTACGTCAGATCTCCCAAGCTCCAATCACCACAGCAATCCAGTAGCCTCCAGTTTCTCCGTTCTCCTCCACAGAAAAAACAAGCTCCATTCCTAGATCACCAGATTCTGGCTAGTACACAGACCCTTAGCACCTCATATGGATCACCCACACTCTCTTACAATAATGCCAAACCTCTTCTTTTTATGGATTCTCCTCTTCCCCTCCTGTCAGCATGGTGGTGCAGCATATCACTGTCTTCACGCTCTGCCCCTGACTCCAAGCTTTTCCTGCGCCTAACCAGTCCATTGATATCTTGACCATATATCGCCTATACTTTCATGATAAAACAATATATACACTCAAAAAGTAAAGTCCCACAGTGGAGTGAATTTAAGCTTTTTTGGTGACTTTGATTCTTTCTAAAAATTACTGTATTGCTGTTTCCCACGTAGCATCTGTTCAGAGCAGCTGGAACCAAGAACACAATCATGTCAATGACGCAACAATGGGGATATTTAGTGCTGTATGTAATGTGGTCAGTCACTAGTCTGTATGCCAGATAATTATTTCAAGAAAATAGCGTGATTGCACAATAGCACTGGAAATATCTACAGAAATACTGTACATGACATCAACACGTGTGTGCCACAAAGCTAGTCACGAAAATAAGTATCAGTAAATGTATCAACCATATGCAGAGGAACCGCTTTGAGACAGTAATAAAAGTGCGTCTGACAGTAAAGCAAACTTCACCACATGACCTTACTCTGCTAGGCTGAATATTAGCTTATATCAACTGTTTCAGTCGGCTTGTCACTGCACCTTGTCACTACAGAAGCGGGTACTGGTTGTCTGGATGAGATGCCTTAGATGCAGCTCATATGGGGTTCTCTAATGCTTTTAGAGGAGTCTTTTGTTTGGCTGATATAGGCTAATTTTCATACTTTTTTCACATTGTGCATTACCCATAAGTCTGTAAATAAGACTTTTTACCAGCTCAGTAAAATCCCTGACAGTATTGTATCTTTTGTTTTATTTTGTCACTCCAAAATGGGGAGTAAGGCCGAGGCCCCACGGTGCGGAAATGCAGCTTTTTTGTTGCAGATTTTGCTGTAGTTTTATAAGCCAAAGCCAGGAGTGGATTGAGCAGAATGTAGAAGTATAATAGCTTCCTATATATTTCCCATTCTTTCTGTAGCCATTCCTGGCTTTGGCTCAAAAAACTGCAGCAAAATCTGCAACACAAAAAGCTGCATTTCCACAACGTGGGGCCTTAGCCTAAAAATGTTTTATAAAAGCTTGAGCAAAAAAAAAATCATTCCTCCCTTTCACTTTAAGGGGTTATGCCACAAAACATATTTATCCTCTATCTATAGCATCAGAGGGGGTCTGACTGCTGAGGCCACCGAGGAATGCAGCTATGGGAAAATTGGCTGAACCCCCTGGTGGAGGGAGATGCACCTGTGTTCCCATTCACTTATTTAGCTTACTTGTATAGCGCCATCATGTTCCGCAGTGCTTTATGGATATTGTCAACACTGTCTCATATAGGGTTCACAATCTGCATTCTCTATCAGTATGTCTATGGTATGTGGGAGATAACCGGAGAACCTGGAGGAAACTCATGCAAACACAGGGACAACATAGAAACTCCTTGCAGATGTTGTCCTTGGCTGGATTGAACCCAAGACTCCAGTGCTGCTAGGCCAACATGCTTCCCCACTTGAGTGGAAGTGCTGGAGTTCATCAGCTATCTCCAGTGCTCCCATTATATTGAATGGGAATGGGGGTTGTTATGGTCCACCAGGGGGTTTGACTGCTTTTCCCATGGCTACATTCCCACCAGGGGTAAGACACTTCTGTTCTCGGGATCAGTGAGGCCTCAGCATTGTTGTTTCTTTATTAAAGGGGTTATGCCATGAGACATATTTACCCTCTATCCATAGGAATCATAGATCCAATATGTCTCATCGCATAATCCATTTAATAAAGATATCTACATAAGAAGTAGCTAATAACTACGTTACCTAAACCGTGTTACAGAAGGACCATCCAATCCAAGTCCAATCTACAAGGATGACTTGTATCCCAGTAACTTTTGCCACATTTCTTATGGATTTTTTTTCCTCAAACTTTTGATTTATTCTTGTTTTATAACAAGAATCAGTACAAATAAGGACCTAACAAAGACACAACACTCACTAGACAACGTGAGATCCCTTGTTTTTGCTATCTGCAGTTGGACCTTCCAGATTTAGATGCATCCATCCTACAAGTGATTGCAACAATGATTTCTAATTCATGAACCATGAGATATGAAGCACTGACCACTATATTTTAGCTGCAATTTTGTGCAAAAAAACATGCTTCTACTTCAGAGTGTGAATACACCCTAAAACCAATTTGATGTGAGTTTGTGACATTGATGATTAAGGAGTAATTATAGCAGAGACAATATTCATTAAGTAAGTGTGAATTTATTATTTGTATTCAGTATAGGTTCATTTGTAGACATATTTGATTATATATTTTTAATATATTTTAATAATTTAACTTCTGGCTCCTGGAGGCTGCTGGAACAGCTGATCTGTGTATGATCCAGGTGTCAAACCCCCATAGATTACATCCTGTGGTAGATCATCAGTATGAAAAATCCTTTTGGGGCTGGACAATCCCTTTAAACCGTAGGCCACAAGCTCCTAAATTTCCACTGGTGGGCAGATTTTAAATATTGAACTTAAAAATAACCCATCACCAGGTCTGAAAAGTCCAATGACATACATCATCTTATAGGTGCTGTCACCCTGAGCAATTTTTTTAATTTTTTTTTTTTTTTTTTTAATACACAGGCAGCCATTCCATTAAGTCTTTTTAGTATTGATGCAAATTAGGGTATATTAGCCACATATAGTAGCCGAGTAGCCAAGTGGGCGGTAACACTGTGGTTTCTCTTGCGATCTCGATGTGCTGTATGTCATACAATGTTACCGCCCACTTGTCTAGTAGAACGTAATTTGCATCAACACTAAAAGGACTTATATCTTTGGAATGACTAAACAGATTTGCATAAACAGAACACCAAAATGCTCAGGGCGACAGCACCTATGATGTATGATGATGTATGTCATTGGGCTTTCAGACCTGGCAACAGCTCCTCATTAGGACTATGTGGGGGATTTTTATCAGAAAAATGAGCTCCGATCACTATTCAGAGATACCAAGCAACTTTTCAGCACCAGGTTGTGAACCAAACTTAGATGTAAAAAACTGCTATTTAAGGGTGGATATTCACTTTAAACATATTCAGCATGACTGTGCGGAACATGTAATTATAAAAGAAAATCTAAAAAAAGACATTTTATGCATAAAGTATGTTATCAGTCCTGGAAGGAGCGAGAAGAGAAGTGTAAATCTAAAGAAATGTTAGCATCCTAGGACTTGTGTGAGCAGCACAACATAACTTATACCACAAGTCGGACATTACACAGAAAGCCCAATGCATGGAGTTGCTGTACTAAAGGAAACCAGAAGAAAAGTGTCCTGATCTGTCCCATGTTACTGAATGTGCTATGTAACTTCCATAGTGATCTTCCATTCGAGCGAGAGAGTGTTAACTGCGATTCTAGGACTTGGGCGTTACAAGTGAATTCACACTCAGCATCAGATTTTGATTAGAGCACAAATAGATTTCTCAAGTGAACTTGGAAACCACACAACCTGATAAATATTTAAGAGACGTCTCCTGCCAGAATCACTAAAATCATTGTATATCTTGGACTAAATTACTTATTAATATATGATTTTGCTTCAACACCTACCCAGGAGAATGTGGTTCAATTAATACAGATACAGCCCTGGCATCGTGGCTGGAGTCACTGGCAAGCTGTGATTCATTTTAGTAACTTTCTTCTAGCCTTCTTCCCGTAAGTGTGCTTGCACTATAGTGTAATAATCCTTCTACTGGCAAGCACTAGAGGAAAAAATAATATACTGTATATGACACTCTTTCTCACAACTTCATTCACAATATAAAATATTACTACCACTAGGTAATCCCAATAAGATGGTTAATTTCTTAAAGGGAAAGTATCACCACAAAATGGCATATTATTTAATTTTTTATAATTATTTTAATATAATTTTGTACAGTTTTTGGTGATATTTTTAGTAACTATTTATATATATATATATATAGGCAAAATTATAACATATATATTAAAATATGGCAGTCACACTGGTCACTAACACATCACACAAACTGACGCTTCCTGTTCTCTGCAGTTCACTTTTTAGCTTTGCTGTGTACACTGGTGCAGAGTCAGCAGAGAGTTGACGTTTAATGATGTTTTATAATACTGTGGGAGACCTTGAAAAAGAGATGAAAGCTGAGATAAGAAGGCTCTGTATGCATCTTACTTGTCACCTGTTACCTGTCAATTACCTGTCCATTAAAGGGATTTCCCATTCTATGGGGGTGCAACCGCAGATTGGTGGGGGTCCAACTGCTCAGATTTCCACTGATCTAGAGATTGGGGTACTTTTGTCCCCCATTCTGAATGGCGCAATGATCACATAGTGGTCAGGCAGTGTGTGCACCACTTTAATCCTTTCAATGGGACTGCCATTTCAATAACTATCTCTGGCTCTCCCATTGAAAGTCTGACCACTGCTCCCATTCAGAATGGGGGATCAAAATCCCCCATTCTCCTAATTGGAAACGAGATTGAGTAACCAAACCGGAACCCCATCTACACATTATTCCCTTTATTGATAGGGGATAACTTACCCAGATGGGAAAATCTCTTTTTTCATTCATTGGAATTGTCATAAAGCACATATGGTTGCCTGCTGCACTGTGTGTGCAAACAATACAGGAAGTGCGCAACTCCAACATGGCCGCCCCAGGGAAATTTGCTTTCATTGTTCCAAAATTAGACAGAATAAAACTAAACCAGACAAACCTTAATTTATGAACACAAACAGAAGAAAAAAGCACCGAGCAGTGCATAGTGCATTATCATTTAGAATGAAGGAAGAAAAGGTAGAGACAATTTGCTCCTCACCTTTTTAGGTTGTGTTTGATAACACAACCAACTTCAAGAGTATTTAACAGATGGATATAGGATCGCTGCTGTCACTGTGTAACACCCGCAGGAGGTGAGAGGACAATGGAGGTATTTGGACCACTATACATGGACTGCGCAGATCCAAAGGGTATTAGCAAAAAATGATTTATTTCCCAAGGTATGGTACAGTAGCACACACAAAGCGTTTCGGAACCAGCAAGTCCCTTTTTCAAGTGTATCACACTACAATAACACATCAAACAACATTAAAATCCATAAGTATCATAAATACCAATCGAAAATATATGATAAAAAATGAAAAAAAAAAAAAAAATATTAGTATTAAAAGTCATTGTGGGAATATGCAACAAGTATGACTTAATATATACAAAATATATAAATAAATAACTAAATAAATGAATGAATATAAATAAGAATTAGTGCTCAATAGTTTCAAATAATCCATTAGCATTAGCAAAAATTCAAGCAAATAAATTTAAACAGTGGATTAATGCTATAGAATAAACATCTTTTGATAGTCATAAGCTCAATAGGCAGGTTAATTGCATAAAGCAACATTGATATATAATGATTGATTGCTTAAGGTAACAAAAGAATACAATGATGTGCCTCTGTCAAGTAAATAGTACAAAATTAGCATAAACTTACCTCCCTCCAAGAGGAGTTTTAGATCTCACCAGAACTGTTCAAGTTTGAAGTGCCGTGGCATTAGCATATAAATAGCGTTCTAAAGTTTGCATTGCGCATGCGCTAAAACGCCAATGCGCGCGTATTCATTGAGGCCAAGGTGTAGATGGCTTCAAAAGGCATACTGGGCTTGCTCAAATGGATATTTAAGTTTAGGAATGATAGGGGACTAATATAAAATATGTTTCAAATGGATTAAACCTTAATTTATCACAGTGTTACACTCTGTATGATGCATTTGGTGCATTTTGCATGTGTCATACAGGTTTCTCCTCCTTATGCTATCTTTTGACTTGCTTACTTCATACCAATATTTTGCACCAAAAAAGCTGGTGCAATTTGTATGTGACTTTTAGGGTACAATTTGTGTTCAATTTTAGGTGCATTTTGCTTAATTAGCTTTCATCTTCTTAAATCTAGTAAACGAACCCTAATCTAAAGACATAAGACATTCCCTTTAAAAAAAATATTATTGCAATTCAGCAGAGCTGTGACGGTCAAGTAGATTTAACTAAGGCTGGGTTCACACTTGTGTTAGAGTTTCCACTGGAGACTGCGCTGCAGAATCTGCTTAAAGTCAGCAGAGAGAATAGTCCTACAAGGCGGAAACTGGGCGGAAACCCAGTGGACCCCATTATAGTCTATGGGTTCCGCAGATTTCCGTCTCTAACCGCTTTTCTAAGCGGACAGAGTCTCCATCTTTCTCTAGACACATTTCTAGAAAGGAAAGAATTACAGGTTATGGGTATTAGATGTTTGGAGATGACACGTTGATCAAGGGTTTTATATTGATTGCATTATTTGGAGCTGGAAAGGCAATTGGCATCAGTCTCATATTTCTTTTTTTTTTGCCTTCTTCTGGATCAACACTGTAGGGTTTTAGGTTGGACTTGATAGACTTGTGGTTTGTTCCAACCTCAACTATCATACCCTCATGTTATTAGAAAGCATAGAACCACTACTGCGCATGTAGCTTTAAATAGGTCATGAGCAATGAACAGATACAATGTGATATTAGGATATCAGGGGGATAGTAAACAAGAGACGGAAAAAGAAAATTTAGCATCAACAGATTCTTGATGCAGCGCTGTTTGTATAAAATGTCAGGCAGATTTACAAATCAGAATACTCCAGAATTCTGCCGTGTATTCATTTCAGTGTTTTATTATGTTTTAGACAATTTTTATCATACTTGACAAAGGGTTTGGTGAGATGCATCAATATGCAAAAATTTGGTACAAAAAGTGGAAAAGTGGGGCAGATTATCATAAGGGCGAATGGGGGTGAACCTAGCTTTTTTGCTGCCTGAGGTGAACTATAGAAAGGTGCCCCTCACAAAAAAAAACAGATACTCAACCCGGCTATCTTTGGGGCCCCCCTAATTAAAATTGTAGGACACGCCCTCCCCCTATTTGTAGATCAAAAAGTCCTCTTATTTTGGCCCCCTCATGGTATACGACTCCTTTTTTTCTGGCTCCCACATGGTATACAATCCCCTTTTTCTGCCCCCCAGACAATATATGATCCTCTTTTTCTGACGCTCCCACACAGTATATGATCTCGTTTTTTTTGGCCCCCCCCCCCCCACACAGTCTATGACCCACTTTTTCTAGCCCCCCAGGTAAGTATATCACCCCTTTTTATGGCCCCCACATGATATGACCCTTTTTTTGCTCCTCCCACAGTATATGACCCCTTTTTTATGGTTCCCCCACAGTATATGTTAGGCTGCTTTGTATTGTATTATTGCAATAGGTAATGGCCAATAACTTACACAACCATCCACGCTGCCAACCATGCTGGTCTCTGCTGCCACCTCCAGGGCACGCAGCATCCTGGCATTCCTCAGCATTGTGACGTAAGTGCAGAGCTGCCTAGAGGCTGGCCTGGACAGGAGCATGGATGGATGAGTAAGTTATAGGCTGCTACCTATTGCAATTATACAATAAGTAGCAGCCGATTAAAAAAAGAAAGCCACCTTCAGCTTATTCCATGAGGCGCTGCCTTGGGTCATCGCTGGGGCCCCTAATATTGTGGGCCCATAGCAGCCATATGTCTATGTGTCCAGCCCCCAAGGGATCACATACTGTTGAACTGTCCTATGGATAGGTCATCAGTATAAAAAATCCCTTTCAGGATAGAAAATCCTTTTAATGGATATCACTGACATAATTCAACTCAGATTAAAATGTCAATGAGAATTGGGAGAGACACTGTTCTGGACATCTTATATCTGGGACTGATATTGTTCTGGACATCTTATATCTGGGACTGATATAGTTCTGGACATCTTATATCTGGGACTGATATTGTTCTGGACATCTTATATCTGGGAGGACTCACCTCTCACATTTGTGTCCTCAAGACCAATATCTCTCAAAGGAGATTTCCCACATTTTTGATACATTGCCATCAGATGCTTTTCATTAAAATGTGCTACTGTTCACTGGGCCACAAGTCCAGGCATACCAACATACCAGTGCAAGAATTCCTGCATAGAAATTGTTGACTCACAACCCAAATACAAGGTGTACTTTCCAAATTATTCCCTATACATTGTCATCATAATAGAAGTAGTCTAGCAGGAGAATAAACTCATCTGCAACCCATAACATCACACAAAGCAAAGCACAATAAGGTAGGACAACATTTCGGTCCTCCTTGGCCTTGCTTAGGAGTATCACAAGTAAAATGAAATCTTCCACCTAGAAACATGCACACGTCATACACGTCATTCTCTGCCAAACTGTTCCTTCCATTCTTAGTTTCCAGGCTTTGGGAAGGTAGTCAAGTTGGCTTTCCTATCTCTGCCAGTGATTTCCACTATTCCAGGTCAGTACATTCCAGGTCAAGCATTAACACAGTTGCCCTACAACACATGTGGTGGCAGGAGGGAAGAGTAAGTGATGCATAGAATGTAGTACTGTGCAAAACTTTCAGGCAGGTTTGGAAAAAACCTTTGCCCTTTGCCTTCCATCAATTCTTCTCAGCACACTTGTACACAATTTTTGAAGGAACTCAGCAGGGAGGTTGTTCCCTCCATCTTGGAGAACTAAGCACAGATCTTCTGTGGATGTAGGCTTGCTCCAATCCTTCTGTCTCTTCATGTATTCCCAGACAGACTGGATGATGATGAGATCAGGGCTCTGCGGGGTCCATATCATCACTTCCAGGACTTCTCCTGCAAAGGGAGGTCACACAAAATATTGACTTCATTTAAATTTCTCTTTAATTCATTCACTTCATTATGTTAATTGACAGAAATAAACTACAGTCATGGCCAAAAGTTTTGAGAATGATACAAATATTAATTTTTACAAAGTCTACTGCTTCAGTTTTTCTAATGGCAATTTGCATATACTCCAGAATGTTATAAAGAGTGATCAGCTTAACAGCAATTACTTGCAAAGTCAATATTTGCCTAGAAAATGAACTTTATCCCCCAAAACACATTTCAACATCATTGCAGCCTTGCCTTAAAAGGACCACCTAACATCGTTTCAGTGATTGCTCCATTAACACAGGTGTGGGTGTTGATGAGGACAGGGCTGGAGATCAATCTGTCATGATTAAGTAAGAATGACACCACTGGACACTTTAAAAGGAGGCTGGTGCTTGCCATCATTGTTTCTCTTCTGTTAACCATGGTTATCTCTAAAGAAACACGTGCAGTTGTCATTGCACTGCACAAAAATGGCCTAACTGGGAAGAGTATTGCAGCTAGAAAGATTGCACCTCAGTCAACAATCTATCGCATCATCAAGAACTTCAAGGAGAGAGGTTCCATTGGTGCCAAAAAGGCTCCAGGGCGCCCAAGAAAGACCAGCAAGCGGCAGGACCGTCTCTTAAAAGTGTTTCAGCTGCGGGATCGGGCTACCAGCAGTGCAGAGCTTGCTGAGGAATGGCAGCAGGCAGGTGTGAGTGCATCTGCACGCACTGTGAGGCGGAGACTCTTGGAGCAAGGCCTGGTCTCAAGGAGGGCAGCAAAGAAGCCACTTCTCTCCAGAAAAAACATCAGGGACAGACTGATATTCTGCAAAAGGTACAGGGAGTGGACTGCTGAGGACTGGGGGAAAGTCATTTTCTCTGATGAATCCCCTTTTTGATTGTTTGGAACATCTGGAAAACAGCTTATTCGGAGAAGAAGAGGTGAGCGCTACCACCAGTCTTGTCTCATGCCAACTGTAAAGCATCCTGAAACCATTCATGTGTGGGGTTGCTTCTCAGCCAAGGGAATCGGCTCTCTCACAGTCTTGCCTAAAAACACAGCCATGAATAAAGAATGGTACCAGAATGTCCTCCAAGAGCAACTTCTCCCAACCGTCCAAGAGCAGTTTGGCGCTCAACAATGCCTTTTCCAGCATGATGGAGCACCTTGCCATAAAGCAAAGGTGATAACTAAATGGCTCAGGGAACAAAACATAGAGATTTTGGGTCCATGGCCTGGAAACTCCCCAGATCTTAATCCCATTGAGAACTTGTGGTCAATCATCAAGAGACGGGTGGACAAACAAAAACCAACAAATTCAGACAAAATTAAAGCATTGATTCTGCAAGAATGGACTGCTATCAGTCAGGATTTGGTCCAGAAGTTGATTGAGAGCATGCCAGGGAGAATTGCAGAGGTCCTGAAGAAGAAGGGTCAACACTGCAAATATTGACTTGCTGCATTAACTCATTCTAACTGTCAATATAAGCTTCTGTTACTCATAATATGAATGCAATTATATTTCTGTATGTGATAAAAACATCTGACAAACACACATAAAAACCAGAGGGCAGCAGATCATGTGAAAATAGAATATTTGTGTCATTCTCAAAACTTTTGGCCATGACTGTATTAACACTTTTTTACTTGAAAGCTATCTTACTTTGCTGCATATTTTCCAAACATGCCTGAAACTTTTGCACAGCACTGTACATCAGACTTGGTCTCAACCACCAGCACATGGCACCTTCTATGCAGGTAGGTGACAAAATAACCAAAGGCAGTTCTTTCTAGCCTTCAGAATGGCTGTAGTTACAACTTTCTGCCTTTAGTTACAGTGAGAAGAGGAGCTCTGCAGCACAAGTGGCTATTATAATGAATAAAATACAATATGGTCCTTTAAGAGAAACATTTATGAGAACATTATATAGGTGGGTGGAGAGATGCTTCAATTTTGCGCTCTTTAACAAGCAGCAAAACTTTTTTAATATGCTGGTGACTATCCTGGCTTTAGTAAATATTCCCCCTGATAGTCGCAAATAGCAACAAAGCCTAATTGTGCCTGGATTAGGAAATACTTGGCATCACTGATGGCTGGAGATTTAGGATTGTGTTACAGCAGCTTGTAGGCATTGCATGAACTTGTCCCGCTTCCATTGCTCACTTTGTATTTATGCATTATTTTTTCTCAATCCTCTAAATTTCAGATCTCAGATGGCAGCAATGTAAATCCCTTTACAGAGGAAAATCAGATAGGGCCTTTAACAGCCTGGCTTTCCTGGAAGAAACAACTCCACCAAAGGATGTAACCTCTATACAAATAAACTGACCTATTAATACTAACTTTATTAAAGTAGAGGGAAGTCTTCTTGATAATGAAATTAGGTGACAAGGCAAACCACAATTATTTCTGAAAGCTGAGCCTCCCGCTGAGGACGTGAGAACGTTAAATCCATATCAGATTATACCATGGAACTCCAATGTGTGATCCTACACTCTTGTATGGAAGAGAAACGTAACAAACAAGTATTGTTCGGGTTTACTGTACTAGTGCCAAAGCCATAAAAATGAAATGGGCCATGTCTCGCACATTCCACTGGCCAATGGTTAACTCCAAGGACATATACATGCACTCATAGTAAGTACATACAGTGCCTTGTGAAAGTATTCGGCCCCCTTGAACTTTTCAACCTTTTGCCACATTTCAGGCTTCAAACATAAGGATATAAAATTTTAATTTTTTGGTGAAGAATCAACAACAAGTGGGACACAATCGTGAAGTGGAACGAAATTTATTGGATATTTTAAACTTATGTAAAAAATAAAAAACTGAAAAGTGGGGCATGCCAAATTATTCGGCCCCCTTAAATTAATACTTTGTAGCGCCACCTTTTGCTGCGATTACAGCTGCAAGTCGCTTGGGGTATGTCTCTATCAGTTTTGCACATCAAGAGACTGAAATTCTTGCCCTGTCTTCCTTGGAAAACAGCTGGAGCTCAGTGAGGTTGGATGGAGAGCGTTTGTGAACAGCAGTTTTCAGCTCTTTCCACAGATTCTTGATTGCATTCAGGTCTGGACTTTGACTTGGCCATTCTAACACCTGGATACGTTTATTTGTGAACCATTCCATTGTAGATTTTGCTTTATCTTTGGGATCATTGTCTTGTTGGAAGATAAATCTCCGTCCCAGTCTCAGGTCTTTTGCAGACTCCAACAGGTTTTCTTCCAGAATGGTCCTGTGTTTGGCTCCATCCATCTTCCCATCAATTTTAACCATCTTCCCTGTCCCTGCTGAAGAAAAGCAGGCCCAAACCATGATGCTGACACCACCATGTTTGACAGTGGGGATGGTGTGTTCAGGGTGATGAGCTGTGTTGTTTTTACGCCAAACATATCGTTTTGCATTGGGCCAAAAAGTTTGATTTTGGTTTCATCTGACCAGAGCACCTTCTTCCACATGTTTGGTGTGTCTCCCAGGTGGCTTGTGGCAAACTTTAAATGAGACTTTTTATGGATATCTTTGAGAAATGGCTTTCTTCTTGCCACTCTTCCATAAAGGCCAGATTTGTGCAGTGTATGACTGATTGTTGTCCTATGGACAGACTCTCCCACCTCGGCTGTAGATCTCTGCAGTTCATCCAGAGTGATCATGGGCCTCTTGGCTGCATCTCTGATCAGTCTTCTCCTTGTTTGAGATGAAAGTTTAGAGGGATAGATTTGCAGTGGTCTGATACTCCTTCCATTTCAATATGATCGCTTGCACAGTGCTCCTTGGGATGTTTAAAGTTTGGGAAATCTTTTTGTATCCAAATCTGGCTTTAAACTTCTCCACAACAGTATCACAGACCTGCCTGGTGTGTTCCTTGGTCTTCATGATGCTCTCTACGCTTTAAACAGAACCCTGAGACTATCACAGAGCAGGCGCATTTATACGGAGACTTGATTACACACAGGTGGATTATATTTATCATCATCAGTCATTTAGGACAACATTGGATCATTCAGAGATCCTCACTGAACTTCTGGACTGAGTTTGCTGCACTGAAAGTAAAAGGGCCGAATAAAATTGCACGCCCCACTTTTCAGTTTTTTATTTTTTACAAAAGTTTAAAATAACCAATAAATTTAGCTCCCCTTCACAATTGTGTCCCACTTGTTGTTGATTCTTCACCCAAAAAATTAAAATTTTATATCCTTATGTTTGATGCCTGAAATGTGGCAAAAGGTTGAAAAGTTCAAGGGGAATACTTTCGCAAGGCACTGTATGTTGTCCAGGCAGCCCAAAGAAAGATGGTGTACTGTATACTGGTATACTATATAATATAGATAAAATCTAAAATAAACAAACTTGAAATCAAAAAAGGCCCAAAAATGGGAGAACAACATTACCATGAAATGTCATAATATATAAAATACTTATATTGATAAACCAGTTCCCTGTTTTCATCGTCATTAACTTGCACATATAAGAAATAATTTCTAAACTGAAATTATGGCTTTCTCATCTCATAGATTTATATTCATACTAGAAGTTCAACTTAGAGTAAAGGTTTTCAGCAGCATACTTTTCAGCTTTGCTGTGTGGGCTGTAGCAGTTCCAGCAGAGTCATCTCATTCTCATTAGAGGGTAGACTATTTATGGACAGCTCTATTGTCCTGCTAGAGGCCGTGCTAAGGAAGAAAAGTTAAAGGGGTTTTCCCATCTCCCTCTCTCACCAGTTTGCCTACTGTCTCTTCTTCTCACTTCCTGTATTCTTCCACAAGCTGGTGGGCAGGCTTTGACTGTTTGATGGACAGAACACTATGCAATACCTCAGTAGATCCAGACATTGCCTTTACCATGAAAAATTATTTATTATGATTACTAGAAATCTATAATAACACAGATCAAATAATATGCACAGGTTTGGAGAACAACTTGTTTTTTTGTGTTCATATAGAGAGACAACAGCCATTTTCTTTATCAGCAAACTGCAATTAGCAGAAGATAACAACTCTGAGAGCAAGAGTAATCCAGAGAACTCAACCCCCCTCTTCTCCAGAGTATAATATGCTCCCCACAGTGGCCCCACACAGTATAATATGCTCCCCACATTGTCCCAAACAGTATAAAATGCTCAACAGTGGCCCCTCACAGACTCCCCACATTGCCACCTCAGCATAATGCTTAACAGTGGCCCCACACGCTATAATATGCTCTGTAAGCCTCGAGCCGCTTGAAATCAGCTGCAGGGTGGAAGAGGCCACAAGAGAACAACAGAGACCACTGAACACCCATGAGAGGTGAGTATAAGTCTTTGTTATTTTTATTCACTTTCCCTGGGTAGGCCTCTATCGGAAAGGGGCCTGCAGCATGTACACACATCACATGACGCCGGCCCCTATCCACTAGTGATGTGGCCAAGCCCCAGACCTGCCTTGGTCTACCAGAAGATCCTTCTGTAAGCTAGTTCAACGCTAATTGTAACTTTTTTCATTTTAGGATTTTACGTATACTAATAATTCAATGGTTTGTGACCATTGATAATAATCTTAATATTAGGCTGGTGTACCTAGGAATGCTGAAACAGTACGCTGCAACTGGTATGTAGGGATCCCAGAGTATAATGAGGGGTCCACATGGGACTATAGTCATCGTAACTGTCGTGTTCCTGCCAATATTGGTCTTAAGCCTATAAATTTGCCAATGCTCGCCAGTTTTCATAGTGACAAGACACAGCTGCCTATGAAGTGCAAGGAGAAGTGCAGGAAAGAGGTACTGAACTGAGAGAAATCTTTTAGTCAGTTGTGGAAAAATGCAGCAAACTAAAAATGCTCAAAAATAGAAGTGTTAATAGTTTATTTTGTCAAAAAATGCAAAGTGAATGAAAAAAGAGAAATCTACTGTGGGCATAATGCTGCAAAGTAAGTATGCTCAAAAATAAGTGTTAATAGTTTATTTTGTCAATTAAAAAATTCAAAGTGAATGAAAAAAAGGGAGATTTACTAATTGCAGAATCCCTGTACCGTTACGATATATCCTGTATATAATATCCCTGTACTATGATATCACTGCACTATTATGACATCACTGTGTGCATTATCCCTGAACTGTCACATCACTGTGTACATTATCCCTGTACTGTGACATCACCATGTTTATTTTCCCTGTCCTGTGACATGACTATGTTTATTATCCCTGTACTGTGACATCACCATGTTCATTATTCCTGTACTGTGACATCACTGTGTGCATTATCTGTACTGTAAAATTACAATGTGCTTTATCTCTGGCCATCTGTTTACATAGACATCAACGTTGGATCCATTTCTGGCCTTTTTTTTGGATGGACACAAAAGTATGGTATACTACATTTTTGTGTCCTTCAAAAAAACAGACAGAAATGGATCCGTTTTTTCTTCAACATTGGTTATGTAAGCCGATGACCATAACCTTAAGCCTCTTGCAGACGACCGTGAATGGTCAGTGTGCTATCCAGGTTTTTTTCGGATAGCACACTGACCCATTCATTTCTATGGGCCCGTACACATGACCATGAATTACACGGTCCCGTGTGTGGGCCGAGAGTCCGGGCCACAAAATATGGAACAGTTCCTATTCCTGTTCGATCTTGTGGCTGCGCTTCCGCAGCTCCTATTCATTGAATGAAAGGGGCCGCTTATGCACGGTCGGTGCACGGGCAGCTGTACGCTTCTAGTGCTGTTCGTTCACAACCACTGGTTAGCACACAGTCATGTGCAAACTGCTTTAGCCTTAGACAGGTTCTGTCTCACATATGCTACTATGAAGTGCACACCCTGTACTGCTTCATAGCCCAGTAATAAGCTGAGCTCCAACACCTGGACAAAGGTATATGGAAGGTATATATAAATGTGCCGAAGTACTCATCTCTCCACTGTTCCACTGAAATTCATACCAGGAATTTGCATTCATCAAGTATCCTCAGCACAACTAACCTTTGCAAAGGATACTTATGTCTCATTCAGCTTCACCTAGATGAGATTTAATACACATATGAAAGGAATCTTGGAGAAATGTTCTGATCCTCCACCACCTTCTCTATCACTGTCTCACAATATGTGCACTTGTCAAAATTTTGCGTGTGCCTTCAGAATGAACTCTGTCCTGATGTTTGCTTATGAACAATTATTTGAGAAGAGGTAAAAGAATATAATGGTTAACACGACGGAGTAAACAGAAAATGGTGATAGGATTGGCAGATATCCTGTATTAAGAAATGAACAAGTTTCCATATGTACTAAATAGCACTCCATAATTCCAGTTCTGCACTATCAACTCTTCCCACTTGCCCTCACGCCAAGCTGGACCGGTCCCCAGAAGCCTAACATTCTGTGTATTGATTTTATATTCTTCCCTCTACTTTATTGTTCTGCTATTCAGTTTTCTCGCCCCACAATTTTCCAACCACATTTGGCAGCCAGAATGTAGCCAAAGGTATGGAAAAGCAATATATAACTACAAACTATGCTAAATTCTAGATTCTGCCTCAAGAAAAAAAGAATCATTTTTATGAGATAAATTCCTATTGTTACATACTTGTGTGGATTTATTTGGCAGAAATGTTTATGTATATTTAGGTGTTTTCATAAATTAAAACCTAAACTATTTTTGGCATAGACTGAAGCATTGGGGTGAACTACAACAGTGCAGCTATTCTATCAGGATTGTACATTTTTAGATTCGACATTTTACACTTCACCCGTGTTTCCTTTTATGTTTGTTGTGATAGGCAGTGTTCACATTGGCATCACAGCTTCTATTTATAACTGAAACCATGCTTAATCCATGGTCTGGCAGATCCAAAAGATGACTAACAGAATCCCATTGATGCAAACTATAATGGGAATTGTTGGAGTTCTATGATAACTTTTTTATTTTTACGGCAAACACAGTGCTGCATGCAGTGCTATTCTTTGAGCCCAGCAGGATGTCCTATGACTACTAGTGCCAGTCTGAAGAGAGCCTTAATTGGGTTGTGCAGAATAAGAAAATCATGGCTTCTTTCTTCCATAAACAGCTCCACACCTGTCTACAGGTTGTGTTCGGAATTGCAGCTCAGCTCCATCAACTTCAATAGAAGCTGGGATACAACCCATGAACAGATGTGGTGCTGTTTGTTGAAGAAAGCATCCATGTTTTTCTAGCAATGGACAACCCCTTTAAGGCTAAGGCCCCATGTAGTGAGCTGCAGCGAAAAAGCGATATGGGAAAAACTGCATCGGAAACAGATCACGGCTTTTCCCGCAGCGCTTTTCACAGAAAGTCTGCGGAGGAAAAGCTTTCTGCTTCCATTATACCTATACGGAAACCGCCAGCATTTCTGTAGGTATAATTGACATGATGCGATTGAAATCGCAGTATTTCCACTGCAGATTATTTTCTGCAATGTGTGGATGAGATTAGCCGGAATCCCATCCACTTTGCAGGGACTGTAAAATGCTGTGGTTTGTGCTGCGGCATTACGTTCACACTATGTCGGGCCTAAAAACACAAGATCACAAAATCACTGATAGACTCTAAGCCAGCAGAAAGTGATAACAAAAGATGCTCCAGGATTGTTAATAAATGGGGAACACATGTAGTTACTACAAGTCAGGAGAGGAGATTGTGGGCATTTAACTCAGATGCCTCAGTCACAACGACCAAGGCATCTGAAGAATGGCTTCAAGATATTGCTTGAGATCTTCACTGCCCAGAGAGTGATCAGGGGGTGTCGACTGGTTACCATGACAGTTGAGAGACTACTTAAGGATAAGGCCCACGTGGCGATACGCAGCAAGAAAATGCTGTGGAAGAAAATGTGATGGAAACACATTGCGTTTTTTTCTGTAGCATTTTACATTGCAATTTCAGGCTGGGGCCCCACGTTGTGAAAACGCGGCGTTTTATATTACTTGCACAATGGATGGGCTAATCCCACCCACACATTGTGTTATGTTTGTCCCTGAACCGAATGAATAATAAACAAACATGCAAAATGAACTGGTTTATTGAAGAAACACGAAACAAACAAAGGGCGGTCAAAATAACTGAGTAAGTAAAACAGAGTAGGCAGGAGAAAACAACATTTGAAATCACCCTGCGATCCGCCCTGACTGATCCTGCCTGATGCCAGAGTTTTCCTCTTACAAGACGACACCTCACAGGAACCTGACTAGAATCCCTGGGAGCTGACCCTGAAAGTAGGAACATAATAAACCAGCAGTCCCCTGCACTGACCCCCAGACAGCTAATCCAAGAATAAACCTACACAGTGAGAAGCATACAAAACCTGAGTTCAAGGCCCCACAGCACAGGTATGGCTGGACACACAAGTATAACCAGCAGAGTGAAAGTGTGAAGCCCAAGATTATATAGCACCAAAAAGGGTGGGGCAGAGGCACAGGGAAAAACCCCTCCCTAAGGCAGAAAGGACAGGCAGACAATAATTAACCCCTGCCCGTCTTGACCAACTACCTAACAGTACCCCCCCTTAAAGGAGGTGCCTCCGGAACCTCCAGACCGGGCTTCAATGGGAACCTACGATGGAAGGCTCTAATACACCGCTTAGCAAAAATGTCTGATGACGAAACCCATGATCTCTCCTCAGGCCCATAACCTTTCCAATGGACCAGATACTGAATGCGTCCGTGACAGAGCCGGGAATCCTCAATAGAGCAAACCACGAACTGCAGCTCTCCATTGACCAAGACAGGTGGGGGTGGTGAAACAAAATCACTGCCTGAGGATGAAAAATACCTCTTTAGTAAGGACACATGAAAAGCATTGGTTATCCCCATAGAGTCAGGTAGGCGCAAGCGAACTGAGACAGGGTTAATTATCTCTACAATTTCAAATGGACCAATATATTTGGGACCAAGTTTAAAGCATGGTATTTTTAGTCTAATATTCCGTGTAGAGAGCCCAACCCTATCTCCCACAGAGAACTTATGGGATTCTGATCGTTTACTGTCAGCAAAAAATTTAGTTTTACCCCTAGCTCTAATTAGGTTTTTCTTGACCTCAGACAAGACTGAAGCTAGTTTAGCAGAGAACTGAACCTCCCCTGGGACATCCGAACTAGCTAATGACAACGGACCAAAGGACGGATGGAACGCATAATTACAGAAAAAAGGAGAGGTCCCAGTGGATTCCAAAGAACGATTATTTAAAGCAAACTCAGCTAATGGTAAAAAATTTTTCCACAGACTGATCTGAGCTCACAAAGCACCTTAAATATTGTTCCAAACTTTGATTTAGCCTTTCAGTCTGGCCATTGGATTGTGGGTGATAAGATGAAGAAAAAGATAAAGAGATGTTAAGGCGTTTACAAAACGCCCTCCAGAACCGGGAAACGAACTGCACTCCCCTATCTGACACAATATCAGACGGTACCCCATGAAGCCGTACAAAATTTTCCACAAATGATCTAGCCAAAAGAGGGGCAGACGGCAATTTGGGTAAAGCCACCAAATGGCACATCTTACTAAACCGATCCATGATTACCCAAATTACCGTACATCCTCCAGAAACCGGTAGATCAATGATGAAATCCATAGAGATGTGCGTCCAAGGCTTCTCAGGAATAGGCAATGGGCACAATTTCCCCGCAGGAAATCCTCTAAGGGACTTCGACCTGGCACATACCTCACAGGACTCCACATACCTTGTAGTGTCCCTTCTGACAGATGGCCACCAAAACGACCTGGAGATTAATTTCAATGTATTAGAAATACCAGGGTGACCCGAGAGGACTGAATCATGAGCCTCCTGTAATAATGACAATCGAAGGTTCAGAGGAACAAAAAGCTTATCATTAGGGGTGTTGGCAGGAGCCAAGCTTTGTGCTTCCGAAATCTCCTTGTGAAGGTCAGTAGAAATCGCGGCCACCACCACTCCTTTGGCCAATATCTGTGAAGGGACCTCATCACAGGGTGCAGCCTCAAATGACCGGGACAGGGTGTCCGCCACCACATTCTTTGAACCTGGTCGGTAGGTAACTAGAAAGTTGAACCTGGAAAAGAACAAAGACCAACGAGCCTGACGAGAATTTAACATCTTAGCTGACTGTAGATACATCAAATTCTTATGGTCCGTGAAAACCGTCACTTTATGCACAGCACCTTCTAAAAAATGTCTCCATTCCTCAAAGGCTAACTTAATCGCCAGCAACTCCCTGTCACCTACATCGTAATTATCTTCTGTTTTCGAAAATTTCTTTGAGAAGAAAGCACAAACCCGTAGGTTACGGCCCTCAGCATCTCCTTGAGACAAAACCGCTCCAACCCCCCCACTAGAGGCGTCCACCTCAACAAAAAATGGTAAGGAGCTGACGGGTTGGACCAAAACAGGTGCCGAAGCAAAGCGTTGCTTAAGCGATTAGAACGCTCTCTCGGAATCCGGCGGCCACTCCGAAATCTTAGCTCCCTTTTTGGTCAAATCTGTCAAAGGCTTAACAATCAATGAAAAATTCTTAATAAATTTACGGTAAAAGTTAGCAAACCCTAGAAACCTTTGTAACGCTTTGAGGTTCTCAGGTTGAACCCAGTCTAAAATAGCCTTGACCTTGCTTAAATCCATCTTAAACCCGTCCTTCGAAATGACAAACCCCAAAAAAGAAATCTCCTGGACACAAAAAACACACTTTTCCACTTTAACACTAAGTGAATTCTCTTTTAGAACAGACAAGACGGACCAAAGGTGTTCACAGTGAGACTCGTAATTAGGAGAAAAGATGAGGATATCATCTAAGTACACCACCAGGAAGAGACCAATAAAAGGACGTAATATGTCATTCATAAACTCCTGGAAGATTGCAGGGGCATTAGTAAGCCCAAAGGGCATAACCAGACTCTCGAAATGACCCAGGGGCGTGTTAAACGCTGTCTTCCACTCGTCTCCCTCCCGTACTCTTATCAAATTGTATGCCCCACGTAGATCTAATTTAGAAAACCACTGGGACCCCACCAGTTGATTAAATAAATCGGGAATAAGAGGAAGCGGGTAAGGATTACGCACAGTAATTTGGTTCAACTCCCGAAAATCAAGACAAGGACGTAGTCGGCCATCCTTCTTTTTAACAAAAAAAAACGGCTGCTAACGAAGAGTTAGAGGGTCTTATGTGACCCTTCTTCAAACTTTCTGAGAAATCTTTTAAAGCCTCTCTCTCAGGGACAGAAATGTTATATAACCTGCTTTTGGGGTATTTACAGCCAGGCACCAGATCAATCCTGCAGTCATACGGTCTGTGAGGAGGAAGCTGGTCACTAGAGGTGGGAGAGAATACCTGTGAAAAGTCAGACAGAAATGAAGGGACATTAGGTAACACTAAGGCTACAAGATGACTAGGCATACACTCTCTTACACTCAAGAGACCATTTGACAATTTCTCCCGTACGCCAATCAACCACAGGATTGTGTTTTTTAAACCAAGGATAACCTAGTACGATGGCCGCAGGCAACGAGTCAAGGACATACAAATCCACACATTCTAGGTGGAACAAACCAATCTTCAGCTTAACCCCTACAGAGATAGCTTTAATCCAGCCCAAAGGTCCAGCATCAATACCAGCAATAGGAATGGGTGTCTCCAGAAGGGTTACTT
Source organism: Leptodactylus fallax (assembly GCA_947044405.1). NCBI lineage: Eukaryota > Metazoa > Chordata > Amphibia > Anura > Leptodactylidae > Leptodactylus > Leptodactylus fallax. Next base: position 1,249,000 of record CAMRHE010000049.1, read on the forward strand.
TTAAGTCTAGATCTGTCGCGCACTTAGAATCAATTAAATTGACCCCAGCACCACAATCAAAAAAACACCTGTACGGGATGCTCCTTATTCTCAAGGATAATTTCAGCAGGAAGGATCATCTTGGAGCCACTGGTCCAAGCGACACATCTATCTAACGGGAGATCCCCATAGCTAGTTAGGTTCTTTAGTTCTAAAGCCTTCTTAGGACGGGATAGCTCCGGAAATGACCCGGACGCGTACAATAGAAACATTGGCCAGCAGCCAAACGTCTCTTCTTTCTGTCCTCAGACTGTAAAGAACTCAGCTGCATGGGCTCTACAGAAGACACCGCCCCCTCCCCTGGCGAGTGAGGAGTGTCACTCACTCCCATTTCTACTGCTCTCAGACGTAAACATCTGTCTACCTGAATAGCTAAACTCATGGCTTCCTCCAAAGAGGCCGAGGGAGAAAACTGTAGCATAAGATCTTTTACTCGGTCGGACAACCCGGCACAAAATTGACTCCGAAGAGCTGGATCGTTCCACTTAGTATCAATGGACCACTTACGAAAGGCTGCACAGTAATCCTCTGCAGAACTCCTCCCTTGAGAAGGGTGATGCAGCTTACTCTCAGCTAAGTGCAAACGGTCTGGGTCATCGAACAGTAACCCAAGTGCAGAAAAAAAAACCTCTACAGACTGCAGTGTGGGGGAATCAGGGGGTAAAAAAAAGCCCAAACCTGAGGATCTCCCTGTAGACGGGATATAACAATTCCCACCCGCTGACTCTCATTTCCAGAAGAGATTGGCCTTAGTCTAAAATACAACTTGCAGGAATCTCTAAATGAGAAAAACTCAGAGCGCACCCCCGAGAAGCGATCCGGAAGATCCACTCGGGGTTCAAATCCAGACACCCCCTCCCTAAACACCCCGCTCACTTGCTGTATGTTTTGCTGCTGGACCTGAGTCTGAAGAGAATCGACTTTAAGGTTCAACGCCTGAAGGTGAGCGGTTAACTGCTCCATAGGATCCATCTGAAGAAAAGAAGAAGAAAAAAAAAAGGAGAGAAAGAAAAAAAAGGGGTAGAGAATCAATAAATGGTTGGCTGGTTATTCTGTTATGTTTGTCCCTGAACCGAATGAATAATAAACAAACATGCAAAATAAACTGGTTTATTGAAGAAACACGAAACAAACAAAGGGCAGTCAAAAAAAACTGAGTAAGTAAAACAGAGTAGGCAGGAGAAAATAACATTTGAAATCACCCTGCGATCCGCCCTGACTGATCCTGCCTGACGCCAGAGTTTTCGTCTTAAAAGAAGACACCTCACAGGAACCTGACTAGAATCCCTGGGAGCTGACCCTGAAAGTAGGAACATAATAAACCAGCAGTCCCCTGCACTGACCCCCAGACAGCTAATCCAAGAATAAACCTACACAGTGAGAAGCATACAAAACCTGAGTTCAAGGCCCCACAGCACAGGTAAGGCTGGACACACGAGTATAACCAGCAGAGAGAAAGTGTGAAGCCCAAGATTATATAGCACCAAAAAGGGTGGGGCAGAGGCACAGGGAAAAACCCCTCCCTAAGGCAGAAAGGACAGGCAGACAAGAATTAACCCCTGCCCGTCTGGACCAACTACCTAACACATTGCAGTCGCAGCATGTCAATTATACCTACGGAAACGTTGGCGTTTTTTGTATAGGTATAATAGAAGCAGAAAGTCCACAGTGGAAAACTCTGTGGACTTTCAGTGAAAAACGGCACAGAAGAAAAAGCGATGCGTTTCCCCCATGGTCTTTTTTGCAGCGTTTTTCGGCTGTGGCTCACTACGTGGGGCCTTAGCCTAACAGAGTTTTCCTCTGCGGACTTTCTGTCCCTATTATACCTATATGAAAAATGCCAGTGTTTCCACAGGTATAATTGACATACTGCGATTTTCTAAAACACTAGCGATTTTGAAAATGCAGCTTTTCTGCTACGGATTTTTTTCTGCAATGTTGAGATTAGCCAGAATCATTAGAAGGCAGCATGTAATAGAATGGAAAAGATTTTACATTATTGTATATTATTGTAAGGATGATCAGACCCCCTGGGTATCTAAAAATAAAATTAAAAATAATTAAAAATTCATATAATCCATCCTTTCTATAAATCACCTATAAAAATATATAAAGTAAAATATAAACATTTAGGTATCTCTGTATCATTTAAAAATATTTATCCCATATGGTGAATGCTGTAAACAGGAATTGCTTTTTTTCAAAAAAAATTTGCCTCCCTCCAAAAATTGAATTAAAAATGCTCATAACATTCCCCAAAATGGTACAAACAAAGCCACAACTTGCCCTGCAGAAAAAAAAATATCCCCGGAACAGCTCCATACATGGATATATAAAAAAAATGTTATGGTATCAAAATATGGCAAGAATTTTTTGTATTTTTGTGAAAGTATTGATTTTTTTGTCAAGATATTAAAACATAGCAAAATGCTATATAGATTTTGTATCACGGACCTGCAGAATATAAGTAATATGTCATTTTTACATCCCGGTACAGAATATTAAATAGTACCATTATGAAGTACAATTTGTCCTGCATTTGTCCTTCATATTACTTTGTGAATGGTAAAATAAAAAGTTACGGCTATTGGAAGGCAGGGAGTAAAAAAAATGCAAAAATATAAAATAGCTGTGGTGGGAAGGGGTCAGTCTCACCATTGACAATAGATGGAGACCACTCTGTTTCTCCTCTATTGTACTTTTTCTCTGCACATTGACCATTGCACATGACAAAGAGCAAGTTCACAAAAGACTTTGGGTTTGGTAAAACAAGGACACTGAGGACAAAAACAATGCGAATGACTTTTTATTAGTAAAGCAGTTTTTTGTAAGAAATGTCATCAGGGCCGTATCTTTTGCAGTGATCGTAGGTGTATATTAGTAGAGTATTACGTATCTATGAACAGCTCATGTTTTATGTTAGGCTCTTTAAGTAATAAATATTTGACAGTCACCAATCCATCTCATCAAGAAATCCGCTCCTTAAGCTCACTTAACTTAAACATTTAGAGTGTCTGAGCCCTTCAGTTTATATTATCAGAGGGTAAGGAAGAGTGAGTCTGGAATATCTGCCGCTAAACAAATATATACAAATTAAAGATTTGTTTTCCTGTCTGCTGTCCCCACATCTGTACTATAGTTCTCCAGCCTTTATACAAACCCTGGAAATAATGTGCAGTTATCCCGAGGTTATATTCAAGTAATATGTGAACAAAGTCAACAGTCCAACTGCTTTTACACATACACCATAGTTTCTATGACTTATGTCTGTACTGGTAGCAGCGGATGCATTCAATGTAATGTCAATGCTGGGGCCCCATCAACAAACACCAATGGGGAGCAGCCAGGAGGTAAATACTACTCTGTATTTTTAACCTCTCCCTTGCTAGTGGCCAATTTTTCAATCAAACCAGACAATCCCTTTAATTTTAGGCAATTGTTATTTCATGCAGGGGACGGGCATTGAGATTGTGAACACCTATAAGTACCTGGGTCTGATCCTCAATAATAAGCTGGACTGGGCAGATCACATGGAGGTCCTGTACAGGAAGGGACACAGCAGGCGCTACCTGCTTAGGAGGCTGAGAGCCTTTGGAGTCCGGGGGGGAACTTCTTCGGGCCTTTTTCAACTCTATTGTGGCATCAGCCATATTCTTCGGAGTGGCCTGCTGGGGAGCAGTATATCAAACAGGGATAGAAATAAACTGGACAAGTGGTGGGTGACAGAAGGATACTGTCCGTGGTGAGCTCCATGTGGGAAAATAACTCCCATGCATGAGACCGTGATAGCGCTGGGCAGTACTGTCAGTGGCTGACTGCTTCACCCCAAGTGTGAGAAGGAGCGCTATCGGAAGTCTTTCCTCCCCGCTGCAGTTAGGCTGTACAACCAACACCAAGCTAAGCGGAGATCATTACACACAGAGAACTGAAAGATCTTTAAGTTGTGATATCCCCTCTGCTACTTTTTACCTGTACCTTTCTATCTGTACCTACTGTCACTGTAATGCCTCTACCTTGGAGCTTCTGTATATATTGTTTTTTGTGTTTGTATTATCTATGCTGCTGTAACAAACTGAATTTCCCCATGGTGGGACTATTAAAGGATTATCTTATCTTATCTTTTCTTATCTTATCTTATCTTATAACAGAGCAACATTTTGTCAAACAGACAACATGCAGTCATATAACCCAATGTGCACTTCTAACTCACAGTACATGAGTATATCACATGTATTATACAGATGTTCTCGGGGTCCTCTTACTCATCTGATGGATCTAAGTCCCAAATCACAATAGGCTAAACAAGTGAGTCACAACCTTATTACCATGGGAAAAGCCTTGAATAGGTTTATATGCTTTTAGGAAACCCCTTCTACATGAGAAGGGATTTACTTAGGAGCTGGTAAAGTATTATATAATTTTATTTTCTGCTCCAAAGGGTAGACTGAAATCAGTTTGGTATTACTATTGCACAATGAATTGGTCTTGTTGCTTTCCAGTGAAAACTTTCACCAGATTTAAGTAAGATTGAAGTAATCCTGGTTGTGATTTACTGAGCTAAGCCAATGGCATCATAGAATAGAGGCAAAAATACCATAGAGGGTCATTAATTTTGGACACCCTTTTGTCTAATAGGAGTCCCTTTTCACTGAACAAGAAGTCATTGCACAATTCTACTTGTGGCTCCTAAAGCCAAAGAAAGAAATCACAACATGGACGGGCTTTCTAGAAATTCTATCCTCGAGCATCTACGTTTTATGTACTTCATGCTAACCACATAGGCAATCGTTGATTGTAATGTCAATCTGTATTCCCTTAGTCCAGACAGCAGCACAATATGGGGTATCTCTGCCCCTGTGTGTTGTTTAGGACAGGTGGAACCTTTAATTAGCACCAAAAAGGTGCCTCCTACTAGCCCTATAAGAGGGCACCTGAGACCTCCCTCCACTGTGTAAATTATAAAGTAACAGGAAACAAGCTTCTAGGGAGGGAAGCCTTGTGCTGCTGTCTGGACTAAGGGAATACAGATTGACATTACAATCAACGATTCCCCTTACGTCCGACAGCAGCACAATATGGGGAGATAGCAAGTAATTCCCCTAGGGAGGGTTTCCTCGCCTTACAACGTCAAGGACTGACTGACCAAAGGCAGTTGTCTGGAAACTGCGGATGTCCAATGATAATGTTTAACAAAAGGTCAACTGAGATGACCATGATGCAGTCGCACAAATCTGTTCCAATGGTAAGGACCGATACTCAGCCAAAGAAGTCGACAACCCAGGTCGAGTGGCCGTAGAAAGACTGGAGGGAATAACTCCTGAATAAGAAAGGAAGACTTAATTGTCTCCTTGATCCATGTGGATAGAGTAGGCTTGGAAGCCTTGAGGCCTCTGTTTTTACCCTGCATATCAATTAGTAGGCTTTCGGCCTTCTTAAGCGGTTGAGTGTGGAATAGGTAAATCCACAGACACCTTACCACATCTAAGGTGTTGAGCTTTTCTTCCTCCTCAGAGGTTGGAGAGGGGAAAAACACAGGTAACGAAATTAGCTGATTGCTATTATAGTATGAGGGGATCTTATAGGGATAAACCCAGGCAAACCTAAGGTGTACCCTATCTGCAAAAACAAAATGTACGGTTCTCTAAAAGAGAGGGCCTGGAGTAACCCTACTCTTTGGCAGATATACTAGCCAACAAAAAAGTGGTTTTGTAGGCTAAATATTGTATCTCCGTAGTCTCCAAGGGTCCAAATGGAGGACCGCACAGGCCTGTAATCCCCACTGGGGATGATACTGATGGCTTTAGCCTCATTGCCCCTTTAAGGAACCTTGCAACCAGAGGATCCTGAGACAGACGTCTGTTCAAATAAGCGGAGAGGGCCGCAATCTGCACTTTCAAAGTGGCAGGGGCAAGGCCCTTATCCAAACCGTCCTGAAGAAAATTTAAAATATCAGCCGTTGAAGGTTCTAGATTATTAATACCCTTCTTGGAGCACCACTCCATGAAAATCTTGGCTGTCCTCTGGTAGTTCTTATTGGTAGATTCTGCTCTTGCAGAAGAAAGGGTCTTCAGGACGGCCTCTGACAGTCCTCTATCCTGCTGTAGGGACTGCTCAACCTCCAGGCTGTCAGGTTGAATCTCTAGAGATCCTGGCACTTCAGACATCCTTGGGAAACCAGGTTCTGGATGGGGGGAAGCCTCCAATATATCCCTCGACTCATCTCCATGAGTTGGGAAAAACCAAGCTCTTTTTGGCCAGAATGGAATGATGGCTATCACAGAGACTTGGTCCTGTCTGATTTTCATTAATACCTTTGGTATTATTGGAATTGGAGGGAAGATGTACGCCAGCCTGGACCTCCAAGGGATGGACAGGGCATCCACTGCCAAGGGATCGTCCTCCTGGTAAAGGGAACAGAACTTCTCCACGTTGGCGTTGAGTCGGGTTGCCATGAGGTCTATTTCTGGAAGACCCCTGTTCAGGGTAATCTGATGAAAGACTTCTGGATTGAGTGACCATTCTCCTGATACGGCATAACCCCGACTCAACCGATCCGCTACTATGTTCAGGGAGCCCTTGATGTGAACTGCGGATAAATGGGTTAGATTTTTCTCTGCCCATGTAAATATCAGATCTGCCTCCCTAAGGAGGGTTGGTGATCTGGTGCCTCCCTGTCTGTTCACGTACAGCATTGTGGTCATGTTGTCTGACCAGATTTAGACTGCTCTTCCCCTGGGAAGAGGCAAGAAATAGAGTAAGGCACGATATACGGCTCTGAGCTCCTTCCAGTTGGACGAGGTCCTTTTTTCAGGAGCGCTCCAGACTCCCTTTATGGAGTTTTCGTCCAATGGGCTCCCCATCCCGAGAGGGATGCATCTGTAGTCAAGAGGGTCCAAGAAGGTTGGACCGTGGACCTTCCGTCTTTCAGGTGCAACCACCACTTGAGGGAAAGACGGGTCCTGGGGGAGAGTCGAATCTTCTTGCTGAATGTAAGAAGGGAGCGATCCCAAGCCTCTAGTAACTCCTTCTGGAGGGGACGTAAGTGCCACAAGGCCCATGGGACTGCCTCCAGTGAGGAAGACATCAAGCCCAGGATCTTCATCATTGTTCTGATGGAGGCTATCGGCTTTTGAAGAGGTGCCGGACTGCCGCAACCAGCTTCTCCTTCCTTGCTGGTGTCAAGGAGATTTGCAGGCGGACTGAATCTAGGAAGTAGTTTTCTCAGAGGAACTTCCTTCGAGTTGAAGGGATCGTTTTTGACTTCTCCCAGTTTATAAGCCATCACAGACTCTGAAGGCTGTCTGTAGTTACTGGAGCAGAACAGACTCTGACTGGGCCTTTATCAACCAGTCGTCTAGATAAGGCACCAAGAATATCCCCTGAAGCCTGAGGGCGGCCGTTATGGGGGCCACTACCTTTGTAAAGGTGTGGGAAGCAGAGGAGATCCCGAAGGGTAGTGCTGTGAATTGAAAGTGCTTCCTGTGGCTGGAAAATACTATGGCAATCCTTAGAAAAGAACCTTCTGTGTGGAGGTAAATAGAAATATGCAAATAGGCATCTTTTATATCCAAAGTCACAAAAAACATCGCCTTAGAGGAGAAAGGTGGTGACAGACTTTATGGTTTTCCTATGGAAGCGCTTCTTTTTGATGAAGCGGTTGAGGTACCTTAAGTCTATGATCATTCCCCACTTGTCTGCCAGTTTTGGCATCAGGAAGACGGGAGAATAGACACGGGATCCTTCTTCTAGAGAAGGGACTTCCACCAGGGCTCCCTTGTTAATGTACTCTCGGATGGAGCATTCCAATGTAGTCTGCTGCATTGTAGGGAGGCTGCGAGTTAACACAAACCGATCCTGAGGAGGACGGAGGAACTTGATTGCATAACCTCTTTGGATTACCTACCGGACCCATGGGTCTCAAATTTTTTCCTGCCAGCAGTTGAGAAAGTGGGAGACACGACCTCCGACAGGAATCTCGGCCACAGGAAAACTGCTTCTGATGTCAAAAGCTAGGCTTGACTTTTTTATCATCAGACTTCGGAATCTCCGGCCGGCGCCTCTAGAGGAATAACTAGAGCCTCTCTGGACTGCCTTCCACGACGAGGCGGATAGCCTCTACCACGGCCAGAGCCAGACCTACCTCTGAAGGCCTGGGGTAAAGTTTTACCCTTCTTGTCGGCCAAGCCCTCTAGGATCTCGTCTAGGGCACAGCCAAAGACTCTACCCGGCTCAAAGGGTAATGCGCACAAATTATACTTTGAGGGGAACACAGCTCTCCAAGGTTTTAACCATAGAGGTCTTCCTGCTGCAGTGTTCTTGGTAAGTGCCAGGGATTTGGCCGCCAGCCTTAATTGATGGTGGGAGGCTTCCGTTAAATATTCAGCTGCTAGGGAAACTGAGCCTAGAAACCCTAGCAGCTCGTCTCTGGAAACTCCAGAGTCGGTCACTTTCGAGGTGGACCAGGTCAGTACATAATTTGGTTGACACTTCACAGGACGCAACCGCCACAGCGGTCTTGGGCGAGGCAGCTGAATAAGCCTTCTTGAAGGTATTGTCGAAGCGCCTGCCATGGCGTCGTGCAAATTTGCTCCATCATCTGATGGTACCTTAGTGCGGCAGGACAGTTTAGCCACCGCCATATCCACCTTGGGAGGAGGACCCCATTGATCCCATTGAGCAACTGGGAATAAAGCGCTGAACCTCCTAGGAACCACAAGAGGTTTTTCAGGACTTCTCCACTCTGAGGACATTAATTTTTGTAATGTCTGGTCCACTTGGAAGACCCTAGGCCCTCTATAGGTGGACGCGGAGGCTTCCCCGTCAACATCACGATCCTTAGACCGGATGGACTTCAGCAGCCGGCTTAATTTTTCGAGTGGAAGCATGGCCTGCTGGGATCTTCAGTGAAATTGTCAGATGAGAGTGTCTCGTCCACTATCTGATAATCTTCATCAGAGATCCGTAAGGAAGATTGTGTCTCAATCTGCGGTCTCTTGGCAATCTGGGTGATGGAAGAACGAATCTCCTTAAGAGACTCCTCATATAGTCCTTTACCCAAGTAACAACCTCTTATAGAAGGTACTTCCGGCGGAGGTCCGCGACACTGGTGACAGCGGGTAAAATCATAGCCGTCAGGTAAAGGGGTATTGCAATCCAAACACGTTAGGTGTTCAAGTCTAGAGGAATTTTTCCTCCTAAGCGCATCGTCATTACATGATGCAGAAGATGACCTCTGAAACATCAAACAGCCACGTGACACTGAAACAGGGAAGATCGCCAAGCATCGCATAAAAAACCAAGGGGTACCTTTTTTTTTTTTTTTTTTTTTAAATCGGTCACTTGAAGAGAGAAAAAAACCGTCAGAAAAAAACCAGCCACCGCAACCCGCAGCAGAGGAGCTAGAAACCACTCACTCAACAAATAAAGGACTGCATTCAGACCTTTTAAATGTAATCCAGCAGGGAGGGGAGGAAGCCAACAAAGAAACATTTATACAGCACCAAAACAAGTCAAACGCCATAATGGAACATAAGCCTAAGCCAGAGGCTCAAAATACAAGCAGCAAAAATCAAATCTATATTTTGCCTTTAAATTTTAAATTTCCAAACTTACCGCACTTTTTCCGAGAAAACCGGAAGTAGGGCGCGGTGGTGCGCAAAGGCTTCCTTCCCCTGGGAACACGGGACCGGAGAAAAGTTCTGGCCGAGGAGGTTCCCCGCTTACTTTCGGGATCACGCTGCCTGCAGATGGATGCCGGATAACGCTGCGCTGCGGGGCGAAGGCCCGAAGGTTTTTTCTTTGGGACCGAGGTACCCCATAAAGGTAAGCCAGGAGTAAATAAAACCCCTAGCAACGGGAGGTCACAAGAGACCTCCGTCCACCTGTTCCACACAGGACAGAAAAAAACACAGTGGAGGGAGGTCTCTTGTGCCCTCTTATAGGGCTAGTAGGAGGCACCTTTTTGGTGCTAATTAAAGGTTCCACCTGTCCTAAACAACACACAGGGGCAGAGATACCCCATATTGTGCTGCTGTCGGACGTAAGGGGAATAATATCTAAACCAACACCATAAGGATCAGCACAATATCCCAGTGCAATGGATCTAGAAGGGGCACAGTCAGTAGGGTAAAGGGCTTAATCTCCTATAATTCGGATTTTTCTGGTAGTCTAATACTTTCGTAGAGTTCAAGGTACCGGTAGAGAATATGAAGCAGAGCTCTGTATACTGCTGGACTGTGCTCCTATATAAACAGAATATAAGAAGATGTGAAACAAATCTATTATGTTTTATGTGTAAACATATCTGCATGTATACATTTGCTGTTTCCCTGTTTTCCTGACTCGGTATATTTTCCAGCTGTTTGGAAACATGCTGATAGTACATGGCTGCACTTCAAAGTTCTTGAACGAAGTATCATGGCTAAGACCCAAACAGACATGAAATATTCAGATTTATAGGGGTGAAGAGTAGTGCGGGCTGGGGTTCCTGCATTTTATCTGGTTAACAATGCAATTTTAATGAGCCTCTAGCAAGTGATAGAAATTGATGTCTACAGAGTGAGTTATTTCTCATTTTATCCATGTCACACTCTGTGCAGTACATAGTGAAATGTATTATATATTCCTGCATCGGGGCAAGGGGGTACTGCTGTGTTATCCATTTTCTAAACAGAAAATGTGTTGGCTTATGCAAGGCTATCTTAGTGTGCTGCTAATCTGATCAGATCTAAAGTGATAAAAAAATTTGGTTTTACAATGTGGACATAAAAGTCCGCATTGCCATTTTTGGCCATTCAGCATTTATAGTTGCAAGGAATTTGTCACCAGATAATAACCTATTTTAACATGTTTTTAAAGACTGTTTTTTATTTTATTTTTAATGTTCCATGTCACCATTTGTATTTAAAAAAAAAGTACTATATCCTCCAATTTTCACTAACATTAGACTGACCCTTGCCAATTCTGTAGGAGTTTTCTTTGCAGCAGTCATCTCATTTACATCACAAACAAAACAGTTACCATCACAATAGAAGATAACACCTCTATAATCATTACAATAGAAGATAACATCTCTATAGATAACACCATATAACACCCATCATTGCATCCACAACTGTCAATAGATGATGTCACAGTATATCTACTCCCTCTCCCTGCACAGAGCATGACTAAAAAACTCTCCACTCAGTTGGATCCAGCCTGTTGTCGCCTATGGCCACGACTATGCTGTAAAGCATAACACTAAATGCTGTTAACAGAGCAGAGGAAAAGCTCAGACTAGATGGCATTCTCTAAAATCATGTATCGAGAATAGAATTTAAAAAGTTACATAAAAAATAAAAACAGTTTAAAATCTGTGATACAATCCTTTTAAGGTTTAAAAAACAAATAAATTAAAAAAGAAACCTCCACTTCTTTCTTACTTGATTATTCCCCTAGAATAAACAGACATTGTGATGAAAGAACCTTACGTGTATGTATTATCATTGTTTATGTATGTAAATATGTAATGGTTGTGATGTATTCAGGAGTAAGTATTATTGTCTTCCTGTGATTACAGAATCCCCCACGGCTTTATTACCAGAGTCTGGGCACAGTAACACAGAACAGAAAAGGTTTGTGGCTTTAACGGATCTGTCACTACAGAGGTTACTCAGGCCTAAGAGAAAGGCAGGTTGTAACAGGAACTTCTTCCTGACATTAGAAGCCTGTGAGGCTAGGTTCACACTTGCACCAAGTGACGCAGATGTGAACCTAGCCTAAGGACTTAACTTTCCCAGGTGGGGTTGAAAAAGTTCATCCCCCAACTATCCAAGGGAGGAGGAAAGAGTTCATCCCCCACCTCATGAAAGGGTGGTGGGGTACCCTGGATTCAGAAGGAATGTGAAATATTAAGGAAGTGTTTATACTTCTCCCTCCTTCTGAATCCTCTCCTGGCTTAATGAACCCTATGTATGCCAGCAGGTGCAGAATGGCAATACTACCCCAAAATTTAGCACTGTCCCTTTGATACATACTATTTTATTACTATGTTCAATGTATAAACGTATGCAATGTATAATCTCCAAGGCTCTCTCTAGAAGTGACTATTTCTGCTGCCCTGAGAGTAGCCTATAATAGAGGGAGGGTAGCTGAGCTCAGTGGTATATAGATTTATATGATTTGGAGTAAGATTTCTGAATAAAAAGCAGAATAATTCCTCACAGGTCTCCTAGGATGGACAGTGAGAGTCCTGATAACCCCGCCCACACATAGTGATTGACAGCTTTCTGTGTACACACCCTGATTCAGTGAGAGCTGTCAATCACTGTGTGTGGGCAGAGTTATCAGGACTCTCACTTTCTCTCCTAGGAGTCTCGGATTTAATCTGTTTTTATTACTCAGAAATCCTGCTCTAAATCCTATAAACATATATATCACAGAACTCAGCTTCTCTCCCTCTGTTATATCCTGCTCTTAGATACCATGGTATAAGTTCTCTTTAAATTTATGTGTTTACAAAGTAGGTGGAGTTCTTTATCAGAGAAACAGCGCTCCATCCATACTAAAGATATACTTCAGCACATAATGTTGGCCCTATTTAGTTGAAAACACTGAAATTAACTTAGCTGGCAGGCTATGGAGGAACAAACCCTATAGCTAATAGTTGTTCCTTTTTGCTCCTGTTACTCAGTGGGTTTGGATTTCCTTGCAGTATGTATATTGCTGCCAGTACTGAAATAAAAGTAGTTCTTGTAAAGTAAGGCCTGCCTTTACTGGACCCGATCACTAGACAAACAATTCTCCAACAATTACCTTCCATTATATCATATGTTTCAAATTATATTATTATCGGGGGGAATGGACCACCTACTAATAATGTATCACCCATAAGGCTATTTAGCTGCGGCCAGAATCTCTCACCACTACCATGAATGAAGCCTCTCTTTTCTCAGAACAATATCTTGCTATGAGTTATTTTCCTTTTTATTTTCTTTTTATCATCTTCGCCTTTTCCGCACCCCTCTAATCTAGAGCAGCATATGTTGCAGAGTTTTATTGTTGTACTTCTGAGTGTGGCTAGGTCAGGAGTCAGGAACCTGTGGTTTCCAGCTGTTATTAAGCAATAAATCCCATGACTATCTGCCAGGGATTCTCTGGCCATTTCCTGGCTGGGAATTCTGGGAGCAGTAGTTGGACAATAGCTGACAGTCTATTGTAAGATACAATACAGACTTAAATTATGCATAATAAGTATTATAGGTCATATTGAATATGTATGTTCTATGCGGTCCAAGTATTGATGGTTTGCTATTTGTCTGATTTTTCTTTCCTATATTACTATAATGTTTTTATTGCAATAAAGTGACTGTCCAGCCAGTTATAGATATAATCTTAGGGCTGAGTTGCTTTATTTAGCCCTGACATCCCTTCTTTAGGCTAAGACCCTGCGTTGCAGAAACGCAGCTTTTTTTGTTGCAGATTTTGCTGAGTTTTTTTGACCCAAAGCCAGGAGTGGATTGAGCAGAAGGGAGAAGTATAAGATCTTACTATATATTTCCCATTCCTTTTGTAGCCACTCCTGGCTTTGGCTCAAAAAAAGCAGCAAAATCTGCAACAAAAAAAATCTGTGTTTCTGCAACGTGGGGCCTCAGCCTTAATAGGACTTTGGTATAGGTGTTGTATATTTACAGCAATGAGCACCATCCCAGCCATGGCTACCACCAGGGCTGTGGAGATGGTAGGCTAAGACACCAACTACGATTCTTCTATTATTCCATAGCCCAACTCTGACTCCTGCTCCGACTCCTTCATATATGGCTGACAGCCTTGGACAGAAGCAGTAAAGATCCTCTAATTCACAAAAAAAAGGCAATTATTGACTTCCTTTGAAAGAATATATGTAACGAGCTCTACATCTAATTAATTATAAAATATCAACAATTGTATAATTATACATTTAACTTGTTCTGTGTGTATGTGTGGGGGGGATTACGCAAGATAGCTGGGGAAGGGGAAGGAAGTGGGGAGCAAAGCTAAAGCAAATTTCCATAGGTGGTCATGGCTGTCTAGGAGGAGGATGTTGAATTTTGTAAAAAAGTCATGTGTTACATGGGTTTCCCCAACCTCCATGTGGGAGTTGCATTGTTGATTTGATTCAACCAGGGCCGCTGTCTATCTAGAGCCATTACTTTGCATAAGGGTGGGAAGGGAGCAGAGGGGGGAAGGGTGGGGGGAACAACAATATAACAACAGCATGTATATCTTATGCTTATGGCCAATATAAGTGAATGGAGTGGGGCAGCACAGCTGGTAGTTTTACTGTTATAAAGCAGTGGACTGGAAAGTGAGTTGCAGTGGAATGGAGAATAGGTTATATATTATTCCTTATTGTTATTACTGTCTTAAAGAGAACCATTGATGTCCTCATAGATATGTGGTAATACAGGTGCATCTCAATAAATTTGAATATTTTTGAAACGTTCATTCATTTCAGTAATACAATTCATAATCAGCGTCTTCCATGATTGTGTGTCCTACTGAACCAGACTGAGGGACCATTTAAAGGCTTAGGAAACCTTGGCAGGTGACACACTGAATTTACAATACTGAACTTTTTCACAATATTCTAATTTTCTTAGATTTTGGTTTTCATTACCTGTAATCCGTAATCAACATTTACAGAAATAAAACCCTTGAAATAGAACACCGTGTGTAAAGAATCTAGAAAATATAGGAGGTCACTTTTTTAATTTAATTACTGAAAAAAATAAACTTTTCAAAGATATTCTAATTTATTGAGATGCCCTGTATATACCACTAGAAAGCCAAGAGTGCGCTGAATTCAGGGCACTGTCAGTTTTCCCGGTATGTGCTCCAATACTAGAGATATCAGTGCTGTTATTTTCGGCACCGATATCTCCCCACTGTCAGAAAGGTGGACCTTACAGCCTAGCGTCATTGCTGGGCTGTGAAGAACGCCCACCTTGACCGTACTCTTCCATAGACTTGTACTGACAGTGGGGAGATATTGGCACTGAAGTTACCGGCACCGATATCTCCTGCACCGGGTGCATACCAGGAAAGCTGTCAGTGCACTGAATTCAGTGGACTGTCAGTTTTCCAGTTTTAATACCGCACATCTATGAGGACATGAAAGGTCGTCTTTAATATATACCTCTAAAAATACAGAAATTCATTGGTGGTTGGTTGCTTTTACATTATAATTATAAATGTTCTTGTTGTAAAGCGAATTAGCCCACCATGCACTTCTTATTAAGACTGTGGGAGCAGTGGAATATTAACTTATACACAGCGACCCTGAAAAAGCAGAGCTGCAGTGGAGGCTGTGATGGGGAACAAGCAATACTTGCTGAAAATGAAGCAGGAGGTAACCTTCAGTCACCTATAGACTCCAATAGACAATGCAGATAAGCGAGTTCTATTAATCCGTTAGGTAGAAGAGCAAAAAGCAGCCGAGAAACCAATAATTGTGTTCTTCTTTTGTAGGGTCAAAGACATCTCAGTACCCTGCTCTGTACTGACAAGGAGCAAGAATCTTTTGGAGGCATCTCTTTACTGATCTGAGATGGTTTTCTTCCTTCTGGAGGAGAGTTACTTTTCATACATGTTCTGTTTTATAGTGCCATATGCATATTACTGTGTCTTCTACTAACTAACAGACCCAAACTGCTTTTTTTCTTCACTTGAAGCATTTTAAGGTCATACACATTGTATCTGAGCTATGGGTTATGGAATAAACAAACTGGTATGTGGCCAGAGTAATATAACATATTTTACAATGCAGTACTGAATAATTTAGTTTCCTTATGAAGACGCAGCTAAGCCAAGGTTCCTTGCAAAGACTTGGGGCTTAACCTTAAAAATCCATAGAAGAATTATATTTCTAATAAGGAATAAAAGGCTTACTTGGCAAGAACCTAAGTTTCCTTCAGTAAGAGTTCTGGTTTATGGCTAGGCATGGTACCTTCTGAATGAACTAATGTAAAGGGAAACTGTGGTTAAACATATCATTAAGAATGACTGATAGTCCGAGATTATGTTTCTAGAGAAACCCCGCAGCACAAACCACAAGAATCAAGCAATATACACGCATGTGCATTACTAAGACTTATACAAACAGTATTCTACAGTACATGCAGAGCCAAGCAAACAGCGCTCTGATCTGATTTCTTTGATTTTTTTTTTCTTTTTTTTAAGCTTTTTACTACAATAGTATAGTGATTATAAATACCCCTAATAAATAAATATAAAGTCCCACTCAATCCAGTAAACTTCTCAGCTACCCCTATTGGTGGCTGAAGGCAGCCAGAATGATATCATTCAGACTTACGTACATTTGGAGCCCTGTATCAGAGAGCAATATGTTCAAAAATTATCAGTACAGAATTTTGGGCCATTTATACTCTTGTGATAGTATGGGGTTGTGGTGGCAATGGTCACATCTTCCCTCAACTTACCAACCCTTCAAACAGAGCTGCAAATTGAGCTTCATCTGAGAATGTCAACATTAAGGCCGGGGCCCCACATTGCGAAAATGCTGCATTTTACATTACCTGCAAAGTGGATTCTGGCTAATCCCATCTACACATTGCAGAAAAAAATCTGTAGCAGAAAAGCTGCGATATCAAAAACGCTTGCGTTTTTGAAAATCGCAGCATGTCAATTATACCTACAAAAACGCTGGTGATTTCCATATAGGTTTAATAGGTACAGAAAGTCTGCAGAGGAAAACTCTGCGGACTATCTGTGAAAAACGTTGCAGAAAAAAAAACGCAATTTCATTTTCACAGGCCATTGACATCACGTTCATTCATTATATGACCTGTACAAGTTAATGGGACTGAGCTGCAATACCAAGCACAGCCCCAAAGGAATGTATGGCACTGTGCTTAGCATTCAGTCAAGGGGCCACAGCTCTCACCTGAATACTGCAGTTTCTTCAAACAACTGATTGGAGGAAACCCGACTGATCTGATATCTGATGACCTATCCTTAGGATAACCTACATTAATTATTGACTGTTTCTAACCATGCAAGGATATAAAGGAATAAACTAGAGGATATACTGAATCTTTCTCCAAAAAACTATATATAAATCTGATCAGTTCCTCCTGCTCTATAACATTCTGCTCACAGACAGGACTGCACTTTTCATGGTCCAGGTTCCCTTGAAACATCCACTGGTGTAGGGCTCCTGCATATACACAGCAGCCAGTCTGAGAATTTAGAGCTTCAGTGTATAAGCACAGGAACATATACCGTAGTAGTGTTATCTTCTCCATAATCCTTATTTGTCCCATTCTTTGGATAGCAATGACTGGTCCTTTTAACCCCCCCCCCCCCCCGGCCCCCCCCTCAGCCCGCTAACCCAACACACACACATACATACTTTCTAAGGCTGAAGTAACAAGTTGCGGAAATCTGCACTTTTTGTTGAGGCAAAGCAAAAAAAGTGGCTTCAAAAGGAATGGGAAATTCCTATACTTTTCCCTTTGGCTAAATCCAATTTTCATTGGATTTCATTTCATCCTGGTTTAAAAAGACACAGCAAAATCTACAACAAAAAAACCCAGCTTTTCTGCAACATGTGGCGTCAGCATCGATCTCTAAGGCTAAGGCCGCTACCTAGCAAGCTGCATCCAAAAAGCGTGGAAAAGACCTCAGCAGAAACGCATTGCTTTTTTTTTCCGCAGCATTTTTCACAGAAAGTCTGCCTTTATTATACCTATACAGAATACACCAGCGTTTCCGTAGGTATAACTGACAAGCTGCAATGTCACTGCATTTCCGCTGCGGATTTTTTTTCTGCACTGTGTGGATGGGATTGGCCTGAATTCCATCCACTTTGCAGGTAATGTAAAATGCAGCGTTCTGAGTTTTCGCAACGTGAGGCCCCGGCCTAATAGAGTCCCATTGATTGGAGAGAGCTGCCTTTGTCTCAAGCTATTAGCACCCACCAGTTTGGAAAACAGGACAGTGTGAATTGTCCTTGAGTAAGCTATAATGAAGTTGTGACAAACACAAATAGAAAACAATACACAACATATATTTATATATATATCTTTATTATGCACAAGTAGAAGGTGACACATCAAAATATCAAATTTGTACAAAATATAAACAATCGACAATTGTGCTGGAATAATGAGAATCGCGGCCTTTCTATTCAGGCCAGTGGCATTATATTGTAATGGCAAGGACTGTATATTGTAATATGTTATAATGGATTGACATCGAAGGACCAGATTAACATATAATTCCTGGTTTAATGCAAATGAAAATTCCCTCTGATAAACATGGCATGTAACTCTAAGGGCAACCCATAAAACATCTTGTAAAATGAGGTAGATTACATATTACAGAAGAGTACATACATGTAACAGACAATATGGTGAGAATGTAGTTTCCCAAATAGGGCAGTGTTGAAAATTGATAGGAAACTTTCATTTTATTCAGAGATGTAGAGAAAGTGAATATTTTCAGGTTTACAGGATTAGAAAAACATGGCTGCTTATTTTTCCAAAAACAGTGCCACTCCTATCCACAGGTAATGTGTGGTATTGCACCTCAGCCCCATTTGCTTTAATAGACCACAGCAGCAATACCACGCACTACCCATGGACAGGTGTGGCGCTGTTAATGGAAAATATCAGCTGTGTTTATGTTATCCTGTACAAACCCTTTAAGTAGGGTTGAGTAAAATTACAATTAGAACTATAGGATTATGCATACATAGCTAGGACGGATCAGAGGAGGAATTTTCAAGGCAAAAGTATTACAGGTGATTATTTCATAAGTCTTTATTTTCTTTCATACTGTAACCTTTATGGCACACAGAAAACTGTAAAAAAATACAGATTGTAGCTGCAGTGAGAATATTTGCACTGACAGTGTAGGACACGTGTAACACATTGTAAATGTAGCCAGACATTCAACCATATACAATGCATGGTATATGAGAACATCATTCTCATGTTAATATAAGCTTAGTTTTTACCTTGGGAATCTAGCATCAAGTCTGATATGCAGAAGTCTAAGGCCTCATGCACACTACCGTAGTTTTTATACGAAACGGTTCCATTCATTTTAATGGGCCCAGACACACAACTACAATTTTTGCGGCCATGTGTCCATGCCATATTCAAAGACTACAAATCATGAAGCGTGTCCTATTTTTGGCTGCATATGCAGCAGAGACCAGTCTAGGGAATAATACAAGATCCGTGACATACTGACGCAACGCGGACCTGTTTTTTTTGCGGAATGCGGAATATTAACTTACCTAATAACAATTTGTAAAATCCTCTACATTTCCAATGTATATTGCATATATTCTACACTGAATACAATCAGATGCAAAGTAGTTGAAATACATTCACAGCATATAAACATGGAAATGAGCCCATATCAAAATCAATATTAAAGGGAGTCTGTCAACAGATCCCAGCATATCAACCCAGCCCTGCAGATAGGTTGGGGGTCTCCTGAATCAAACGGTGTTCCTCTTGTGAATCGCTGCTTCGGGTTCCAAGACATTGCCGTTTTGTCAATATGTAAATGAGCTCTATGGAGAAATGCGGGCGTTTCTACTGTTCCAAAGAGTTAAGTGTCAACACCGTCATTGCTCCAAAGAGCCTGGGTCGACATGCTGGGTTCTGGTGATACACTCCCTTTAATAGGGATTGTTTCATTTATTTTTGGTGTGATACACATGACAACAAGGTATAATTAGGCAGAATAGTAGCATAATAAATCTTATACTCTAGAGCAGGGGTCAGCAACCTCCGGCACTCCAGCTGCTGTGAAACTACAACTCCCAATATGCTCCATTCACTTCCATGGGAGTTCCAAGAACAGCAGAGCAAGTAAGCATGCTGGGAGTTCTAGTTTTACAACAGCTGGAGTGCCGAAGGTTGCCTACACCTGCTCTAGAGCTACATGACAACTACCTCTGCATACTGTAACCTGTGTACTGTAAATGTCACTTGTCACTATAGAACATTCGTGAAATGTACCAAATGACTGCAACTTCTGTGCTTTGTGACACCTGAACTCATCGGAAGACTATAGACATTGACAATGCTGTGTGACACGATAGTCTTCTCAGAGGAGGAGAAACTGCACAGCTTGCATTGGTTGTTTCCCACCAGTAGTTGTCATGATGTTCTAGCATACAATAAAGTGGACATTTGTAATACTGTCTTACAGGACCAATAACCATCATTACATTACAAGTGGTTCCAGCATACATTCACAATCGTACATCGAAAACTCCAACACAATGGTCCAATACATGATAATGGACATTACAAATGTTCCAAGGAGCCGCCTAAGAATTACACACAGAATAGCATTCCCTTAATGTATACAGTCCATTCCCTTAACTAATCCGCATACTGTCACCTGCCCTGTTGTCTTGGTAACTATAAAAGAAAATGGTGTCCTCAGCAACCAATCCCACTCAGCTGCCATTTTTTAATGGCCGGTTGAAAAGATAGTTAGACAGATGGCTGTTTGCTAGGGGCAACATTATCATTTTTCCTTTGTGATTGTTTTATAGAGATCCCTTACTGGGGCTTATTTTATGAAAAAAGTTTAAAGAGAAATTAGAAATGTTATTTATAGATGGCTGTAAAGAGGTTGTACAGGGCTAGAAAAAGATATCCTCCAGAAACAGAACCCTACCCGTCCACGGGATGTGCCTGGTGTTAAAGCTCATCCCCATTCACTTCAGTGGAGCTAAGATGCAATACCATACACAACCTGCAGACAAGTAGGGTGCTGTTTGTGGGGGAAAAAAAAGCTACCATGTTTTCCAAATCCTGTACAGTCCCTTTAAAAAGGTTATACCACAAAAATTACCTACCGGATAGAGAATAAATTGCAAATTGGGGTCTGACTGTGGACACCCCCACCAAGTGGTGGTTTTTCTCTTCCACTGAGAATGTAGCAGTGGGCGCAGATGGGCCCGCACTCCATTCATTTCAATGGAAGCCGCAGAGATAGCTGAGTACTATGGTGCTACCACTGAAATGAATGGAGAGTGATGGGTTTTGTTTGGGTCCCCCGTTCTTAGGATTGGTGGGGGTCTCAGCACTTGGACCACCACTGTTGAGCCATTTATTCTCTATCCTATGGATAGAGAATAAATTATTTTCATGGTGTAGCCCTTTAATTTTTTTACCTAAATAACTGAGATCTGAGTAACATCTAATTTTTTCTTTCCACTCATTTTAATAAATAAGCCCAAAAATGTTAAAAAATTGCTGAGAATACTGCAAACTACAAGATGTATACGGAATCAGTTAATATATGGCTCTGTTTTTCTTGTAGACGGAGGCCCTTGCTTAGAGCAATGCACAGTAAATGCCAATAAACAAAGTGACTTCATATATATTTGGATAAAATATGGTATGGCTTCTTATCTGTAAATATAAATTTGTAGAGATATATATATATCTTATACTTATAGTAAATTACTGATAGTACAAATTATTCTCTCTCAAAAATATACATTTAAAGTGTTTACAAATTGTATCCAGCCCAAACTTAGACCCTAGATATTAACCAAGAATCCAATAAATGAGATGGAGTGTGTTTTAGGGTAAGGGGATTTACAATGGGTGGTGTTAAAATTCACAGTAATTGGAATAATACAAAAAAAAATAACAAACACAACAACAAATTTTATAGAGTAAATTTGTCATAAAACATTTAAATATAAACTCTATATATAATGTAGTAAAATATAGCTATAGGAATAGTAGAGTCTCTTGTCTTCTTTGAAGACATTTTAAAGTATTTCTGTTATTTTTTTCCTTTTTTATATAGACTATGCCTTAAAAATACATTCAGCTTTAGGTTTGGCAAAGCGCTTGATTGTCCAAAACACAGGTAGCTTATATAAATGCTGCCCCTAGTGGCAACAATAGGTATTTTTTTCTCTTTTTGCTTTTTAGTAAGGTATCGCACAAGCTGGGAGAGGAAAACTTTACAGCAGTGGTTATTAACAGTAGGAATGAATTAATGGACATTAAATTAAATGTAACCTCACCACAATGGATGGATTTAAAACGACCCTTTAATTCCTGGACTCTGAGGATTCTTGAAGATATATTATATTACATTAGATACAACCACTGAACTCTATACTATTGCATCATGGTTGGAAAGCAAGCTTAGGCTAACTTATGAGCCCTGCTGCTTTTTAAGGCTTTTGGAAGCAAGTAGTGTGATATCTTGCTGCTGCCAATATTAAGCGGATCTATACTTTCAGACACTTGTCTCCCTGGGATGTATCTAGTACCTGTATAGAAAGCGATGTGGGGATATAGCTAAAATGCTGTGCTAGTCAAGGTACAAAAATACAGGTGAAGTATATACCCAAGCTAGATCAGGTTGATTCATTTCAGAAGTGGCTGAAAGTATGAACCCTCAAAAAAAAAAAAAAAAAATCCAATCCTAAAAATACAAATGTATTAGATTAAAGTGGTTTAAGTCTCAAACTCCCATTCATTACATCTTGCAGATAGCTGGGAGCCCATACTGAGAAATGTAATTCCTTACCAGCTTAAAAGTGCCTTTTCATGACAGACGGATTAAGGGTATGTTCACACAGCAGAATTTCACACTGATTTTTGAGGCGAATGAGAGGCAGCTATAGAAGCAGAAATAATAAGTGATTCAGCTGCAGAGTCCACAGCACGAGCCACACTGCTGATTAGCAAGAACTGCATAGAAAGCCGGAGGAACGGAAATGAGTCCGCCTCAAATTCCTCTTCCATTTCCGTCATGTGAACGTACCTTTAAAATTATAATTATTGCATAATAACCTTTATATATATTTAGATGGCTGTATGAAATTACAAAAACAATGCAACTTTCTTCCAAAAATAACGCCACCCGTATTCACTGGCTGTGTCTGGTATTTCAAGTCAATCACATTTACTTGAATGAAGATAAGTTGCAATACCAGACATGACCAATGGACAATGAAGGCGCTGTTTCTGGAAGAAAGCAGCCATGTTTTTCTAATCTCAATCGACTCTTTTATATGAAGCTATTACACTCTTTCAATTCATGTTCTCTTCGCCTTTCTAATCTTTTACTAAACCTTTTTTCCATAATATAGGACATTTGTATATGTTAAATACTCTTTACTATAATTGTCCAATCTATAATATCTGGACTTGGAGAAATTCTGCTCCTATCATTCACTGGTGTTATATGACTCAGCTGTGTTAGATCACTGCAGAGCTTACAGCTAGCCCCGGGTCATTTACAAGGCAGTAACTACTCATATGACAAACCCCAGGAAGAATTATTTCAAATGTCACCCTGTCAGATCGCCAAGTAAACCATGAAATGTATACGCTGCAAGTGCTAGTGACCCACAACTCAAACACATACCTTCCAAATCCTCCACCATAAAGAAGAAGTAATAAGATGGAGACACAGCAGTTTGGAGGGCTACTTAATGATACAGTTGATAGAAATGTATCCTCTTAAAGAAACAGGATCATTTGAGCAATGTCATGATAGAAATATACAGAAATGTATCCCAGAAAGTGCCACAAGCCATACAGATGTGCCCGCTCTTATCTTAGCCCAAATTTGGTTAAGGGTTCCAATTTTCAATGGAACCAATTTAACAATATCACAGCAAACTAGCAAGCTGTAATTCACAACACAACCACTGGTTGGCAACACATACAGGATAGACATCCTGCAATAACATACTCATGTTGTTTTGAAAAGCTAGTGATCTGATGACACTAATACCTGGACACGTAAAGGAAGGACACATCTGTACCTGCCAACTACTTCCAGGTCTCCTGTAGGTTCAGGAACTTGCTCCAGGCAAGTGATAGAAACTCTCTGACCACCAAGAAGTAATCAAACTACAAGACGCCCATCCTGACACTGGCAGAAAGTCCTTTATCAATAGAAAAGTAATAAGGATTTCCCACCTGTAATCCAAACATTCCATAAAGTCAGTGGGGAAGTAAAAGTTTCCCTTTTTTTATAGCAAAATCAAATATAAGGATTTCTAATACTATCTATGTACATTATAAAGAGGACACTTTTAATGTCATGTTGATAAGCCCTAATAATACAAGACCCTTATATATCCTTCTGTTTACAACCCTAAAGCACTTCTCTGCTATATAAAGTCTACAACATGATAAGAATATAAAGAAGTGAATTGGCCGGCATTAAAAGCTCCCCCCCAAACAAAAAAAAAATATAAACATTCCAGGACATTTATATACATACATTCAAATGACTCCTTCCCACACGTTTAATACCTTAAATGTATGCCTATTGCACCCAAGGACTGCTCTAAGTTGCTCTGCAATTTATCACAGTCACTCAAAAGCAATAGAAAAGCAAAGAAAACAAAAAACACAAAGTGCCCAAAAATCAACAAAGAGGAAAAAGAGAAGGGAAAGGAAAAACAAGTTGCTGATAGATGACTACAATAAGAGAGAAGACTCTTGGAGAGCGAAGTGTTTTTCCATGTGCAGCAGGCAGACTCATTATACATATATGGATCTATCCACACATCTGTCTCAACACTGGGATTAAGACGCAATGTGTCACTTCTGCTGAAACCGAACAGTTGCGAGATGGGCCGATAATTGGTCCGCTGCACACCGAGTTACTCCCCATACAGAAAGCCGATCAGATTATTATATACAACCCAACATTGCACAATACACACTCCAGCTGCAAGGAGCATCTGAGAATAGAAAAAGTCAACATTCATCAACCTGCTTCTTAATAGTGGCTAAGTATCTGACACTGCACTGCAGCGCTCACGGTACTCGAATCCATATTACCATATATATACACTGTACGTATATATATATATTTATCTTCTGTTATGTACAGATCCATGGCGCCGTAATACAGCTTAAACGGGATGTAAGCAGCATTATTAAGAACTGGCACACATTTCACATTAACAGCCAAGGAAACCCATGTTGCAGGTCTGCACGCTGCATAATTAGTAGTATTACCACTTTTTTTTTGGCTTGATGCTCTTTGGACGGGCCCAAAGACTGCATTCATCCAGAAAAGAAAAAAATAGGCAGATTTTACACCGAGATCCCTTTTCCCTTTCAGAAAGAACCCAAAATGATTTCTTTCAGCCTGGGAGAATTAATGTCAACAAGCAGTGACTTTGAACGTCTGCCCCTGGAGCTGATCTTCAGCCTTCCTGTGCTGCTCCTCGGGTTAGGCGGTGCTGTTGCTAGAACAGGGGGTGCTTTGTGTGCTGCCGATGCTATGAGCTGCGCTGCTGTTTTCCGAGGCTGGTGGGGATGTGGGAACCTGCTGTCTTCCTGCTGTATCACCTGAAATGTCCAAGAAAACAGATTTCTGATTAGTTTTCGCCCGCTGATTTTCGAGATGAATAAATCAAACATCAACTCAACAACAGCCCATTTACAAGGAGATGGGGAAGGCAAACCACTGGGCATGTAACATTTCCATTAAATATGTGCAAAGGAAAACTAACAAGCAGCTACCTTATTCCCGATTGCATTTGTAGTTAAATATTTGGCTGGGAAAGGATTTATCAAAGATTTGCTATATTTTCACTCCCCACAGCTAAAACTCACACCTGGTCTCCACCGCCTTTCTTCTCAGTGAGAGGAAACATGAATGCTCATTAATATATGGCTACAATGGTTCTTCGACAGTGATAATCTGCATTTCTTGATGTCTTCCTACATGTCTTTTCTTTGTATTATAGGCTCTGAGGTAGGCGTCATGTAAGCCCTACAGAGGTCGCAAACTCTGAATCTGATAACTCGCTGCATCTTGACAATCTATAGATGTAAAACGCTCGTCTCATATTAACGAACATTTGTTTCGCCGGATGCCATCCGCTTAAAATGGGCAGCAGTGCAGAAATCGCAAAACGGATGTTCAATAGGTGAATGCCACATCTGTAGAACTGATAAGATTTATACCATGAAAGGTATTTATCCTCTATCCTCTATGAGGGTAAATACCTCATCAGTGGGGGTCTGACCGCTGAGAAGCCCCACAGATCCCAAGAACACGGGGTGTTTTCCCTTCATTGTGAATTCAGCCAGGCTAAATGTAGGCTTGACGCTTGATGGACAGCGCTCCCATTCCCTTCAATGGGAGCCCCTGAGACAACCAAGTGAGGTGCTTTGGCTCTCTCCAGCGTTCCCATTGAAATGAATGGGAGCGAGGGTACTTCGGTCAACCAAGCGACACTCTCCTACATTCAGCCTGCTGCAGTCAGGTAAAAGTCAAGTTAAAGTACGCTACAACACTGATAGGGAATGTAGATTGTGAGCCCTATATGGGACAGTGACTGACAGTGTCTGTAAAGTGCTGCGGAATATGATGGCGCTATATAAGTAAGCATAATAAATAAATAAATAACCATAATAAATAAATAAATAAATAATCTAATGCATTAAAGAGAACCTTTGTCACCTCCATCAGTTCTACCTCTTTACATCCTTCCATAGGTTGTGCTTCACTGATTCCGGCAAAGCTGGAATTTTTTCTCTAGTCCCTATGGTTCTTGACCAATCTGTGCTTTTAACTTCAACACTCAAACTGCTAATTAGGCTTTGTGCTGTCAAGTGGGTGGTCCTATGTTGGAGCAGATAGCCAGGCACCGCCCGCCTGACAGTAAAGAGCCTAATTAGCATATCAGGTGCTGAAACTGACAGAAACACTTGCTAGGGTATGGTGGGGCTAGAGAAAAAAAAAAATTCAACTGCGCTGGGATCAGTGGGTGCATGTTGAAGGATGCAAAGAGTTGGAGATGGTGGAGGTGGTGAAAGGTCCACTTTAAGTGCAATTACAGCACTTACAACAGTTAATATTCCTTTGTTCTGCTCCATCTTGGACTTGAGACTGACAGTAATGGGGGCAGTAATGGGGGCATGGCTTAACAGGGAGACTCCTGCTCCAGCCAGTTGTCTTACAGCCTGACATAGGACAATGAGGAGCTGAACTCCTGTGACACAGACCATATTTTTTTTTTTACATTCCTCAGTTTTTTCTTAGTTTACAAAGCCATTTACAGGACAACAAAATAATTTGGATTAAGCTAAATGCTAAAAAACGGAATTCCTTATAACATACATTCACTTGTTTTGCTGAAACTAAACCATATACTAATAGCTACAGTGGGTGCAGATGTAGCAGTCACATCTAGACCTTGGTACCTGAGGGAACCAAGTATTATAAATGGTAGGTGGAGGGTGAGGGGCTACTATAGATTTTACATTGCGGTCCAGAGGCTTTATATTGCACCTCTGATAATATTGTTTCCATATTATATGATCAGCTGAGTAAAATTAGATCATGTGGTTAGTATTCTGATAACTGGACAGTGGCAAAGTGAATGCTGGTAACAGCAAACCTCAAAACCGCACTTTCTAAGGGAGTATACAGTGTCAGATGGCCACATGTGCTGTGGATTAAGGACTGTATGTACTCATTTTATAGTTCCAAGGAAAACATATGATGTTGTAAATGGCTTACACTCCTTCAGCAGAGCAGAGTAAGGAGCTGTACAGTTTGCCTTTAATTCTCATCCGGAATCCTCCATTCGCCCTGTGGTATTGATTTTAGACCCACAGAGTGACAATGCTATGATAGGAGGTAGTTTATGGGAGCCTCTCATAGTGCTGGAATACATTCTAGATAGCTTTGAACAAATCAAGTCCTTCGTCATTAGACCTGTCAGTGGGGAAATGACCGCCAGAGCGCTCTAAGATAAACTACATACTACGGCACTATTACCAGCTAAATACAGGAACTTGTACGAGTTTCATTCCCCTGATTGAGGCCCCTGAAACATCTGTGCCAAGAAGACAGCAGAATGTAAAACTGGCTGAGTCTTAGCAGGAAGGTCTTATTACTGGATCGCTGTCACCCATTGTATAAACCAGGCTAGAAGAGCAGTAATGTGCTATGCAATGTTGTATTAAATGGCCATATTATACAGTGTCAGTTATGCAATGAATACAGAGCAGTGACAGTACCTGGAAGCCAGATCAGCATGTGATTTCAAAGATTTCCTCAAATATCTTTTTATGTTGTAAAGTTATAAAAAAAATAATATTACTATTTACTGATAAATTTATCATTACAGCAGTAACAGCTCTTTCCAGATACAGAGTTCCAAATACCCTGCAGATATGTGTAGTTAAAAAAATTCTGAGTGGCTGCAGCCACCCCTAGAGGGAGCCTAGGACTTAAAGGGTATTCCCATGAATATAACCATATCTATTTTTGTAGATAATTATAAGTTAAACATTTTTACAAATATAAGTAGCTAAAAATTCTGCAGAGTTTTAAAGATTTTCTCTAACTATCTTAGTGGTGACAGTCTTTTATCTTGATCGGTTGCCTATGGATACGAGCACAGATGCAGAAACTTTATATGGTCTGGGACTTGTCAAAAACCCAGCCATGATTTCCTTACTGTGGACAGGTTATCAGGCAGGAACACTACATGTATCAGAAGATATCCCGGTCACGATAAGGAAACCATTGCTCATTTTCTGACCTTAGAAAGGTCCTGTATTCATGGTCGTATCCATTGGCAATCTATCAAGACAACAACTTGTGACCACAAGATATTTAGAGAAAATCTTTAAAACTCTGCAAAATGTTTAATTACTTATATTTGCAAAAATGTTTAACTTTTAATTATCTACAAATTTCAAAATGGTTATGTTCGTGGGAATATCCCTTTAAATGCACACTGAAATTAGCTAAGCTCCCTCTAGTGGTGGAAACCTGTAGTCAGCATGTTATCTTCATAACCTATCTGTAATGTCTGTAAAGCACTGCGAAATATGATGACGCTATACAAGTAAGCATAATAATAATAATAATAATAATAATAATAATATGCAGGGCGTTTGAAGCTCTGTATCAGAAAAAAAAAATGTCTGACCACTATAAAATCATATGACAAAATTAGTCAACACATCATATAGTACCAAAAAAATGTCATAATAATAAAAGACAGGGATTCACTTTAAGGTCCTAGCAGCAGTATATCTGTATTAGGCCTTATTCACACCGCCTTGTGACACCCGTTTCTGCAAGGGCCATCACTCAGCCTCCTCTCATTTGACAAATGAACAACCTGGATTGAGTCAAGCTGTGTAGTGTAGGTCAGAAATTTTTTCCATATAAATCTCAGGATAGTAATAAAACAACAATAACTTTGATAACTTTATTATGGTTATAGAGTATATTACAAGGCAGTAATGTTTAACAGACTGTTACTATCCTCCTCCTGTCTCTTGTATAGCCGTAAACAGGCTGGATGCAACACCACGTCCTTTATTAATCATGCTTTGGCACATACTGGATGTTCCTCCCTGTACAGGAAATCTCCGAAGTTTACTTTTCTACCCTTTTGCCAAATTCAGTTTGTTGCCATGCCTCTTTATTTTAATTGACTTTAATAAAAGTTTCTGGATAATGTCAGACCTCTGGAAATGTCAGTGAAGTATCAAGAACGGCTCTATAACATGATAATGCTAAGAAGATAATATTTCGCTCAAAGGGTTCTCGCCTCACTGAAACAAGAAAAAGCTTCATTTGTGTTTAAAAGGAATGTGTCACCAAAATATGGCTCTAAGTCTTTTGTTAAACATTTTTTTAATACTTTATAATGATTTTCTATTTAATTTTCCATGTCACTATATATATATATATATATATATATATATATATATAAAAAAAAAAAAAAAAAAAAAAAAGAAATCCTGTAACTTTCACTCTGACCACTATGCCCAATAATAGACTGATTTTTGCCAATTTTGTAGGGGTTTCCTTTTTAGCATTCACCTCATTCATTTCCATCAAAGACATGATTACAATAGAAGATAACACCTCTATAGATAATATCAGAGCCATATCCCTGCACAGAGTATGTCTAGAACGGCTCCAGACTAGTCGGCTCCAGACTATTGCCAACTATGGCCATGACTATGCTGTAAACTATCACTAAATGCTGTTAACAGAGCAGATGGAAGGGTCAGACAAGATGGAAGCCCCCATAATCATGTACAGAAAATAGAATAAAAAAGCTACAGTCAATAAACAAAAACTGAATAGAAAAAGTGATATATTTCACTATCTGGTTTTAATAAATACATTTTAAAATTGGTGATACATTCCTTTAAACCACAAAAATAATGTACGTAAAAAAGTATTGTTATACATACTAAAGTATGACAAATGAGAAGGGTTGTCTAAGATGTTTTTTTTTCTCCAGAAACGGCCTGCCATTGGCTGTGCATGCTACTGAAGCTCAATATTTAAATCCAGCTAGGAACCTTCCAGGATATGTGCTGCAGCTATATAAAGTATATCACTTTGTTACACATAACCTACTGAGAGGTACTTTCAGAAGCACAATAGCAAAAAAGTACCCTCATAAAATACAACCACCCCTGCCATGTTTATCCTTTACATCATTCTCCTATTCAGTCTTATTCCTCACTGCCTGCCCATGATCTTGATTGTACAGATCATGTTCAACCACACCACAGTTTTTGAGTTCAATCCAAAACCGAAACTTTGGGGGGGATTGTCACTCGCAAACTGTATGTGAAACCTTTATACTCTGCAGTCTCGTTAGATTCCAGTATATAATAGGTGGAGGCCGAGGGAAGGCGTAAAAAATAAACAACATCCTTGCAGCAACCAGCGCTCCCTCTGGTTCCTCTCCCAGCCTCCTGGGTACTGTTATGTATCACGTTGGTCCAATCATAGGCCTCATCGGTCACATAGGGCGAGGCGACATCATGACATTTGTGTATGACATCATAACATTGGAGTGCCAAATGTGACTGCTGAGGCCCTATCATAGAGTCACCAAGGAGGATGGGAGAAGACAGAAGAGGACCCAGAGGGAGCGCCAGATGCCACAAGGATGCCCAGAAGAGGTGAGAGGAGGAGAGTATAACTGTTTGTTATTGTTCCACACCTCCCCTGAGCCTCCACCTATTATACTGTAGGGTCTAAAGAGACCCCTGAGTATAATAATTTCACTTCTGGTTTGTGACAAACTTATTCAACCCGAAATGAATCTTTGGGCCAAACCACCTGAAGCTAAAACAAAACGAATCTTCCATCTTTAGTCAGATCCTAGAAATTTCAAAATTTATATAATTTAGACATATAGACATATGTTTTGTTCCCACTTCTGCACCT
The DNA here is from genome assembly GCA_947044405.1 of Leptodactylus fallax. Classification (NCBI taxonomy): domain Eukaryota; kingdom Metazoa; phylum Chordata; class Amphibia; order Anura; family Leptodactylidae; genus Leptodactylus; species Leptodactylus fallax. The sequence goes on from CAMRHE010000049.1 coordinate 1,280,281, forward strand.
TGCAAGGAACATGAAAACCCAAAAAATTTCTACAATTTAAAACTAGGCGTGAAAAAAAGTCAGAAACTCGAGGGATTTAGTCTTTCCCCCATCAGGGACCATCGGAAGGTCCCAAACACATTATATTGTCAGCTTTTATTTAATTGGTATGCAAACAAAAGGTTAATGGACCAAATTAGGCAGATAACTGTAATCCGCCAATATAAAGATTTACTGGACTGTACAATATATTAACTGGAATTTATGAGCTGAAATACTGCTTGATAGGAACATGTAGTTGTGGAAACAATACCTTTTTAAATGCTGTATTATCAATCTATATGGATGTCTTCCTCGAATTCTTAGTATTTAGGAAATGTATATACTCAGTGTTTCAGAAATAAGTCTCTTCTGATCGTCTTGTGATTATACCAGTTCAGAGAATTGAGCTGTGTATTGGGAAAATCACAATTTGTACTGGAAATACATGCTCAGAAACTCCCTAAAAATGGTCAATGACCTGGTGGCTGTACACTGTAGGGGTCACTGCTTAGACCATTCATCCATTAATCATAATGTAGATAAATCTCCCTTTCACAACAGATTTTCACTTGGCCACATTCATCACAACTTTTCTTATTTTTCAGGGCATAATAGCAGAAATAATCACCATAACTTTTTGCTCCTTATCTTTCATAAAATGTTCTCCACATCAAGAAAATATTTTCATGGATGACCCTTCTGAACAGAATAGAGGTGGGTATACACATAAGATAGAAGTAGGACGATTTTTTCACAGATATAGCCATGCATATTTTAGTTCTTCTTATTCATGTTCAATATCACATGTCGACGGAGTAAAAATTTTTCTGAGAACTTTTTCTTTAAAGAAAGGTTTTTATAAATGAAAAATGGTTCATCGTGCTAGCGGCCAACGTTTCCAGAAGATGGTGTGTCATCTGCTGGCTAAAATTATCTTTCGTTCTTAAATTCCACTCAACGAACAATTTTCCTGTTGAAATTGTCCATTTTCGTCAACTTTAGTCTAATCTATATGGTCATTTTTAGGCTTCACATCTTGTTTTGACTGAAGACTGCAATGTATCCCACTGTAACGGCCTATTAAAAAGAAAAAAGCATCAGGGGCCCACTGGGCCCCCTAAGGTCCCTGACCCTGTGACAGCCGCTATGGCTGCTACCACGGGACTTACTCCACTGAATGGCCTAAGATGTTTATAGGCTGTTCCCTATGATCAGTTTTAGAACCTGGCAGCAAGTGGTGAATTTCCTCGCAGTGCCATACAGCATTACATGGTGCCAATGACCAATGGGCCATATTTATAATGCAAGAACATGTCAGGGCCTTCATAAAGATAAATCTTCTTTGCAACCGTTCTATCCCTCAGCTAATAGATGGATGTCCTAAACTAGGGTCCTCTATTAGTTCACAATGCTAAACTGGAGTATTTGTAAATGGGTTTTCTAATCCAATCTAACTATTTTTCATTGTGGGCCTTGACAGCGGCTACAAAAATCATACTCCATACTTTTTTTTCTTTGTACACTTAAACCATAGTCTTTTAACTGCGTAAATACTGTACCGCTTGCTGCTTTTAAAGTAACCATTGGCAATGCAAACCAAAGCATATTAGGTAATTTGTTTTGTTATCTTCCAAACTTTAAGCCTCTTGGATGTAATCCATATGTTGATGTTTCTTTTAGGGTAGAACATCCAATTCATTTGCACTTCAGACACTGTGAAATACTTCACATTCACACTGCAGGTCATAGTGAGTGTCTGGATAACAAAGATGAAATAAAGTATGGAAATGTGCGTTGTTCCTTTTGGGAGTCTAGCTGACATTATCTCTTTTAACATTTGCAGGGAGTCCATCAACAACGGCTCTCATTGAGCTGGCTGGAAGTCTAGTCACTTGGCGAAGCTTTGAAGATCCAGAGGTACAGATGTAGTCTACAGCGCTGCAATGTGCCTCAATTGGATATTATGTTGATACATCTGTACACAGGATGACCCTAAATGTCTGCTGCTTTGGTATGTGGTGTATATGTATTTTTTATGTAGTGATGAAAAACAAATGAAATGCTACAGAACATAAATCGTCTTCATCTTAAAACCTATCTCCATTGAAGGGGGGAAATTTCAAGTGTAATTGCGTTCAATGTCAGCTCAGACATTAATGACTTATACACAGGGTGGAGGTCCCACCTCTGGGGGGAGTACCCAATTCTCAACACAGATCCAGGACTAGTGCCTATTTCACATTTGGAATAGCCTTTGAGGATCTGTTACATCCAACAGAGGGCGCATGAGCGTCCCAGCTCCTTTTCCCATAATGCCTTGTGATATGCCATACATGTCTGAGATAGACCCCTTAAGATGGGTTTTCCTATGCTATAAAATGATGGCATATCACCAAAACTATGATTGGTGGATGCCCACTGATCCTGAGAATGATGACTGACGCTGTACTTTCCTGCACAAAGGCAGGCGGCCTCCTGCTATCCAGAGAACTCTATTCACTTTAATGGAGCTGTGCTGCAGGATCAGACTGTGAAAGGGCCACACACTGAATCAGTGTTGCGTCTCCTTTAGTCTCAGGAACAGTGGGTGTCCTAGAGGATGGACGCCATCATATCACAAAACTGCAATACCCTTTTGCACCCGTATGCCACTTATATCCAACATGTCACATTACCTGGTATCTATTAAGCTGTGATCTGGGGATTTGCTTAAACTAGTTGTAGCATTGGAGTGCATATGGTCATTTGTGTTCACCATTTTGCAAAAAAAAGCCTGTCCATTTTGTGAGAACTTCAGCAAACAAATCCCCATATCTTCGTATTGGAAGACATTTGGGATACCTGTAAGCAACCTGAATTTTCAGATCTTTAGGTTAGTGTTACACAGTGATTTTGGGCATGCAACATCAAACAAAACAGTGTTGTCTTGCCTGAATTGCAACAAATTAAAGTGAATGTGGTCGCTTTGTGACCTGCAGCTGTGACATGACAATGACTGCTTTACCTCTAAGGCAGTTATGTCTAGAGCAGAAGAACAAATGTAACAGTAGATTGATCAGAAAGGCAAGATACTGTATACTTGCTGTTAAGGTGGACCCTTCACCACCTCCATCAACTCCAACTCGTTGCATCCTTTCATAGGTGCCGCTCCACTAATTCCGGCATGGATGGAATGTTTTCTGTTCCTGAGCAATCAGTACCCAATATGCTGATTCGGCTCACCACTGTCTGATTGGTGGTTCCAGGCTGGAGGGGCAGCCCCTGTCAGGGTGGTCCCTGTCTGTTCGCTTCAGCTTAGATCTGCCCACCTAATTTGTACTGTATATTGGGTCCTCAAACTAACAGCACCAATTATTCAGGAATGTGGGGGGCTAAAGTATAAATTTAAACTGCACCTGAATCAGTGGAGCGGCACCTATTGAAGGCTGCAAAGGCTTGGAGATTGTGGAGGTGGTTAAAGGTCCTCTTTAGTATACATAAAACCCCATATAACCTGCCCCTAGGTGAAAGAGTCTGTGCCGAGTGACAGGAAAAGTGAAGGATAAAAATCAAACGGAAAGACATGATAAAACTGATAAACAGAAATAGAAAGTGATAACTAAGTGCGGTCTAATCCAAATATTTCATAATTTACTGTAAGCGGCAACCTCTGCCAATAATGTGAGCTTCACTCTGGCTATAACTGAATGGCATTCAGCATGCCCACCCAAAAGCCTAATCAGCTGAATTAGGAAGTATCCAGTGCCAAGGCCTTATGCAGACAGAAATATCCAGATGTCCACATAAACACATTAGTCTAGCAATGTGCTGGCTCCCATTCACAGGCAATTATAATGCGCAAAATTTGGACTCTTTGAGAATTAGTAATTAGTAATTCTACACTAAGCAATAAATCATGGGAATTGCATCATACTACTAAGAGCGGAGCCGTTACAAAACTCCCAAAATCATAAAACCAAAAGTTGTCACATTCCATGGCAGTAAATGCACAGGTCCTCCATGTCCCAGCATTTCAAGTCATCGGCTCAGCTGACCCAATGCTATAAACATCAATGCTGACATCATTGTTTTCCTCAGGTCCGGCTCTTGTCAATGAACTCAGTCTATTATTTCATGCTGGAAAACATTACAGGTCTGGTGCAGAAAAAACTATCCCATTTTGTTTACTTCCATCATCTGATGATCACACATGTATTATTACTTAGAGATTGAGCGCATTATATATGAGGAAGAAAGCAGAGGCCCTCGGGGAAAGCTCTGATTTCTCAACCCTCTGAATGGAAAAGTACTGGAAACACTGGGAAGGACACCATGCTGAGGCCACATATGGAGTCTTCTCTGATCATGCCTCATTACTGAAACTCCATAGTAACCCTAACGAAGACATCCCTGGAAGGTTATTTAGGGCACATGCACACAATCAGGATTTACATGCAGAAAATCACAACTGAAATCTGCATGCATATGCCCAGAAATCTGCACTGAAATCTGCATGCATATGCCCAGAAATCTGCACTGAAATCTGCATGAATATGCCCAGAAATCTGCACTGAAATCTGCTCTGAAATCTGCATGAATATGCATGGAAAATCAGCACCAACTGGTTTTGCTCTGCTCTTTTTATACATGTCCATGCAGATTTTGTTGCAGATTTTGACATGTGGATTTTTAAAAAAATAAATAAATCTGCATTGGAAAAAGTAATAAATTGATATCCTTTGAATGCTTTAATTTTGGATAAATCTCACTATTTGCTAAAATTAATTATTTCTTATTACTGGCACGTAGGACATGATTGCAATATTGGGAATACCTCTTTAATAACATACTTTCATTGTTTTTCATACAGTTCAGGGCTGCTGTTTATGACAACCTGTGTTCTGTTAATATAGCCCATGTAAGACACTTAAGCAGGGTGACATCTCTACAGACAAAGAGTTTCCAGTTAGAACATATATTGCTATTAAAGGGAAATACCAATAATTACAGGTTATACCCTGTCCATTAGATAGGGCATGAATCCTAGATCAGTGGGGGTCCAACTGCTGGGACCCCCACTTATCATGAGAATGGGGATCCAATGTGCCTTATATAAATGCAGAGGCAAATGGCACATGCACAAGCCATTCCATTCATCTCAGTTTGCTATTGCCAGCCATCCCACAGTATTGATTGGAGTGGAGACATCTGTGCATGTCCTGCTGGTCCATTTTTACAGGGCATAGAGGCCAATGTTCTTGTGATTGGTGTGGGTCCCAGCGGTCAGGCCCCCACAAATCCCCCCTAACTTTTAATTACTAGAATACCCCTCTACATCAATTCCCTTGTATAGTATGTAGAGGTACAGGAAGGGTAGTATTTTATTTTAAAGTGAATCTCCATACTTAAACAGCGTTTTGCTATTTTAAAGGGGTTATCTAGGACTATGATACTAAGCTCCACTTCCTCTTCTCAGGCAGTGACATCACCTTCATTCATCACATGGCCATGCTGTAGCTCAGTCTCATTCAAGTGATTATGACCAGCTGTAATACCAAACACAGTCACTATACAAAGTACAGTGATGTAATGGCTAACTCATTCTGTCTAAACGGGATCTAAACTCTGAGATACATTTCAATTGTCTGTCTGCTGTCACCACTAGAGGGAGATTATGAGTCACTATTTATACAGTAAACTGAATAATATAGCAAGCAATAACTTTCTAAGATCCCTCTAGTGGTAGATACAGGCTGCCAGAACTTCAACATTTACCTCTGTTTTTTTCAACATATTTGGTACTCTACAATATATTGCAAAAACGAAGCTCTAGCCAGAATAAATATATAACAAGAAATAACCCAGCATAGAACTTTGAACCTGTGCTATAAAATGGACATTCCCTTTAAGTCTTCATTATGGTAGGGTTTCCAAGTGAGGCATCCCAAAAACACTATTATACTGTGAGAGACACAAAAAAAGTTAATAAGAAAATATATGTGCAACCTATAACTGTGATAATGACTAAATACGTAATAACCATCCGACCTGGAGATAAATCCATTATGCAAAGAAATAAAGAGTTAAAAAATGCTTGCAGAGGGGAAAAATCCTTTTAGAACCAGATGGCTACATTTTATCAAACACATACCCTATGAACATCTGGTTGATACAAATAATCTGTCTGGATTAGCCTTTATTTCTGGTTGGTACAGCAATGTACTGTTTGTTTGGCAACGCGCTATTATATCTTAGTCCATATGGTATTATATAGATATATATACTGTATGTATATTTTACTCTGCCCTCCAGTATATGGATAGGCTCAGAGCGCTCTCCAGCAGTCATTATACTTATCTAATCCCAGTGTTTTCACATGAAGGGTGGAAATCTGAGACAAGAGTGGGCTGCCCAGGTTGTCTCAAATCCTATTACTAAAGTTTTAGCCACAGTTTCAAGTCTCTTAGCACAGATGGAATTCTGCTTTACATGATGGCCGAGGTGATGCAAAGGTTCATTTAAGTTAAGAAGATTTCCAGATCTTGTTTTGATTTATTTTGTACTCCTCACTTCTTAGAAATCTCTACCATGGCGCTAAAGTGTCCTGGAGAGCGGCGTATGAAAAACCACTTGTATCTTCATGAGCTCGGGGGTAACACGCTATGTATATCATGTCAAAGTCTGACAATGAATATAAAACTCATCAGATTTTAATGCGAATGACACAGGAACATCATTTAAAGCAGAAGCGCCAGATGGTTTACATTAACCCTTTTAGTGCAATTGTAAAGTTTTTAAAACATTAGAACTTCTTTGTCAGGTTATGTGTTTAAAGATATGGCCCCCAAGCCTGAAGGTCCTCTACTCCTGTGTCTTCATAACAAAACTTCCTGCTGGCTCGGACCTTATTCTGCCTTGTAATAAGGAAATTTGGGGGGATTTACTAACCCATCTATGCGACGCATGGCCTTTTCTTACGCTCGAGGTGCGCCACATTGGCCCACATTTACTATTAGCTAAACAGTGCAAACTTAGACAGGCAGTCTGACAATTCGCCAGATGTATCAGTGACTGATGCTGGATGGTAAATCTGCCCTATCTTTAGACTGACTACACTGCATTTATGCCACCCTTTAGTTGGCTGACTTTGTGCCAGAATTTTTCGACACCATTGTGGTGCATTGAGGCGCTTTGAAGCCACTCCCCTTTTATGAGATTCCGTGCCCACATGTCAAAAAACTCTAGCCCAACCTAGATGCACCAAATTGCGCCATGTTTACCCCAGCGTCTAGTCATATTCACAATAGTAAATCATGACCATTATTCCTACTGCGCCCCACTCATCATTTTTTCCAAAAGTGGGCGGTGACCAAGACAACCTGGGTTGGGAAAGCACCGACCGGACAAATTTATTATAACTCACACCAGAAAGTTATACCTGAAATCTACGTCACCCTCTGACTGACCTAGATTCTAATTCTGGTGCAAGGGAGTGCGTCCGAATTATTAAAAGCCCCTTAGTAATTCAGGCGCAGTTAGCGCCAGCGGGGAAATAGATTAAGACTGGCTTAATAAATTCCCACATTGTATGGACTGACAATTGCCATAAGCAACTATATATATATCTTTATTTATACATACTGTATATAGACTGTAAATAAATACATATAGAGCTACAACTATTCCTATTAGTATGTTTATAGTCATAGTGGATGGTGATCTAGAAATATACATGGTAATATAAGGCTATACAGTATTGATCACGTTGCTTTTAAACATGGGTCTAGTCTGTACCAATATATTGTAAACCAGCGCTGCATTTTACAGATCATCATAACTAAAAATTATAATAGGTTGAATATGATATCTATGTATGATAACCCAGATAGTAGATTTTCCTTTTTTCACAAGATATCTAACACAAATTTCCCTTAAAGGGATATCCCGGTATCAACTATCTACTGAATAGGTGATAACTGCTCTATCAGTGATGGTCTAACTCCACCGATCGCCAAATATTGGTCTCATGTTCCCTGTTTGTATGAAGAGTGGTCACGCATATGTGCTGTTGCTCCATTTAAAGTCTATGGGACTGAGAAAGTTATCCAAGCACTGGATCAGTCAGTCCTATGGACTGTAAACTGAGCTGTAGTATGTACAGTATATGTGATCATCCTTCCACTGAAGAAGGGACATGAGAACCCTGTTCTATTGATCAAAGTCCCAGTGGTCATACCCCTACTGATCTAGGAGGTATTACCTATACAGTGGCTCGGTACAGTAATAATTTACTACTCCTTTAATCCGTCATCTGATAATCCAGAAATTCTAATAATCTGGCAACTAAAAGAATAAATCCTTATGTTAATAGATTAACCGTTTTGTGCCATTCTAATTTCATAGGACATGTTACTTGCTATATAAACCATGTTATTAAAATGTCAGAATCTTAGGAAGTTTTGTAGTGGGCAGGTTATTTCCTCGGGTTCTTATAGTACGTCATATAAAAGCATCTGACAAAAATGATGGATGGTATGCGATTCCTCTCAAATGACCCAAATTACAACATTAGGTCACTTATTCTCTTCCACTTTAGCTTCTTAGTGTTTTTTTCCTAAAGTCTGTGAAACTGCAGCTAAACTGTAGATTTCCTCCACCTAGCAGATTTCACTGACGTCACCGACCACAAGTCTTCTGCCCTGCTGTTGTGGTTTGTATGAGGCTTGGAATGGACTGACATGAAACACAAGTAAATTGCTATAGAGGACTGCTAGGACTGTAATCTGGACTTGGTCTACTTGTGAGACTCTTACTACATTTTTACATCAAATGCTTGTCCAACTTTATTATAAAGTGCACAATTCATTTCCTACAACCATATGTAATAATGGAGCGGTAACTACACAGCCTGAGCAGTGTATCGAGGGTCAGCATAGGGGTCACTATCTAAGATGTGCCTAAAAATGGAAGAATACATCGCCCTTAATTCTGATGCAAGGTCTACTCTGGATTTATGTACTGTAACAGATACTAAAAGGTGTCATGTATCGCTGAGGACAAACGTAACCCTTTAACAGCCCATGATGAAATTGTATGTCATGGGCATCTCTCTCTATCTACTCCGACATGTACATTTTCGTCATGGTGATCTTACATTGCTGTCAGTGCAGCCACAAGACTGGGGGCAGGAGCAGGGCTATATTACACATGCTGCTGCTGGGATCAGAGATTAAAAGGAATATGTCACCAGAAAATTACCTATTTTTTAAATTATGTTTTTTAGAATTATTGATGATTTTATTTTTCATTTTCCATATGATTATCTGTATTTTTAAAAAGTAAATCCTGCAATTTTCCTCCTGGTCACTAAGCATGAAACAATCGACTGACACATGCCAATTCTGTAAAGATTTTCTTTTCAACAGTCACCTCATTTACATCAAACAAGGATTACAATAGAAGATAACACCCCTATAAATAATCCCAGTGTCCCAGCAGTGCATCCAGTACTGAAAATATATGATGTCACTCTCCCTCCCTGCACAGAGCATGTTTGAAAAGTCTCCCATAGACCTCAATGAGTTGGCTCCAGTCGATTGCTACCTATGGCCATGACTATGCTGTAATGCATATCACTAAATGCAGAGGAGAAGCTCAGGCAAGATGGAAGCCCCAATAATCATGTACAGAAAATAGAATAAAAAAATCTACAATTGGACAATAAAACAGATGAGAAAAACATGATATCTGGATTCTATAAAGAAAATTGGGGATACACTCCTTTTAACCCTTTGGGGGCTGCAATATGACTGCTGAATTGACTCAATGTGTCAACCAATCATTCAATGCTTGTAAAAAAACGATATCCAATATCTGCATATAAATGTCTGCACCCTCATTCAGAATATATATATATATATATATATATATATATATAGACACACACACACACATATAGATTTGACAGTATACTGCTGCTGTAGTTTATCTATGTAATGCATATCTAAAAAGAGCAGATTGTTTCATTGTCTATTTCTTCTAAAGAGTGTCCATTCTCGGACAGCTATAGTAGTGATGGATGGTAGTACACCAACAACTAGCTAGGGGGCTCAGCAGACACATGTATGATGGAACACAAGTAGCACTTCTCTACAATACCCATAACAGAACTCTGCTGCGTATTGCCCTGTGTTTTATATCACTGACCCATCTACATGAATACAGAAGAATTTTACAATAGCAATATTACTAACAAACATGTAAGTGCAGTAGTGTCATGGGATCACAGATGGGTTTATCTATGGCTACGAGTATGACCAACAGCTATAAATAATAACACAACAGCTTAAACAGAAGGTACAGCAATTGAAAACTGTATTTCACAATAACTAAAGAACACCTGTAAATGGGAACTAGATGTGCTACTGCATTCTCTATATTGCCCTAACAAAAAGGACCCAGATGTTTTTATGTTATTTCGTGCTTAGGCTACGTTCACATCTGCGCTGGCATCTCCGTCACAGTCCGCAAAGAAAATCGCCGGACAAGAAAATGTGCCGCATATCTGATTTTTTTTCAGTTTAAAAGAACAGACACCCAACGGATCCCATTATAATCATTGAGGTCTGTCTGGCACTGTTGGTGTCCACTATTTTAGAGGTGTTCGTTGTTCTGGTCCTGCCTAGGACCAGAACAATGGGCAGAATGGCTCAAATGTGAACATAGCGTCATTCATACAACAAGCTTCTCCGGCCATATGCTAAACATTATAATAAAAGCCTGTACATGACCTCAAGGACATTAATGGATCTATACACAAAACCATTTTTTAATGGTCTATGTGACCGATTTGTTAAATATTAGAACGTGCCGCAAAAACGGATTACCCTTAGATAGTACAAAGTAGTTTTCCCGGCTAGTGCATAGCATGTTCATGTGAGTGAGCACTTAGAAGGCTGTGGGTGCCATGAAACATTTCCTGACTGCTGATAGCGGGGCATATATGCAGTAGTAAATTATTTTTTGACATGTGACAATGGTTGTTTTTCCCTTGTGTTCCCAAGATATCTCTCACCTCATTTACATATTGACAAAAACAGTAATATCTTGGCAAAGGTGACACCAATTCACAAAGGGAAGACACCTTCTGATTTGGGGGACCCTATCTGGATAGATATGCTGGGCTTTGGAGACAGAATCCCTTTAAAGACGACCTTGTATACACATACAGTATAAAGTAAATGTAAACCTATTACTTGTATTACTAAAAACCAAAACACATAAAAATATTGCATGATATAACTCTTACTACCAAATATCTGTGGCCTGAAATTACACGATTATGTTAACCAAATATCTGAGAACCCACAACGTCGTTGTGCGCCACTCCCTTATTATAGTGCTTGTGATCTGCCTGCAGGTAATCCATCATTGTACATGTAGCGATATAATGATGGGTTCCTCTATTTCCTCTATAAAATGTGTCTGAAAAGTCTTTTTTTTCAGATTGCAGAGACAAACTATTTGTGGTGCAAAAATATTCAGCTGTGCTATGAGGAATGTATTCCCCAAACCACAGGGGTGGAGAAGGCTTTATTTGTTGAAATATGGAATGTATAAGGGAACGTGTTTTACATTAATTTGTTGCTCGGGTAGGCGGTCTGCCTGTGCAAGTTTTCTTGGCTGAAGGATTACTGGGGAACAGTCAGACTCTGCATTCACAAAACAAATGGTAAAGAGCTATTATTATTATTATTATTATTATTGAAGAGCTATATATTATCTTAAAGATGTATACACGGTTGAGTCAGCACCCTTTCGGGTGTGGATTTGTGACCTGGGTTGGACTTCTAATTCCATAGTGCCCCTTAGTCATTTCTGCAAATGTCTTTCCATGTTTTGCCCCCAACACCAACCGAAAAAAAAAAAATACAATTGCATTACCTTAGTGTTTCTGTCAGCCTCATACACTGTGAATAGAGTAGCATGGTGCATGCCTGGCCACCGATCCATTCAAATGCATCCTCACTTTAGTCGTACAGTGATTATATCAATGTGGGGCCCTGTGGTGGTGCCCCCAGCCATCAGACATTTTCTACCTACCCTGTATGGATTCTGAAAGCCTGCAGTCTCCATTAGGGGGAGCTCTTGAGCTTAATGCATACTGTTTACACAGTTAACTCAATAATAAAACTATATGCGGTAGGCTCAAAGGGGATACGCCACAAAAAATGATTTATCCTCTATCCATAGGATAGAGGATTAATTACTGATTGGTGGGGGTCTAACCGATGAGACCCCCAACAATCCTGAGAATGGAGCACTGAAAATAGTTGAAGTACTCAGCTACCTTTGATGCTTCCACTGAAATGAATGGAACAGGGGCAGGTCTGTGTCCACTGCTACATTCTCACTGGGAGTAAAACACCCCCTGTTCTCAGGATCGGTGGGGGGTACAGTGGTCGGACCTCCACCAATCGGCAATTTATCTTTTGTCTCATTTTCGTGGCACAACCCTTTTAAGTCCCCCTACTTTTGGCTCCAGGCAGCTTTTTTTTTTCTTTTAGCTGTTTGCCCAGGTTAGGGTCATCAAATGGTTACATTCATGAAATGCTGTTTTCCCTTTGTGAATTGCTGCCTTTGTTGCTGAGATCTCTCTGTTTTTGTCAATAGGCAAATGAGCTGTTTGGAGCACCAAGGGCATAGTTGTTGTTCCAAAGAGGTAGGTGGTCCTCATACTGACAAAAATGGCGATACCTAAGCAACAGTGGCACCGATTCACAAGGAGATAACACAGGTAACCCTAACCTATCTATCTGCAGGGTTGATATTCTGGGTCCTGGTGGCAGACTCTCTTTAAGAAACTGATCAGCAGAGAATGTTGGACCTTAAAACAACAAGTACACAGAATAGGAAATAAGATATAGTGTTACGTTCTTAGTACTGTAAGTTTCGGCACTGAGTAGTAAAATAACTTACCTAAGTTAAACCCAAGATTCATCTTTAACAGCCCTGGGCATATGCCCATTCAGCAGATGAAGCCAAGGTCAGTACGTCTTCCTTTACTGCTGTCCTAGGTTTCATCTGCACTATGTGTATGCGCCTCATGCTTCTGGATTTATTAGTACTTTTACTACACTATGCCAAAACAGATGGTTGACATGGGCAGGTTTGGAAAGTTGGAATGTGCTGTCTCAGGGCTCTGAAAATACATTATTCTTGACATTCGGAAAGCACTATACACACTATAATTTGCTCTGTATGCTTTTTCTTAGTGTTCTGCACGGATCTGGTTCTAGCTCACAACATGCCATAAAGTGATGTCACGCTGGAGTTTAATCATAAAATGAACTGTGAAATTATGACTTTGGATTCAAGAATTCACTGGAAAATAACATTTTAAGGAATAAGATTAATGGGAAATATTTTTATATTTCTTGTTTCCATTATGAACTGATATAAAAATCTGAAATTTCTATGAACCAAAAGACAAATGCATCGCAAAAGCAATAGGATAGCTAGAAAAATAACAGAATTTTGACACTGCGCCTCTAGAAATGAGTGAGAATAATTGTTTTATTTGTTTTTTAAGAGACTCGTACTTGTCTAGATTTATGCACAAAATCCACAGTCCTCCATCTTTTGGGTCACTCTATAATCAGTTAAAGCACTCGACAGGTGAAGCTAAGTAGTTCTTGGTCTCCAGTGCAAACACAGTACTAGGAGTAGTCACTCCTGCACTAGAGGGAAGAGGGACCAGTGATGTCACTCACATACGTCATCAGTTCTTTATCCACGACCACTGAGGCCACAAGGGGTGCAGGACTTCCAGCATCCAGGTAAGTATGGTTTTAGTTTTATTTTACACCTCCCCCGGCCTCCACATGGGTTGGCCCAATTTCTGCTCAACCCCTTTAAGTGAGTAACAGACACAAGGGTTTAGACAGGAGTTACTTGAAATTCTCCGAGACTGGATTTTCTAGGGACTCCAGTAGAAAATGGGCACGGGAACAGACTAAAGATGGCCTTGCACATGAAATAAATGTCAGCTGAAACCACTGACTATAGCAAGACTGGCCAGGCATCTTGTAGAGGTGTCACAAGACGCCCACAACAGCAGAAGGATTGGGTATGGTGGATTTCAATGCCTGATCCTACTGTCCTGAAGGGAGATAAACCACCTCCAAAGGCGTTAGGCAGTGTCTTACTATCTTCTCCCTATTGAGAACACATGCACACTTGGTGAAACTGAGTGTGCATGTGTATGAGGGGGGCAGGAGGAATAGCTGCTGGCTGAACACTTGAAAACAGCTATATTTAGACTTAAATAATAATAAAAAATCTTAAAGTAAGGCATACCTGTATGAGAATAGATGTACCACAAAGCTCCCGTTAATAGTGCGCCAATTATAAAGGCTGCAAATGCGATTCCGACCACTACTGGGGTGTCCAGACCGTAGAAAATAGCTACATGAATGAGAAAGAAAACATTATTAATGGAGGAACTTTTATATTACAGACATTTCATTTTTTGGCTCTACGTCTAAAAAGTTCCCAGTGAATTAGCGGTTCTATATATTGCCATTTCATACACAGGGCAATAAATCAGTTCCGATACCAGCGTGTGTCTGTGGGTTTTTCCTTATGAGATCAACATAATCTGGAGTAGAAGCGTCCTTCCCACGTAGCTGGAGGAATCAAACCCTTTGGTACATATCTAAATACAGCACTGTGAAAAATGGATTCTCGCAGAAGCACTTAACTGCAGTGGCCTCGAAATGCTGCACTGACAATATTACCAGGATTTAAGGAAATATCACTTATTCCTACATGTGTACGTCCATTTCAGCCAACTTTATTTTGTAACCTATGAAACCTTCTTGGCTTTGTGCCTATTTGTAGGTGGAGAGAGGAACCGCTTGTGAAACCGGTGATGTCAGGCAAAGGACACGAAATCACAGAAATAGAATCTATTGTTCTGAAAATTTGGCAAAGCTGAGAATGTTTGAAATTAATTCCAGACAAAAAATACAACACTTCCTTGAGCTGGAAAAGTCGCAGAGACACCCTCTACTGATATCCAAGTGTGTTTCTATTTATTTTCAGGTCCTTCAGGCATTCGTTTTTTCAATGGCACATCCGTCCTATTCTAATAATAAAGGGCGAGTAAATGGAGCTGAACTGAAATCAGAGGGCGACTGGGGAAATAAGGTCAATAGCTCATGCAGGGTCTGCAGAGGTCACAGCCTGAACTTACGAAATCTGGGTTGGTGGGCACTAGGCCGAATATGGACCAGGTACATACACAGTGAAGCAGTACAAAGTTGACAAAACTGATCCTATAATTATTAAAAAAAATTGTGAAATACAACCTCCTCCAAGCATACTCAATTGTCACCCCCATGTCACAGAGCACATTACAGTGATAACTAATATACCTTTGTTATGTATGTAATTTTTTTATATCTGGAGAAAAACAACGTTTAAATATTATGCTAATGAGGCAGTTGGTGCACTGGCGGTGGTCCTCAGCTCCCTGGAGCACTGCTCTTGCAACTCCGAACCCTACCATCTCACCTCATGCGATGAGAATTGATCCTCCAAGTGCTGTGACATCAGCCATCCTACTTGAGCAGCAAGAGCAGCACTCCCAGGGCTGATGTCCCACCCCCAGTGCACCAAATGTCTCATTCACATAAGACTTCAAAGTTGTTTTTCTCCAAATCTACAAAAGTGACATACAAAGCAAAGGTACATTGTTTATCACTAATGTGCTCTCTATCATGGGGGTGATAATAGTTGAATATGAAGAGGTGATAGACTCTTGTATAACGTGACTCAATCTCTGTGTCATAACATAATTCCTTGGCCCGGATTATTCTCTGCTTGGCAGCTCTGTTAGGAGTCTCGCAGAAATCCAGACATTTTTGATGGGAAGAATACTGCAGAATGCAATACTATTCTTATGATCTAAAATCTAAATGATGGTCAACAAGACAATGGGACCTGCCAAGGCCCAACAGTGTCCACCATATGATGGCACTCCATTTTTTTTCTGTTCCTATAAAGCCACAGAAAAAAAAAACTTAATAAAAAGTGTGACCAGTGCCTTACATGATCATACATATTTTGTATCAGTATGACTTACGTTCAGGTATACTTGGACGGACTTTACTGGTTGAAGTTCCTGTATCAAAATAAAGAACTCAAATTACTGCCTGTAACAATAAAATGAGAATTATATAAATCAATGAATATATGTATATATATATATATATATATATATATATATATATATATATGATAGATAGACACATATAATTCCTAAAGATGCAAAAGAAAATTATTTATGATAATATCCTTTCCTTTTATTCTCCTTACATACAGGAAAAAAATGATTAGGTCTTTAAACCCAGTGTTATACTAAGAGAGGGAGGGATTTTTAAAATCCTGGACAAGCCTTTTAAAAGGAGTCTGTCATCAGAACAATCCCTATTGTGCTATAAGCACAGTCAGATAGCCGGGGTTCATGTGAATCAAAGCTGTTTGGTGCAATAAGGGTGTCACCATTCCTCTCATCTCACCATAGAGTGACATCTCTGCTATGATTGACAGGGCCAGGCATTGTTCATGTCAATCACAACATGGAGGGATGGAGTAACTGGATGCTGGAATGCATACATGAGAGCACAGCGACGCCCTTGTTGCACCAAACAGCTCATTAGAATATCAGGCAATAAGTTAATATCTAAGCAGCCAAGGCACTGATCAGGAATCATTCATTTATTCATGTGAACCCCAACTATCTGACTGTGGTTATAGGGACTGTACTGGAGAAAGATCCCCTTTAAGAACAAAATTTAAAAAAGAGCTCAATAAATAATATATAGGGTTATATTATATACACCTTTCCAACCTCATAAACAATGAGAGGTGCAGGAATCTGTATTTCCTAATATCCCTATCTCGCACTGCTACATTCCTTCCTGAGCAGGGTTATCACTGAATGTCACTCTGATCAGTAACACCAGTAATCTGCTCCACCGGCGGAGAACTGTTTACCACATTGTAGTCTGGAAGGATTTATTCCAGGAATGAAATATCCGTTTACTAGCATTGCAAAAACATAAAATACTCTACATAAATGTACAAAGCATGTAAATATATATGATATATATACTGCTGTGATTTCATCTGGATTACATCCCTCTCACTTGTACAATGCTTCCTTGCCCAGTATTGAGTAATGAAAATGGCTCCATAGTAACCCAGAGTTTGTTAAACAAAAGGCCGCTCCTAATCTGTTCCTCGCTTTGATCATTTTGCTATAAATTGAAGAAATAAATGAGCTAAGTCATTGGTTACTATAAGCCATCTGCACATTACAAGTATATGACACAGGCTATACCGAACGTTTTCTGGCCCTAGGTCAATCCTTAATACTGCAGCAAAGCCTATAAATATTCTGAATTAGTGAATGATGGTTATTAATCTCCACTTCATGGATTACTACATTACACAGAGAATAAACTCCCTGCCCTTGAGCACCGTCCTATACAAAATCCATTGACATCCCCATTTAAGGATATCTTTGGTACTGAAATGTTTACAGCTGACTAAATCCTATGGACCAAATATTTTAAGCATGTTATACCATCCTATAACATCTGCACACACTGCTGGTGTATACATTGACCTCATGCACTTCACTTGGGTGACAAAATGTTTTTTTCTTAAAAAAATTGGCCCTCAAGAAAAAAGTGTATTCGAGGGTATTTAGGAAAGTGAGGTGATGCTCTGGATTACCTGAAGGTTTCTCTGTCGAGACCACGGCCAGGGGCTTTGTGAGCGTTTTCTTGTTGTCTATCATACGCATGATCATACTGCTGTCAAGTGAAACGCAGGCTTTATCGGGACGAATGCACTGGAAGGAAAATATGCAAGGTCAGGGAGGTATTTATAGTGTACAACTCGGTATCTTCAGCACTGTCAAACTGACCTGGAACACAGATGGAACAGGTTGTATTGCTATCCAACCAATAGAAAATATTTAGTTACAGGTTACTGAATAGAACAATTACAGACAAGACAGAAAACAGCACAGATGTGAACCAAGTCTAAGAATGCTATCATCTGAAATATTTTTACTCCTCATTTCTGCACATAAGTTAAACTGTATTCCCTCTAAGGCACCATCCACGTAGCAGAATTGCAGCGGTTTTGTTGCAGATTTTGCTGCAGTTTTCTGAGCCAAAGTCAGCAGTGGATTGAAAAGAAATGGAAAATATAAAGGAAGCTCTTAGACATGTCCCTTCTGTTAAATCTACTCCTGACTTTGGCTCAAAAAAAAAAAAAAACGTACCAAAATCGCAGCCTTAGCCTAAAATAAGGGAGAAAATTAGGAATAGACATAGCTTTCTTTTTCTGAAAAAGATAAAAGGCAACCTACATAGTTGCCAAATTAGTGGTCACCTTTACCATATTTCTGAAAGGGAAAATCAGCTATTAGGCCGGGGCCCCACGTAGAGTAAACGCCGCAATTTACAGTGCCTGCAAAGTGGATGGGATGGGATTCTGGCTAATCCCATCCACACATTGCAGAAAAGTATCCGCAGCGGACATGCTGCGATTTCAAAAACCATTGCATTTTTGTAAATTGCAGTAATCATACCTATGGAAACACTGTTTCCATATAGGTATAATTGAAGCTGAAAGTATGCAGAGGATTCAACAGGACTGAAAAGTATGAAAAGTAAGTCCTTCCGATATATTCCCATTAAATCCAGTCCTGGCTTTGGCTCAAAGACGAAAAAAGCAACAAAAACTCAACATGTTTCTTCAGCCTTAAATATTTGTTTCAGTCTAAATTTTTATACGATTATAAACTTTAGGGAATGTAAGATCTAACCAAATATTAGAAGAAACGGCCTGCAAAGTCCATGGAACAGGTGAATAAACAATGTCACTGAAGTCCTCAAATATCCAGTAACCAAAAACTAGCTGAATAGTGTAAATCTAATTGATTTATTTGGTTGTCACTCTGCTTGTTGGGTCTTGAATACACCAGTCAGGTATTGAGAAGCACTTGCCAACTCAACATGTTGAAGGGTAGAGAAATGTCTTGATAATAGCCAGTCATGTCTTACATTCTAAATCCAAGTCCCCGGAGTCCGGGCCTGCTGTGAAATATAATCCCCTCTTGTGTTCCTTGTTATTCCAACGAGGCAAAACACACTTCTGAACACAAGTAACCCGACACAAATAGCTGTCACTGTCTCTACTTGACTTCAGTAGCATGAAAAACCACTTAAGATAACTCCATTCAGACCTATTGGGCCTTTCTGGATTTCCTTCACGCTCACACAACAAACTCCTTTTCTTGCTAGTTACTGTATAAATGCTTTTCACACCAGTCTGGTAAATGGAAGCGAAAACCAAAGCTTGGCAGTAGACCGTACTTAAAGCATGTGCGAGGCGGAGCGCCACCCGAGGACCTGCTGCGCCATTTACTGTCCACAAAGAACTAAGGAATTATTTAGGGATTATAGAAACCCAGAACGGGGATATAAAGGGCGATCTAAGCGCAAAGTGTCCTTTATTCTGTGATACTGAGCTGGGCCATAATGTCTTACCCGGCTAGGAGTGAAAATGAACACAAATGTAGTTTTATGTGCTAAACAGGCCTAAGGCCTTGTGCACAGGGCAGACTCGAGTGCAGGAAGCTGTAAAGTGGCATACAGCGTCCCCTGCAGCTATATAGCTATGTACTAAGGAGCCACAGGGACTGCGTGCTGCCATATGGTACAACTCTTCTAGGCGGGTGACTGGCTCTATAATACATATAATACAATATATGGCCTGCAATGGTGCATACAACAGGACATTGAAGGCATACAAAGGTCCAGTAAGGTCCCACAGAAGTCTACTGGTGTCCAGCTCAGAGGTTCTATGGAACTATAATATGGCTACCAAAAATCTGACAACAAAAGAATGACATTCAAGAGTCAGGGAGACTCGGGTATATACGGTCAGTGTGAACCCTGAGGTATTGTCACCTCTCCGGACATGTCTGTTTTAGTAAATACTCATATTCATAAAATAATAATTGTGGCGCAATTTCCCTCATAACTCTGTTATTCTTCTTACATTTTTTTAAATAAATGGTCAACTGGGTGTTACCATTCCCTTTGTTAAAGGGGCATGTCCCTACACAGTCTGATAGTAACAATACTGACTGGATAGCGTGTATAGGGACACACCCCAACTAGTAAAACCCTGTTGTCAATTTATTCAGAAATTTCTAGGAGGAATAACAGAGGAACAGCACAATCCAGAGTATTAGACAAGATGCTGCAGAATTTTTCCCTTTTGGGGAATACAATATTTAGTGAAGCAGACATATCAGGGCAAGTGACGTTCTTCTTTAATATTTGTATAGTTTGTGGCACATTTCTCAATATACTGTATAACCTAAATAGTGTCTTATCGTAACTAATTTTTGTGTATCCTGTGTATGATTCATACAACTTACTGCAATAACGGCACAATACACGGAAATAATAAAAAGGCACATTAATAGTTGTATAATGTGCGTTTCTCGATGCATAAACATTCATGACAACAATACACTGTGAGCACACGGGGCGCACACACTGAAGTGACCCATCAAGCTTTCTAAGTGTCTGCCGATCATCAAAGGCATCCTGGGCATGTAATATAGAAAGCTTATCAGTATTATTTTCTGCTGGAACTAGGAGTGGATGGCAAAATGTCCATGTGTGTGCATGTATTCCTGTAACTAAGAAGCAAAAAGCAGACAGAAGACCATAGGGTATGTTCTAGTGGAAACTTAGCAAAAGACTCATGTGGATTTTCATGTGTTTTCATTTGGCTTTTTAACAACATGGAGCACACCATTGTGTGGCCAATTGAGAAGGTTTTTAGTGCTGTTTTCAGCAAGGAAACTCTCGAAAATAGAGCATGTTGCTTTTTTTTCTATCACTGACTCCACTGAAACATTGGAACTTAAAGGGGTTCTCCAGTATTTTTTTATTTTTTTTTAATTTATGGCTACGCTTAGGATTATGGGAGGCCAACAGCCTAAGGACAGTGCAAAAATTTTTTTAAAAAATCCCTTTAAGTGGGAGTGTTTTTGGATGTGTATTTTGAAATGGAATACTTCAAAAATCCTCTTCAAAAAATCTGTGTAAACAAGCCAGGGTCTGACCTTTTTGTACATCTGGAACTTAAAAAATGATCAAGTTTCTGGTCTTTGTACTGCTAAATGCAGAACAAAGCTCTGTTTCCCATTCACTCCATGGAAGGAGACTGATGTATGAACATTAATAATTTCCACTGTCATATAAAACAAGGTACATAATAGTGACGTTTTGGCAGAAAAATAGAAATTGACAATGTTAATGGGACCTGCATTAATCTAAACTAAAAGATCATGTTCACATGTAGCAGATTATTTACATTGCAGAAATTTCCAAATTCCAAGGTGAGAGATCCATGGCATACCCGCTATGTGTGAACATACTCTAATACTACACATAATTGTGATATTATGAGTTGTACTATACGGCAAATTCAGTTTATAATTACATTACAGCAAACCAAACTTTGCTACATCTACAAACACTTTGAGATGACCACCCAAAAATTCAAAAGTGGTCTTCAAAGAAGATGGCTAGTATGGTGAAACTGTAACTGTCGCAAAAATTCTGGTCTGGGTAAGGGGGTGGCCTTCTGGAGATATTTCAATATATTGAGCAAACTCTCAAATGTACAGACAAGTGTGAACCCGCCCTTACAATGACTGTGTGGAAAAAAATGTGTTTAGCGTTGTTCTAACACTCATGTACCATAGTGGTCTAAACTGGAGTTCACATCTTATATTGTAATCTGTACTTGAAAAATGAAAGGATGAACAGTTTTGATCAATGAGACCCACATTTCCCACGAATTACCCCAATTACCCAGAGTAACATATCTCAGCTAATATTTTTGTAGGCCTCTTTAGAAAATAAAGGCCCACATATGATTGATGGGAAATCCAGTCTCACAGCATCCTATGCACTGACTTTTGCACATGTGAGCGTTTAATGTGTTGGTGACTATGGAGTCTGGTTTATGTATGTGGTGAATCTTTGTCTTGGATAAAGGAATTTAGAAGAAAATTGCCTCTTGGCCTCAGCAGCTGTAAGTGTAATGCTCTCGAAAATGAGGTTATCTTTGCGCTTGACTGGTGGGTGTAGGAGTTCACCGTACTGTCACATTATTCTTGTTAATTGGTGGCTGACCTGAAAAGGCTGCACATTTACTAGTGACCTCAAGTCCTTAAAGAAGATGACAAATAGTTCTAATGCTCACCTTGGGCAGACCCTCCAATGCTCCATCGCTATTTGTGCACAGTGTCAATTCGCATTGAAGGAAGACCAAAGACGTGCTAAAGACAGACTTAAACATGAAGCTGAAGCGCTTTTTCTCAGTCTGTTCCTGGGCGGTCGGATAGTTCATGTTCTTTACTTTGTAAAACTTCACTGACTCGTCTGTAGGACATATGTTCTCTATGACGGTATGTACCGTCGATGCATCCACATTGGAGGAGGAAGAAACAGAGCAGGAGTAGATGACAAAACTTAATTCTTTTTCAACCTTAGTTACCGAGACCTGTAAATTCAAAAATGGACATTAGTAGATTTTTTTTTCTCTGAAATGACACAGGAACGGCCAAAAATTGCACTTTCTGACAAAAATGTTATTCTCTAGTCCGTTCGAAAGGTACATTATGTAAACTGCAGTGAATGTAATCTTAGCCGTGGCTGTATTTGTGAGCTATCCACTCCGTTCTGGTCCTCAGCTGTGTCATGTGAACAGCAATAAGACTCTCCAACTAAGATAGAGTCTCATGTGTAGACATGAAGTCAGTTTCTCTATTCATCTTTACACACATCGAGGCTCTCATATGAATAAATAAAAGACACTGACTTCCTGTCCACACAAAAAGCTGTGTCAGTTGGAGAGTCACATGACACAGCCAAGGACCAGAAGGAAGTAGATAACTCACAAATGCAGACACATGAAAGTATTTATATCATGTATCCTTTCAGTGTTGGACTGCCCCACCAGACTACCAGTGGATCCTCTGGTGGGTCCGGGCGCTAACAAACACTACAGAAGAAACCCAAACCGAAGGGAACTATGGTCTATTTCTGTTGGATTTTGGAGGGTAGGGTCCCAGTGAGCCCAAGAAACGTGAGTCTGACACTGAACCCTTCTAACAGGCCAGTGAATAAATATTTTTGTGGGAGTATTACTTTAATGGCTGTAAGAAACTGCTCAGCTATGAGGAGAGACTAGATAATGCAATGAGTATGTCTTAGTACGCCTTGCAGAACGTCTCGGAAATATCATGTAGGAACTGTAAATGGACTGTGAAATAGTTCAAGAATGGACAATACAGGCCCACGATGCATGTAGGAGAGCGAGAAAATAGAAGGTTATCAGTAAAGTATGTCAGGAATCTGTAAGGCGCTCATGTTTTCTTACACCATTAGTGACGCTACAAATGCTTGTGGTGTCTTATGTGCCCTGCTGAAGTAGGAGTGGAGGCGTACATGTAAAATAAAGTGACCAAAATATGTCATCCTCAGGAACATTTCATGGAGGGTTGCTAGACCCCTTCTAGTGAAATCTGTTGTAAATAGCAAGGCTTTGGAGGTGATGTGGTCATCAGATATCACGGGATACCATCTAAATTACCATAAACTTTATACAGTACAGGGATACAGGCTTCCAAAAACATATATACAGTATCCAATGGAGTAGATTTGTTAGTGGTAAAAGGAAAGGCATGTTATACTGCTAAATGGAGCCTATACAGAAAACATTCAACACTGCACTACAGCATAGCATTTTTTTTTTTTGCATTTTTCACGGACCCTATAAGGGAGGGTTACTATGTTAGGTGGTAGGAGGGACCACCTTCCAGAAAATGGCTTTAGGTAGGTGACTAGTTCTTGCCCAAGACTGGCCTGTGCAACTGTTCTGGATATTTACTTGTACTTTGTACATCTTATTGCGCATTTTTAGATGTGTATTTTGCTGAATATGCTGATGACATATTGCACAGTATGATGTAACGCTGTCACTTTAATTGTGTATTTACTGTTGAGTCATTGTGTCTACATCGCTCTTGCACTTTCTAGAAAGATGGCAGCACAATGTCTCTTCAAAATGTGCCAAATCTGATTACAGGACCAGGCCAGTGACTTGCAACAAGCATTCAACATGTGTACAAAGCCCTTAAAGAGAACCTATCACCACCCCCACCTTCTTCAATAGGTGCCACCCCACTGATTCCAGCGCGGTTGGAATTTTTTCAGTAACCCCTACTATTCCTGAGCAATCATTTGTCAGTTTCAGTACCCAATATGCAAATTAGGCCCTCTACTGTCAAGTTGGCGGTACCTAGCTGTCTGCCCAAGTCCACTTAGCATTGGGGCTAAAAATTACAGCACCAGGAACAGTGGGGGCTAGAGAAAAATTTCTTCCACGCCAGTATAAGTGAAGTAGCGTCTAGTTGGAATTGGCGGAAGTGGTGAAAGTTCCTCCAAAAAACAAGCTGGAAGCACTCAGTGGACGCTATTCCGTCTTGCTGAGCACCATGCAATTCTTAATTTCAGTAGTACTGACAGTGTAACAAACAGTTTCTTTGTGGGGGGGACTAAATTCTCCCCTGCAGGACCCATAAGGCGAGCCTGATATTCTGTGCTTCATTTTCTAGCAAGCATTTTGCTATTGAAGCAAGATCAGCTTTGGTTCCTGAAGTCAAGATGAACCTTACCTCTACAAAGACTTGTCCATTTTCAGCCACAGGGAAGGGGTCTTGAGCAGGAGTTAGAAACAGGTCAGTCTTATACAGCTCCATATTAAATGTGACATTATTTATGGTGGTGTCAGGTTGAGGAAAAACAGGGTCGAAGAGATCTATACTGTCTCTTGGAAGTGTGCAGTTAAACTACGAAGGGAAACAACAAAGAAAGGTAAAGAACATAATCTACAACAAATACCAGTGAAATATAGTATGTCAGGCCTATAAGTCGGTCTATTCAATACGATAGCCAGCAATGAAGAAAGCTGTATGGGACACGGAAATAAAACTGTTAGTCACATTACCTTTTTTCAATGTCCATTTAACGGAATGTAGGACACAGCACAACCCTGGAAAATATCTACTATATCTGCGTACTGTCAGTATACTAAGGTCTATACTGCACCGACTCTGTAGCAATGAACATTATCTCATATATAGGAAACACTATGGTCACTAGGGAATCTGTATCTGTAATAATGATTTTATCACCATAAGGGTTTGCGTGTGTAATATGCCCTTATAAGCAGATCTCCGGTCATGTAAATTGCAATGCAAATAATATCAAAATTTTTTGAGAAAAATAAAAAAGAACAACAAAAGAAAACAATAATCTAGCTTTCCATTAAAATCTGTGTGCTCTCCTGTTCTAGCATTTGCTTTTATAGAGCATTGCAAGGATCACGCAGTGTCCATATAGATATCCATCGCAACTGTCCTGTTTGGAAAACCCTCTTAGGACTTGCTGTCATACTATGGGGGCAGATATCACACTACTGATACCTCCCTGGACCATGGTATAAAAATAAGGCTGTCTACAGTAAGCTACTAAGCGCTCCCTAGTGGTAGTTGTATACAGTCAGAATTTTGAAGTAAGAGGATTTTCTTAAAAAACAGAAACTTTATAAAACTAATTTTTTTTAAAAATCACACAAAAAACTCTATATTACCTAAAGTCATTTATGTAGTGTGACGTAAAATGTAATAGCCTTCTATAAAGCGCTATTTTATCTATAATGATATAACAATTACATATATGCTCCAGTTAATGTAATGGATGATGTCATACTGACAGTACAGTAACCACAAAAGTGGCCAAATAGGGTCCTAAAGTCTGCAGTATTTTATTCACCCCTAACCCTATATATACTTAGCGCTAAAAACTAAATAAAAAGTAGACAGAACCTTATATTTGGTGACACTAAAATCTCCCGGAGGGACATGGACCTAACAGAGGGACAGTATGCAAAAAGATTCAGAAAATAGAGCCCCTGCTCTCTCCCTGAAGGCACATACCACCACAATTTCATGCCGCTTCAAGAAGAGAAGATCTATTTCTGTTTCATCTGCGTCTCCTGGAAAACCGCTGTCTCCAGATTCCAAATCCTCGTAATCGCTAGGCCAGCCACTTCCCTCAGTGGGTGGTGACAGCGGTATAACAATCTGTAACATCACAGGAAAAGCTGTCAGTGTGACTGCTTTTTACAAAAAGAAAACCAAACTAAAAATGTTTTTCTAACTAAACAACTGCGACTCCTCTTTAGAGACTGAAAAAGTACAGTCACGTTAATATGCTAATATATTAGGCAAATGAGTGACGGCAATTCCAAAATATTATTATTGGAATGGATTTTAGTAATCTATCTAATCTCCAGCAGATTGCAGGCTGTTTATGTATATTTTGTCTATGGAGTAGTAGCCTTAGGCAAATGGGAAAAATAGGGTAAGAATTACCAGCAGCGTTGCATCTGTAGTATGGGAACACTCCGATTCCATTAATACAAATGTTTTAGGAAACTGCTATTTGTGCAATTCCTTTATCTACACTATTATTTTGGGTTCACCAATTGTAAACTTGCACTTAAAAATAGGAAACTTTGCAAAAACATCTAGAAATGTCATATCGACCTAACAGACTAAACCAGGCCACATGACAGCCAGACTGTGAGTTATGGAAAAGATGAAACCGGCAAGGAAAAAGGAACATGTGCTTTTTTTTTATACCTAGAGATCGCGCCCTTGGGAGGAAGTTTCCCTATTGTGTGCACAATACTTGTGTCGAAAGAAGGATTTGGTTTATATTGCAGCCTCAAATATAGAGATTACAATAGATGTGTTTTATAGAGAGCTGCACAGCCAGACCAGTCTTAATTATACAATAGCCCGGATGTCAAAACTAATGTGCACTTAAAGGTTAGTAGAAGAGAGTCTGATTTATTGTATACATACAAGTGCGCTTATAGATGAGCTAAATAACCTGCATGCAATTCAGGTTATTATAGGATATCAGAAAATTCATTTCTGTAAAAATGTAGCCACAGAAGAGAACAGAATGTCTAGGATCTCGCACATAAAGGCACTGCTAAGGGAGTCTAGGCGAGACTTGCAGCTGAAAATATTCAGAAAATAAGGGATCATTAACAAACCCTTCAGAATTTGCACGCAAAGGAACTCAAAATGCAAACAAAGAGCACTTTGGTTCATTCTAGCTCAATTTATCCAAAAAAGACAAGTGAAAGGGGCACAGATAGAGTGAGCAGTCAGTCGGGTATTAGGCACCTGAGCTTGACTGAGCAAGGTCACATTATTAGCACCATATGTAAAAGGGCAATAACCAAAAGTGTAAAGCTAATCTATGGCACTTACATAATGCAAGGACTAAGTGTTAAAGATTCTGCTGAATAGTAACTTCTAATCTACTGAAGTCCATCATCTGTACTTAAAGAAACGTTAAAGAAGAGGAGTTTAATCCAAAGTAATACTTCATTCCTGCACAGTCTAGAGAGGGCACTGGCCTAACAAAATTAAATCATGTGTTACGCTGGGGCCACACATTGCAGCTCTGTCTTTCGTTGCAGATTTTGATGCATGTTTTTGAGCCAAAGCCAGGAGTGTATTTAGCAGGAAGGAGACGTATACATCCGCCCCGCAAGTTACAATATTAATAGGATCCAGGACAATCATTGCGAATTGAGACCATAACTCTATGGAAAACCAGTAATTGGTTACGAAGACCTCAAAATGTCGGCAAAAATATGAAGTACTGAATATTAAAGTAACTAATACAGATACAGCCAATATAAAATAGGTAGCTCACCAAAATAGTGAAAAAAAAATAGTGTGGGTACTTTATTAACCCTATTTTGGAGTGCTGCCTAATATATATTGGATATTAATCGGAACTATAGCCTATACCCTGAGGCTGGCACCCATAGCTGTAACCAGCTTTGGACTTATAATACAGATATAACAAATATTGCTAGTGATCTATTGAAAGCTGAAAATCACTTTCTTTGATGGTGACAGGAGCTTTTGCAGGGTTCTGAAAAGTATACACAGTGCACCAAAAAATGACATGGAGTAACTCTCACTTGGAGCAACTCATCCTGACACAGGTAAACAAAAGTGCAGACCATGTAGTAGTGCACTATACTGTGCAGGGGCACTACTAGTCACCCAATACATGCGCTTAACGAATAGAATTAGTTTTACCAGGGAAATGGTCATACTGATTTCTTGGAACCTCCATCCAAGCACTGTATGTTGAGTCTGGTTACAAGTTACAATAGTACCAATGGACCATTGTATATTGAAAATATTGCATCCTGAGACCATTGTAACTTGAGAGTCCAATGTAAGTTCTTTCCTTCCCACTCTTAGTTTTGGCTTAAAAAAACAGAAACCTGCAAAATCTGCAACTCAAACTGTTTCCTCACAATGTGTGTGGCCTCAACCCCAAGGAGTTTTCCCATAAAAGACATTTAGCACTTATCAAAACAATTGTTGGGGACCCCACAG
The DNA here is from genome assembly GCA_947044405.1 of Leptodactylus fallax. Classification (NCBI taxonomy): domain Eukaryota; kingdom Metazoa; phylum Chordata; class Amphibia; order Anura; family Leptodactylidae; genus Leptodactylus; species Leptodactylus fallax. The sequence goes on from CAMRHE010000049.1 coordinate 1,308,956, forward strand.
TTGGTAATGGCAGTCCTGTTCCTACTCGCCGCACAAACACGGTGAGGAGTCTGAATGAAGTGGTGGTCTTGTATATGTATTGTATTCAATGTCTACACGGTATAATAGTGATGAATACAAAAAACTAAATACACCAAAAATATAAAAAAAATATAAATATGTCTATAGCCTTGGGTGCTCCAACATGAAACAATGGTGCCCCCTCTGCCATGTGACCTCTTGAAACAATGCATTTAATAATTCCAAGCTGCATATCTAATTATATATTATTATGCCTGTATAAGTCATTACTGATCCTACATGGACATCCTGAGCTCACTGGAAAATTAGAAAAACATGCTCAAAGTTCTAAATAGGTCAACATGTGGCTGGGCAATGGATACAATGGAACTGGACAGGAAAAATCCAACCTGCCAGGTCTATTTTCCCCTGGATACTGGAGGCGAGTCTATAGAAATGAGATAATCGTCAGGGTCTGGCAACAAATATCTACTGTCTAAGGGCAGCGCAAAGTACATTTACAGCATTACTACTCTGCTAAAGTCTTATGATCCCCATCAGTGCCCTGCATAGAGCTAACAGCTCATGTAACTACTTACAGTATTGCAGTATACAATGTTTGAGTCATCAAAAATGTGCTGTGTCCCACATTCCGTCAGTGAAGACTCTAAGATAAAGTGAGTGTCATTTTCTCTTGCTCTGCAAACTGGATCGAGTAGAGAAAGTCCTGTCCCTATGTATCCATAGGCCTTGAAAAGGATGGAACAAGTGAATGGATATAAAATGTACAAAAATGCAAAAATATTGCTGTGCATTGTTGCCTTTAATATTATTGTATACACTTATATTGCTGCAGTTCCTGAAAATAGTGATTAATAAAATCAACATGAGGCATAAAAAGTCTTCCGCAAAAGTGTTAAAGGGAACCTGTTATACAGAACATGCATGTAATAGAGCAGTAGAAACTGAGCACATCTATCTATCTATCTATCTATCTATCTATCTATCTATCTATCTATCTGTATCTATCTACCGGTATCTATCTATCTATCTATCTATCTATCTATCTATCTATCTGTATCTATCTACCGGTATCTATCTATCTATCTAGTATCTATCTGCCGGTATCTATCTATCTATCTATCTATTTAGTATCTATCTACCGGTATATATCTATTTGTATCTATCTAGTATCTATCTGCCGGTATCTATCTATCTATCTATCTGTATCTATCTGCCGGTATCTATCTATCTATCTATCTATCTATCTGTATCTATCTGCCGGTATCTATCTATCTATCTATCTATCTATCTATCTATCTGTATCTATCTACCGGTATCTATCTATCTATCTAGTATCTATCTGCCGGTATCTATCTATCTATCTATCTATCTATCTATCTATCTGTATCTATCTACCGGTATCTATCTATCTATCTAGTATCTATCTGCCGGTATCTATCTATCTATCTATCTATCTATTTAGTATCTATCTACCGGTATATATCTATTTGTATCTATCTAGTATCTATCTGCCGGTATCTATCTATCTATCTATCTATCTATCTATCTGTATCTATCTGCCGGTATCTATCTATCTATCTATCTATCTATTTAGTATCTATCTACCGGTATATATCTATTTGTATCTATCTAGTATCTATCTGCCGGTATCTATCTATCTATCTATCTATCTATCTATCTGTATCTATCTGCCGGTATCTATCTATCTATCTATCTATCTATCTATCTATCTATCTATCTATCTGTATCTATCTGCCGGTATCTATCTATCTATCTATCTATCTATCTATCTATCTATCTATCTATCTATCTGTATCTATCTACCGGTATCTATCTATCTATCTAGTATCTATCTGCCGGTATCTATCTATCTATTTAGTATCTATCTACCGGTATATATCTATTTGTATCTATCTATTTGTATCTATCTACTGGTATCTATCTATCTATCTATCTACTGGTATCTATCTATATACACAGTAGTTTTCTGGAAAAAGATTCAGTATAACCTATAACTTATTGATTATAGTCAATTCAATTAGAGCCAATTCCACCCTCACTGACAGTCTCCTTTATACATGTGTATATCAAACCTGTCAATCACTGACTAGGACCACCCGCTGGGCTCTTAAGCCTACATTAATGGAATAAAATGGGTGGATTAAAATTATATAAATTATACTTAATCTACTCCTCCAATCCCCTGTCCCAGCTTCACTATATCCTGGCTACCTCAAAATTCATTTATTAGCCCTAATTAGCCTTTATGTTTTTGAAGGTGCAACCTATACACACATAGGGAGAAGAAGAAACTCCAAGAAGGTGATGTCAGATTGTAGACCAGCGCCAAGAGATGTAAAGCAAAAGTGCTATCCATGGGGCCACAGTAATGATCACAGATAGGCATAGAAGCAGTGCTTTAGGGTTAGGACCTCACTAAACAACTCCCTATATTCAGTTTCTGGAACTTGGAAGGATGCTGATATTGGGGAGAACTGTAGTCACAACTAAATTTACACATTTCTGAGAAGTGGTAAACTGGCCATATACTGTTGTCCGAACACTTATTTGGCTTACAGATATCACTCGTGACCTCCTCATAAACGTCAAGGAGAAGAGGGAAACTGTAGCTGTAAGCCAAAAAAGTATTTGGATAGTTTCGGCTATATTTGGTGATATCTTTCTGACCCTACACACTTGGTTTAATCTGAGCCTGGCAATAAACAACCTGTACACATTACAGGCTTGGAAGCCTAGTACATAAACAAGACCATGTCAGGTAGAAGATGAATATTCAGTATCTGCAGAGGTGATCAGACTGTGGCTGCATGTTGGCTGCAGGTGCAGAACAGAAAATGGTAAATTCGGCCAGCACTTGCCTCAGTACGTTAAAAACACATTTACTCAAAAACTTTAAAAACAGGTGAAAAAACATATCCTAGGGAGGAAACATTATCTTAGGAGTTTCCAACCCTCAGAGCGGAGTCCTTAGTTTCCGATCCTCATTGGGGCATCATTAGTCATTACCAAGTCCCAGACAAATCATTCTTGGGAACCTAAGTGTCACCTTTTAGAGTATACTTCTACTAAACTATAAAAGGAACCTCACTTGTTAATGGAGATAATATCACTGTTCTTGTGGTCCTTATATTAAGGTTACATATGACCTCCATTCTTCTCTTCCACCTTCAATGTCAACAGTCAGCATCAAGTACATTTTGACAAAGAACATCCCCGACTTTTAACATACCTGTAAACTGTCCTTTTCTATAGTTGCTTCCATCTTGTTCTGATCACATGTCACAGACAAGGCCACATTAATGCTTCCTTGTACTTCCTCAGGCTCCTTGGACAAATCTTGCCTATCACCCCTATTTAATAACTCATGCAAAAAGTCTTCTGCTGTTTGGTTTTGATGGTCAATGGGGAACATGCCCAGTTCAGGTGGAATGGTAAAGTTTTCTTCATCATTCATTTCTAAGAAGAAAGATTTGTTAGGACCTAAGTAAAGAAACATCAGAAGAAAACAGAACCATAGAAATATTGTAGAAATATTGAGGGATTTCATCTTTACCTATATTATCAAGTTTGATGTAAAACTTGTTTGCCACTGGTACAAATGTGTATGACGTCACTTGATAATTCTTATCATAGGCCCACTTTACTAAACGCTCCTGACTTGAAGGAATGTTTTGCATCACCTGTTTCCTTGTGATAAGAGTCTTTTCTGGATCTTTGCTAAAGGTAACACCGTTTGGTGTCTGTCAAGACAAAAACAAACATAAAATTATACATCAACTTATGATCCTAAAATTTTTCTGTTAGCAAAGCCAAACACTGAAACTACAAACAAATATTAGCATACGGATTACATGGGTTTTCTTGGCTTCGTCAATTGATGACCTCTGCCTAGGATGGGTCATAAACTGAAGATCAACAGGGATCCGACACCGGGAACCCACGCTGATCAGCTGTTTGAGGTGGTAGTGGCTATTTCCACTTCATGGGCCTTTTGACACTACAGTCAAAAGGCAGCTCAGTCCCATTCAAGTGGTTTTACAACATATGGAATTGTGCTTGGATTTTTATGAAGGGGCCACAGTACTCACTGGAACGCTGCGGTCTCAACAAACAGCTGATCAGTGAGGGTTCTGGGTATTGGACTTTTGACACTCTTCAATTAATGTTCTATTCTGATAAGCCCAGAAAACACCCTTTACAAAAGTAAGGTTTATATAGTTCTTCAATATCATATAGTAGGATTGAACATTAGAGATACTCTTTGCAACTATTTTTCACTTTGGAAAATATATGAGGACCCTCAACCAGTGTCCCTTTCATCAAATGAGAATTCCCTAACAGGGTATTTAAAAATGGGTTTCCTAAACTAGACCACTCCTGTCACCTATACAACTTCGCCAACTATGTACCAAAGAGTGACATGATAAGAGATGCACAGGCATCCATGAAACAGTCCGCTGAAGGGCCAAATGTCATAGGCCGTCTGTCATCATCCCACCCAATCTAGGCATGAAAAGATGCAGGTAGCATACAGGAATCAAGCCCACAATGCCCAATGACTCTTCAGATATGATATTTCTCAAGGTTTCGGCAAAGATAAAACAACTCTCGATATGGCATTTTATAGACCAGAAGTTTAGATAATTTGGAGCTTGTTTTTGACACAGAACTTCTAGACCGTCTGAAATATCTTCACACCAGGAGGAGAGGACAGAGCAGAGAGAGCCAACTATGGGACTTATCCGATTATTACATTTTACAGATAGAGTCAACGCCAGCTGTACACTGACACACATGTTATGGTGGAGGCCCCTTGCGAATTTCATTTGAGGCCCCACTGTGTTAATATTACTTAGAAGGAATAGGATTTTTGATGCCATTGCTGAGACTACTTTATCACTAATGGAAATTTTCACTTCTGAGTTCCCACAGTGAGCGACCTTGCTGGAAATCTCCTCACATGAGACAACGTTCTGAGGTCCTGCCTCTCAAAAATCAGATATAAATAATGTCATTGGGGGCTCTGCTCTACACGTAAATAAAATATGCATTGCTTAACTCAATTACTAACATCTGTGCAAATATTTATGGCCTTACTCTTCTGTTTCGGATTAGCGGAGTGCGGGAAGTCATATATTTCACATCTGCTGGAGCGCGGCTGTGATCTGTAGGCAGCGGATCATCGGGTACGCTAAATATCCAGTTTAATTGCTACGCCCACTCTACACTTCGATTCAGCTAAAATGTGTCTCCTCCTCAACAACTGCTTCATGGCTTGCATTTTTTCATGCAAATTGAGCATTTTCATGCTGCTATGGAAAGAATTTCCATGTTCCTTATGTCTACAAAGGAAGACATGATGAGTCCTTTTCAATGTAGCCCTCTTTTAAAATAAAGTATGATGAAAGACGTTCTTTGATGGCTCACCAGTGTGTACAATGCAGCTGGTACGATCACAGGGGTCTCCAGGACCGCCACACATGGGCGGCTGTCTGATAAATTTTTCTTTTTTTGTGTGTTTTTCATTTTCCTCACATCCTTTCTTCCAAGAAATGCAAATAACATGCACATTTGATCCTATAGTGCATGCTAAAAATAAAAACATTTCATGATGTTCATGAAATTTTGGAAAAATGTAAAAATTTTGATGGGTGGAAGAGCTGTATGTTAAAGAGATCTTCGCTTCAAAGTCATTTTCTGTAATTCACACTGGAGTCCGCTTATCAGCTGCATTGCATTTCTCTGCTTATGAGTCGTACGCATGTGCCATATCCTCCTAAAGGCCCAGGGTGCCCTAAATGCCTCTGACTGAAGTCAATGCCAATGATGTATTCACAATCCTTTAGACTTCACTCCCTAAGCCCTAAACCTGTTTCCTGTTCTCCACACGTAGGTGGTGAGTGCCACCATATCTGTTGAATATCCCCTCAAGTTGCCTATAGGTCAATTTACTGTCCCATTTGTCTAACTGAAGAAGTGGGACCATGTAGCCACGGTAGATGCTAGAATGCAGTGAGTACTGGTATGTCAAGGGAATGTAAGGCTTAATACCAGGGCCCCACGTGGCAGAAACAGCGAAGTAAAAAAACGCGGCATTTTACAGCCAGAGCAAAGTGGATGGGATTCTAGCAAATCCCTTTCCCACTTTGCGGTAAAATACATGGTGCGGACACATGGCGATTTCCAAAACCGTTGCGGTTTTGGAAATCGCAGCATGTCAAACGCTGGCAGTTTCCCTATAGATATAACTGAAGCAGAAAGTCCACAGAGGAAACCTCTGCAAACTTTCTGTGCAAAGTGCTGTAGGAAGAACCGCGATGCGTTGCTGCCGTGGCTTTTCCCGCTTTTCTGCTGCGGGACGCCATGTGGAGCCTTAGCCAAAAACATAAAACAACTCAGTATGAGCAAATAGCAGCGTATACCAGAGCAAGTGGGCAGAACAGGACCGCTATAGATTTCAGATTTAGTATTTCAGATCAAGGCACCAGAGTTAGGACATTTCCTGACATGTTCACAGCAACTCTATTTCTTCACACAGCTGGATTTGGAACTAAAAAAGCCTGGTGGGCTCTGCCAATATGAATGTATATATTACTATTCCAGGCCTAAATTTAGACACCAGGCAAAGAACACGAAACATGCTGTGACTGAGGTTTAACCATTTACCAGCCAGAACTTTGTAACTTATTACTAGATATGTAAAAGATGAGGATGAAAAAAGTGAAATGTTGTATTTTACTTGGGTTATACAAGTGATTTTGCAGTACATTTTACTTGGTAACAAAATAACAGCCCTAGTAAATTTTACTGTACATTAAGTTCAATGGATGACGTACCTGAATAATAAGTTCAGTGGTCTGCATGTCAAAAACAATATGAAAATATCTAGATATTTCTTAGACACTGTAATGTAGATACAGAATTACAGTTACTTTTGCTTCCTAGCACTGTCCTGTACATTAAGTTCAATGGATGAAGCACTTGGACAATACCGTACAGCTCTTCAATATCAAAAACTTCAGTACTTTGCATGTGCAAAACAATATGGAGATATCTAGATACTTCCTGGACACTTGGTAATGCAGGTACAGGATTACAGTTACTTTATCTTGCTAGCAAAATAACGGAGTCCTAGTAAATTTTAATATACATCAAGATCAATCGATGAAGTACCTGGACAATAGATTTACAGTTTTTCAAAAAGTTCAATGGTTTACTTCTAAAAAACAATATGGAAATATCTAGATATTTCCTAAACACTTGGTAATGTAATACTGGATTATGGTGCTTGGAGTGGACTTGGATTAACGGTGGCCGGTGAAGGAAGAATATTCACAGCCCTTCTAATAGGAAGAGTATGTTGCAACATGTAGTTCTTGCAATTCACAGATGGCCTATGATTCCCGTCTAAGAATTAGTCAATATGAATAATGTTGCACATTAGAAGAAAAGCTCAGAGCCACATGAATGAGTGCGAATGCGTCCAAGAGAAAATTCAGTGAAAGTGTAGTAAAAAAAAAAAAATCAAAATTGAGTTATCTTGAAAAAAAGAGACCAGCACATGTTTTAAATCAAGACATTTGGCAGCTGTCTGCGGCCCACAACATGGGGATTTCCTCTCTCTGGTGATCCAGCATACAGTGCGAAGATACCTGTAAAATTACCCAGACCAAAAACCCAAAAAGGGTTAATAATAGATGTCAAAAAATCCAATTCATGGCAAGCTATATACAGCATATATGATTTTAGTCTTAACTATTTAGAGTAAAAGCTAATGAAGAAGCTGCAAGGTCGAGAAGACCCATATGGAAGTGAAAAAAATCTGGAGTGGAAACATTTAAGGTCAGCCCTAGTTCACGCTGTGCTGAAACAGCCCACAAGAGCTGGACAGCAACAGAGCAGATCTCCATGGTTTACACTGACCAAAAATAACATGAAGCCACATAAAAAATAAACACTACTGCCCACTGGGGGGAAAAGATAAACCAATCTCTCTATGTTTTCACTAGACTGACGAATAAGGCCCATTCCGTTAAAAGTAAAAATAAAAAAGTAAAAATCCTGCAAATAAACATTTTTTGAGTATTCCTCTTCTGCCGGGTAGTTAAAGATTAATCTGTCAGGTTATTTCTGCTTTCCCTATTTGAGAGCTAGATATGATAGAGAGAGTGAAGCTGGGCTATGTGATATATAGGTTTATACAATATGGAGAAAGATTTCTGAGTGAAACATCAGAGTAAATCCTGACAGGACTCCTAGGAGAGACTGTGAGAGTCCTGATTACTCCGCACACACACACAGATTATATGTGGGCGGGGTGATCAGGACTCTCACTGTCTCTACTAGGAGTCCTGTCAGGATTTACTCCGATGTTTCACTCAGAAATCTTTCTCCATATTGTATAAACCTATATATCACAGATCCCAGGAATTTTACTCTGTTTTATACTCAGAAATCCTGTTCCAAAACATATAAACCTATATACCACTGATCTCTGCTTCTCTCCATGTATCATATCTGGCTCTCACATATAACAGCATAAATCATTTGACAGGTTTGATTAAATAATATCATTAATCTGTATCTACATATATGATTTTAGGAGAATCTTTGTGAACACCAAAATGGCTGCCATTATACAGTACCGATCACATCTAACATCCCCTACTGCTTTATTCTTGCAAAAATAGACAGATGTAATATTAGAATGAGGGTGCTAAATTCTGTGGGAGCTTTAATGGTAAAAATTCTGGTTCCAATATTTTTTTTTCCTAGAAACACATATAGCTAAAAACAGGACATATGTTTTTTCATGACTTCTTCCTGACTTAGTTGAAGAGAACAAGTCGACTTAGTGGATTATATATTATTTTAAAGATATACATGTTCTGTAGAACCCTTTCCATTTCACCAGCCAGAAATCATCAAAAAACAAGTTGTGTCTAGAAAAAAAAATGACATTGTGTAGTTTAAAATGAAATTGGAAAAAAAAAAAATGACATTGTATAGCTGGAAAAAGAAATTGGAACAAAGATACAAGATCACCAAATAAGTTTAACCTTATATACGTTCAAAACCAGAAACGGGTAAAAAATTCACATTAAAGAGTTATCCGCCTTTTCAAAATTGATGGCCTATTCTAAAGATGGACCATCAATTCTAAATTGGCAGGGGTTCGACTGTCAGAACCCCTGCAGATCACCTGTTTCCTTGGATCCGTATCTCGTAACCAAAGTTTCTGATCACAGGTAATATGAGTGCTGGAACCCTGAGGTGCCTTATGTTACTGGAGCTCCATTTACTTCTACTTAACTTCTGCAACGTGATTTGCACCAGTCGAATACAAATGAATGACGCAGTGGCCGAGCAGGCACACTACCACTCCATTCACAGGGGTCAATTGAGGACCATCATTCTAATGATCGCTGGGGGTTTCAGCAGTCACTCCCAAAGTTCAGTCATTTACTCCCTATCCTGTCGATAGGGGATATGTGTCTACAGCAAGACAAGCCCTTTAATATTAGTATTTATTTATTGCCATCCCTTATCTTCAATGTAGCATAAAATATGGCTGAGGTCATAGAGGAATAATCCAATTTGTATTCATCTTGGAAAGATTCCTTCCTGGCTCCCCCTGGCCATTACATGTAGACCCCAGGATCAACATTCTTCATTGCTTTATTATTATTATGTAGACTGCTATCTCTGCTGTGTTATCTGCAGTAGACTTATATCTAGGGTGCATTACCGGAGGATTAGGAGTCCTCCAGCAAGCTACGTAATATATGGAAAGTTCACACTTTTGTAAGATCAAATCAATTAGCTGGGATGATAAGCAATAAATAACTGGGATTTATAGGCTACATTTAGCCAACTATAAATAAGTTCATCTACAGATAGGACCACACTTTAGATAAGATGAATCCTCGGAGGTGCTAGAATGTATGTTATTGTAAGTGAAATGTTAACAATCTGTCAACAAGCATAGGAAGTTGCTCCTCTGTGGAGAGTTCATGGAGTATACAAATGCTTGTTGCTTCTGAGCACTATTTCTTAAAAATGGTGGTTTACCTTCCTGTAGGTTTTAAGGTGAATGTAAGACGAATGACTGTGCGGGCAATGCATTATGCTAGATTCCCTTACATATTCCGGTAGAGCTGATCATTAGAATTCCAGGCAGCAGGATAGATTGTAACTGTTGGAGGACTTTTTTTAAAAGAAAATAAAAAAAGGGCCAATCCTTTTACCCTTGGTATGGAACTTCTGTTTAAACAATGTATGTAATAGATTTTGTATTTAAAGGAGTTTTTCTGGAAAAAGTTGAAGCCCAAGGGCAGCTGGGTTAGGAATTCTCACCTATCACAAACACTCTGTTTTATAGCCCCATTCCCATTCCTTCTGCTGCCAATACCAGCCAGACCAGAAGTGGAGAGGCTCACATGACTGATGTGGCCAATCAATGGCTTTACCGGTTGCTGGTAAGGGATCGGTGACGTCACTCTTATACGTCACCAGTCCCTCAGCAACAACTATTGAAGCCATTAATTGGCTGCAGCAGTCACATGGGCCTTTCCACCTCCGGTCTGGCCAGAATCGAGTGGAGATCAGGGACCAAGGCTGTATATCGGAGTGCTCGGGATAGATGAGTAAAACTGCATTTTTTAATTCCATACCCATCATGGCCGCCCCTAGATTTTGACTTTTTTCTGAAGAAAAAGTAACACTAAATATAGAAAAAGCACAAAAAATAAAAACATACCGCAGCACATTCTCCATTCACCCCCCTTTTTACATTGGTCCTATTTTGTCCCATATTACAGCTAAATCTGAGAAATATATAAAGAACTCTTCTCTGTGTCTCAGAAGTTCATGCCTTCTTCCTCCCCTACCCTGTCCTGTGCCTGGCTGTAAAACAACTGGCTAAAGCAGGAGCCTCTCAGATGTACCCTATAAGCAGTAGGACAAAAGATTCTTAAACCCTACCACCTTTGCTAAGTGTTTCTCCTTCAGCTGTCCACCAGCTGAAGATGAAGGATTGGCAGAGTTACCCCTGTGTTCTATGCTGGATTTCTACAGAACTGTTTGTTCCAGGACCATGCTGAAAATGCTGTTGACTGACCAACAGCAAGAAAAACGATATTTTGTGTTTACTTTTATCAATTATTTCTAGGTTTAGTGTTTTTGTTGTGTACAGTATATACTATGAACACAATCAGCAAATACTAATAACGTAAAATATAATCTCCAAATTTGAAAACTGCATATGCAAAATCATCAGACCAAACATATTGCATTAAGTATACCACTTATAATGTTGTTACATCTACATTACTATTAGTAAAAAATGATGATCTCAAAAAACATACCAAGATTTCCAGTATGCCCTTTATATTGCTCGTTCGGATAACCCAGTTGACTGATTTTTTGCACGTGAGGATAAGGACAAGATTCTTGACAAGAGTGACATCTGGATGGCGTGGACTGATATCAATAATGATGTCGACCTGAAGTGTACTACATAAGGAAAGGAAAGTCAGATAGTAAAAGGAATGTCTACTTTCAGCTGAATTTCTTGTGATCCAGCATCTGTTCCACCAATTAAATATTTAGATTTTTGCCAAACAGTAAACATGTGGAGACCAGACCACTGTAACAGAACATGGAGACGTTTCATCTACTGACTGAGAACACAGTGACATGTAGTTGGGTTAAAAAATACTCAAAAAAGCTGGGAGCCAAGGTGTGAAGTGCTCAATGAAGACTCGGAATGTGAGTGAAAGGTTCTACCACCGGTTACAAGGTTAGAAGTTCAAAGACGTAGACAGCCAGGAGGCGTTGTCTTTGTGATACAATAAGAAGTTAAGTAGACAACACAAGGAATATAATTCAACGCAGTCCCTCTATGAACTTAAAGATGGAGTGGACTTTATCCTCCAATTTTCCGAGGATTATTTGGAAGATAGGACAACATCCATTTATTTATGTTCACAGATAACATTTGGTCATCATTATAATTGGTAATTACTAAGTTTTGGTGGCAAAGGGTTTCTCATTTGACATTACTGTAATAAATCCCTTCCAGCTTGAGGGGAACTTTGAAGACTTGGCATTCAGAATTGTCATTAAACGCAGAGATAGCCAAGTTTTAATCCATGGTAACTTAGAAAAAATATTGCGGGAGTCTTATTGAAAGCAGAGAAAAACCAAGAAGATTATAATACTAGAGACTAAAAATATTCTGGGTGTTTCATGTACCAAGTCGAGCAGCTGCCTGGTACCTCCAATTTCACTTTCAATGGCAATGTAATATGGTCTGGAAACTCAAAACAGATGTTTTACATAGGCTATCTCGATGCCATTGATTCATGACTGCAACTTACACTGTAAAAAATCTGTGTACTATTGATAATAGTTGGATATAAAGGCAAAATAATCTATATTAATAAACTAAGCATAATAAGATTGGAGCGACACCCTCAATATTTTATTTGAAAAAACGTCACTGTAGATTTTTATATGATTTTTGTAGTAGTTTTTCATGTAGTTTGTATAGTAGTTTTTCATGCAATTTCTTGGAAGCCAGAAGTTACACAAAATATAAAGGAAGGACATACACTTTTCCTTCTGTTTGGATCTACTTCTGGCTTTGGCTCAAAAAACTACATAGAAAAATGACTTGTCAATAAAATACTGCATGAGAAACCCCCCTAACACTGAAACCACACATCGCGGAAAAGCTGTGTTTTTTGTTGCAGATTTTGCTGCAGTGGATTTAGGGAAAAGGAGAAGAATAATAATTGCAAATTCTGCAACAAAAAAAGCAGCTTTTCCGCAACGTGTGGCCTCAGCCTAATGCAGAGATGCACATAATTTCATTTTATTCCAATACAAGTTATGTTTTACCCCCCAAAGTCATATGGAAGTGATGAAGGCATACTGTAGTCTGTAGAGGGCCCCTGTGCAGTAATAGCAACGGGCCCCTCGTTCACCAAATTCTGATCTCTTTTTTAAAATCTCTCACAAATGCACTAATATACCAGTGAACCAAGTGAACCACTGGCATGGTACCTGGTATACAGTTTATGCTCAGTTTACATATTTTTCCTTTTAGGGTATGCACCAAAGAAATCACCCGACAAATGCGCCAAATGCCATGCGGTGGAATACATCAACTATAGACTCAAATACTGTATATATAAACAAATGTTTTTGTTGTACAGTAATGCACAACAGACTATGATTTCCTATACAGTAATATAAAAAGGTATATCTACACATACCAGTTATGGAGGTATAAAGGACACTTTTTCAGCCTCTGTTGGGTGAACAAGGGCATGCACCATAAACTCAAGTCTAGGCCAGCTAGATGATGGGATAGATCTGAACTATAATTTATGCCAGGATAATAATTATTTTGTAGGGCTGCTGGTAGCTATGCCCCACCCATTTTTTGTAAACATGGCAAGGGTGTTAGAAAAAAAAATTAAAAAGACTCAAAAGTTTTTGCAAAAATGTACAACTTTTCTATTCCAGTGGGCTGCCAAATGATGAATTTCACCTTATGTTTTCTCTGAGACACTGCATCATTTTAAAGTAAAACATACTTAAACCGAGGGAACCCGTTGGTATTTCATGCTTTCCATGGTTAGGGCAGCATGAATCTGCTGACAGGTTCCCTTTAACTTGTCAGCAGACACTATTATCTTGGATGGATTTTATGGTTTGTGAGGGGGTGCAATTTTCTTTGTCTGCCTAGGGCACCACAATGTCTTCTCAATAAACCCAGTGTTTGGCACATTTTACCTGTATGGTTTGGCACTTGGAGAATCCAACTCTATGATGTGAACCAGTGTCTCCTCCTCTGCATCTAGTACACAGCTCATGGCCGGCTGAGGTTCCAGATAGCGCCCAAGATAATTCAGAGAAATAAAGTTCTTCTGAATGATGCATGTTTCAGGAAAAGTGTTATCTAAAAGAGAACATTTCTGTTATAGTTTATATTATTTATTTCTGCTGCTATTTTACATAGATAAATAGTTCCAGGTAAGTTCTTTTATAAGCCTTTGCATATATATATATATATATATATATCTTGGGAAAATATGCTTTTTTTTTACCTTTCTTGCACTACATGTATTAGGCCTTATTCACATGACAGCATTTTGTCAATGAAAATCACAGACTGCATGTGGACCCACTTATTTTAAATGGGAGCATGTAGACATCTGTTCGTTGTCCATGGAAAAAGAATGGATACATGCTCCATTCTGCAAACCATGGAGCTCCATTAAAGTCTAGGGGGTCCATGAAAATCTATCACATGTTAGTAAGGCATAATAGGTTATTCTGACCCACTGGTTAATTCTCCAGTGTGCAGGCTGCTGGTGAATTGCATTCTGGGAAGTGCCAGACACTAAGTAATCTGATAAAGGAAAAAGGTAGCTGCAGCAGAAGACTGACCATTATGGGGCGCATGCTTAGGGGTAGGGGTGTATCGTCAGAGTGTTGACTGACCGTATTTAATTGTGGAAAGAAACGTATGTATCCATGATGATAATACTGTAATAATAATACTGCATCCTACCTTCACCCACTCTGATGTCAATATAATTGGTCATTTTCATCTCTGTAAAAGACGTCACTGCCCCATAATTCTTTGTGGTCCATTGTAGCAGGAGGTCATTTTCAGAAGGAAGAGGCTTTACTTCTGTCTGTGTGTTCAAGGAGAGGCTTCCTACTTCATATTGAACTGTAGAGCCTTGTGGTACCTAGGGGGACAATAAATCATATTAACCATCTCTGCTTGATCATATAATACAATGCTGTATAAGTGTCTATCCCACCTGTCAGTAAGAAAAGATGAAGAGGTTTTATACAGATGTGTCCTCACTTACTTCTCCTCTTGACTGGACATGTCCACATATGTGTCTCAACAAGAGAGATAGCTTTTCGAAACAATACTGTTTTTAGATATTTATCACAAGGTGATAACCTATGTGTGACTGTGTGTGGCTACCTATTGTTTGTTTGATGAATTGCAGCTTTACAAGGGCTTTGCTAGAATGTCTCTATATCATATTGAGATAAGTTGTTTTAATGAGAAATTGGAGACTTAAACCAAACTGGATCTAAGGTAAGCATGGGTACAACTGTACCGGCAATCCTTAAATGGGGTTTCCTATTATAAACACTTATCCCTTGTCCACAGCATTAGGAGTGGCTGATCACTAGGGGTTGGCCATGTGCAACACTAGCGGCACATCGGACAGACCCCAGGAATCAGACACTTACATCCTATCCTATGGAGAGGGGCAAACATTCCACTAGTGGGAAAACCTCTATGGATAGGCATAACCATAAGGATCACCCAATGAATATAAACACTTTGATTAAGATGTTACATTACTGTACTCTGCATCAATGGTCCTAAACCAGTAGCTCAGGAGACACAATGTGGCTCACAGCCACCATCTCTGTGACTTACTATGGAAGCCCTAGGTTGTGACCAAAAGCACTGGTTAAAATCTAACATCCAAACTAAGAATATTGAGGGGGGAATGTATCATTCCCTGTATGCTTCTGTGCCAAACGTGCGCCTCAATCCCCGATCCGCGCCCGACATGAGTTAGAATGGAAATCTACACCAGATCCTCCTACCTGGTGTAGATTTCCATTCTGGTGCTGGGACCTAAGAGCCTCAGCCTCTTCATAAATCTTGCAGTCCCTGCGCCAGGCTATTTATTCAGCCAGGCGTGTGTTTCAGACTACCTCAAACTAACTTTAGGCACTGTCTATAGGCTGTAGTCACAGATCACAGCTCTATTCTAATGGAGCTGAGCTAATAAGCAGCCAGACAGGAAGTACTGAGGAAACCAATAGCATATACACAAATGCTATACATGTCTATCTTCTATACATATCTATCCGCTAAACGTATCTATCGTTTTTGAGCTCCTGAATGGACTGGTGCTTTAAGAACTATTACTAGTCATGGTATGTATATTAGGATATCTTAAGACAGAATACCACAGGCTGGGATGCCAACATTATGTAACATAAGGCTGGCAGGTTTAATGTCTTTACAAGGGTACAAAGTACATAACACATTTTCCAAGGAATAGCAAGCTTCTGAACTTCTGCTCAACAGATGCGGACAGCTAAGATATCTCAGAAAACACATCATTGTATGTTTCAGCCCAGAGTGAATTATAATGTGGACAAATACCACAAAAGGGAAGGATTACATGTTTTCTGTCCAAGAAGAGGTGAAATGGACAAGTATCAAGTGTACCTACACAAGTATCTAACCAGAGATGTGTTAGTGTTACATTCAATGCTCAAGTGACCAGGCAGGAACGCTTCTTTTGTGGCAGTATGATGCCCTTTTGTTTGGTTTTCATCTATATACAATGACCGGTGCACACACCTTGGCAGATTTCCGGACACATTATGATTAAACAAAGGTTGCTATAAAAAGCCACTTCTAATACAGCAAATGACATCTTTCAAGTGCTATTGGATTCGAGGTATTATCGATTAATATAATCCATAGGAAAATAAAGAGATAAAAACATAGCTAGAAGCTGCACACATATACAGTTTATATGAAGCAGAGTCTAAATCATGGGGTCTGCCTATATAGAGATAAGTCTATATTTAGTAGATGAAAACTCGACTCCTAAATCTTAGTGTCTAGAAAATGTAAACTCAGCCTTTGAATTCTGCTACAAGAACAATCTACTTTCTGATGGATTCAGGAGGCAGTCCTGGATATCAGGTGATGTCCCAGTCGGTAGGAGGTAGGAGACCAAAAAGACCCATGACACTTTGACATGTACCCAACTGGAAATGTTCTTTTTATATAACCCTATAGGTTTACCTAATACTATGGGGGAAAAAAAAGACAGAAATTGATCAGTGCCACATTATAACTGTTCTAGATCTGTACAGTCAGAGCAAATGTAAAGTTCCCTTAAGTATCATACCAGTGTCCTTTAACTAACTGGTAGATGATGGCAAGGAGGGCAATATGGTTGTGCCAGAGGCAGATTCTGCCTGAAACTCCCATATAAATGAAAATATACAGTTTTTAAGGTAGTCTTGCAAATAACACTTCAAAAAACACTACACGTTTTAAGAAACAGGTGTGTGCTAAGTAAAAAAAAAATTCCAAAAACTGTTTCAGAAAACCTCTTCAAAAACCACTTCAAAAAGAGTCAAATTCAAGTTCAAAATCCAAAGCGGATTTTTTTTTCTCTGACAAAAAAACTCCACGCGAACATATCCTAAGACACATATCTTGTAAGTCTGGGATAACTTGTTTTCGTATAACAACTTAATATAAATTATAGTGTAGTATGTTCACAGACGTCTTGGTAGACTTCCCAACCCAATCACAGTCATTAGTGATGCAAAACACCATCTAAGCAGCTGTGATCTGATCCCAACTGCATTCATTAAACATCTTCATAAAAATCAACTTGTATCAACAGAAATATATTTATCCAGCAGAAGAGTTATGTCTCTGGATGCGCTGCAATAAACAGTCTGAAACCATAACAACAAATCTAAACCATTCCGAAAACTAAGCCCTGCTCTCTGCTGGAGCACGCGGATCATGTAGGGGTTGCTTGAAGACAGTGCTTAACATGAGGATGACGTGTACAAGGCAATTTATTTATGACCCCTTAGTGATAGAATATAGACCCTAATGTTCCTGGTCCTATGCTGTCTGCAAATCAGGCATAAGACACATAGGAAGGCTTAAAGGGTTTGTCTAAGATAAGCAGAAAGGATCTGTTTCTTCTTACCCCTGCCTCTGCATTGTAGCTCTTCTCCATTCAAGTGAATAGGTCAGTGCTGCAATACCAGACAAAACCTGTGGACAGGCATGGCACTATTTTTGGAGTTATAAATGTAGAGTATTGTATTGTATTTTTGCCCTCCAGGAGGAGAATAAAAATTCTCCCAGCTAAAGGGATGACTTCTGATGGTTACACTATATTAAAAATTGCTTATCCTTAAAGGTAATGCCCATCTTTGTATATGGTGAATTCTTGAAACTGTATTCACCTTTTACACCAGAACATTTTTTGGAATTACAGCTATGACTACCTTCACAACCATTGTTATGGCTTTATTACACAGAAAATAAAACATAATGTAATTTTCCAATAGCCTTTGTCCAAATTTCTCATCATTTTGTTCTTAGTGCTCTTGTGCAGACCTATGCATCTCCATGGTAACAGACAACAAAGCAGCCCTGTGGTAGTCTGATGCTGAAGTCGCACTCCCTACCATCTGTCCCCTACGTATATGTGATTAGTCAATAAAAAACGGGCACAGGGAGTATGACATCTCCATATTCTGCTTAATGTCTGTTACTATAGAGCTATATACTGTACGTCTGCTTAGGAGTTGTATACATAAAGCAATAAGACATTTTTAAACAATGCCCATCGCAAAATTGCTTAATTTTTCATTTTAGTTACCTTGGGAAATAAAGTAAGTGAACCTAGATTGTAAGCAATCTGAATTGTAAAGTGCTGTGAAATATGTTAGTACTATATAAATAAAAACCTTTTAATATTCTAGCTTATATCACCCCTTGTATTTTGCTTCTTTGTCAATAAAGTAAAAAAAGCAATGGGAAACTATGCCTGTATGCGGCAGAATCCTAAAAACTATGATTTTTTTTTCCCTCTTCTGCTTTCCATAACTTTTCCGGATAATTGATCTCATACTTTTATGTATCTGATTTATGTAACATATTAATTTGTTTCCAATATAGCCATATAACTTGAGTCTCTAAATCCTCCTCTCCTCTGCTAAACGTGACCTGATTTGACCACAAGACTATGAAACCTATCTAGCGTATCCCAAATACAATAAAAGGGCGTTTTTTTTATTTTTTTCTAACAGTCCGGCGGAACCAGTAAAACAGATGTGAGCAGAGGCTAAGCCAAACTGTAAGTCTGCCATGCTGAAACCAATGTTGCTGAGATGTGCTTACGGGCTGCATCATATTTTTGACCAGACTTGCATTTCTTACTTGAAATCTTGGCTTTGGTAGTGGTAATATAAAAAGTAAGGCGTTCTGCCTCATCTGTCAATTCTATAAACTTTATTGCAGCAGCTTAAGGTGATGGCAGAATACCAAAGCCTGCTATTATTACTGGATGTGAGTCAACCACCTGGCTCAAAAACAAAATGGAAAAAAAAAAAGTTAACTTTGTTTGCACACCTGCCATTGAGGAATAATTACGTTGTATTACTAGCAGTTAAGTGGGTTACTATATTTCGGTAAAGTGCAAAAAAATCTGTGCCCATACTGTATGCCTGGTAGTGCTTAACCAATGACGCAACCAAGTGCCTGGAATTCCTGTTGATCCGGCAAAGGCTCTGTGCCAAATTACCAAGCTGTCACTTGATGGTCCAACATTTCTAAGCAAAAATACAGAAGTTCTAAGGCTCTATTCACATGGATGGGAAAACAGCTAATTGTTTCACTCCCATTACATGTTTCAGGGCCTTTCAATTCTCCCCTTCTTGTAAATCAATAAGTACTTGCTGCCATAAAACAAAAACTGAGACAAAACAAAACTGCAGCAAAAACAGCATTTGTGAATACAGCCCTAATTGCAGTGTATACAGTCAATTATGAGCATCTATATGCTTTGGATACAGTATTTTGCTTTACAGTATACATTCCTGTATGGTTGTGCAGGCAGCTGTGTTTACGCAGGAAACCAATTATTAATTTTATCTGCCCGCTCAATGCTGCAGTTCACAGCTTGTGTGTAACACTGAATTTAACCATTTACAGCCCAAAAGTAATTGTAAAACGATATAGCAAATACACCATTACACTGCCAGGACTAAACTCAAATCTTCTGCCTGTGAAGGGAAACCCTGGGCAAAAACTACTAATTCCATTGTTACATCCTACCTACAACAATATGAGGGTTGTCTCCTCGCCTGCTCCCCCCAAAGCACTCCAGCCAGATCAATGGTCATACAGAAATACTGCCTCTGCTGGAAATGACAGGTCACTGCAGGGGGAGTATTACAGTATTTATACAGATGAATGGGCGGATCATGGCATTACAGCAATTTCATCCAGCTACTAAATCACCACAATCACACTCCAAGGAACTCGGTGGTGCTCAGATTTGGACAATTTAACTATTTGAACACCATTATGTTCCTGGCAAAACTGCAACAAAGAAATTAAGGAGACTGTCTCATCATAGATGACCCCAATAATATCAGAGCTATTGCTACTGTTTTGATAAGGGCACAATGCTGGAGAAAGGTAGTATTACATGGTGATCATTCAGATTAATAGCTGTCCATGAAATGTCCAAAATCATAGCTTGTTACCAGACCTATGCCCTGGATAGACAGTCTGGGAAGTGGGGCATTTCTATGATGTAAATGTGCTCTAATAAGGTATACAAATAGGGGTTGTCCTACTATAATAACCACTATAAATACTAGCACTGAATGTACCGTGTCTATGCCGTATTATGGTTAGAAACACTATTTTGTATCCCAGGTTTTTAGACTAAAGTAATGATGTAAACCAGCACAGTACACATATAATCCAGGCAATCCATTTAACCCTGTCCTGCTATTCTTTCTTTATGGCATGTCTTTGCAAAGTGATGATTAAAAATACTTTGTCCAATGTGACAAAAACCTGTATATAATAATGGTGTCCTTAACATCGCAGTCAGCAAAGTGCACAAAAAAAAAAACCACAATTGAGTCATAGGCTGCACTTGGATTGGGAACTGCGGTGAATGTCACCCATTAAAGCACAACATCTGGTCCCTCTTTCCAGATGACACTTACATTCCTGCATGGAACCCATCATGGCTTTAATGGAGTTCAGCTTGATGAAAGAACAGAAAGAGTTGTTCAAGAAGTGAAATAAGAAAAGCATTGGACGGTCCCTGCGACCTGTAACCGCTTACAATGTCCTGGAAATCTTTTATAAGACATTGGAGTGAGTGATACTAGTTGGAAAAATGGCCATTTAGCAATGTTCCACATGTGTTCTTCATTGTAGAGCTTCAGCTACTTGTTGTACAGATAACCTTGTGATATGCGCTGCCAGCACTGAATCTGACTTCACCCTAATATATGACAGATGATGAAAGGATCAACACATTAAATGGAGCGTACTAGAAAAGATGAGGCCGAGAGACAAGTCTAGAAAATAAGAGCTCAGCTCTTGGACACAGACATTAAAGGGGTCCCCCAAAAGCTACAATAATAGCTGAAGAAAAGATGCACACTCATTTCCCAATATACTGATGCTAGTGAGTATAATTGATGGGGAGAGAATTGTTCATTTACCAACATTTCTTTACGGTCAAGAATTCCAAAACAATGCTCTCTACCAGGGGGTAGCTATAGAGGGTGCTGCGGTAGTGGTCACAACCGGGCTTCAGACCCTATAGTGGCCCCATAACACATGAAATATACAACTATTATAAATGGCACAAGGTAAGTAGGGGTCTCAACTTCAGATATTGTATTGGATCCCAGGAGCTTCAAGTTAAGCCTCTGCTCACTACAGATGGGTGTCTCTGGTTTGGCTGGAGTGCGCTAATTTGCATATTTTGCTTCCCCTGGAACATTGCATGGAAAAGCTGTCTTCATACACCACTGTGTCTCTTCAATGAGAAACATTGCTTCCCCTCCCAAGTCTTTAAAAGCCCTACTGAACTGGGCAATCCCAGGTCAGGATGAGCGCGGATCAACAAAAGAAAAAAAGTCAATCGGTGCTTGTTAACATCTACCTAAGTGAATGAAGAAGGAAATAACCACTACTACAACTGTTCCTCCCCCATTTGGCTACCTGATCGGCAGTACATCAATGTTCACACAGGGCTTTGTGCTACCAATAATCTGCATGAAAAGTGCAATTAGCCGAACAACTAACGCTTGCTCATTGGTTGGCTGATCGGCAGCTCAATGAGACAGCGCAATTATTGGACATGGGTGTTTCTAGGAATGCTTGTTCCCAATTACTTACCCTGATTATTGGACCTTCTAAAAGGGTCATCTCATACAGCTATCCACTAAGGTTACATGTCTGCCAAAAATCAACGGAGGAAAAAGTCCTGCACAGAGGACTATGACTGCCCGATCTATAGTTACACCCATGGTAACAACCAATATGGCTGCAATTCTTGCCTACCTTTAAAAAAAAATGTAATTATCAGATTTTTCCACTTCTGATACATTGGTCTCTATGTGCACATTCATAGAGGGAAGGCTGTGAATCACTGTGTAGGACCGCCCACTGGACTCCTAAGCCCAGAATAGGCAGAGATATAAATGAATGAATGATAAATTTTACCGAACTTCTTCTTACATCAAACTTTATATCTGCTCAGCTCCTCCTGTTTCCCCACTATGTTATATATGTATGGACTTAATATGCATATGGTAATATTGCACAAGATATATTCATCTCACAAATATAGTCTGTGTTACAATTCGTTCTGGTAACAAGGCTGCAGACTTTACTGTATTTATTTAAGGCAGCCTGTCCGTGGATGAGGAATATGTATACAGATCCATGTATCTGATATACTCATCTCCTCTCCTGCTGCACATAATCTGCACTACGAGAACCTTACAGTGTAGTGTACGCCATGTTAATCTATGCTTATATTCCAGAAGACATGTAAACATTGGACATAAAACCTAAACCAAATATACATGAACAGTATTAAATTAAACAGATGCCAATACAAACACGGCTTGTCCTTACATGGCATAGTCAAGGAGGCAGCTGAAAAGGTTATGGAGTAGGAAGGGTAACGGAAATACTGTATAAAGTCAATTCAATCCCTTTGAAAAATAGAGTTAACTTGTCATAGTTAAGTAGGTAGCACTGACTATAATCATATATCATGTAAAAATGCTAATATTTGCTTTGCTATGATATTAGTTCAGGATTATTGTATGTAGAATGTGTTTTACTACCTTTATCTACTGTACCTTATTTTATGTCCCTCCGGGGTATCTCTGCTAGCAGTGTGTACTGGTGCCAAGAAGCATGTATTCCTCAATTATAGAATCGAAAGGGTCTTATGTTCTGAATAAGTATTAGGGTTCACCCCTTATTCTAAACATCACTATGGTGCAGGCACCGCTTACACAGTATATATATATATACACACTTATTTATGTATATACATACATATTGTATATCTAGTTTATCGCAGTACTACTTTTACTCTCATCAGAAAACTGCTTTGTCACTCGCACATGCTTTACACTGCAGATTTTAAGTAAACCTCCTATGATAATAGGTAGATAGCAATGGATCAGGTACAGAGCAATACAATGGGGGAATTTATAAAGACTGGTGTTTCTTATACAAGTCCTAATAAAGGCCCTGTCTGGTTATATCTGTGCCTGAATTACTGTATTTCAATGGGAGTGCCAGAGCTAGTGGAATGTTGTACTTCAGCTATCTCTGGCACTCCCCTTGAAATGAATGGAGTGGTACACATGCTACCCGACCACTGATCTATTTGGAACAGGGGATAAATGTCCCCATTCTCCTGATCAGTGGTGGTCTGAGCAGTTGGACCCACTGATCTGCAAGTTATTCCCTATCCCATGGATAGGGGATAATTTGCTTTGATAGGAAAACCCCTTTAATGCCTAATATGAGTATTAAGACCATAAATACATTTTTTTTTCAATACTTCTACGAACATGTATATTTTGAATGGGTGGATAAACAAAGTCTTATGTCAGTCTTAATCCATTCCCCCGCTGGTCCTAACTGCATCTGAATTATTAATAGGCTCCGCCCTCTTAATAATTTATCCACACTCCCGTGTGCTAGAACTAAAACCTGCATCAGTCAGGAAGCCGCCGGCCCACCTTGGTCTCCATCCTTTACCCACTTTCATAAAAAGTGGCGAGTGAGACCTAGAAAGAGGGAAGTGGCTTATCTTTGGCGCATCATCTTTCCATCATTGGAACTCATACCTTTTGGTAGGTTAGGTGTCTGTATAGGCTTTCACTACTGTATATTTAGGACTATGGTTTGGGCATCTGGTGCGTTTAGCCCAGTTTATGTGCTATGTACTGTATGTTACTGTATCCACTTGGGTTTAGCTCTTATTTGGTTGTATTCTGGTATAGAGGGAATAGTAAATTCCCCCAATTTGCTGCCCACTACATTGTTTCCCTTTAAGGGTAGATACCCACAATCAGTTTTATATGGATAATATCCAGACCTAAATTTGCATGTACTGTATATACACAGAAATCTGCCTCGTGTCGGTTTCAATATATATATATATATATATATATATATATATATATATATGGATTTTGGTGTGGATTTTGACATGTGAAGATTGGTCTTTTTTTAAATCCGAATTGGGAAAAAAGAAATAAATTGACTGGCTGTGGGTTTTAAAATGAGCACCAAAGGTCAATTTCCGTGCAGAAAAAAATCCACATCACGTGCACGAGAAAAAGAATTTCTCATTGATTTTAATGCTAAAGGATAACAGTATGTCTTTTCCAACACTGAGATCAACTTGGAAAATCCGCACATAATACTGATCGTGTGCATGTCCCTTTACACGTTGACTGTGTAATATCTCAATCCATCAGCAATAAATGTAAGCAGGGTTGCCGTAGTCAGCACAATTATAAGCCCAGTAATCCCCTGCGGTTTCTAACTAAACTCCCAATATAAATGATATTTTCAGAAACATCCATCTTACTTCTAAAAACGATATTTGTCGTTACCGCTCCTCGGGACATCTATCATTTTTACCGTGTCGTATCAAATCAAGGCAATGATTCTAAATGACTTAGTTCCTGTTTTATAAGCAATTTGCACCTCGCCGTCTTCCAGTCACTTTCAGCACATTCACTTTCAGCCCACCTCTCTGTGTGTGGAAACATTAATAAGTGCAGTTCCTATGAGTTTAAAGACTGGCAGAGCATTTCCTCTTACGCCTCACTCCATTCCTAGCGGGGCTCGAGGCTCACATCTGGATCTATTTAAAATACGATTCTGGAAATATATCCTCCTGACTTCCCGTTAAACGCTATGCACAGGAAAACAAATGGCACTTGTTTTTCAGACAGTTTTGACAGCAATCCAAAAGCAGACCAGGCCTTTGCCTGACTCGAAGTCACTGGTAAAGGGATCAGGTTAACCATTTTCCAGCAGATGCGTAGCAGAAGAACAGGGTAGTCGCTGCCAAAAGTGCCTTCTCCAATAGTATAAAGGAGCTAAATAATTACACACCATGTGTTCAGAAAAGAAACAACAAAACATAGCAACCATTTCCAGATGGTAAAATACAGAATAGATCTGATATATGATCCAAATAGTTTAGCCGTGTGGTTGTGGTGGATCTCTGCCATTAACAGAAGTATTGTAGAGTGGCCAGCCATACTTAGGTTTAGAGGTGCTCCATTAAGATATAATAGATAGAGACAATACAGAGGTTGTTGAGCTATTCTTGCCAGGAAAAACAATGACAATTTCTACGGCTCAATTATCTGTTTTCAGATTGAATGAAATCTCAGCCAGATTATAATTGGAGGCGCTGTTGCACTGATATCCAGAGAAAGTATTTGCTGCTGGAAGTGGTGGTAAGTGGTACTGCAAGATATATAAGTAGCTAGAAAGCATTTTTACCTAAACATTTGGGGGAGGGGGGATAAGTCGCTGCCAAACACCTGAGAGCAATTTACCTTCAGAGGGCATAAAAGACTAGGCAGACTAAAGTCCAATATGACCGAACTGCCATTTTTTTTAACATCTGTCACTAGGGGGCAGTCATCTTCTATTCAGTTTGTATAGCTATAAACATTAGATAATTGCTCAGTTGGTTGACAGCTGTCTCTCCCGACCTTTCATACACATGCACATTCAGCTCGCATGCATGTCTTCTCTGTGAAGAGTAGGAAGAAGTTGCTGCCAGACACCTGTAATGATGGCTTATTTATTTATTAAGCTTACTTATATAGCGCCATCATATTCCGCAGGCTTATCTCTTTATAGAACACAAGGATTGGGCATGTTCAAATTCAATAACCCAATCCTTATCTCCCCAATATCTGCTGTCAGGCGGCCCAATACATATTAGATAGTTGGTCATTGTTGCATTCAGTTCAGCTGACAGTAGTCTAATGTATGGCGGCAAGATTTTCAGGGAGTATCTTTAAGAAAATATGAAAGAAATTCAGTCCAGATCACCAAAGTAATACCCCAAAGATACCCAGAAGTGCAAGACATCACAATATACAGTACATAAGAAAAGAAGGGGAGATCCGGTATTAAAGGTTTCTAAAACACCCATTATATAATAAAGGCACACCTCAGCCCAAGTGAGGACCTTAGCCACGACATTGCTGATGGACTTCATAGATTTTATAAAAGCCACAAGTTTTCAAGTTTAGACCACTGGATCTATTTTGACCCCATCTTTAAGAAAAGGTAGACATGTTTTACTATAATTCTGAAGACGAGACACGGCTTTTATGTCCATCCTTCTTGCTAAGATTAGAACAGGCCTCCTGCCTATAGTGTTTGCTTAATATGGAGAGTGAGTGCATATCAAATATTTTTCTTGTGTCAAGCACACTCCATGGTAAATACCTTCTTTCTAGACTATGAGGTTTCGTAAGTTTGTCAACATACTCTTCAGTGCTGTACAGATATTGTCATCATACACATCAGTCCTTCATCCCATAAGAACTTATTTATTTTCCCTATATCCATAAGACTCAAGTTAACCTAACAAACTTTTTTAAATTTTGGAGAAAAACATAAAACTCGAAGAGAAAGCACGTAAAACACAAGAGCACATAGAAACTCTATACAGATGTTGCCCTGGCCTGATTTTAATCCAGGATTCTAGTGCAACAGGCAGGGCTGAGGAGTCAGTAGGCAAAACCACGGACCAAAACTCCTCTATTTTTCCACCATCCACCTACTCTGACTCCTTCATAAATAGCTGACAGCCATATTGAGAGAGAAGCAGTAAAGATACTCTAATTCAATAAAACTGAATTCCTATGAAAGTAAATATGTAACAAACTATACTAATCTAATGAATGATACCATATTAATTATTGTGTAAGATAATATATAATAATTTTATTTTGAAGTCAGAGTGACTATTTTCCGACTACGACTCCAGCTCCACCCTAAACTGGCCTGACTCCACAACTCTGATACCACAACCCTGGTAGCACCACTATACTACTGACCACTTTCTTACCCCTTTAATTTGTATGGTTTTTGTCTTGTATGGTTCTCTCTGAAATACTAAATAAAGGAATCATGAGACCTAGGACGTGATCACAGAAGGCAGTGGTCTGGACAGTGATATGAACTATAATGGGTGCCACTTCATCGGTACAGCTCTGTCCATAAATGAGAAATCTGATTTACTAAATGCCAGATCCATGTTTCAACAAGCCTTAGTTTGTGAAGCATTGCTTTACAGGATAGCCAAGGATATGGAATTTCCACAGAAGATATGACATCTATGATTATGAAATCATAGAAAAATTTCCCTATTTTGGCACTGCCAAAAGTCTTCCTAGCTTCCTAATCCTGACCTTTTTATAAATGAGTCAAAGATCCAATGAAGCGTAAGATTCTAAAGAAAATTAGCTTTTCTAACCTCATAACATGCTGGTGCATGTGCCAATAGAAAGACAGTAGTAAACAAGTGCATAGCTACAGAGAGTAGCATATTATATTATGTATAAACCTGGCCATACACAGACAGGTACAGATGCGTTTGTTTAAGGGGGTTGGAGGACAAAACTGTTGGCAGAATGAGCATTCGGTCAACACCTACCTGAAATATATGCCCTTCTTAAGGTTTAGTTATATTTTGTCTCAAGGCCAAAACTGTGGAGTCAAAACGCCAAAGCACCGACTCCAACTCACAGCCCAACTCCTTCATAAATGACTGACAACCATGGTCAGATGGAAGCAATAAAGATTCTCTAATTCATGAAAAAATTCATGGATAGAATTCATATGAAAGTAAGCAAAGCAGGGACAAGCTTGTGCCCAAAGCTGGGGTTTTAGAATGTGCCCCTCTATACACACACAAGACCCTTGTTACATGAAGTTTAGCATAACCAGTTGTTCAGCTATCATTACCGATAAACCCATACACATCTGGATCTGCTGAACATGTGTGCTATGTGTGTGTGTGAAGTATTGCACCTGTAATATATCTGTACAGGAATTATCAGTGTAGCTGTAGTAAGATATAGCAGGGTATTTTATTCTTATGCCGCTTAGCCCTCGACACGGTTTTAATTTTTAGAATAAAAAAAAAAATTGGTGGTTGGTATCATGTAGAATTTTGCATAGTACATTATAACAACTATAACTAACAACTCTACTTATTCTGGAACTCACCTTGTGTGTAAACCCCAGATTTTCAATTGAGTAAGACATCTAACTTCTAAATGTAAATTGCAAAAAAAAAAAAAAATAGATAAAATAAAACAACGTAAAATCAGATGCTGGATGAAGAAGTAAGGGCTCCTGCTGATACTGCTGCAGGCATACAGCCGGATATAAACAAGCAGAGGCCTGATATTTATTTTCATACATGATTTTAGATTTATTTACAGCATCGGTCATTGTTTTATCATGGGCCAAGAGAAAAAAGATGAGAGTACATGGTCTGACTTAGTCTTACTCACAAGCCTAATTTTTTTTTTAAATTTTATTACAATTACCAAAGATAAACTTTCCAGTCTGATGTTGCAAAATATTTCTGTGAGCAAACTAAAAATCTAATTACTATCATGTGTATCGGGTGACAAATCCTATGCGAGATGGCGTTTTGTCCATGGTTGATCCACTTTTCACATATGCAAATTTTTGTTACAAATTATGAAAATTTGCTTTGAGTTTCACTTTATAATAGATCAAATGATAGACTTTTTTTTAACGTAAAAGTAAAAAAAAAAAAAACAGTTAAAAACATTTGTCCGCTTTCCACACATGTACAACCCCTTTAATGTAGTTATTACTTTACCAATTAATTCAAAAACTGTGTTAAGTTATTCAATTCCCTTAGTTTAATATTAATTTTCTTAATTTTTTGTTCTTTTTTTTTTAAGAAAATAAATTATTCATAGGGGCCATTATATAATATCTTGAAGGGGGCAAATATTTTTTTTTTCAGTAAGGGTCAGTTTACAATTTATTTTTATTTGATATGAACATTTTGTATCACTTTAATTTTACTGACAAACAGTAGGAATCAGTTGTTAGTTTAGATCCAGTGCCTGAACTTTTTCCCACGTCTTGGGGTTATCTGCACCAATTAATCACAAATCTCTCTAGGAGTAAAGCCTTATCTGTATTCTGATCAGCAGTCGCAAAAGACAAATACACACTGCATTAACCATATCAAGACCACTAGAAAATTAAGATGACATCACAATACAACAAAATGTGTGAGCATAGTGTGGCTTCACTTTTGCAGCGTTTTTTTGACTACTTTTGTCCCAATTTTTGAATAATGAAAAAAATTGTGTGTCATGGAATCTTAAGATGTCAACCACTGCTGGTAAAATTGCAATGTCGTTGTACATAGATGGTTTTGCTATATTAACAAGAGTTTGGGACAAGTGAGTTAACTCTGCTCCTGAGATCATTTTCTTTAAAAGGGTTGAGGCTTATAACCTATGGACAGGATAGGTGATAAGTATCTAAGCACTTGAAAACCCCATGATTGGTACCACTGATCGCAACAATGGAATCCCATGTTCTCCACCCAGATGATCCATGAGGACTACAGCTCAATACAAAGTCTAAGGGATGAACAGGAATAGCCAAGTACAGTGGAGATGTGTTATCTATATGGTCAGCACATATTTACAGTATGAAGACTGGCTAGAAAGTAATAGACGGGAGAAAGCAAGTAAGAGGTGGAAACCATGGATTCGGGAGGGCCCTCTTTACTAAGGATATATTCTAAAAGGGGTTTCCAGGGACTTAAATTTATCTTGATTTATCTGGTACATTCTTCATAATGGACCCAGTGGTTCCAGCCCTGTTCCAACCCCCAGGGTGATTGGAACCAGTCCCCCCCCAGGTGTCACTCCCCCCCCTCCCAACTTTTCTGATCTCACAGGTAATTTACCTGTGCTATGGGGGATGATTTTACTATAGTCGGCCAGCAACCATAGCACAGGTAAATTACAAGCGAGATCAGAAAAGGAGGGAGTAGATAAAGCGTCCTGAGCATCAGGGGTTGCTTTTGCTCACATGACTGGGGGGTCTGAACCAGACAGGAACCCGGTCCATGATGAAGAATCTTGCAGATAAATCAAGGTAAATTTAGGTCCCCTGGAAAACCCCTTTAAGTTAGACTAGCCTTTGTACTGGTCAATCTGTGGTTATATATGATTGTGTCATGAAATTAAATTAACATGTCTAACCTAAAAGTTAACAACTTTTCTTTTTTTGTCCTTATTTTCATATTATGTACATATTTATTTCATATTTATGTACTTGCTATGATGTATATGTACAACTAAAAAAAATCACCAAAAACAAAGCTAAGTTTCTACATTTTAGGCAGCAGAAATACTTCCAAATAAGATCCATGTTCTGTTGTGTTTTGGAGCACGCCTACAATATGCACCGCCTATTTCTAGTCGCTGCATGCCTTGTAGATCAGGATCTGCATGTGGCCTGCAGACGGTATAATTCATACCATAAAGTGAACCTCATTAACTCATATTAGAAAGCTAAGCCACAATGAACAGACCAGGCTGGGATGGCTAAGTTCCCTATGCTACACTATACTCTAATTCATTTGGGACCGAGGGTGGAGCTCAATGTCTCGACTTAAGAATCCTATTCTTTTACTATACCACAGGAATCTGCAAGTAAAGTTACTGAAAAACATCAGGTCTAAAATTTAGGAAAGATATAAATAGAGGTACACAAAAAAAAAAATCTGCTTTTAGCTTAATACTTTTTGGCTTCCATTATTTGTTTTTGCTTTTTCTGTTTGTCCATGTTGCCAAAACAAAGTATAAAACTAGTCCTGAATTGTTCTGGAAAGTTCTGTCTTTAAAAACCAGAAGGCTCTAGATGGGAGCACAGTGAGTTGAGGGGGAGGGGCTGTATTCTGTATTGTATACAACCCTTGCCTCAGAGAGAAACCTAAAACTTTTGATAAAAATTCAGGTATCCTTTAAGAGTGAAAAAAAAAAAAAAGCCAATTGGTTTTATGTATAAATAGCACCATTGCTACTTTGCTCCTTCAAAGTAATGGCCATGGACTGCAATACTGGTCATAGACTATGAACAAGAGTGGCGCTGTTTTGGTAAATGAAAAGATCTAATCTCATATAAACCTTTAAAAACAAATTGGATTATCTCAATGTATCCAAAATGGGAATTCGGCTAAATCTTTTCTGCAGTACTAAACAATCCAGTCTATTTTTTTTTTTCAATGCACATCTGGATTACTAATGTAGAAGGCTGTCGATAGCAGATAACCCTAATCCCTGCACCCCCTCATGTTTTCCTAAGACTAGCGGTAATAATGTATTAATCTCCGTAGAACATACTTCAAGGTAGATTGTATTACACACACGTTGATTGAAAGATATGTCAAGGTTAGCAGGAGCAAGATAATGTCAAATGGCTGAAACGCGACATGTTTATGAGCTGCGGGAATGAAACCTTACCATTTTTTAATAAAATAACCTTGTTTAAATATTATAGACGCATTGACAGGTTTATGAGTGAAGTGCGCATTACTCTGACCAATGCACTCCAAGTTATCATCACCGGGGACTTACGATGGGTATTTAATTAAAACCTTCACTCAGCTGCCAGCAGCCACAGAATGAAATCCCCTTTACCTTCAACTTATAATTAAAAAGCCTTTCGTTTCCGAAAGATCAAGACCTTGTTTGCTAATCCTATGTTCTCTAATGAAGGGTGACATACTACTCAGGTTACCTTGTACAATGGGAAGAAATCTGCCAATGACGGGGGGGGGAATGTGATATTAATTATTGTCGGAAGTGTTACAATAAATATTACAGCGAATACATTAAATTGAATCTAATTTACTGCCATTGACACCACTGGAATTCCGCTCGTATTTAGAAGTGACTGGGGCTACTTTTGTCATAAGCACCAATTACATCAACCAGCAATAACTGTTGTCTGAATGTGCAAGTGTTCTACATGAGGGAGGAGAGAAATATGCCCAATCCTTTCTTCCTTTGACATCATCCTTCAATGGAGAGTCAGGAGGTCCCATACACATAATATAAACTGGCATGTTCGGACAGCTTTTGTCATAAATATATGAGAGCCTTAAAGGGGTTGTCCAAGATTTGGTGCAAACTCAGGGGCTTTTTTGGGTGTAAAACAAGAAAAAAACAGACATATGCGCCTATCCCCGATGCTCTGTGGTCCAGCCCAGTCCCCTTTCCCTTCCATGCTGAGACTCACTGCACCAGAAGTAGAGAGGCTCACATCACTTCTGAGGCCAATAAGTGGCCTCAGTGGTCGCTGGTAAGGAATCGGGAGATATGTGAGCGACGTCATTGGTCCCTCTCCAGCAACCAGTTAGGTCACTGATTGGTCTCAGGAGTCATGTGAGCAACTCTGCTTCTGTCCAGGCACAGGAGGGAAAGGAAACTGGGACTGGACTATGGTCATAGGGCTTTTTTTCTTATTGTATACCCACCTCTAAGTTTTCTCTAAATCCTGGACAACCCCTTTAAAGTAGCACTCTCACAAAAACCTTTCTTGTCTGGCCCGTACATGATGTAAATTGCAGTGAAGGTATTCTTCTAAGGGTTTACTCTATTTGTCAATTATCTTCTTCCTTCTGGTCCTCAGCTTTGTCATGTGACTGGCACACTGACTCTCCAACTGACACTGCATCTAATGTGTGGACAGAAAGTCAGTTTCTATTCTCATTCTCTCTGAGGCTTATAGTGAGATTCACATACGAATGAATAGGAAATCTGATTTCCTGTCCACACATAATCTGTCAGTTGAAGAGTCTGAATGCTGGTCACATGACCCAGCGGAGGACCATAAAGACGTGGATAACACACAAATACAGACACCTGACCTGTAAGATGATTACCTTCACTACATTTTCATCATGTACAAGCCAGACAATTGTTTTTTTTTGTTGGAGTACCACTTTAGGAAAGCATCCATACATAGAGGTTGTATCATATTTTTGCAGTGATTTTCTGGAAGGAAAAAAAAAAAGCACTTCAAAAAAGTTACAAAAAAAAGCTGTGCAAAATTACGGCAACTTTTCCCCAAAGCTCCAATGTGTGGCTTTAACTTTAATCACTTGCGAGTAATGGATGAGCGGGTGACCCGCCACAGTTAGTAAAGGGGATCCCGAAAGTTGGATTTAAGGATACATCATTACAGAATGAAGCAAAATACAGCGCATAATCTCCTCAAATAAACACAGGAGAGCCTCGCCCTTTCTATTGTCTGACTAAACAGATGACTAATACAGCTAGGCGTTAGTGACGGAAGAAGTTGCGATCTTAACTAAAAACGTGTGTCTTTTAATAAAGAGTCTTCTTCTATTATATGAAGACTGTTGCCAAAAGTAAATTATCTTCATGATCTTTTCTAAGAGCTTGTAGTATTCTTAATAAAACTGGTGTCTGTAAGCCAAGAGCATATTCTTCGACAATGACAAGACAAAACATCCCAATTTATTTATTCCATATGCAGCTCCACCTCTGATCATTTCGCAACTACATATATACTCACAAAGAAATATCTTGGAATGTCTGCTTCTAGTTTCTCAGTCTTCAGCTTCCACATCACAGGCCATGGGGAGTTTAAGATGAACACCAGAGGTTTACGATGAACCGAGTCTGTTAGGATTGGTGTCAAATGCAAAGTGATCTGTAAGTAAATCAAAGGAAACCAGATCAGGACATGCACCAAGAAGATCTGCATATACCGGTACTACATAAAGTAACTAGACATGGCTGGTGTGAGCAACAAAACCCAACATTCAAGAGGGACAGAAAAAGTCTTACATAGACCTTGCTACTATCCTTAAAAGGGGTTTAGTGAGGGGTGCGACATAGGCGGGTCCTCCACCTCCACCAGATTTATGATCATTTATGCCAGGATGTATTTCAGTACAGATGCATGGCCCGGTGGATGGTCTTGTCATAAATGAGTATGGTTCAGTAGAAGTGAAGATTGGCTTTGAAAATACCAGTCTTCATAAATCTGCCAAGTGAGTTAAGTCCCAGTAAAGTCCCAGAAAATCTCTTTAAACATAATCACAACTTGACAAGACTTGATATTGATGGCTTATACTTAGGACAGTTTATTAATATATGAACAGTGGAGGTCACACATCCCTCACGCCAACCAATCAGCTGTTCTTTATACAATGTACTAAGGTGGGCAGAGATGGCTCTGTACACTGCGTAGTGGCCATGCCGTACTATTGCAGCTCAGGTCCCATTTGCTTGAATGGAGGTTGAGCTGTAATAGCGTGGCATGATTAATACAAAATGTAAAGAGCTGTCTCCTTTGTACACTGTGCTGAAACAACAAATTGGTGGGGGTGCCGAGTGTCAGATCCGCGCTGATCCGGTCCTCATGACCTAAACAAAAAGAAAACAAGAGTACAACAAATACTTGCTGAGGAGATCCAAGGACTAGGATTGTATATAGGATTGTATTTCAGTAATAATAATAGTAACTATTACACAATAAATAAGGTTTCACAGATTCTGCAGATTCTTGTCATGCTAAGTAACACTGAGAAGTGTCACTACACAACTCTCAAAAATGTTAGCGGAACATGACAAACAGTAGACAGTGTGTAACTGTGGCTCCATGGCACATGCCAAGCATGGGCAAAGGCAGCAGATGGAGCACATCAAAAAGACAGCTGTGCTATTGTGGGGCTTCCAATGTGGTGCTGGCAACCGGCATTCAATGGTCTAATGTTTCTGTTGTTTTAAGAGATGTAGTGTACTAAGTTTAGGTGACATACGACGCATGCATAAAGATATATCTGTCAATAAATCAGGTCACTTTCCTGTTAATCCTGGCAGAGGCCATTACTGTTTCCCTTACCCTTAATCATTTTACATTGTACAAAATCCATAAAAAATATTATACACAATTCTTAAAATCCTGAAACCAAATGGTGCACTTTACATGGACACGTATATAAAGTTCACTATAGGTTTATACAGAGCAAAGGCTAAAAATAACTTTTTTTTGCTCTGGATGTCCTTGGAAGAATATAAAAACCAGTGAAATATTAGTCACCTTAAAATCAGCAGTGTTAACCTTTCTATCGCCACAGACAAATGTTATGATGGTAAACTGGAGTTATGTTATGATGTCTATTGTTGATGTTCTGGATATGTGAAGCAACAAATGTTATATCAGATTTCTGTTTAAAGGGATTCTCTGAAGATTTAAAGAGGACATTTCACGTCCTCATGTATATGCAGTTTTACATGCCGCTAGAAAGCTGACAGCGTGCTGAATTCAGCACACTGTCGACTTTCCCGTTATATGCCCCGGGGCTGGAGATATCGGGGGTCTAAATTTCACCGTTCACTATCAGAAGGGTGTTCCTGACAGTCTAGCTGCGCTGTGAGGAATGCCCTCCCTGATAGTACTAGTCCATAGACTTGTACTGGGGGGGGGACATTCCTTACAGCTCAGCGTCATCACTGAGCTGTAAGGAACGCCGCCTCTGACAGTACAGCGCTATAGACGAGCACAGTCAGGGAGGGCATTCCTTACCGCCCAGTGATGACGCTGAGCTGTGAGGAACGCCCCCCTGTACAGGGTTATGGACGAGCACAGTCAGGGAGGGCGTTCCTTACCGCCCAGTGATGACGCTGAGCTGTGAGGAACGCCCCCCTGTACAGGGCTATGGACGAGCACAGTCAGGGAGGGCGTTCCTCACAGCGCAGCTAGACTGTCAGGAACGCCCTTCTGACAGTGAACGGTGAAATTAAGACCCCCAATATCTCCAGCCCTGGGGCACATAACGGGAAAGCCGACAGTGCGCTGAATTCAGCACGCTGTCAGCTTTCTAGCGGTATGTAAAACCGCAGGTGCCTGAGGACGTGAAAGGTCCTCTTTAAAAAGATATTCATTGAGCTCCAAATGTAAAATAAATTGACTCGCTAATATACATTAATTTTCTATTCTGCATGGATGGTCCAATTTAGGTCCATGTCCATGTGGTCCAAGAAATAAGAGCTTCTTCTGTTGGAGACCTTCATTAGTCAGCTAGGGGGTAGACCAGCTATAAAGAGTTGGGGACCCATCACATTTATGCATTAATCTGATGACCCATTAACTTTTATTGGCACCATTCATTGCTTCATTTTGCTTGTGTTGATGATACAGTGGAATTAAACTATCCCTATCAGTTTCCTTGCAGATTACAGCCAACAAAAAGTGACTGTTCAAAATGTACCACCCCTTTAAGGAACAAGAGTGAACAAAACCCATAATCCATAACACCCATTGGAAAACCTTCCACCCCTTGGATTACAGTAGTTTCTTGGTCCTTTCTACTTTTAACATGACATGAGGTCAACGACAAGGCCCTCCAGTCTTATATATAAGAAACTGAGGTTCAAGATGTTCAAGGCAGTAATTTGCCAACAATGCATCTCCACAAAATACATCCTCAGCACATTTCCAATAGCCAGCAGAATTCGTTCCACCACCCATTAGTGACCTCTTTGACCAGTGTGCAGTCATGCCTCCGAACACACCAGCACATAAACCACAAAATTGTAAAGATGTTAATGCATCTTTTTTAAGTCTTCAACATTCTTTCATTCAATAAAACTTAATGCTTGGATAATTGAGGGTTACAATGTCAGGACCAGTAAATGGAGCCATTGTGTAGAGCTGGATAGTGTCAAGCATGACACACCAGCTTCCGCCCTACACATGCTGTGTACTTACACGCTATAGTAACAGGACTATCATAAATCCGTAGTAGACTACCCACCACTAGCAAGAATGACATCTTTCATATTCACAGCATCATATTACATCTTACAGTATCCGTGAGTTAAGAAGGATTAAATGTTGCTGGTTTTACACAGGATATTTTTCACTTTTTAATCTTTTATATAAATGAACATTATACAGTTTACATTGCCCTTAATGGATTCCCTAAAATACCTTCAAGGAATATCAGTTTTGCACACTTCATAGATATATCACAGGAGCTGCTGTGTTCACTCAAGTTACCTTACTATTAAACTCCCTTGTCACATATTGTACTGCAGAACATATGTTACATGTAGATAATGTACGTCTTGCATTCCAAGAATATAAAATGATGACTTCACGTGGATACTGTACTAGCACATGTTTAATGGGTTACATCAATATCCATGGAGAAATCCAGTCCATCAAGTCATCAGTAAACAGCGACTAGAATCCCAATTATGTCACCATTTCCAAGTTAACAAAGTCTGCAAAGTTTCTTATCATCTTATCTTCCATTCTTTAATAGTAATGTATCACCATTTGTTTTACGTTTTTATTAAAACCAGATCATGAAGTATACCGATTATTTTTTTTGATCATGGAGGCTGCCATCTTGCCAGAGTTTCTCCTCTACTCAGGTAACAACACTTAGTGATATGCTTTACAGCCGACTCATTGAAGAGTTTTCTGAGCAGCCTCTGTGCAGGCAGGGGGAGTAGAGAAGCTGTGACATCATCTATTGTCAATTGTGGATGCAATGATGGGCCAGTGATGTAATATATAGAAGCGTTATCTTCTATTGTAATACTGTCTGTCTTGTGTGTGATGTAAAGAAGGTGACTGCTGCAAAGGAAACCCATACAGAATTGGCAAGTGTCAGTCTGTTATTATGTTTAGTGACCAGAGTTAAAATTGCAGGACATTGCACTTTTTAATATTGGTAGTGACGTGAAAAATTAAAGTGAATGATAAAGTGAAATGAAATTAAATGATCCTTAATAAAAAGATCAACAAAAAAATATAAATGATCAACAATTCTTAAAAATATGTTTAACATAAAAACCTGGTTAAAAAGTAGGTCATTTCTGGAGAAAAAATTCCATTAAGGGATTTTCCTTTTGTTTGTTTTTTTGCACATTTTGCAATGTACTAACTGGAACTTTCTGTACCGTTTTGCACTGGTTAATGCCCCAATTTTGGTCCAGAATAAAGCATCACATCGGTGTCTATTGGATATGTCTCGGGAGGTTACTGCACATCAGCCTTCCCTCAATCAGATGTCTACACTCATGTATTGCTTTGTCCTGAGTCCTGGCCAGGAACGTTCC
The DNA here is from genome assembly GCA_947044405.1 of Leptodactylus fallax. Taxonomy (NCBI): domain Eukaryota; kingdom Metazoa; phylum Chordata; class Amphibia; order Anura; family Leptodactylidae; genus Leptodactylus; species Leptodactylus fallax. Next base: position 1,347,401 of record CAMRHE010000049.1, read on the forward strand.
CTGCTTTTGTATGCACTTTCTAATTTTCCTATCCAGTATAGTGCAAAGCAAATCCGCATGAACAACGTAGTCCCTTGTTACCTGCCTCCTATCAAGCTCTGCTCTAGTCACATCACCATACCTACAGATCTTTCCACGCTTAACTTTATACAAATTTTATTAAGTGATCCAATTTCTCACTAAACAAACTCAATATAATATTGCAATATGCCAGTATAAACGTTGATAAGCATTTAACTTGATCACAACCAGTGAGTGGCCACACAAAAACAAACATATCATAGAAATACTGAAAAAAATTTGCAAAAGAATTGCAAAATCAAGGTTTTTTCCTGTTGGGTCCATCTTGTGCCACTTCTCGGGATCAGTGGCATAACTAAAGTCTTGTGGGCCCCGATGCAAACTTTTGTCCGGGACCCCCTACCTCATCCCTACAGCAAATTCTTGATAGTGATGGCTATGGGTGCTAAGGAGTTTAATCAACCTTAGTGTGGTTAGGGTAATCTGTGGGTCTCCTTGGCTTATGGGCAAGATGGAAGCTGCAATCTCAATACTGATGCCAGTGCTTATGGACCCCCTAAGGCTCCTGGGCCCCGATGCGACTGCAACTTCTGCACCCCCTCAAGTTACGCCCCTGCTCGGGATACAGTATATGAAGCCATCCTTGGGTCTTATTTACACAATAGCAGATATGCTGCACTTTTTAAGAACTTTTGTCTTTTAGCCAAAACCAGAATTGATTCAGAAAATGGTTGATATAAAAGTATGTCCTTTAGATTTCTCATCTGTGTTTCATTCAATGCTGGATTTGGCTATAAAAATGCTGCATCTCAAAATCTGCACAAAAATTGCACTTTGAAAACTTAGGTCTTAAATGGCCAAGGGGTGAAAGTTTGCACAGCTGTCATAGTAAACCTTGCAAATGCAACTTTTACCAAGAAACAATAACTCGCTAGTGAGGTAAGACAAAAGTGTGATGACATAGAAACCTGCAAAAACAAGACATCACACTGTTAAGTGCATCTCACATAGATGAAAGTTCTGGCAGCTTCTGATCTACTTTGGATGGGTAATCTCATTTAGAAAAGAACCGCCACCAGTTTATTAGTTTTCCTTACATCAATTTTAGTTTAAGGTATCCAATTATTTGAAGCTGCAATGGCAACCCTATAATGTCATAAGGGTTAAGACAGCTGCAAAGTTTTTTGTGTTATCCCTTGAGATAGCTGAGTTCATGGACGGCTGGATAACTCCATGGTAACCAGACTTAGGCAAACAATCAATGGACTCCCGCTCCATTACTCTGCTAAAGTAATTTGTAGACAGAGCAAAAAATCCAGGCACAATTCAAAAAAAAAAAAAAAAAAATCATAAAAATAAATATTGCTGCCTATGTAGCGTTTTACTTGCGGACTTCTAGTCACACACACACTGGAAGTTTTGTTATGAAATGTTGAAGTCTAGTGCCATATATCTTCAAGGTTACTTTAGAACAGCAGGAAAGAGATGGAAACATCTTCAGACATTTCTCTGAAATGGATATGCTGCAATAAAAAGACCTGACGTAAAAAGCCTACCTACTTGTCTAAAGTATTTTCTACAGGGATTTGGCATGCTCGTGAATCCTGCCACTGGCAGTTTAAGAAATATGACTAAAGTAGCAGAGCACACGTAGTGTCCGAACTTCATAATATATTGGAGGAAATTTACTAAAATAGGCTTCTTGCACCAGTTTTCTGATACAATAGTGGCATATTTTTGACACATGGCTGTTTGAGCGAAAAATGTGCCAGTTTTTTCCATTTTCCAACCTGCTCACACAACGTTTGAGAAAAATGGATGGAGATCAAGGCTTATTGGGGCAGTGAGGTCTCGGCCCAACAGATTTACTATAACCCAGAAAACTAGTGTGAGTTTAGATTTGGTGAATGGGACCTCCCAAGATGCACCAGAAGTCAGAGCCTCTTAATATTCCAGACGTATCTAGTGCCACTGCATAAGGATATAACTACTATTATAGCAAAATGTATATTGCATAATACACTGGCGTATAAGCCGTGATAAAATTTAGCAATTTGTTTACGCAAGTCAAAATCAAAATTGTAACTTTTTATACTCTGCACCTCATATGACAAATTTCTGAAAGAGGGTATGGCAGAGTTTGGGGTGGGAGTGTGGCCATCATCTCAGTTAGCTTTATCATCAATTCCTCCAGTTTTCCTGTATAAGGCTAAGGCTCCTCGTTGCGGAAACCCAGTGTTTTTTGATGCACTTTTTGCTGCGTTTTTTTTTTTTTTAGCCAAAGTCAGGAGTGGCTTGAAAAGGAACGGAAAGTATAAAGGAAGCTCTTAGTTGTTTCAATCTCCGTTAAATCTACTCCTGACTTTGGCTCAAAAAAACGCAACAAAAAACGCTATGCCTAAATGATGTCACAAAACTATGCCAGCTCCTTGCTTGCTTTCTGTTTAAGCCCATGGACCTCGGAGGATGTACCTATTTTATGATGAAGCGTGCCCCTTGTCACAGATTAAGCTCACTCTGGTGGCCCTGGACTATCAAGGTTGGCATGGAAAATTCCTTGATGAATCAGCCCCTATGGTTTCTTATATGGTAAGAAGGCGTGCTGATGTGTACGATCCCAATGTATGCCAAAAGCATACTCCTTGGGTCTATGCTGGGAAAATGGGGGTTTATTGACATATTGCAGGTCTGCGTCAGGAAATACATCTTATGTATATCTCCAACATTTAGAGAAAAGAATGAGAAAAGAGGTGCACAGTCACCCAGCGTGTCTTGTCTGGAAACAAGAAATGGCACTGATCAATTCAGCTTGATCTTTGTTCCACCAGAGCAGCACTTGTTCAACATATTCTAGAAATTCAGGTGGAAGGTAATGTTACCTACTGAAAAGACACAGACTTATTTTTCAGGCAATGCTCAATGGGATAAAAAGCATGCAAATTAACTCACACCAGCCAAGCCATAAAACGCCCAACTGTGGACTTCATTGTTTTGGGATTCTAACCTATCATTAGTGCAGAGCAGACTACGAGATAAGAGGACCCGTCACCAGGTTGAAAAGCGCAATGACATACATCATATGATAGGCGCTGTCACTCGGAGAATTTTGGTGTTTTGTTTATCCAAATCTGCTCGGCCATTCCAAAGCTATAAGTCCATTTAGTGTTGATGCAAATTAGGGTATACTAGCCAAGTGGACCCCACCTCCAGATATACCAATTGACTATACTCTAATTTGCAACATTACTAAAGAGGCTTATATCTTTAGAATGGCTGAACGGGTTTCAATAAACAAAACACCAAATTGCTCAGGGTGACATCGCCGATCAGATGAGGGATGTCGTTGGGCTTTTCAGACCCCGTGATAGGTCCCATTTAAGTTGCCTGTTTTACCAAATGGAACAAACATATACTGAGCCAAACCTAACAAAGATGACTCTGTACTTTATATCTGTACTTTTAGTGATAGGGAATGATTCACTTGTAGTTGTGCAAGAATGATTCATATTCTTAAATGTTGTGAATGAACAAATATTTCAAAGTTCAATAAGTTCATGTTTTCTACTTTTATTAAGAATGGATAGATATAATTCAGATGTGAGAAATATCACTTGTACAGCCATTCAGAGAGGTTATGAATATGCAAATAAATAGAGTTTTTGTGTCATTTACAGTAATTTCGTTGGGGCAAAGCAAATAGAGGAAAGAAAGTTTTCCTCTGTGAAACTGGCATTGGCTGTGTGGAGGTGTTCAGATATGTCCACGTATTACATCTGAGCAGCGAGAAAACAAGATGTGACACTGGAGAACGCTCCGCAGAATGAGGCAGCTGTTCACAGTACTTCTAGGAAAACCAAAGATCTGTCTATAGGGAATAGAAGAAACTTACAGCAGACATGAAATGTTGCTGAAAGAAATGTTTTCTTCATGGGCCACTATATAAACCTGCCAATGCAAGAAAAATAAAAATCCAGACTATATATTTGGAATAGAGAGTCAATGAGAATAGAAAAAAGGATGATATCCTAAAAAGACTTTATATTACACAGTTATAGCTCTAACATGCACTGATACATTGCGGTAAACCCTCGGAACAGCATAGATATCTTGTTCACGTGTTTAGCTTACAAAAGGTGACCAAGACCTCAAATATTGTAACAAACCTTCAGCTGTGAGAAGTCAGGTTCTCTAGCTCTTAATTTATACAATAATAGTTTTTCATTCACTGAGAAAAAGATTCTGGAATGGTTGAAGAATTCAGATCTATCTAGCAGAGTTAACCTGAACTTCTGCAACTGGTTAAACTGCTGTAGCGTGATATGTTATCACAGGTAAGATATGCTGCACCAGTTTCATTGCAGAAATTCAGAATAACTCTGATATATCTGTATACATCCCAGCCTATACATTAAATGGGGGCCATAAACATGATGCAGCTTTATATATAGGACTGGATAATCCAGAGTGTGATCATCTGAGCTTTTCCCCTAGCTAGAATCTCCAGGACCTCCACTACAGGACAGTTATTGCACACATATGTCCATACAGGAAGAGATACAGTACATTAAACTCCTAGGATCTGCTGAATAGGCATGTGTGAGGAAGCAAGTCTACCACATCCAAACAGTCAGGGCTCTGAGACCTCAGCGAAAAGACTTAAGTCTCAAAGCAAATCTATTACAAACAGTCAGATGTGTTAACAATTATAAATTACAGAAAATAAAGAATCAAAAAAATAAAAAATCTATATATAATATATCATACACTACCGTTCAAAAGTTTGGGGTCTCCCAGACAATTTTGTGTTTTCCATGAAAACTCACACTTTTATTTATCAAATGAGTTGTAAAATAAATAGAAAATATAGTCAAGACATTGACAAGGTTAGAAATAATGATTTTTATTTGAAATAATAATTTTCTCCTTCAAACTTTGCTTTCGTCACAGATTGCTCCATTTGCAGCAATTCCAGCATTGCAGACCTTTGGCATTCTAGCGGTTAATTTGCTGAGGTAATCTGGAGAAATTTCCCGCCATGCTTCCAGAAGCCCCTCCCACAAGTTTGATTGGCTTGATGGGCACTTTTTGTGTACCATACGGTCAAGCTGCTCCCACAACAGCTCAATGGGGTTGAGATGTGGTGACTGCGCTGGCCACTCCATTACAGATAGAATACCAGCTGCCGGCTTCTTCCCTAAATAGTTCTTGTATAATTTGTAGGTGCTTTGGGTCATTGTCCTGTTGTAGGATGAAATTGGCCCCAATCAAGCGCTGTCCACAGGGTATGGCATGGCGTTGCAAAATGGAGTGATAGCCTTCCTTATTCAAAATCCCTTTTACCTTGTACAAATCTCCCACTTTACCAGCACCAAAGCAACCCCAGACCATCACATTACCTCCACCATGCTTGACAGATGGAGTCAGGCACTCTTCCAGCATCTTTTCCGTTGTTCTGCGTCTCACAAATGTTCTTCTGTGTGATCCAAACACCTCAAACTTCGATTCGTCTGTCTATAACACTTTTTTCCAATCTTCCTCTGTCCAATGTCTGTGTTCTTTTGCCTATATTAATCTTTTCCTTTTATTAGCCAGTCTCAGATATGGCTTTTTCTTGGCCACTCTGACCTGAAGGCCAGCATCCCTGAGTCGCCTCTTCACTGTAGACGTTGACACTGGTGTTTTGCAGGTACTATTTAATGAAGCTGCCAGTAGAGGACCTGTGAGGCGTCGATTTCTCAAACTAGAGACTCTAATGTACTCCCACTTCTCTTTCTACTCTGGTTAGAGCCTGTTTGTGCTGTCCTCTGAAGGGAGTAGTAAAAACCGTTGTAGGAAATCTTCAGTTTCTTGGCAATTTCTCGCATGGCATAGCCTTCATTTCTAAGAACAAGAATAGACTGCCGAGTTTCACATGAAAGTTCTCTTTTTCTGGTGATTTTGAGAGTTTAAATCGAACCAACAAATGTAATGCTCCAGATTCTCAACTAGCTCAAAGGAAGGTCAGTTTTATAGCTTCTCTAACCATAAAAACTGTTTTCAGCTGTGCTAACATACTTGCACAAGGGTTTTCAAGGGTTTTCTAAACATCCATTAGCCTTCTTACACAGTTAGCAAACACAATGTACCATTAGAACACTGGAGTGATGGTTGCTGGAAATGGGCCTCTATACACCTATGTAGATATTGCATTAAAAACCAGACGTTTGCAGATAGAATAGTCATTTACCACATTAACAATGTATAGAGTGTATTTCTGATTCATTTAATGTTATCTTCATTGAAAAAAACTGTGCTTTTCTTTCAAAAATAAGGACATTTCTAAGTGACCCTAAACTTTTGAACGGTAGTGTATGTACACCACATAAAAGTATTAACATATAAAGATATTGCCTTCTTACTTTGACAGTGTAAACTTAGACGAGACAGTTCTAAAATGTACAAGCTTTGTCACAATGGCTAAAGCTGAATCATAAATCTGTCTGGTTTAACTTTACACCACCTATTAGATAAATTAGTTTCTACCAAAAATGTGCCAAAATTTTGATGCGTTTTACATGGTATGACATCTTAAACCATGCACCTTCCAGGAGGAAGACACACACCTTTCTGCCGAGCACAGCCCACTTGTAAGACAAGGTGCAAAAAGTCCCTAAAACGCATAATAAGTGTGGTATACAGCATATACATCAGTTTTGCAGCTAATCATTATTTAATTTGGTTTTACCTTGCTATATACCTTTGCGGCCAAAATTCAGATAATTTTGGTAACAATTTGTTATATTTTTTTTTCACCATGGACACAGACAAAGAAACATTTGTACCATCACTTAGGCTAAGGTCCCATATTGCAGAAATGCTGTTTTTTTAATGTAGATTTTGCATGTATTTTAAGCCAAACCTAGTAGTGGCTACAGAAAGAATGGGAAATATATAGGAAGCTCTTATACTTCTCGCATCTGCTTAATTCACTCCTGGCTTTGGCTCAAAAAACCACAACAAAATCTACAACAAAACAAGCAGCTTTTCCACAACATGGGGCCTTAGCCTATTAGGGATTTTACCCCACATGAATAGTTAGTTATGACAACATTAAAAACTGTATAAAAAAAAGTGCACTATTAACAATTCCCTAACACATTGTTACTGTCCAGAATGATCTATTTAGGTACATAAGTATTCCAATAACCTGCAAGGATGCAAAATATGTGAAATTCTCTGTAGCTGCAAACAAGCCCTGTCAGCAGACTACAGTCTACAGCTTATCAATGGACTGCCATTCCTTAATATAATCTTACAAGTGACCCCAAAGGTGGATGCCTTAGTAAAAGTCTCATATATCACACACACTGTAGATATATTTTTTCATTAGACTTTCCACTATCTAGTCATGTATATATATATATATATATATATATATATATATATGTTTACAGCCTGCATAGCCTGGTAGTCTACAGATAATCTGCATTCTCTGCATATCTAATATCTACTCCTTTAAGATTAATACAGCCACTACTTGCTTGTCAGCTTTAAAACTTGAAGATGAAAGACTATGAAGATCTAACCCATGCAGATTACATGCATTTATGTGCTCGGATACCGCTTGTTGCTTTCCGCCTATGACACCCTGTTACCCTCTTCTACGAAGACTGATTAAAGGACTTCCTGCTTGTGTTGTGGTTTAGCAGGAAAGAGTCTTCACTCAGAATTGTTTAGGGTCTGAGAACTGATCCTGAATTCCTTTTGTTTTCATGCTTTTCAGGATACCGGTTTATCAGATGAACTTTCCATGTTTCCAGGCCAGAGGTGACTCTTTGTTAGTTTCCCCAGGAATTTCATTCCTACAGCTTATTACTTTTATTCCAACCACTACAGCCAAAATTATAATTTAGCACCACGGGAGACATAAGACATCCAGTATGATCATGGAACTTGATGCTATGCTAGAGTGTATTATCCTACAGAAAAAGACAGTAATTTATTTCATATGTAATAATAGTTCAAATAAAAAGCAAGCATTGGACAAGCAATGACCACCCTCTCTCCCGCCACCCTTCCTTCCACGCAGCTGTGTTATCCAACATCAACGCCTGAGGACAGAGTTGTAACACAGACTATATTACAATTCTAGAGTAAAACATAGCTTTGTGGAGAAAAGATGAATATATCCTTCAGATTTAACCAAAGATAAAAGAATAAGATGGCTCTAACAAGGATAGATTAACTCCTAACTCTTAAAGAGGTTTTCTGGGCTAAAATTATTGACAACCTATAGGTCATTGATATCAGATCTGTGGGGGCCTGATACCCAGCCGCCCTACCAATGTTACACAGAGAATGGAGCAGGAAGCAGAGAGATCCATTCTCTGTGCAGTGGCTGACCTGAGTAACTGCAGCTTAGCGCCCATTAAAATGATTAAGAGCTGATCTGCAATACCTGGTCTGGCCACTACACATATAAAGGAGTTGTCTGATTCCTGCTCCATTTTCTGTGTATCAGCTACTAAGAACAGTTCATTGTTGGGGCTGCCAGGTGCTGCACCCTCACCAAACTAGAAATGATAATCTATCATTAGGGTATGTCATTAATATTTTTAGCCTGGAAAACTCCTTTAGACCAAGGCCCCATGTAGTGTAAATGCTTCGATTTGGCCGCGGTGGAAACGCGGCGGCAAAAACCACAGCATTTTATCGTCCCTGCAAAGTGGATGGAATTCTGGCTAATCCCATCCAAACACTGCAGAAAAAAATCTGCAGTGGAAATGATTCTATTTCCAAAACCGTTGCGTTTTTTGTTTTCCGTATAGGGATAATGGAAGCAGAAAGTTTGCAGAGGAAACTTTTTGGCTACGGCTCACTATGTGAAGCCTTAGCCTTAGAATAAGGCTCCATGTTGTAGAAAAACGTTTTTTTTTTTGCAGATTTTGCTGCAGTTTTTTGAGCCAAAGCCAAAAGTGGCTACAAAAGGAATGGAAAAAATATAAGAAGTGCTTATATTTCTCCCTTCTGCTCAATCCATTCCTGGCTTTGGCTTAAAAAAAAAAAAAACGTAACAAAGTCTGCAACAAAAAAAAGCTGCTTTTCTGCAACTTGGGGCCTCAGCCTTGAGGTGGCCATACACATTATATAAATGTCTTCCAAATCCACTGATTTAGGTTTAATGACAAACATCTAATGTGTACAGAGGTTTCTGATTCTCCCAGATGGCAGATAGAAAAGAAAGATCAGGCAGTTAGAATTCCACATGCCCAATCCTCTGTTCCCATGGGCAATAAGCCACCACCACGGGCACTTATATCCTTCCCCAAGACCGAACATTATTGTGTAAGAAACAGAAATCAGATATTTGGCAATGTTTTTCATTGTTCTTTGCATACTAAGCATTCTGTCCATCCCATACATTATCATAAAAGACAAACTTCTGGGGCTATAGGTAACTTTTCTGAGGGTAGAAAGTACAGCATACATACCACCCCAGCCAACCAAGTGGAAGTTTCCCTAGATCTACAAGCCAGAATTATAAAGTATATTTCTAAATCTTTCCAGTTCTTTCCAGATTGTATGGGTCTGTGGGAATAAAATGTCTATAGTAATACTCTTCACACATGTAGCTCAAGAACATGCAAGTAATGAGACAAATTGTTGCACTTGAGTAAGTGTTTTACTCAATGTAGTGCTTAGGCTGACTTGGCTGCTACACAAATCTCACAATACTTCTAAGTCTTTAATTACCCATGGAAATCATCTCTAAATGTATGACATGAACGCCACTCTTAACAAAACATAGATGTGACACAGTATCTGAAGGCTTGAGAGAACCTGGGATCTCAAATGTCTGCTGCAAAGTTATGAGCTGGTTCTTTATGATGCAGCTGTTGTAAAAAGTACATGTATGTTGGAATATCTGTCCCATGTCATATAACATACAGCATTACTTTTCTATGATCTTTGCTTGTATGGTGTTTTTTATGTTTAAAGTCTGGGTATTCCGACATATAGACTGGTGAACTTCACCACAATGATTCCTATTTGCAATTTGCACCAAAAGTCTGTTGGATGACTCTGATCCTTCTATTAGTCTAACAGTACAAGGCTTCATACCTGTCTGGAAGTGTCTATGCACAATGAGACTGGCGGGCAACAAAGCTGACAATCAGATTTCATCATATGCCATTTCAATTCATTCAGACGACCCACACAACAAATTTAGCAATGAAACCCAGATGGGCGGAAGAGATAGCTTGGGGAAGCAAAATTGTGCCTTTTTATCATAATATTGGTGGAAAATTGTAAACCAGTTTTCTGTCACACAAGCCTTGATAAAACAGAACCAACCTGGTAGAAACTGTTCAATTCCTCCATGCAAGTAATGCATTGCATAGTGTCTACTGAAATTAAAGGGGTTTTCCAGGGTAAAAATGTTAATGGCTTATTCTAAAAATAAGTCACTCAAATCAGATCTGTGGGGGTCTGACATGCAGCACCCCTATTGATCGGCTGTTCTCAGCAACTGATACACAGAGAATGAAGCAGGAAGGATACAGATCTGTTCTCTGTGTTGTGGTGGTACTAAGTCACTACTACTTAGATCCCATTCAAATGACTGGAAGCTGACCTGCAGTACCTGTTCTGGCCATTACACAAGGAACGGCGTTGTCTGCTTCCTGCTCCATTCTCTGTTTATCAGCTATCGAGAACAGATGATGAGGGTGCCGGGTGTCAGAATCCCACATATCTCATACTGATATCCAATTCTTAGGATAGGTCATCAATATTTTTAGCCAATAAAACCCCTTTAATTGTCTGAATGTATAATGCGTGGCCTTGCTGGGTCCTCCAGAGCTAAAGACTCTCTATGTAAGTGTTCTTAACATTAGATAATAGCCTATAAATTCCCTTTAATGTATAATGCATGGCCTTGCTGGGTCCTCCAGAGCTAGAGACTCTCTATGTAAGTGTTCTTTACATAGGATAATAGATGAGGGTGCTGATGGGGGGTCCCATCTCTGTTAACTCTAAATTCCCTAATAAGATCATTGAGAATAGCTTTTCTAAACCACTTAGCACATCTAAACTAGGAACAATGAGATATACTGGGGAGAAATTAAGTTCTCCTTGCACATAACATGAATTTGTGTAGCTGGATAAACATCCTGGTATATATATATATATGCATGAGACTGTGATCGCGCTGGGCAGTACTGTCAGTGACCAACTGCTCCACCCTAGGTGTGAGAAGGAGCGCTATCGGAAGTCTTTCCTCCGCACCGCGGTTAGGCTGTACAACCAACACCGACCTAAGCGGAGATCATTACACACAGAGAACTGAAATATCTCTCTGCCTGTTATATCCCCCCCCCCCCCCTCCTCTGCTACGTCCTATCTGTCTGTCTGCTATTAATGTAATGCCTCTCACCTTGGAACATTCCTGTACATGTTGTATTTGTATTTGTATCTGCTTATCTTATCTTATCTTTGCTGCTGTAACACACTGAATTTCCCCATTGTGGGACTATTAAAGGATTATTATTATTATTATTATTATTATTATTATATATATATATATATATATATATATATATACACACACACACACACTCTGTTAGTTGGAGACTTCTGTTATATGTTATATGCAATTCTAAATAAAATTGAAGCAAGGGAGCAGAAATGTTACTATACTTGGAGGCAAGTGATAAATTTCTGTAATATGCTATCAATAAAAACATCACGGGCCCCATGTCTGGAGTTTGTTTTAAGCATCATACATGCATACAAGGGTTCCCTAGCAGAGCTGTTACATTTCCCAAGCTGACATATAAAAAAAGTGTACAATTCCTAAAATGCGATGTGTGTAAAGTGAATTATGCAGGAAGAATTGGAAAACAATTTATTCCATCTCCATTTTTTTTTTTTATTAGAACATTTCTGAGTATCACAGACAGGACGAGACCCCGCCTGCACATAATTATTTTTCATTTTCTGGAAGAACATATAAAACTGTTGAAGTTGAGTTCCAACTGGCTGGGACACACTGTCTGCGCACAGCCCACAACAACCCTATAACACTCCAGATTTTAGAGTTCAGTTTCCAAGGTTCATTCGGAGGATGTAGTACCTGCGATCACTCCTTGACCTGGGTTTTGACCAGTTTAGAATGACCTGGGTCAAGTTCCTTTAAAAGGAATGTGTCGCCAGAAGATGACCTATTGTTTAAATCATGTTTTTATGTTATACATATTTTTTGTGATGTTTTTAATTTTCCATGTGGTTACCTATATTTAAAAAAATCCTACAAATCATGCAATTCCCACTCTTGCCACTAAACCTAAAAAAATGACTTCCTGTTTCCTGAATATGAACCATGGACCATAGACACAATGGTCTGGAGCAGAGTGGATAAGCTGTGGAATTACCTATTGTGCCTTGTGGGTTCTGTGTCTTTTCTACATCTACATCATCAGTGTGTTGATAAGAGAGGTGGTTGCTGGAAATAAATTTCCTACAAAAATTCAGCATATTATTTGGCTTAGTGACCAGAGTCAGAACTGCAGGGTTTTTGTAAATATAGATAATAACATAGAATTTTTTTTTTTTTTGAAAACTCACTAAAAATTCTTTAAAAATACGTTTAATATAAAACTTGATTAAAAAAAATACAATTTGACAGATACAAGTAGAATCAAAGATGTATTGTCCCAGTTGTTATGTATTGTAATTTAGGTGTAAAGATTTAATACTTCTTTGTGGAGTATTGTTTCACATGGAAGAGATTCAGCTTGTGTAAGTGTAGAAAAGAACTCCAAAAGTCAGTGTCTGGTTTGGCTAATATGATATAATTTTGTCGCTCCTGGGGGTGACCTAACTTGCATATTTTATATTTCTAATTAAAAGATATTTTGAAGTGAACATACATAAAAACTAGACATATTCTGATTTTTCTTGATCTTTGTCAAGAACTTCTAACTCTACAGAGGCCTAAATAAGCATCCATAATTTACATTCCATAAAGCGTACCTACGGTTATAAAAAAAAACTTTTCATAATTTAACAGTTCAGGTGAAAATAAGAAACTTTGCAGTACATCTTATTATGGAGATCTGTTTCCTTCACCACTTAGGGTGGGTTCACACTTGCAGCGGCACTCCGTCCGCCGCGAATCCGACCTAAATGTCGGAAAATGAGATAGGGACTGGATAGGGAAAGGTTTGCGATGCTTTGCTTAAAAACCCATTCACCTGAATGGGGTTTTTAAAGCAATGCGCAGGTGTGCGCTTACACCCTCTGCACCGCGAAATCAGTTTTTTTTCGTCGGACACAAAGTCCAGCATGTCCGACTTTGCTTCTGACGAAAAAAACTGATTTCGCGGTGCAGAGGGTGTAAGCGCACACCTGCGCATTACTTTAAAAGCATTGCAAACCTTTCCCTATCCAGTTTTCCGACATTTAGGTCGGATTCGCGGCGGACAGAGTGCCGCCGCAAGTGTGAACCCACCCTTATTAAGCTGTTCTCCTGCTTCTTATCTTCAATCTGACTGCTTGTTTACATTATATTACCCTCCATAGTCATCTTCACACATAGAGCTCTATGGAGAAGGGAGGGGTGGAGTAGGATTCTGCTGCAGACTGGTTAATTGATTTATTGCCTAATTCTGTGTACTAACAGCCTCTTATCTACAAACACAGCAGTGTTAAATGTGTACAGAGTGTAAGAACAACAATATATATAGGGTGTCTTTTCTATCCCTCCTCCCCTCTTCATAGACTAATATGTAGAAAGTAACTCTGCCTGAAAAGTGTAGAAGAAAACAGATTTATTTTTAAGATATATTACAAAGTTTCTTATATTCACCTGTGCTATTCATTTGTGAAAAGTTGTTTATATCTGGAGGTATACTATAATTTATTGCCATTAAAGCAGTTGCCTCGTAAAAGGGATCTCCTGAGGGTGTGAGAAGTCAGGGATTCAATCTAAAAAGGGGTCATCTTTATTACAAACCCCTTTAATTCTGTAGATTTGCATTGTATTACGTACTTTGAAAACGTTGCACTTCATATTTCACTATGTTTATTGATCTTGCTTTTATCCTTCATGGTATAAACGAAAAGATTAAAGTGAGACAAATTACCTTGTCAAGATGTCATCATCGTTTGGAAAATATAATAGTTTAAGAACTTGATCAGACTTTCACAATTAACCATAACTTAAGACAAAATCCAAGAACCAAAATACCTTCATAGTAGAAGAGTTTCCACGATGACTTTTATCAGTCTGACAGTAAATCTGCACAGAAAACATAACTACACTGCACAAGCAGCTGCACCGCTTCAAGGAAACACAACCTTTTGCAGTCAGGGCTGTACAGAGGCCCCAAGCAAGACGTCATTTTCCAAATGCTTTCAAGGTCTACCATTTTGAGAGTCAATTCCCTATAGAAAACCTTTCCTGCTCGTGTTTCCAAATAAGGAGCGCATCGTTAAATCATAGTTGGTGCCGTGATTAACTTTCCCCAACATTATTGACACTTGGGACACTTTGCAGCTGTGAGTAATGTAAAAAGGCAAATAAAAATTTTAATGCGAGAACAAAGTATGTTTATGTAGTGTCTGATGTCATCATATCCATTTCATTTGTTAAGTGACTTTGCTTAGACAGAACTTGACAAATGATCTTAGTTTTATGTAATTGCGACTTATTCTTTTAAAGGACTCATGGCTTGCTCCTTCTCCTTATTTTAGAAAAGTATTAAATGAAATGGTAGCATTGCTTTCTTGTAACAATTTAAAGGACAATAGACCTCAACAGTCTGATGCCAAAAACCACATTTTGTCACAAGAAATTCCTGTCTGGTCATCACATTCAGAGCCAAGTTTCTGCAGATGAACACCTTGACTGGAACCAAGTTTCTAAGTCAATACCTGGTAGATACAGGTTCAAAAAATTGCTGAAGGGTGAACAAATGAAAAGGGATTTATTCAAGATCGGACAGGACAAAAATTCCAGAACTGTCCCCTATAATCAGGGAATTGTTCTAACTTGATTCATGACAAGACCTAGTAGTTGTGACTGAGGAAACATGCGGCTCTGTACAGGTCTAAAGTTTCATTATTATGAGACAGCTTGTATCAGCTGTCCCCAGTAGCAAGCATCAGGGATGTCTGAACATTCCACATAGTGTTATATATGGTTGAACTTCTCCGACATCTCTTTCGCAACTTCAAAGTTAACAATAATGTTTTTGTGATTGGGCAGGAATTGTTCTCTGTAACCACATACATAACTGTGAAGAAGAGTAAAAAAAAAATCATTTTTACCAATTACCTAATACTATTGCGATGAAGACAAACTGAAATGGTGTAACTACACATTTGTAAGGGCAAGGACACACATTCAGGTTTGTTGACGCAGTTTTTGAAGCCAAAACCAGGTGTGACTCATAAAAGGTGTAAATCTAAAATGACAGATGGTACTTCTCTTTTTTCAATCCACTCCTAGATTTTGCTCTAAATACTGCATCAAAAAAATCTGAGTGTGTTTCCTTACCCTAACAATGATCTGGCGATCCAAGGGGTTCCATATGGAATGGTACTTTTTATTAAGTATCTAAAATAAAGACAATGTAAACCAGATGGAATTCTCTGTAGATGCAAAGCTGCCGCCTATTGCACGCTTTATGGCGTAATTAAAAACAGAACAAGTAGTTGATTGAGTTCATGATGCAGTTAGAAAACAATTTTCTACACCGAGTGATAATGGGACAATTAATTTATTCCAGAGCATCTGGGAAGGTCCTTCAGGAGAGCAAGTCAACCAGGAACAGTGAGATTCTTTATAACAGACTTTGGAAGGCAATGATATATCATAAAGACATCCATGATAATGTTTCTGGCAACTCCAGCTAAAGTCAATACAATACATACAATTGAAACTATATCTCGCTGAATTACTATACTATGGTTATATATTGGGTGGTATTTACGTATTTCTAGAATTGTGCACATTAAACTTTACAAGTTTTGTTCTCAGAGTCGAGTAAGCATATGTACAGTGGGGAAAAAAAAGTATTTAGTCAGCCACCAATTGTGCAAGTTCTCCCACTTAAAAAGATGAGGCCGGCCTGTAATTGACATCATAGGTAGACCTCAACTATGAGAGACAAAATGAGAAAACAAATCCAGAAAATCACATTGTCTGATTTTTTAAGAATTTATTTGCAAATTATGGTGGAAAATAAGTATTTGGTCACCTACAAATAAGCAAGATTTCTGGCTCTCACAGACCTGTAACTTCTTCTTTAAGAGGCTCCTCTGTCCTCCACTCATTACCTGTAGTAATGGCTCCTGTTTGACATTATCAGTATAAAAGACACCTGTCCACAACCTCAAACAGTCACACTCCAAACTCCACTATGGTGAAGACCAAAGAGCTGTGGAAGGACACCAGAAACAAAATTGTAGACCTGCACCAGGCTGGGAAGACTGAATCTGCAATAGGCAAGCAGCTTGGTGTGAAGAAATCAACTGTGGGAGCAATAATTAGAAAATGGAAGACATACAAGACCACTGATAATCTCCCTCCATCAGGGGCTCCACGCAAGATCTCACCCCCGTGGGGTCAAAATGATCACAAGAACGGTGAGCAAAAATCCCAGAACCACACGGGGGGACCTAGTGAATGACCTGCAGAAAGTTGGGACTAACGTAACAAAGGCTACCGTCAGTAACACACTACGCTGTCTGAAGTTTGCTAGAGAGCATTTGGATGTTCCAGAAGAGTATTGGGAGAATGTCATATGGTCAGATGAAACCAAAGTAGAACTGTTTGGTAGAAACACAACTCGTCGTGTTTGGAGGAGAGTGAATGCTGAGTTGCATCCAAAGAACACCATACCTACTGTGAAGCATGGGGGTGGCAACATCATGCTTTGGGGCTGTTTATCTGCAAAGGGACCAGGACGACTGATCCGTGTACATGAAAGAATGAATGTGGCCATGTATCGTGAGATTTTGAGTGCAAACCTCCCTCCATGAGCAAGGGCATTGAAGATGAAGCGTGGCTGGGTCTTTCAACATGACAATGATCCCAAGCACACCGCCAGGGCAACGAAGGAGTGGCTTCGTAAGAAGCATTTCAAGGTCCTGGAGTGGCCTAGCCAGTCTCCAGATCTCAACCCCATAGAAAACCTTTGGAGGGAGTTGAAAGTCCGTGTTGCCCAGCGACAGCCCCAAAACATCCCTGCTCTAGAGGAGATCTGCATGGAGGAATGGGCCAACATACCAGCAACAGTGTGTGCCAACCTTGTGAAGACTTACAGAAAACGTTTGACCTCTGTCATTGCCTACAAAGGATATATAACAAAGTATTGAGATGAACTGTTGTTATTGACCAAATACTTATTTTTCCACCATAATTTGCAAATAAATTCTTTAAAAATCAGACAATGTGATTTTCTGGATATGTTTTCTCATTTTGTCATAGTTGAGGTCTACCTATGATGACAATTACAGGCCGGCCTCATCTTTTTAAGTGATAGAACTTGCACAATTGGAGGCTGACTAAATACTTTTTTTCCCCACTGTATGAAGAAGGAGGAGGAATAGCTGTTGGCGAAACAAGCATTAGGGAAACACCTATGAAGGTGTTTGGCCACCTTAAGGCCAACTAAGTAGCTCCACATTTTAGCAAATTTAATTAATTTCTATTTTCAATATCAGTGAAGAAAATTAGATTTATTTAGAAATAAAATTTGATAATCTTAAAAAAGGGCAGCATTAAATAATTTGCTCTTCCTTGACTCTTCCATACTATACATAATTTTTCTCAAATATTTTGTCCTCCCTTTTACTGAAATCAGGGGTCAAAAATACTAATAAAACGTTGTGATTAAGGCTAAAGCCCCACGTTGCGGAAACATACTTTTTTTGTTGCTGATTTTGCTGCGGTTTTTTGATACAAAGCCAGGTGTGGACTGAGCAAAAGTTAGAAGTATAAGAGCTTCATATATATTCCCCATTTCTTTTGTAGCTATTCTTGGCTTTGGCTCAAAAAAACGCAAAGAAAAAGCTGCATTTCCGCAACAAGGGGTCTCATCCTAAGGAAGCACAGGTAGTTTAAATGACCTCACTTTTAGCTGGGAGGCAGCTTGCTGCCAGGGCAGTCTTACACCATAGGGACCATGATTATTTAGGGTATGTTTAAATGCAGTGGATTTACTGCAGATTTTTTGTTTTTCACACCAAAAATCTTGAACAAATCATGATACAATGCAAGTGAACAGGGTTTTACACACAGGGATTTTACGGTGGCTCTAAAAAAAACAATTCAGCCACATCTGAATATACCCTTTTTCTACATTAAAATACTAAAATATATTCATGGTTTAAACATATAAAAGTAGCCTGAAAAACATGTTATTTGTATTTTAAAAGTATGTTTCCTTCTTGAGTCGATTATCTAAGAATTTCAATAACACCTAAAACAACAACTTATAGAATCCTGCTGTGCAGGAATAATAATGGCATTGTACTAGTTTAAACAATAGCAATAATCTAAACCAAAACTTCTTGGAAGTGTCTGGAACCCTGGAGTGTTATAGTCAAGTGCCAAAAGAACATTTAGTTAAAGAAAGGTAAAGGAAAATACTAGTGATACTGGATGGCTTCACCAAGTAGAATCTAAGTAAAATTGTAGATCACCGTCAGTAGTGAGCCATAAGTGATTGGATCTGGGCATACTTTATAATGGTTACTAGTCATCTCATCAGAAGTTACCGACTGACAGAATCTGATAAAAGATATCTTGATCAAATGTTTCTTTATGGAATAAAACTTCACGTTTTCTCACTCAACGATAACAACTGCTTATAAACATGGGGTACCCATCTAGAACCCATCTAGCATGAATAATTCCGACCTGCTACCAATGGGACTGCTATGTTTCTGTCCGTTTGCAGAATTCTTCTTGGCCCTTCTCATTTTCCCAACAAACTCTTCTCTTCTTGCTGGCACTACTCCAAATATTACAGACTTCACCCCTATCTGTCCTCACTTCTCTCTTTCTCCCTGCCCCAGGCCACCTGCAGCAGTGTGAATGGGGAGCAGGGAGTTGACCTTGTGTCCAGGGCTGTGGGACCAATTTTGTGTGTAGTCAGATTCAGAAAAAAGATACTTACTCCATCTCTGGCTTCAAAATAAAAGTATTAATTATTCTTAATTATATTATATGACTTTTAATATTGTATCATTAATTAGATGTATAGTTAGTTACATATTTACTTTAATGAGGACTTAAAGGGGTATTCTCACAAATGTAACCATTTTTAAATTTGTAGATAATTAAAATGAAAACATTTTTGCAAATATACAAAACTTTAAACTTTTAAATCTACAAATTTAAAAATGGTTATGTTCGTGGGAATACCCCTTTAACTTTTAACTATCTACGAATATAGATATGACTATGTTCACGGGAATACCCTTTTAATCACTATTTTTTTAACAAATTAGAGGATCTTTACTGCTTATGACTGACCATGGCTGTCGGCCATTTAAGAAGGTGTTGGGCTGTGGTAAAATAAAGGAATCAGAGTCGGTGATTTGGCCTACTGACTCCACAGCCCTGCTTGTATCTCTGTCCAAGGATGCAGATAAAGTTGACAATGGTGCTCACCGAGGTCCACAGGATCCGGCGATTTGGCCACCCTGGTACAACTGGTCTTATAGTAGATACTATGGCTGCTATGGAGGTATTTAGGTCACTGCTCCTAAGCCTCATGATGTCATGAGCCAACTGTGATTTCTTCTTTTAGTGCCCAATACACTCCTGCATATTGGTGTAACTGATCACTTTCAGTACATATACCTTTCTTTAGAGAAATTAAGCATCTAACATTATTAGTAAGTATCCCATGTGTAGGGGGTCTCATCCAACCAGTGCTAAACTAGTAATTTCCAGGCCCCTGTACTATAGATATTTTTGTATAATAGTTCTTTCATGTAACCCAGCATACACTTTGAGGTGCTCAAATGTACAGAGATTACCCAGACCAAATTAAATTAATTCAGCCACTGCTTCTTCCCCAGTAAGAGACCAGCTTCGAGCGATGCCAAATCATATGTATCTGCTCGATGCGATTTTTTTCTACTGTGTTTTAGTTCTTTGTAGATTGTGATGACCTATTTAATACAAAGCTGAAAAAGGCAAAGTAACTGCATAAAAAAAAAACTATTTCAAAGAATTAAAATTGTTTATCTTGTTTCAAAAATATCAGATTTTATGTCAACGGGCACCTTGCAAACCAGCAAAATATCCTGTGACCAGAACACACCAAGTCTATTTTCAGTCTACAAACAGATCAAGGTATTCTGTTGTAAACACATGCACGTCCAGGGTTGCTAGAGCCAGCAGACATCAGGAAACCACTTATCTGTTTTCAACATGAAGTGGGATTGATTTCTGTCCAAGCCAAAAGGTCATGGAGGTCACTAACTTTTGCAAGGATCAGAAAGATAACATTTGATCTGCTTTAAAATGCTTTATCCCCAAAGTACAGTTGTGGTCCTGCTATGGTTGTTTATCATCTTATTTTTCACTGCTGCCGCCAGTAGATCTCTGGGGCTTCCTGGACTATTTAGCAATCTTTTTTGGAGTATTGTATTACAAGGAAAGGGAAGAGGTTGGGGGTTTATGGTGCTTAATGAATGCTTCTATACAGCAGAAAGAGATGAACGCAGGAAGAGGTAATTCTGGACACGAGCTTCTTACAACAAAAGTCCATTCTTGTAAGGTCTTTCTGGAAAGGTATATTGTTGGACAGGAAATGGGAGAGTGTAATGACAGATGAGAGAGTTCAATATAAGCACAGAATAGGAAAACAAAAGCCTTCTCGGGTTTATAAACTACACTCCTCCTCAGCTGAAAATTAAAGGGGCTCACGCAAAAGTGGTTTCCAGTAATAAAACGACTGTAGGCAAGCAGTATGGATTATTTAGGTTAAAGGGGTTCTCCGGGACTTTTAGGGAATCTATCACCTTCAAAAAGATGTGCAATGTATAGGTAGCATGTTACAGACTACAAGAATCTGAATGGGAAAAGGTTCAGTATATCTTGTAATTCACTAAGGTAAATCTTAACTCACGCTGACCTTAATAGTCCAATTGGCAGTCCGTACGTTCTCCATGTAAGCTTGCATGCAGAGATAGCTGTCAGTCACTGAGTAGGACCTTCATCAAGTGTGAGGAAGAGATGAGGCAGGTACAGCGCTGGTCCAAAATAAATTCTTTATTTCTTTTGGTTAACACACGACGCGTTTCAGGAAACAAGCCCTTTCTCAAGTGTGCACATACATTTTTTCTATTTTTCCGGTATACTGAGTAGGACCTGTCATCCACTGAAAGTCCTGCTCTGTCTATGTTGAGAAGTCAAGGAAAGAGTCCTATCAGTGATTGACAGCTATCCCTGTACCCATAGTCACAGATTGGAGGCTCTAAATCAGAGGCAGGACCACCTCCTTGACTTCTCAACATAGAAAACTGATAAAATGAAGCTTAGACAATGCACTGCATTGTCGATGTGACAGGTTCCCTTTAAACAGGGACAGTGGTGTGTCTGCTCTGCTCACTTGAATGAGACTGAGCAGCCACTGATACAGACAAACTGTCCCGTGTAAACAATGAAGTCTGAGAGCACTTGAAAATGCATCACAACCAATGAAACTGAAAGGGGTTATCCAAGCTAAATAATTGCTGATCTATCCTTTGGATTCCTTAGGATAGGTCATCAAATAAAGATTGTCACGGGTCCAACACCCAGGCTCCAGCCGATCAGCTGTTTAAAGGGGTGGCAACGTTTGATGAGTGCTGTAGTCTCTTCAGTACTTACCAAGCACAAAACCATACATTTCTATAGTAGCTGTGCTTGGTAACAAGGCCATGTGACCAATGAACGCAAAGTCATATGCCCTGCAAAGCAGAAGCAGCACTCAGGGATTGCTGTTGTTGCTTCAAACAGCTGATCATCAAGGATCCCAGTTGTTGAACTCCCACAGATCTTCGATTGATGACCTATCGTAAGAATAGGTCATTGATTTAAAAGCTTTGGTAAGCCCCTTTAATGGCCTCACCTAAGGAAAGTCTAGAAATGTGAAAATCCAGGAGAATCTGTTAAAGTAGTGAAAAGCAAAGAGAAGAAACAGCTGGCTGATATATTGACTTGAAGTGATTGTCCAGTCTTACGTGATGAAAAGTTCTGCAACTTCAATTGCGTATCAAGTCCTCACAAGTTTCAAGATGCTGTCAGCAACTAGAAAGCTTCACTGATTATATTTATAGACTAAAACCCTTTTGGACCTAGTCAGGTTGATTATTTCTTATTTATTCTCTGAGCGCACAAACAGCAGTACAAATATTTTTCCGTCACAGGAGCTGCAAACTCAAAATGACGGAGAACCAAATCCAGCACATGACTACATAAATGGTTCCTGATGGACCCTGTTGTCTGGGACTTCTTGTCCTTATGGACACGCCATATATGCTGAATAATGAAGGGTCTCTATTAACCCCTTTCAGTCTTAAAGATTGGACCTTGCTGATCAGAAGTGTCCACCCTTAACGTAGCTCGATTTTAGTTACAGACTACAAGTTATTATGTAAGTTATTTAATACAATACTGCAACATGCTAGCAAAACTCTTTACCCAGATGACATAACAACCACAGAGTAACCAAACATACAGATATATAGGATAGACAAATCATGTTTTTTGAAAAGCTGGTCATCGCATGGCACACAACTTGAGATATGCTTAGCCAAGAGGCAAGGACTGAAGGACACATCTCGATCTTCTACTAACCTCTCCACTTTGACTATTATTCCACATATGTAAACTAAACAGCTTCTATGCCTATATACCAATTGCTTGCATTTGTGATAAAAGTGTAAATGCTATAATTTCTTCATCAGTAATGTATTCCATCTTCTTAAAAACTAAGCAAGCTGTCTTGAGAAATGCTCTAGTCAACCTTGTGGCCTCTTGAGAACTAATAGGGGAAGAAGAGGCACAGAGTTTTACGAACAATATCCCATCAATTTGTGTCCTATGACAGCCCCTTTAAGGGAACATATGGACAATTAGATGATTAATATAGTAAAAAGATCCCAAATGCTAGCACAGCATACTATTGAGGTCTCACCTTTATGAAGGTTATAGCAACAGAGATAATTTCTGTGCAGTATTTCACTGTTAACACATATTAAACTGATTTACAATGTTATTCAGACTTTTCCTACAATTTGTAATGACAATTAAGATTAAAAGGGGAAAGAGGAGAATTACAAATCAACAGTCTGCGGCCGTCATAATAAAATTCTTTACTGCCCTCCCTCCGTGAACTCTGTTTAAATGAGCAATTATTCTCTACATACAAAATGCTGCAGTCAGCAAGAGAACCAGAGACAAAAATGCAATCTCCAGAAGATGTAAGTAACCTCGCTGCACAAGGGTGAAAGAATCTGAACTTAAATATTTGTTTATAGCAATCATGGCATGTAGCCTGGAGCATTAAACCATAATCTGCAACACATTAACTTAAATCATTCTTCCAATGTGAACATGGCCTCTTAAAGGGGACAGACACCCAAAATAAGTAAGTACAGAGAAAAACTTTTTAATATATAGTGTCAGTTGAATCTGATACATGTCAGATTACTAAATATTATGGATTATTAGATGGGTCTAGAAATGTATACATATTTACCTATACTTATGAGTCTTTCTTGACCTGTTCTCTTGGTTGGACATGAGCAGATACTGATTTGTCCGTACTAAACTAAACTACAATTTGCTTCACTCTTTCATGAAATCACTTCAACACATGTAAGGAATGAAAGACACTTCTGTATGTGTCACAAGTTAAAGGGGTTTTCTGGCATTAAAACTGTTTTTAGTAAAGGGTCTCCACATGTTGCTGTATGTAATGACATTATGTCCCAAACATAATGTTTATACCATTTTTGCACCCCATTTTCATTTGGCAGCTCTGCATAGGGCCCAATGTGTTGTTTACATTGGGCACTTCCAGTCGACAGCACTTCCTCTGCGTCACCTAGATTTCCTATCATTACCTTCTCACTGCTCTCCAGCAGCTGAGAAACCCTCCCTAAACACTCCCTAGCTTCTTCTATACAACCACTACTCCCTCACTCCTGATCCCATCCACCCCATTTGGCTTCCCAATGTCATGTGACTGCCCACAAGGAGGGAATGACTATCACTTCTGGTCTCATCCACTCCACCTCACTCATCATCTGTCATGTGACCAGCTGCAAGGAGGGACTGACTATCTCTTTTGCTCTCATCCACACATCCGGCTTCCCAATATCATCTATGATGTGAATGTCCACTTGTCGGAAGTGGTGGAACTCTGACAATGGATATTATATAACAGGAAGTTCAGAAATGCTATTCGGGTGGGGTCACGTGACCGTGCCGCGATTGGTGCAGACTCCAAACTGCAAGTACATTTCAAAGTTTTTAATTGGAGTCTGTTAAGAACATACACAGATAATAATTTTGGACAAGAAAAATGTTTTAAGCAAATTTTCTAAAAACAACATTATTTAGTGATAAATTATTGGTGTAAGTGATGTAATAATGATCCTACTTGTGTCTTTGTTTATGTGACCACCAGGTAAGGGAGGGTGAATTGCAGCCTTTCAAGGCTTATGCTAGCTGGATGTGATTTTGCACTGAATTGGTTTTATGAGAAAAATAGTACGTGGACACATCTGTATATTCACTTGTCAGGGAACCTTCAGACAGAAAGCTCAAAATACAGTAATTCTACAACTATAACGTTGTTCTTTTTAATTAAAGAATTTTCCCAATCAGACTTAATCTCCGGCTTCTGGTCTGGTGAAATTTACCATATTATCACGGTTCTGTGTTGGAAACAAATAACTGGTTGTCAAGCTTTTTGGATTAAAAAAAAAAAAGCTGTGTTTTACAATACCTGCAAAGTGAATGGGATTCTGGCAAATCCTCTCCACACGTTGCAGAAAACAATCTACAGTGGAAAAGCTGTGTTTTCAAAAAAGCCGACGTTTTTGAAAATCGTGGCATGTAAATTATACCTGAGGAAATGCTGGCGTTTCTGCATTTCTCTACATGGAGCCTTAGCCTTAAGGTTCATCATCATCAATGCTGAACTATGTAAATGGTATAAAACTAAATGGCAGTGGAACCAACAATGACTTAAAGGATTAAAACTTCTATTACGAAATGACTTTCTCATTTAAAAAATGAACCAATACCCTAAAACAAATCTCCTTAATCTCCCATCGATGTGTCTTGATGAAAACACCCTTCAGTTGTTTTTATACATTCTGACCCAAGATAGCCAAAAACTGGAGACAAAACTCCCCTCCATCCTTAGAAGAGCTAATCGCTAGACTTAGGGAATTCAGGACCCTGGAACATTTGATGGCTCTCTTGAACAACGAGAAGGAGAGGTTTCAGGCCACCTAGGGACCCTGGGATACGTTTTTGGGTGCTTCGTGACCTATAAATTCACAAGGGTTGATTTCCTAAGACCACCTATTGGACAAAACATGGCTTGTTAACCTATTAAATCCTCTCATCCTCAATTCCTCCTGCCTGTTTTTGTTCTGTGCCCCATTATGGTCTACATTTTGGCTATACTACCTTAATTTGATTCTTAGTCTCTCATTATCAACTAAACCAAATGTTTATACTTATGTCACAGCTTCCATTTATAAGAGACGTTTCCACATACATGTTTACTGACTGTTTTCAGCAGCAACCAGTAGAGTTGCAAATGGATCTCTGGAATATACTTTAGTACATGATATAACTAAATATATCAGGGGAGAAATTCATCATCCACTTTTCGCAAACATGTTGCACTGGTTTACAGATTTTCAACACTCATGCCACTTTTGTAAAATGTGGCATGCCATTGGAGGGAGGGGGCTGTGTCATTGTGTTCATCCAACTTTATTATCATTTATGCCAAAAAGCTGGCTAAAATTATGGCTGAAATCTATGCCAGCTAGGAACATAAATTTAGTTTCTGGCACAACACTGGCCCAGAGATGTGTCAAAATTCTTAAGAGGCTTCTTAATAAATTTAGACATTTCAACCCAGCGTGCTTCTTACTAAGAATCATGTATAAAACACCAGTCTTTCTAAATACATATATAGTAGATACATATTAGGAAAATACTGATAGCTCTGGGACCCATTCTATACTTTTAAGGTCACAGCGGTGGGCAGGCCACAGGTCAGTGCTGGAGGTCTTGGTCTAGACTGTTTTGGGTCAAATGAGATTCAACCAAAATTTTTCTACCAAATTGGAAACCTATAAAACTAGTTCTAAAAATGGTGGATAGCTATTTAACTCGTAAGTAGCCAGCTTACTCTCAAGGGTAATGCCTAAACCTGCCAGAATGACCCCTTTTACCTCAATTAGAAAATAGTGCTACTTTTGGATATTTTTCCAGGGTCACTTCCATTTCCCAAACTACCCCTGACTACAATACTACTTCATCTAAACTGTTCTGTGTAGAGAATGCCTCTATCTATTTATCTATCTATCTATCTATCTATCTATCAAGAAATAAATATCTATAAATGTATACATTCGATACTATGTAAATGAGCAAAATACTGAAGCCATGTAGTAATATGGCAAGTGCCTACAAACCTACTTCATTTAGGCTGTTCTATGTAGAGACTGTCTCTGTAAACCCTGCAGGATCAGCAGAAGTAATAGCAATGGCATACTAAAACAATAGACAAGCATATAATGCTATGCTTCCAGGAAACACAGGCGGGCAGATTACACTGTACTACTGTAAATCACACATACCTCATGTACACTTTGACAGGGGTCTTCCTCCACACATTTCAGATTTATAATATGAACCTCTTGGGGTTGACTTATTGTTCCTTTACTTGCGCAGCCAGATAAAATATAGTAGCTTTCCAGAAAAGCTTGGACAGGGTGATCTTCAGTAACAGGTGACAGCAGACATGTATCTTTAGGGAGAGGACCTATTATACACAGAGAGGAAACATTAAGTACAATGTGATTACTATACTACAATACAGTACAACGGATCACTTTATGATTTACAATTACAATATTTTATGCTAAAATTAGACTTGGGACTGTTGAAGTACTCCCTATCATAAGCCATATTTACCAATATGCCAAAACCAAGCCCTGTACCCCGATGCTGTAAGGTCGCAGTTCTTTTGACTAGGTGTGCCTGATATCAAATCTGTACCAGCCAGGAACTGGAGCAGATCTGTGATATACACACATGGACAAAATTGTTGGTACCCCTAGTTTAATGAAAGAAAAACCCACAATGGTCACAGAAATAACTTGAATCTGACAAAAGTAATTTGCCAAACTACATGTTGACAAGCCACAAAGCTTCTGGGAGAATGTCCTATGGACAGATGAGACAAAAATCAAAATGTTTGTCAAGGCACATCAGCTCTATATTCACAGATGGAAAAATGAAGAATATCTTGAAAAGAACACTGTGTCTACTATGAAACATGGAGGAGGCTCTGTTATGTTCTGGGGCTGCTTTGCTGCATCTGGCACAGGGTGTCTTAAATCTGTGCAGGGTACAATGAAATCTCAAGACTATCAAGGGATTCTATAGAGAAATGTGCTGCCCAGTGTCAGAAAGCTTGGTCTCAGTCGCAGGTCATGGGTCTTGCAACAGGATAATGACCCAAAACACACAGCTAAAAACACCCAAGAATGGCTAAGAGGAAAACATTGGACTATTCTGAAGTGGCCTTCTATGAGCCCTGACCTAAATCCTATTGAGCATCTTTGGAAGGAGCCGAAACATGCCGTCTGGAAAAGGCACCCTTCAAACCCGAGACAACTGGAGCAGTTTGCTCATGAGTAGTGGCCAAAATACCTATTGAGAGGTGCAGAAGTCTCATTGACAGTTATAGGAATCGTTTGATTGCAGGGATTGCCTCAAAAGGTTGTGCAACAAAATATTAAGTTAAGGGAACCATCATTTCTGTCCAGGCCTGTTTCATGAGTTTTCTTTTTTTAAAAATTCTGTTGAAGCATGGTTGAAAAGCAATGTCTGACTTTCATTTGTTCATTTTCATAGAATTTTTATATATTACTACTTTTGTCACATTCAAGTGATTTTTGTGACCATTGTGGGTTTTTCTTTCATTAAACGAGGGGTACCAACAATTTTGTCCACGTGTGTAACTCACGCCAGTTTCACTCAACTGAATTTGATCCGTGAAACTCGGTCCGTATGTAAGCCATATTTACTAGCCTGTACATGGCCACCCTTACCTCCCAGCAAAATACTGCTCCGTACTGTAATCACTACAGGACAGTATATATTAGAGAGGCAGGAACTCCTAGCTCCTAGCATAAAGATATCTAAAATGCTAGGAGTCTGTTTCCCAGTTTTAGTGATCAGGATGGTAAATACGAAACGCATACGGATAGAGTTTCGTTGTATAAATGAACTGCTCATTCAGCTCCTTCACATGACAAAACTCTGTCCATGTGTATATAAATGATTGAATAAGAGATTGGTAAGACAAAGTTTGGGAAAGCCTTACAGCAACCTGTTACATTGAGTATACTATCTATTCTGTAAGCAGCATGTTACAGAGCAGGAGGAGCTGAGCAGACTGATGTATAGCTTTGTAGGAAAAGAGTCACTATAGCCAGTAGTGGACGGCTCTAGTCACTGACTGACAACTATCTCAGTGTACATACACAGATTCGGACCGCCACATGATGCCTTAGCATAGAATAAGCTGAGATATAAGTGATATAAGTGAATAAATGACAAGTTATACTGAATCTTTTCCCACAAAACTCTGCTCAGCTCCTCCTGCTCTATAATGTGCTGCCTACAGATTGAATTGCATTTTTAATGTGACAGTTTTTCATTCATCTATTAAAACAGCCAATTATTAATTTAAAAAAATAAAAGTTTTGCAATAGCTGTCACAAAATGCCTCATCCATTGTGTTTGTATTACTGAAGCAGGGACAATTTTCAGGACATATAAGCTATAATACAACAGGCACATATGGTAACAATAATAAAAAATTAATAGATTCATCTTTATACAGCTCCAACAAATTCCTATGAACTACATTCAGGAGAAGCCGCAAACATACAAAATGACAAATGATGAAAACAAAAGGAAATTTGTGATATAAACGTTAACCTATGCCTTTACAGTTTAAAGATTTAGGATATTTTTATTGGTGCCTCGTATAAATGATGCGCCAACATACAAATTTAGTGTAGGGTTTCCCAAGAGCAAATGCCATCTTTTTCAACATTTTCATGCAATAAACAGGCTTATGAAATCTTTCTAGCTATAATATTTGCTAAGCATAGATTTCTTATATTGGACAAAAAAGATTATTAGTCTGATTGTATTCTTTAAATGGTAATCTGGGAAAATACGTTGTATGGTTTTGAAAAGAAATGGGTCTCCTGCTGAGATCCATCAGCGACTCTAAATGCCTCTAAATTACAGGAAAAGATGTGGACAAGACTGATGTATGTGTAAGAAAATCTATAGGGGATATTTAAGTTCCCTTCTACCACTGCTCCTTGATGGATAAATCACAAGACCCTACAGACATATTCTGGGAAAATTACAGGAAATGTATGCAAAAAGAAAAACTGTACAAAATTTTCTGAAACTGTTTAGATTCATATTGACAAGTCATATATTTTGCAGTCTAGAAAAAATATAAATCAAATTTTTTAAATTTATTTTATTTACGTGATATAAGAAAAAAATTAAATGGAAAGTTTTTATCTTTAGACACAATGGTAAACTATGGTCAATAAATGTTCAGTGACATCCTAATCTAAAAACAAGCTGTACTACGAAATAAAAAACCACATGATCGAGTATTTCACAATTTATACTTCATGTAAATAACCTTTAAAAATATTAACAGAAATGTAGGTAAAAGGTTGAATCCACCTAAGCCACCGTATTACAAACCAATGTACCGTAATATAAAGTGCTGTACAAAATATCCAAGTTAACATTACAACTATATATTATATTATAACTCTATACTCTTTTATCTTTAGGTCTGGTCCAAATAGAGGAATGTTTCATGGCAACTTACATGCTCTGAGTAGTGCAATGGAAATACAGGAAGATCTAATGTAGAAAATTATACAACAGTATAAAAAATACTAACAAGTACTGTATAATACAAGAAAGAGGAACACACAGCTCATAATAGTCCCTACTTTCTTGTAAGCACCTTAAGCTAACTCTTTACCGCCATCTTACTCTATGGTCTCAGCCAATCCTCAACAATTCAGTACTGCATCACTGCACATTAAAGGGGTTGAGGTCCGAGACTATGATATTGAGTTCCATTTCCTCTTCTCAGGCCAGGGCCATTACGTCTATTGGCCACATGTCCATGCTGCAATTCAGTCCAATTCAAATTAATGGGGTTGAGCTGTAATATCATGCATAGCCACTGTACAATGTACGGCGCTTTGCTTGGTAAGTAGTGAAGAGGCCACAGCAATGAATATCAGTCACTGACAACCTCTTTAAGGAGTTGTGACTCAAACGCCAAAACATCTTAAAAACAGGAACCAAAATCGGACTCATATACGAGGTGTAATAGCAATGTCATGGCATGTGGTGGTTAGGAATATGTAGGGCACCCAAAAAGATACCCTACCTAATTTGTAAGATAAGTAAACAATGACATTTTCTTATCAAATGCAGAAAAATCTATTTCATAGATTGTAACTGTTCAAGTGGGCAACTGAAATTTATTGCATGAATGGACAAAAAAACTATAGAGGATTAAAAAAAAAAAAAAAAAATTATTTTACTATATTATTATAAAAATAGTACATAGCAATGAATATGCTGTGTGGGTTGTCCAGCCATGTATATTAAAAAAAAAAAAATTCAGGATACCAGGATACAGAGACCAGTGGGGACCACAAAGCATTGCAACGGGTGTCGTCAGTAAGGCGAGTATCCCTTTTTTATTACTTTATAACATCCTAAACATTTTTGACATATATTTACATGGTTGGACAACAACTTTAAGAAAACATAAGCCATGTTTCAATGATAAAAGGGTCTAATAGGTCAAATACTTTGGGCACCTATCATGGGCACCTATAAGGACATCATGTGACCCCTATGCCATGGGATGGATATACTGTAACTGCTTTAAATTGACTTAGAAACTTTCAAGCCTTGAATTTAGCCAAAATTTTGTCTGATGATCCACAGATGCCCAGCAAATATATTATTTGTAAGAGAGTCACCATTTATGTGTAATGACAGTTATCTAAAACCAGTGACACAGCCAATAACTGCAAGTGCGAGTTTATCAAAGAGCAAACAAAAAGCCTATTTATAAAGTCTATTTCACATTAAGCAGCGATCTGTTGTACTGATAGTGTACCTGTAACAAGCCCAAAGTAAACTACAACTCTCCATTCTACAGTGCTCACTGCAAAACATTTTGTAGAAAAACAAGTCTGTCTCCTGTTTTCTAACAAAACCTGTCACCAGATGTCAGACAATTGAACACAGTATTTGAGTAAGCGCGCTGATAAAACAAAGCACAAAATGGCCTCAATGATTTTGATAAGAAGATAACGTCACTCAGCTTGCGTATACAGACACCTTTTAATGACAACATTTCCCTGATAATAAGCTGACAACAGGGTCTTGGGGCCAGTAGTGATCAGTTGTAATGTGTGTTGGAACCCAGCACATAAATTTCTCTGCAGTGCCCCCACAGGTAAAACAAAGCATTACATAGGATCTATGTAAAGCATGGACAAGCTGGGTCCTCCAAAGGGCAATTGTAATTGCCGACCTACATCAATTCCCTCTATTAACTCCTAAATAAGGTATTTTCTACGCCAGACAACTCCTTTACAAGACAAATGAATGGATCTCCCCTTTATATCCCAATAAAGCGATTAATTTTATTGTGCATCCTAAAATTGTGCCTGAAACAACATTTCATTATTTCTGGCTCATTCTCTTCAATTTTGCTTTTTCTTTGCCAAAATTCTTAGATTTTTTTTATTTAAATATACGCCAAGTCAATATTGAGTAAATGTATAGTTGTTGTATGACTAATGCAGCTTAGGAGAGCATTTTAATCAGCATTGATATCACAGGGAATAGTTCAGTTCGCTTAAGGGAAGGAAAAAAGTTGTACCATATGGAGAACAGAGTCCAGGTCCATCAGTAATAATAACAAATGTGTTAGGTGACATGTTGTTTGACTTTAGTCCATCAAGTGTTTTATTATGAAATGTCCTGAAGGAAACAGAGCATTATTTCCATTTATCGAGCAAAAATCTGTACAACATGAAATAGTCCATACGGAAATAAGGGTGTGGTGAATGCAGTCAACAAGAGGGATCTACAGATAATTCCAAATTCAACGCTATAGTTAACATTTTTCCAGGCAGAAATTTCTAATTACCTGTCCTTAGGGTAGGTTATCATGATAAGATTTGTGGGGTCTGACGCAACAGCTTTGGTGCTGCAGTGCTGTTAAAACACAGTGCACAGAGATGGAAGAAGACTGCTCCATCCACTGTGTAATGGTAGTGATTACTGCAACTCATCTTCTATTGATCTGAATGGCACCTGGGCTGCAGTAATCACTAACTGCCACTACACAGTGGATGGAGCTGTATTCTTCCAGCTCTGTGCACTGTGTATTTGACATCAGCTGATCAGCAGCGCTGCTGGGTGTCAGCCCTCCACCAATCTGATATTGACGACCTTTTCCAAACACAGGTTGTCAAAAATTCTTGCCTGGAAAACCCTTTTAAGTTGCTAGCATATGATATTTCCATAGCTTCTGCCACATTCAAGAGTGAAACAGCATTTTCGATCATATGAAAAGATAAACTAATGAAAATGTGTCAAGATTCTGGCATAATTTGCACCAAAAGGCTAGCAAACATGCCTTACATGTCATTACTAGAGTGTTTGAGACATTTTTTTATGTTCATGGCCCTTTCAGTAGCAATGTTTAACATTAAATTATATGTCGGTGCGACCCTCTACTCGGCAAACTACCCGCGGTTGTTTTGTGAGCTAAGAGCCCTATTGGACAAATGGCAACCCTTGCCTATCTCCCTTTTGGGGAGAATTGCTGCGGTCAAGATGACTCTCCTCCCGAAGCTACTGTATTTTTTCGAGACGCTCCCAGTCGCGATACCTCGGGGAGAATTACGGAACCTACAGAAAGCTATCTTCCAGTTTATCTGGAAAGCAAAACGACACCGAATACCTAGATCTGTTATGCTGGCGGATAGGGGGTCTGGGGGTATGGCTGTCCCACATCTGTTACATTATTACTGGGCGGCCCACTTACGCCATATCCCATTCTGGGCGGCTATGCCAGCATACACCAGATGGGTGCAGATAGAGAAGCTATGGCTGGCACCCATGCATCCTAACGCGCTTCTGTGGGTCAGCTCCCCCCCCCCCCCCCCTGCCTCGTACCTGTTGGGCCCCATTCGGTTTACTAGATCTATCTGGTCTACCTGTTGTGCTAGATTCTCCCTGATGTCCCCGCGCTCATCTATGGTCTCCATACTATACAACCCCCTTCTCCCAGAGAGCCTGACTTCTGCCATGACTAAAGTGTGGTCTGAAGCTGGCCTTTACCGGATTGCTGATATGGTTGACCCTGGAACCTTGGAACTCAGGTCCTTTGCTTATCTTACAGCTAATCAAAACCTGCCAAGTACTGAATGGTTCCATTACTTGCAGGTGGTTCACTTTGTCCGCTCCCTCCATGGGTCTCTTAAGGTGTCACTCCCCACCGCTTTTGAAAAGATTTGCCGTGCAGGCACGTCCACTAGGGGCTTTATATCCTCTATTTACCAACTTCTTACCTCACAAACTACAGGCTCTCCTGTTAATCATCGCTATATGCTTAAATGGGAGGAGGCGGTGGGTAAACCCATCTCCCAGGAACAGTGGCGGATTGTATGGTCTCGGGCCCAGAAATCATCTCAGTGCATTACGTTTAGGGAAACGCAGTATAAGCTGTTGATGCATTGGTATCATACTCCGGCTCTCCTTCATACTTTAAACCCATTAGTTCCCCCATGGTGCTGGCGCTGTGGAGCTGCGGTGGGTACCCTGCACCATATCTTTTGGACGTGCCCTCTCATCCTCGGTTTTTGGAGGGAGGTCAGGACTCTGACGACTGCTCTCTTTTTGCAAGAGGTTCCTCTTGACCCTCTTCTTTATCTCCTGAACCTTCCCCCCAGACACCTGAGCAATAAGTCATCCAGGCTTTTCTTGCATCTTTGTACTGCAGCTAAAACTCTCATAGCTAGAAACTGGAAGAAGGTGAGTCCCCCATCTAGTCTTGAGCTTGTGGCTAGAATGAAGGATGTGAGGAGTCTTGAATACCTGACTGCTGGCCTACATAATTCACGGGAAGCCTTTGGGGCTATTTGGGCACCCTGGGACATGTATTGTACATTACAGGGTCTCTGATCTCTAGTCCTCTCCTTCCCTCCCCCCCCTTCCCTTTGGTCCTACCCTTGTCTTCTTAACCCCTCCATTCCCCCCTCCCTTGTTCACTGCTTAATTTAAATGCATATTGCTTAAGGGGGAGGAGGCAGATAGCCTCTATTTACCTCAATGCTTCCTGTTTGTTTGATTATTATTGTTTTTTTGTTTTTTCTTTATTCCTTGTTAATGAAAAATTTTTCAATAAAATTACAGTTATAAAAAAAAAAAAAATTATATGTCGGACAACCCCTTCAAGGCTGGG
The DNA here is from genome assembly GCA_947044405.1 of Leptodactylus fallax. Classification (NCBI taxonomy): domain Eukaryota; kingdom Metazoa; phylum Chordata; class Amphibia; order Anura; family Leptodactylidae; genus Leptodactylus; species Leptodactylus fallax. The sequence continues at coordinate 1,382,290 of CAMRHE010000049.1, forward strand.
ACCCATAATGGATAAGACTCTGAAGTTTACTTATGAGTGAAGGGTAAGGTAAGCAAGCCCTAAAATGGTATTTAGAAAGGCAATCCATTTAGGAGAGATGATCTGCATGACTTCGCTTAGTCTGGACTACATTGGCCTGAGAATTAAAAATGTTTGACAGATATACTATAGATTAAAGATTTACTATAATACTAAGTATTCCTACACTATAAACATCATGCTACTGATCAAGAATATCTAACACAGTATAATACTCTCACGGATTTATCTTCAAGAGGTATTTATAAACTTTTACTAATTTTCTAAGTGAGCTGGTAGCACTCACCCATGGAACGTGACCATAGATACACCACTGAGTAAGTGCCAATGTGTGTAAGTGCAGATGTCATTTATGTTAAAGAATACTTGACAGACACTTCACTAAAGTAGAGGGTGTCTTAGACATATGTGTCACTCAATAATGAGGTCTGATTAAACCCATCGGCACCACAAATTCCACACATGGATCTAAAAACAAAAACTGAGTGCCTATATTATTGCAAGTGTCACCACCAGAAACACTCTTAGTAAGAAAACACGCAAAGCTTCTAGTTACAGCATAATGTGTATGGCCGGCCCCTACAGAAAGCTCCGGTTTCAAGCCCAAACATCCCTGCCAAACTAATAAGAGTTTTGTTTGCTTTACAGCAAGAAAGAATTGAATTACAAGCCAAGGCAATGAGCTTTTAATAATTTTACTTTGCTTATTCTGCACTTTTTGATTTTTTACTGTTAATGATTTGTAAATTCTAGGTTACAAAATGTTATAGTTCAGGTATAAGAACCCATACGCTCAATTTGGGTCACACAAGAGAGGTGACTTACCAATGCAACAACCACTGTATTGCACCATATTTTACAGGTCACCCATTAGTGCCAATGGGCACTCGCATCATACCATTGGGTATGACCTTTTAATTTTACCCATTGGGGCTGATTTGCAACATTTTTGCAACATCTTCATATCAGACAAGTAAAGAATATAGTTCTATGGAGTACAAATCTTGATAAATCGTCCCCAAAGTGTGGAAACAAATGCTGATCTGATAGGAAGCCAGCTAAATCATGATCCTTGCACTAAAGTTGGCCATACAGTTCAGATAGCTGTATATCAGAAAACTGGTCACAAGCATTGAAAAAGTTGCAATATTTGGGGCAAAAATTGTGATTTTTTTTTTAACTATTGCATCCTGCACACCACTTTCCGCAACATGACACGACGGGGGGAAGGTCGTTGTCACATTTATCATCATTTACACCAGTTTTCTGGCATAAATAATGGCAGAAATCTATGTCAGCAACAAGCTGGCATAAATTTCTGTCTAGGCGCACAGACTCCAGAGGAACCATGCACCTTGCCATAAATTAGGCGCAAACTCCAGGGCCAGGGATTATCAAAACCGGTGTGTAAAATGCTGGTCTTGACAAATCAGCCCCACAGTCTTTAAAGGGGATGTGTGTAATTAGAAAAACCTGTCTGGTTCATCTACACACAGCACCACTGTTATCCATGGGCTGTGTCTGATATTGCAGCTTGAGACAACAAATCCTTTATAGGTCCCATAAGCACTGTGGTGGGGAATAAGGATGTCTTCACAATTTTATTTCCTTTGTTCTTCTATTGTTAAAATTGCGTAGCACACTGCGTTTTTCTATGCAGTAGAAACAACTGAAATGTCACATTCATTATACAATAATAAGCAATCAAGAACCGTTATAATAAAGCCGTGTTATATCATTGACCCTGTGAAAACTAAAGCGATGACACCTGTGTGAACAGAGTCTAAAAGTGTTCAGTTTGCTGGAGGACCAATCCAGTGTGACGTCAGCCACTGGTCATTCTAATACATTGGTTCTACAAGCCATTGTCAATTCAGTACAGTCCAGTGGTGAAACTTAAAGGGATATTCCTATCTCTGCATTTGTGGCCTATATCCATATAATATGGGGTCCAGATCTATCTTGAGAATGGGGTACCACTCTTGGCCTTAAGTAACTGGAGTGGGGCAGTGCATGCGCAAGTCTCTCCATTCAGGAGTTCAGAAAACAGTTTAGCTGACAGCCTTGCCTATTTTCAGAACTCCCATGCAGCCCTTCTACATTTACTTGTGATCACGAATGGGCCCCATGTTCAAGAAAGATGTGGGTCCCAGTGGTATAACCTGCATCCATCAGGCATTTATATGCTGAGATGATAATATCCCTTTAAAGCTGTAGACGATTGCTGAAAAGGCTATATATGGACCCCTCCTCTAAGCTTTGATGAATTCCCTTGCCGTCATAGGTAATGTGTATATATACCAATAACTATTATAGTGAAGCAATGCCATCTTGTATGAGTACATCACTTTGCAATTAGCTAATTGTGCTAGATGCAACAATACCAAGACAGCAGTGAAAACTCCTTAAAACTATAAAACACTTGGAGACATGGGGTGTACCTCACATCTCAGAATCACAGATGATTTAATGATTAAAAAAAAAAATAAACAATAAAAGGTATGTAATAGTTTGGTCATGGGTGACAGCGCACACAATTGTTTGGCTAAAGTGACATCAGCGCTTGCAGTCTGTCATCTCCTATACTTGCAGCCGGTTCCCATTAATCAAACCTCTGTTTTTCCAGCTCGCAGTCAGAGAAGAGGCCTCTCAAATGTAATAAACAAAAGATTCCGCAGGAGAGAAACTGGAATGGCTGAGGGTGGGGGTTGTCTCAAATCCTACATTCTGCACTCGCAGCGCATACACATATCCCCAAGTGATAAATCTTTAACTTTTTTTTTTCAAAATGCACTTTTAATTCTTGGAGAATACCCAAACGTTCCAAGTACCTATTCGGCGGGCACTGAAACAATTTTGTATATTTAACGTAATGATCACCAGCTGTATTTTATATACTATCTGCCAGTATGTTAGCATGGATGATCAAGATCTTCACTTACAGTAAGTATTTAACAATGGGATTTCTTGTAAGTTTTCTTGACCACAAATGCAATATATACTCTACTTGTAAGGCAAAGGCAGTTTTTTTTTTTGCTCATGAGTGAAACGTGCTTGAAGGTTTATAGCTAACCATCATTTTGGGTGGATTTTTGAATACATTGTCATGTATGGGTACAAGAGCTGCATTTTTCTGCAGTTTTCCCCTTCTGCAGGCCCTTTTTCTAATAGTCGGGCTTAGAGTGGATGGAGACTAGCTGCTATGATGTCTCCCATACACAGCACACAGAAGAGGAGATCCAGTTCTATCACTTACAAACACAAGCACACAAAAACCGCAGTTTGTCTGTCAGTCACTAGAACCCAGTAGCTCACCCCGACCCCATATATATATATATATATATATATATATATGCTAGGGTCGCCTGAATCAAATGATCTTTTCCCCTTGTGAATCAGTGTCTCAGCTGCCAAAATGTCGCTTTTTTTGTCAATATGCGAATGAGCACTTTGGAGCAACAAGGACAATGCCATTGCCCCAGAGAGGTAAGCAGCAATGTCCTCGCCAAAGATCTCATGTAAATATTGACAAAAATTGCAATATTTTGGCAACAGAGGCACCAAAAACACCATTCGATTCAGGTGACCCTAACCCATCTATCTGCTGGACTGGGGTGATAAGGAGGGTTCTGGTAATAGACTGCTTTTAAACCAGAAAAGTAGAGCAAGCTATTAATAAATTCCCCCCATAGTCTATGGAAAGATGGGTAACAAGGTTTCTTGACTTTTCAACAAGTCACTAAAGCAAAATGAAGACTTTTCACATTTGTTTATAATTTCTAGTCTGGAGCAAATAAATTATTCAGCCCCATGCACATGACCTTGACATGGTAGGTTATGTGCATATGTTAACCACATGCAGACCCAAGACTCTCAAAGAAATGCAGATTATATATCTTTCCACGCAAAGGACACAAGGGATTTCTTCCATCAGCATCATTTCTTTATACATATACACATACAGTAGATGTATAAATTGGTTGTCATCTGAATTCTCCACGCGTACCTAAATATCTTCAAAATATGTGCTGATACATGATTGTTACCATATCTACTAAGATGCAAAATTGTCTGACAAGATAATATCGAGTCGCATTATCGAATTCTTTCACTTTTACATGAATCATTGTGTTGACCAAATGTAAAGACCGAATGTACAGTATTGTGCAAAAGTTTTAGGAAAGACGGGATAAAATGCTGTGGGTAAGAATGCTTTCAAAAATAGAAGTATTAATAGTTTATTTTTGTCAAATAACAAAATGCAAAGTGAATGAACAAAAGAGAAATCTAAAGCCCATCAATATCTGGTGTGACCTCCCTTTGGAGAAAAAGTCCTGGAAGTGATAATATAGACCCCACAGAGCCCTGATCTCAACATCATCCAGTCTGTCTGGGAATACATGAAGAGACAGACGGATTTGGGCAAGCCTACATCTATAGAAGATCTATGCTTAGTTGTCCAACTCTCTGGAACAGCCTTGTGTCAAGTTTCTTCATAAACTGCCTGCAAGTGTACCTAGAAGAGTAGATGCTGTTTTAAAGGGCACTCACACAAAATTTATGGAGATGGATGGAGACTTATTTACAGGCAATGCCCCATGGGAAAAAAGTATCCAAATTAGCTCAGGCCAGCCAAAGCAGAGACTCTTCCCAAAAGAAAATGGGTCTCTCTGCCTTTTGAAAAAGTTTCTGGTTTGGTTGACATCATCTGGTAAAAAAAAAAAAAAAACAACTTTAGACAATGTATATCTTTTTTTCCCCATTTGTTGCACAAACTTGGCCGAAGAAGAGCATATCTTGGCCTCGTCTACAAGCTGCAAAATAATTCTTCAATTGTGTGTTTTAAGACCTAAAAAGGAATATTCAGTTTTTACAAATGTTGAGTAGATATCTTTCCTTTGCTTTATCTAATAAACAGGGACATGCTGCTCATTGAATGAATTATTGTATCACAAAAATGTTTTGTTACGCAAAGGAATCACTCGGCCCAGAAGATAGTTCAAGACGTTCAAGACAGCTTGTCTGAAGAGGGTCAGTAATCAGGAATGATAGGTCAGATGGAACAAGTTTTTCAGACAGACTATGAGCACTTTGAGAAAAATAAAAGTCAAATTCCATAGGTAACTGTAAAAGTACCTTAGACTCCAGCAGACAAAAACAGCCGGATTGTTTGAGGACCAATACAAATCAAGGAAAGAGTTTTATCCAATGCCAAGAGGGCAACATGTGTATCAGGTATGTCATTATCACATGGCAATAAATGTCAACTTTAATAACATAACTTGAAGTCAGGACCTGGCCATTCCACCTACCTGTGAGGGCACAGCAGCTGCTGGGAAAGACATTACATTTTATTGAATGAACCAGGAAACTTTTCCCTGCTAAGAAGTGTAAGAAAAATATGGTCACAAAGGAGAAAATAACCTTGAAATATTCTAATAAGGTGGCCATATAGAGTAGACAAAGGTCAGGTGAATGCACTGATTTTAATGGGACCAATCGATAATCTGATATGTATTTGCTATTCAACCAACATTTGTTCAGCCTACGTCAGAAAAAAGGATGGGATATGCTGGATTTAAACATGCTTCATCCTTTGTTCTCAAGGAACATAAACCACCACCAGAGGTGTTTGGTCGTGGCTTACTCTGCTCTTCCCATTTAGAACACATGGACATTTGACCAATCCAAATTTTTCCCCTAATATGGTGTAATTCGTGTCTGCCTCATAGGGGTTTTTGCCTTCCTTTGGATCAACGCTGTAGGGATATAGATTGAACTTAATGGATCTGCCTCTTTATTCAACCTTATTAACTATATAACATGTGTGTTTGGGAAATCAGAGTCATAACCTGTTCAGCCAACAGCTGTTGCTAGTGTATGGCCACCTTAAGACTATGATTCTATGACCAATAGTCTGAGCCTCACAGAATGTCTACACAGCAGACTTTGGCACAAATACATACCATATGTTGATCGAGAACACAAGATGTTGCATCTTCATCCAATAGCTGTATGAGGGGTAAACCATCATCCATGATGTTGAAGCACCTGGGGCTATGTCTAGAATAGTCTGCTATGTAGCCCTCACCTAATACCCTGTCCACACCATCTTTTCACTCAAAGGTGATATCACAAATAGGTGTATGACCGACCGATAATTGAAAGCACATTCCCACCAAGACATCTGAAACCATAGAGTGACTGTAGCGTTCTGTCATCAGTAAGAAGTGCGGCTTAGCTAGCTTCTAATGAATACAATATGTACTGCATTGTGTGGCATTTACTTTTCCCCGGGGTCTGGCATGCAGACTCAAGTTACAAAAGCAAATACAAATAGAGGGGCATTTATTCTATGTCTGAGGGCGTAATCACATAAACTAGATATGACATTGTGTACAACATTTACATGGTCCACAATGAACAAATTCTCCACACATTGTAAACTATGGACATAACACAGAGATTATATCATAGCTTGCCAATGTTCTCAAGTTATCCACATTGTTGTCCAGATGCACAAGAGGAACAATGTGAGGATGCCCTAGCACAAAAACTAACAATTTCAGCTTAACTCCAATAAAATTGTGCCCCCTATTGTTACCACTTCTTGAGAAGTTCTCCATATGTCATGACCAATAATCTCTGCAAGGGTAGGGTTGGTTCAACACAAAGTGACCACAATGACCACACTGAATATATACACTTTCATGTAGATAAGTTTGGTCACCTTATGTGGTCAAGATCTGCCAGTAGGGAGTGTCTCGCCAGGATTTCTGCCCCTAAAATGAGGAGGCAAAGCAGGAGACACAAGACCTCCCCATCAGACACTTCAAATGAAGCCATATAATAAATCCTACTTCATCCAGTTATCTAGACCAATATCCAGTCATCCTTTCACATGCTCACAAAAAAGTTCCATGAGTTTATGATGTCTGCACTATACAAAACATCTGGGGTGATAAGAATTTGTCTGGATGTCTGGGGTGATAAGAATTTGGCAGCTGGATTTCAACATACCTGATCCTCTAGCAGTCTGGCAGTGGCTTTATCTCCCGTCTCATTTACAACATAGGGACACTCAGTTGAGCCTTGTGTGCATGTGTATGGAGAGGTCTTGGAGGGATAGCAGATAGCTGGACAAGCGTTCACTCAGCATGTGTGGTCAATTTAAAAAATATCTGCTCACATCAATTATTATATTACACCATTTTTGTGGCAAAAAAAACTTGCAAACCTTGGGTCTGTGAGCTTTAAAACTACTTACAACAAAAATTGTTGCAAGTAGTATTTTTACTCCACTGTTGCCTCTTTCCTGAAAGGAGGCATGATGAGGGGCATGGCTTTGGTGGGGCCAATAACTAATTCGGATTTATGATAATTTACATTGGGTTTTCTTGTGTAAATGATGTCTGAAACACGCATGATCCTTCCGGAGGATGTGCCTGATGTATGAGGAGGCATGTGAGTTATGAGAAAGAAAACTGTTTGATTCAGGTGACCCTAACCTATCTATCCTTGGGGCTGGGCTGATATGCTGGGTTATGGTGACAGACTGCCTTTAAGATTTTTATTGACTTCATATATTAAGATATCCAGGTATCCACTTGATATCGTGAGCAGGTATGATCTTCATGATATCTAAGCTTAATACCTTCAAAGTGCATTGGAACATCTGAGTTTCCGTATGAAACAAGCAAAGCCAAAATGGAAAGAACAAGCTTGTATATTCCAAGAAGACAATTATTTCCTTTTCCACTAGAATATTTAATAGACAAAAGATCTTTTCACGGATTCATCAAATGAGCGACATCTCAGAACAACAGAAAATGTCTTTGTGTGATACTGGAAAATTGCCCTTAGGTTTGAAATTTTTGCATCATCTCAGGCATAAAGGGAGGCAGAAAATTACTATCAATGCAAAAAAATTGACAATGGCTACAAACGAAGCATGGGAGACAAAGGTCAAGTCCAATGACACAGAAACTGCATGGACTCAATAGACAATTGTGAGTAATGTAATGCAAACATATGAAACTGCTAAAACACGCAGCAGTAAAAATGGGTCTGATAATGGACTTTTTGTCTATACAGTTCCTACTTTGCACAGCTAAAGCCAAGATTTCAAATACTAGCAACACATCATAAAAAGACAATACCAAAAATGGACATGAAATGAGTGACTGTACTCATAAAATCTATAATATTTTATATTTCCGAAGGCGGAGGCCTGTAAAATATACACAGTATTAAAAGAAGTTTGCCTATAAAACAATATGATGCTCATTGTTCTCAGTTACAAAGAGCAATATCATATTTATATAAGACAAGCATCCCTGAATTAAAAGAGAATTGTCTTTTTAAGAAGATCTTTATCATATCACAATGACATGTTGGAATTTTTGATAAATAAGGGGCCAGGGACCTTCACAGAAACGGCAGAATAGCATGGAAGAGCACTGCACACCATTTCTGATTGTCTTTTCTTGCAGAGTTGAGCATGTGGTCTACAGACTCATAGATGGATACATACACCACATGCTTAGCTCTCCAATACTTTCTATAGAGCCATACACTGCATGTTTAGCTCTCCAAGGCTTTCTATGGAACCATACACAAAACGCTCAGCTCGCCAAGACTTTCAATGGCTCTATACACTGTATGCTCAGCTGTTCAAAACTTTCTATGGATCCATACACCATACGCTCAGCTCACCATGACTTTCTATGGATCCATACTCCGTACGCTCAGCTGTTCAAGACTTTTAACGGATCCATACACCATACGCTCAGCTCTCCAAGACCCTCTTTGGATCCATACACCATACGCTCAGCTCACCATGACTTTCTATAGATCCATATATCGTACGCTCAGCTTTCCAAGACTTTCTATGGTTTCGTACACTCAACTCTTCAAGACTTTCCATGGATCCATACACCATAGGCTCAGCTCTCCAAGACTTTCTATGGATCCGTACACTCAGCTCTTCAAGACCTTCAATGGATCCATACACTGTACACTCAACTCTTCAAGACTTTCTATGGATTCATACACCACACACTCAGCTCTTTAAGAAGTGTCAATGAGAAACAAATCATCATTACTGTGCTCAGCCGATCAGTTCTGCCCCTTTGTTTTTGTAAACAGTTATGGTTCCAGTATTCATACCGAGTGGAACTTCTCATACGTTACTATGACATGTCAAAGTTTTATAAAGTGATATTTTATATTTAAATTGACATGATTTTGGTATTTATGATGACATCACTTATTAACTGTTATTTACTAACCTCACACCTGGAATTGGCTCTTCATCTCATATCAGTTGTAAACTTACCTGTATTAAAATGAAATGTCCTGCAACTTTCTGACATTCTTTGTGTTTCTATTCCTTCCCCTTTGCTAGACCTCTGCTTGATCTCAGAGAATGGCTAATATGGCCACAATTAAACCAATAACCGAGTTTTCTGTAATGACCATAATTTTAAATTTTCTAAAATTTTTAAAAGTAAAAAAGTATATTTATAAGTAAATCATGAGCTTCTATCTCTTGATCTAGAAGGATGTTTCCTTCACTGCTAGATTGTTGGCAAGGTTCCATGAAGGAGATGGATATCAGTGAACAGGAGGCGCTGTTCTAGTCATAATATCAGCCAATTTGATTTTTCCTCAAAGGAAGTCTGCAGCCCCTAGAGTACTGAATGAGATATAGAGGATCACTATAACATCATATATTTTAAGGCAAGGTTGTGGCTCTTCTTAAAGGAATACTATAGAAAAAGCAGAAAAAAATACAGCAGTTCTTCCTCCATTAATCTCTTCCTTTTCTTTGATTTTATTTTATCTTTTATAATACAATTATAACTTACAAAATTCTTCTCTATGTGACCCAAGAGCTATGTATTTATTTATTTTGCTTACTTATATAGCGCCATCGTATTCCGCAGCGCTTTACAGACATTGTCAATCACTGTCCCATATAGAGCTCTATATGGAACAATCTACATCCCCTATCAGTATGTCTTTGGAGCTAAGGCATGTCCCCTTCTTCCTCAAGTGTCCTGTGTCTGACTGTAAGAAAACCGGCTGGAGGAGAAGTTTTACTGCTGTGTCCTGTCTGCAGCAGGACTAAAAAAAAATTGGCAAGCTATTCTGCTCTTCTATTTTGCCCCAAAACAAAAACAATTAAAGAAAACCTGTCATGTCTATGTGGGGCCCTAAACCACCCAAAGGTCTTTATGGATCGGTGATTTAGTGTCCTAAATACCCCTATGCTAATGCTGTAGGTGGCCGGGATTTAAAGAAAATAAAAACAAACTTCATGCTCACCCGACTCTTGTGCATCTCCTCACTGAAGCCAGAGTAGCCCTCTTTGTCTTTAGTGTGCATGCATCATATTACCAGGAACCTAAAAGAGGTGAGTACTGAGAAGAACCATAGTCATAACCACTTACTCCCCTCCCCAGTAAGTATTGGGAGCTTCCATCAGTAGTGATGGAAGCCCTCTTTGTGCCTACATTGACAAGTGAAGAGGTAATACCCTTGGCAATTGCCTACCTTGCCCTGTGGGCTCATGACCCCCCAGAGGTCTTTTACATGACCCCATTTTAACACATAAAATAATTTCCTAAAAGGCAAATGTAAAACAAGTGATTAAGAACAGTGGAAATCTAAAGCTCTAGATACATAAAATATAGAATCAGCTCTTATGTTGACCTGTGTTTTATAGCACGGATCTACTGATGGGTTGGATGTTTCTATAAATGTATGACCGCATCATCTGCAACTGGCAGCGCTTCTTCCCTGGAATTTTCAAGTCAGTAAGAAGTTAAGGACAGTAGTTCAGGACATGGGACTGTATATAGGAAATGGTTTTTGGCAGTGACCCTTCAGGACTTTCCCTGCCAATGTGCAAATGTAATTGTAAAACAATACCTGATACACACGTAATACAATTCGCTATCTCCCTAGCTGTTCATTACCTTTGAGAAAAGGTAACAACAATCTGTTGTATATCAGAATTCTCACAACAGCACCCGCCTAGAAACATTGTTTCTACGAATACAGAGACATAACTGCTCATGTGGAGCTAGCAGATGTTCAGCATGACACACATTTGTATTACTCACTATTGCCTTTTTTATACTTTTACTTGAAACTATAGACAAGATTGGTTCATGTCTCGTGTGACAGCAGAGTACACAGTGTGATCTATTTCTCCCTGTTTGCCAATTTTTGGGTTTTAATATGCAGACAGTTAATTACATGCATTCTCAAGGCCAACTTTCTTCAGCTCTGGGACAAATTTTCACAACCTGTTTTACCCAACGTGATAAAAAAAAAAATATCATCGCCAGTTGGCTGCGTCCTTATAAGTTTGCCTTGTACAGTCTGTTGTTGTAAGCAACAAGATTCTCAGACATACAGCGCTCACCCCAAGGGTTGAAAACTTCTAGCCAGCTTCAGGGGGATTTATTTTTCCTGAAATAAGAGATGGAAGTGTGCCACCATCAGACACCACAAAAGTGTTGCAATTGTAAGGCTGTCATGTATGAACTTTCACTGCAAGGGAAGAAAGAAAAAGCCTTTCAGCCAGATTTCTATAGGCGTCAACTGAGGAAGGAATTTTGAAATTAGTCACCGGATAAGTTCTGACAATGCCACATGGAGAAACATCCTGAGGATCTAACACAACATCTTTATCTACAAATAATGAAGTGGGAAGAAAAAGTGTATAGAGGTTACCATAATAAAAAATATAAAGAAACTAGGCTCAGAGTTTTTAAAAAAACATGGTTATACGTGTTTTTTTGGTAATAAAAAATCTATGTGAAATAACAATTAAGCTAGCCATACACATTGAATTCATGGTGGAACCAGCTGGCGGTAACGTACTCCTATGTCTTTCCATCCAGAACATATAAAAGCTTGGTCTTTCCAAGCATGCATATGTGTGGGGAGGTCAGGAGGAATAGCTTTTGGGAAGCCTTGTAGTATTACAATTTAGACACCACAAATGGATCACAGGGAGGACAGCTTCAAAATGGGAAGACTGCTTAAGATAAATCTTGCCTATGCCTAACGCCCAAGTGAGCCAAAATCTACTGGGGACAAAGTCAGAAAGGTTCCCACACTCACAGAGTACAGAGTGTAGCAGCCGCAGCATTAATCTGCCTTTTCCAGCAGCCTCTTCCTCCTCCTCCCCTCTCCATAGGCCAATATGTAAAAGGTAAGTTGAAAAGGAATCAAGATACATTACAAGGTTTCTTATATTCACATTTTAATCTATGGGGGAACATAGCAGCAAATCAAGTTCTCTGTGTCGCCCCATATCAAGGAAAAGAAATAGGACTGAGACCAATGGGCACTCTTTGTAATGCACAGACATTTTGGTATCTTTAGAGTATGTGTTATTCTTACTAGGTGCTCTCTATCCTGAATTGGGAACCTTCTCCCTTTGAGGGCAAGCTCAGATGCCTAATTTTTCAACCAGAGAACCCCTTTAAACTTGTCTTTATACTTAAGTCATAACACAGACCAAGTTGCCAATGTTTCATTCAAAAAGCCAAGGCACGTGGAAATTGTAAAGGATATGAATCTCCTTCCAAGACCCCAAAATGGTCACGTTTTGACAGAAAAACAAAAAAGCACTCATTTCTTACTCATTCTGCTCTGTTCTTCCAATACACATAAATATTTAACAAGGAGAAGGCCAACACTCAAAACAGCTTCATTATAATTCCTTTCTTCTGAATCACCTACGCAACGCTGCGCTCGCACAACACATCCAAGTTCCAGGCTCACTCCAGACAGATGCAAGGCAAATGTGTGGTATGTCAAAAATGATCCACACACAATATCAAACATATTAAAAGCAACGTGTAGTAAAGCTGTAACTAAAATGTAAAAGTCCCATTCATACAACTGTTACCTCAACTTTTCCCTTAACTCGCCGCTGTTGACATGTCCGTCTCATACTGTACTGCACTGTAGACACGCAACAACCTTTGAAGTGACCAGTCAGAGCAGGCGACTATATTGTACTCATGGACAAAATTCATTTACTACATGTCCGTCTCTTTGTTCTCATTCTGGTCTCCTCACACATAAGGACTTCCTTTAGCACAGATATGTAAACAACTGTAGGCATGCAAGCAAGATGAATAGTGAAGCTATGGGAACATATCAAACAATCGCTTATATAACAATTACACAATATGCTACCATTATGGGAAAAAAGGTCCTTGGGGACCATATGGCTAGCACAGCCAAGTAGATGGGAGTATTCCCAGCTTCATTAGCCTGTGAATCGAACAACAGACCTCAATATACTGTGAAACCGGGGCTGGGGGATAGACAGGAAAGCTGTTGATGATTTGATAATAATATATGGGGGAACAGATTTTATTTGTCTATGGTAGATCCACTTTAAAATAATTAATCACCATTTTTATTAATTTATTAAAGCGAGATGAACCAGTAAAAATCGATCACTTTTCTCTAATCTGTTTTTCATTTTCTGATTGTAGATTTTTTATTTTATTTTCTGTACATGATTATAGGGCCGCCATGTTGCCTGAGTTTCTCCTCTGCTCTGTTAACAGCATTTAGCGATATGTTTTACAGCATAGTCATGGCACTAGATCTATAGGAGACTTTTATAGGCATGGTCTGTGCAAGGGGGAGGAGTAGATAAGCTGTGATATCATCTATTGTCACTTGTGGATGCAATGATAGGTAAGGTGGTAATATCTATACAGGCGTTATCCTCCATTGTAACACTGCCTTCTGTTCTGTGATATAAATGAGGTGAGTGCCACAAAGAAATCCCCATACAGAATCGTCAATGTTGTCAATTGTCAGTCTATTATTAGGCTAAGGCTTCAGACACACGACCAATATTTTACAGGACCTGCCTTATAAATATTGGAACGGAGAAGCAGAACACACTCGGGCAGCATACTTGGTCATGTGCATGAAGTCTTAGTGGCCAGAGTAAAAACTGCAGGATATGAATAGTACTTTTTAAAAATTATAGATAGTGATATGCAAAATCTTCAAGTGACCCATTCTCTTTAAGGCGATGTTTACATCAGCATTCAGAGCCTCTGTTAGAGTTACAAGTCAAAAGTCAAAATTGGCAGAAAAAAATATTGCAACATACAGTGCCATTTTTCTGGTAAAGTGATAGACACCAAGACAGCGACCCAACGGACCCCATTATAAGCCATTGGAGTCTGTTGGGCACTGCTGGTGTCCATAATATGACAGATCCGGAAATATTTTTGGTTTTCTGTTCCTATGACAGAACAGAAAAGAGAAATGATTAGTGCAGATGTGAATCCGGCCTGAAGTGTAATTATACTTTAATCACAATCCATTTATAGAGGAACCCTGAAGTAAAAAAAAAAAGTTTAGAAGTCCATAAAGAGTGAATAAGCAATGTTGAGGCACAATTGAGGGGAAAGTTGAGAGGAATCACGTACATGTTGGAGCATCACAGAGGGGTCTGAATTTGTCTTGATTTTGCAATCCTAAAATTTGGCAGGTGGAAAACTACTGGTAATGTTTTTCTTTTTATGGACATCAACTCAGACCTTGATAGTCAAACAACTGGATCTGTGTCAAGATTGACCAGACAGACATTGGTTGGTACACAGACTACATTCAGACATTTGGCAATCAAATCAGACTGAGCCCTGCATGATGAGTTATAGTCTATAGATCCTCAAAAATGATGTTACAGATAGCTGAAATGAATGATTGCTCTGCTGACTGCTATAACACAAGCAACGTTCCTCATTAATGGTTTTGTCAAAGATATGTCCTTCCTTTATTAAGGTGACACGATAAGGCATAAAGTAGCCAAGTATCTCTAGAACAAAGAAAGGATCAAACAAAATTGTCAGGTCCATGTTCTCCCAACACTAGCATATTTAAATACAAATACAATCTGTAATATAAGACATGTATTGTACATTTGCTTTGAACTATACTCTGTATATCTGTCAGTAAAACTAGTAGGTTTTTTAGTCTCCATACCTGGTTCAATCTCAAGCTGTTGCAATACTACAACTTCCAGCATGCCCCCACCAGGTCCATACTTGGATTTGTAGTTTTGTAACAGTTGGATACCCACAGGTTGGGAACCCCTAGTCTAATCAATACATCTATGATAATGAAAGAATCAACCAACAGAAGTCTATTCCAAAATGTTTAGGTCTGTGCAAGTCATATTAGTGAGGTTCTGTTAGTCATGCATGCCCAGTACAGCTTCTGCTGTATCCTCAATGAAAGAAGCATGGATATCATTTAGTATGTCAATAGGCTTTCCTGCCCAGCAGAAGTAGAAACATTTATAACAGTAAAAAGTAGACACCCTGATACAAACTCCAAGAAATAAGGGAAAAGTATATATTCTTTCACTGAGGATACAGCAGAAGCTGTACTGTATTCTGCTGAGCATGCAGAACTAACAGAGTCTCTCTACAAAGATATGCAGAGACAGAGACATTTTGAACACTAGGAGGGTGCTATTACAAGCAGATAATTGGGATATTTCAGCGAGGAAACATTTTTTGAACAATAATACAAAGTTAGTCTAAAACGTAGATTCCGTTTAACTTAATTGTATGGCAAACAGAAATATAGGCAGACTGATTTTGCCTTGAGAAAGCAGTTCCGACTATGTCAAACCTTTAATAGAAAGCTACCCCCAGTGGTCACTGCAGAGCTGAACTCTATAAACCAAATAGCGATATGCACATTTATTTTCAACATGCTGTGCAGAAATATTGTTGGTCACATGGACTATCATAGCTGGGCACACCATGTTTCATTCTGGTACTTTTTATTTTAAGGTAGTAGAAGATTATAAATAGTCAAGGCAAAAGAAATAATTTAAGGAGAACACATTCTAGCTCATGGAAACAAGAAGAGATGCTGTGTATCCAACAGATCAAACAGCGGTGCCTGAAGTTATGGAAGGAGGTTTGCACAATATGGCCATAGGCACAGATAGAAAACAAGCGTCTTACTGGCTCCCCTCCAAGTCACTGTGCAGACCTCCTGACAATTCACTCAAAAACACAATACTTCAGCTGTTCAGCTTTACACTGAAGCGATTTAAGGCTCAATTTAATTTCTCATCCTGGCACGGCGCTTTTGGCAGGACAGGATTTAATTGTTGACTCTGGTTACAATTTAATTAACCCCTTAAAAAAAACAAAAAATGAAACCAATGGTAGAGATCGTCTGCGTACATTCAGCTGCAAAATGGATGTGCTTAAAGCGAATGTATAGTTTTTAGATCTTTGAAAATATTCTGGGGTGCTCTTCTTACCCCACCCCACCAATGATTGAAGGATATCCATATGTACAGGTATGTATACAACAGCAGCCATCAACTAATGGTGGGGGGAACCCAGGGAAAGGCAGGAGCGAATCATCAGTACAGAAGACCTCAAAAAATTGAGATAGTTTATAAACCATGGCATATAGTATGTCATGACTGTTCTGAGATGAGATGCTCCAAAAGTATTAAGAGGAGTACACCCCCTGTGTGGCAGAAACTTTAACCTATGTCAACTTGGGGTCAGAGTACCCATTATTTACACCCACTTTTAAGAAAAGTGGCAATTGTGGGAAAAATTCAAATATGGCTATGCCCCAAAATTGTGACCTTTGCCATGTCTTGTATGCCAGAACACTTCTGTACAAGACTTGATAAATTGGCCCTAATGAGTTCAATATTTTTTTCTCTATCTATCAACCCAGCCCTGCAGATAGATAGGTTATGGTCACCTGAATCAAGCAATGGTTTACCCTTGTGAATCGGCGCCTCTGTGGCTGAGATATAACTGTTTTAGTCGATAAGCCACTAAGCTATCTGAAGCAACGCAGGCATTGCCACTTACCTCTTTGGAGCAATGGCCACACTCTTGTTGCTCCAAAGAGATCATCTGTACATTGACAGAAACAGCAATATGCTGGGTTGACATGCTGGATTCTGGGGAATGTCTTTAAAGAGTGTAGCATTTGCACAAACTTACAACGTGCAATGTAATCACAAGCAAAATTATAAATTGCTTCATTTACCGAAAATGACATTTCTTTTGCAAAAAATCAATACAAGTGCCAGCCACTAGAGATCTCTATTCTTTCTAATTTTCTGTCCATTGACTTTCGTGATG
The DNA here is from genome assembly GCA_947044405.1 of Leptodactylus fallax. Lineage (NCBI taxonomy): Eukaryota > Metazoa > Chordata > Amphibia > Anura > Leptodactylidae > Leptodactylus > Leptodactylus fallax. The sequence continues at coordinate 1,399,521 of CAMRHE010000049.1, forward strand.
CAAAATCCATCCCTAATAGAAATGTTGATACTGCAACAAAAAATGTGGTGGAACCTTGCAAACACTGGGGCGCACCATTCCTCTTGATATAGCCTGTGCATATTCAGAGAGAATAGGTTCCCATGGCCAATGCATGTGTGCGTGCATGGAGGTGCAATACATAACAGGAAAAAAAAGCAAGGAAGATCCAGCATGTATAGAGCTGGCAGAACCCCCCGACGGAGTAACCACATACTTTAAATGAGTGGATAGCAAGAACCAGCACATTAGCTTTGGGGCAGTCTCTTAACAGCTACTGACATGTGCACCAAAACCCATTTTAATATGGCAAGTTTTATACTCAAAAGACACCTGCAGATTTATTATGCAACTCTATGTATTAGTAGGGGTGCATCCTTGCCTAATAAGGAATGTTGCTGTTCAGAAGTTTGGGAAATCTGGGTTGCAGCTGTTATACAAGCCACAATGCTGGCTGGTGGAGGATGGCAACAGGACATTTTTAGTTTAGTTTTTTTTTTTTTTTTAGTTGAAAGATCTAAAACAAGATAAAAACTACAGGATGGTAAAGTAATTAACCATGTAAGGGCTCTTAAGAGTTTTAAGTGAGTGCGAAAATAAACACAACTACCCCCATCTAACATTATCCGTTGCCTTAAATAGAGTGCCATGAATGACAGCTCACCTTGCGGAAGGGGGATGTACAGTGGTAATGCCATGAAAACCAAGCTGTCAATAGCAAGGCCTAAGAGGGTAACAGGAAATAACTCACTTTGACACTAAAGGTTGTTGCAGGGATATACTTAAATCCTTAAGTGCCAGCGAGGGCAGAAGCCATGAAATGCTTTGCAGGCCTTCCGGATATAAAAAGCTGTCTAACTGCAAGTCAACCCCTAAGGCAGCAAATGCACTCATACTGATCTGTCTACAGTCTCCCCTGCCTTATAGTATATTCACTAGAGATTAATACCTGTAGGCAAGGCGCGAGATCCTAGTAATAATATGTGGTAAAATGTTTTGTGCCTGGGGATGTACCGTGTGCTTATAAAACTAGAACGATAAGGTCTGATCCACACGTACCAGCTTTATAATGTTCTCAACACAGATACATATTAGTATGTTGTATTACAGGGATAAGCAATCTTCAGCACTCCAGCTGTTGCAAAACTACAACTCCCAGCATGCACATTTACTCGTCTGTTCTTGTAACTCCTATAGCAGTGAATGGAGCAGGCTAGGAGTTGTAATTTTCTAACGGCTGGAGTGCCAAAGGTTGCTGACCCCTGTTGTATTAGAAAATATACCATTCCCAAAATCCAGAACAGAGGTGAACAAATTATAGGAAATACTACATTCCTTTTATTTTTAGGTGTTTTTCACCTCATTGATATCTATAGCCCTAGATCCCCTGAAGAGACAAATATACTGATAAAACATGTCAAGAGACTTTCAGCAGACCTGAGGTTCTTGCTTTATTTTTTTTTTTTAATGCTGATGTTTGTATCTAAATATATACCCCCTGCTTAAAGGGGTTTTCTGGGCTATAAATATTGATGACCTATCCTAAGGATAGATCATCAATATGAGATTAGTGGGGCGGTCTGACACCTGGCACCCTCATCGATTAGTTGTTCTCAGCAGTTTCTACACAGAGACAGTTTTTAGGTTCTGTTCTTTGTATAGTGGCTGAACTGAGCCACTGCAGCTTAACTGCAGCTGGGGAGCTGATCTGCAGCACCAGGTCTGGCCACTATACACAAAACAGAGATATCTGCTTCCTGCTCCATTCTCTATATCAGTTGCTGAGAACAGCAGATTGATGGAGGGCATTGACCCCCCCCCCCCCATCAATCTGATATCAATTACCTATCCTTAGAATAGGTGATCAATATTTTTAAATCCAAAATACCCTTTTAATGGGAATTAAAATCTTCCACAGACACCGACAGAAAGCCTTACCCCTCAATAGGAGCTTGCAAAAAGAACATGATGGTTCTTGTTACATGTGAAATAAGTTAGGAAGTGGAAGTTCTTCAGAAGCAATTGACCCGCTATATTATTGATGGGACAATTATTTAAAAATCCTAAGCAAAATTTTTGATATTCTGACCCTCAGTGGTTACCACAGTTGCCTTACAGACCTGGAATCCGAGGTTCAAATCCTGCCAAGGACAATATCTGCAAGGAGTTTGTATGTTCTCCCTGTGTTTGTGTGGGTTTCCTCCAGGTACTCCGGTTTCCTCCCACACTCCAAAGACATAGTGATAGGGAATATAGATTGTGAGCTCTATATGGGACATTGACTGTCAATGTCTGTAAAGTCCAAATATGCTTAATAAATAAGAAAAAAATGGATATAACGAAATGCCTGCTACACCAGCAATGTACATTAAGAGGTGAACAGAGGTGAAACGGAAAAAAAAATGTTAATTTCAGGCTTTTACAAAAGAATTGGAAGCGTAGAGTATGTAATAACTAGTAAGTAACTGAACAGCAGTACCTGGAGTGCTGTCCAAAAATTGCTTTGGAGACTCTCCCATTCCCAGGTTTATTCCCTTACACTTTCTCCAATCTGGTGCTTTGTTCCTTCTCTCTGCATAAGGAATCTGGCTGGCTCTAAAACATCGGGCATATAATAGGACATATAAATTGTGAACTTTTTACAATCACGCTAAATCAGGATTGACAGGGAGAACTGGCTGTATGGAGCTCTATTACAGAGCTCTGGTGCAGCTGTTGTTGATCTTCCTCACACTGCAAAGCAGACTGGGTAACGGGGTGCACATCTTCTTACATATTAGCTAGCTAGAGGCGAGACCTAGTGTCCAAGGCAAGGGTTTCTGAATTTGCCTACCAACCATTAGTTTCTAAAGTTCACCCTGATAACTATAAGATGGACAATCACTCCTTTAAAGAGGACTTGTCACCAGGTTTGTTTTGTTTATCCAAATGTGTTCAGCCATTCCAAAGATATAAGTCCTGTTAGGGTTTATGAAAATTACATTGTTCTGGCCAAGGTGGGGGTAACAGTATGCGGCATACAGCACAGAGAAACCACAGTGTTGCTCTCCACTTTAATAGTATGTCCTAATCTGCATCAAACTAGAAGGGCTTATATCTTTGGAATGGCTGAACAGACGTGGATAAACTTAACACCATAATGCTCAGGGTGACAACGTCTATCAGATGGGGCATGTTATTGGTCTCTTTAGACCTGGTGATAGGAACTCCTTAAAGAGGATCTTTCACCACCTCCAGCAATTCAATTTCTTAGCATCTGTTAATATGAGCCACTCCACTGATTCCAGTGCACTTGAAATTTTCTTTCTAACCCCACGGTTTCTGAGCAACAAGTGCTGTTAGTTTTGGTGCCTGATGTGCTATTTAACCTCAGTAATGTCAGGTGGGCGGTGTGAGGCAGGGGTGTGTGATTCAGAGCTCCAATCAGAGGCAGCCTGTGTCAGAGCACAGAATCACACCCCTTGTCTGCTCCTGCCTGACACCGCCCTCCTGACTGTACAGAGGCAAAATACTATATCAGGCACCAAAATTAACAGCATTGATTGCTCAGGAATGGTGGGGACTAGAAAAAAAAATCCAACTATGCCAGAATCAGTGGAGCAGCACCTATAAATTGATGCAAAATGCTGGACTTATTGGAGGTGGTGAAAGGTCCTCTTTAAGTGAGTACTAAATATTGAAAATACACAAGGTAATAAAAGACTCTCAGCTATTCTTCCTTTAAACAGGGCTGGTTCATCTGCAATTTTTTTTCCCAGAGAGCACTGCCCTAAAGATATCCTACCAGTTGGATCTCCATTAGGACAATCAGTGCCTTCCTTACTATGGAGAATGATACAATTCCTAGGTTGCAGACCAGAGGCGATGTGATTTTCTGTGTTCCATATAAATAAAAGTTATCATTATTAATGCACTTTCCTGATGAGTTTTACACAGACAACGGCACTGGCCGAACATCATATCCATCAGTGGAAAGGTTTACTATGGAGAAAGTGCCGTCTATAATGAGATCATCCATGATTATTTTTACTTTACAAGCTGATAAATACCGCCGCTCAGAGCACATGAAGAAAACATCATTAAACATTTTTTCCTGTCAAAAACTAATTACGATCTGCCCGATTTCAGAAGATACATCAGTTTAATGGCTGTTAAATCCTTTCTTGGGACAATTCCTCCAGTCCAGATCACGTAAGGCAGTGTCTGCAGACTGGGGAGGGTGTCCACCCACACGGCAGCTGTTGCTTAACCACAACTCTCATAATATCCTGACACTTTCCAATTGGCTTAGGATAGAGGGAGGCATAGTTTTTTTTTATTTTTCTAATTTATTATCGTGACATTCATGATTTTAAGGTAGTGTATTATATATATATACATATATTTATATATCCATCCATAATATTATACACACACATTCAAAAAAAAACACATGCAGCAGAATGTAACAGAACGAGACAGGTTTATGGCCATGTTAGCTTACAAATTTCATCCACATGTTGCAACTAAAACTCACATTACATGGTAGCATGGCATTGTCGGTCACATGTCCATGCTACAACTCAGTCCCATTCAAATAAATGGTACTGAGCTGCAGAATGGCCATGTGAGAAACAGAGGTGATCTCATTGCCTAGGAAGAGAAAGTGGAGCTCTTTGTGAAAGAAAGCAGCCATGTTTTCTAATCTTGGATAACCCCTTTAATTATATGTCATTTATAGGAAGACACAGCGCTACATGTTTTGTAATCTTGGATAACCCCTTTAATTATATGTCATTTATAGGAACACGTAGTGCTTTATGCTTTCTAATCCTGGATAACCCCTTGAACTGCGGAAAAGTCCACGGCAGAATTGCGTTTTTTTCCACAGACTTTTTCACAGAAAGTACCCAGAGTTTTCCTCTGCGGACTTTATGCCCCTATTATACCTATATGGAAAACACCAGCATTTCCGCAGGTATAATTGACATCCTGCAATTTTAAAAAATGCAGCTTTTTCACTACGGATTTTTTTCTGCAATGTGTGGATGGGTTTAGCCAGAATCCCATTCGCTTTGCAGGTACTGTAAAAGCGTTTTTGCAATGTGGGGCCCCAGCCTTAAATGGGTTTTCACATGAAAGGAAGCTATCCCCTACTCATAGGATAGTGGATAACTTGCAAATCAGTGTAAGTCCAACCGCTAAGAACCCCCACTGATCAGGAAAACAGTCCTCAACTACAGATCAGCAGGGCTCCAACACCCATGTTCCTGGCTGATAAGCTGATTGAAGAGTTTGCAGCACTTGGGTAAGCAGTGCACCATCTTCAGAAATTATCAAGCACATACATTTGTACAGCTGTGCTTGGTATAGTAGGTCAGCCCATTCTCTTGAATGGGACGGAGCTACGATATGGCCATGTGACCAATGAATGTAATGTCACATGACTTGTGAAGTGGAAGCAGCACTCTGGGAGCGCTGCTGCTGCTTCAGACAGCTGATCTGTGGCATCCCATATGTTGGGCCACTACAAATCTTCAATTGGTGACCTATTCTAGGAATTAAAAAGTCCTGGAAAACCATTTAATAATGTAAAATCATACATAAACTATTTAACCAAATAACATTTATAAAGACTCTGTAAGGTTGGGGCCCCACGTGACAAACCGTAGCGGTTTTGGAAATCGCAGAATGTCAATTATACCTACGAAAACTCTGGCGGTTTCCCTGTAGGTATAATGGAAGCAAAAAGTCTGCAGAGGTTTCCTCTGTAGACTTTCTGTTAAAAGCGCTGCGGGAAAAAGCGTATGTAAGCCTCCCCCTTAAGGCTAAGGCCCCACGTTGTGGAAACACAGCTTTTTTTGTTGCAGATTTTGTTGCGGTTTTTTGAGCCAAAGCCATCAATGACTATAAAAGGAATGGGAAATATATAGGAAGTTCTTATAATTCTATCTTCTGCTGCATCCACTCCTGGCTTTGGCACAAAAAAATGCAACAAAATCTGCAACAAAAAAAGCTATTTTTTCGCAATGGGGGACCTTAGCCTAAGATGGCATTCCTGAGATCAGTTCTTACATACATCAGAGTCTATAACAGCAAGTGCTCATTTACCTAAATTATATAATTCCTGTAATGTATTTGGTAAAATTACACTGAGGATATTCTTCAGAAACTAGTTTTGAGGCGCAACTTCAAAACCACACAAAATTCCTACAGTACGTCACAAGAAACACTTGAAGGCACCACTTCCTGCACAAATCAGACAAAGTCATTTGTTCCTACAGAGACAATGATCTGCCACAAAATGTCATAAATGCCACAAGATGAGTATTTGTGTGGGCAAAGGATTCTTTTTATTCTTTGCTTCCTCTATTAATAGTTAATGGAAAAGGAAGTGAAAAAAAACAAAAAAAACAGAAAACTTCCACATGGTAGACCTACTCATTGGTGATTCATGCAGCATCCACATGATGGGGGTGTGACGAAGAAAGACATACTTTGCTGGTGGAGATACCTGAAGGTATGTACAGGGGTATGGGTGGATATGTGGCCCCTTTAAAGCATAACTAAACTTTTTTTTCCATAAACCCATAGTGCAGATGAAGATAACAAAGGCTAGGTTCACATCTGCGATAGGCTCTCCGACGTTCAGGTCTGCCAGAAGCCCCGACCGCCAAAACAGTGGTTACCCGCAGACACCAGCAGACCCTATAGGCTATAATGGGGTCTGCCGGGTGCCCATCATTTTTACACTGAAACAGGCAGAGAGAAAAGTCCTCTGTAGAGTGAACTTAGCAAAACTATTATATACTTATTAAAGAAAAGTGCTTGTTTCTTCTCTTATTTGCCTCCTTCTGTCACTGATCAAATCTATACAATAGAAGTCTATGGAGAAGGGAATGGGGAAGAAGAGGAAGAGACCGCTGCACTAAAGAGAGACAGTTTTCTTTACAATACAGCTGAGTAATTGAGAATTACTATCCAGCTTTCCCCTGACATAAATGACTCATTTAATGCATAGATGGCCTCATATCTCTGTTTCTTCTTCTCTTCCTTCCGCTCCCCTTTTCATAGACTTCATTGTAAAATGACACTTCTTGTGTACGAAGTACAGGACAGAATGACTGAGATAAGAAGTATAGAAAGGAGTCATACTTTAAGATTGTGGGGGTCAATTTGAGAGTGTGGGGGTCCTCAGCTGATTTCCACAGAGTGTGGAAATGGAGCAGATGAACCCTGTGCAGTGAGTGGCCTTGCCATGCTATTACAACGCAGTTCCCATTCATTTGTATATGAAATGAAAAGCTTAGTCAAATGAGCATTTGGCTGACAATTAAAGGGTCCACAGGCAGTATTCACACTGATGACCTATCCTCAGGGCTGGCTATTAATGTCTGATCAGCCTGAAGTATCTGATCTGCTTCTGACACTGTCCCCTGTGTAGTTTGTGGCACCTAGCTGAACAGCTGATCAGTGCAGGCTCTGGGTATTGGACCCCACCAGTCAGATACTGATGGTGTATTCTGAGGATAGGTCATCCGTATGAAATTGCCTTGCAGCCCAGACAACTCCTTTAATAATGGTGCATGGCCACCACATTAAAAAAGAAAGGACACCATGTTTATTGATATTTTGGTGGCTTTTAGCATCTTTTTCCAAATTGTTTTTCTGTATTATAATCTTAAAGAGGACCTGTCAACCTGACATGTCTGTAGTAGTAAATACTTGCATTCCCCAAAAAACATCAATGTTGCCACATTTTTATTTACAACTCTACATTTCCAAATCCCTCTGTTATTCCTCCTGGAAATATATGAATTAATTGACAACTGGACATTACCATTTCTCCGTGCAAAGGGTAAGTTCATACAAACTTTGACACTGCAGATATTTATACCTTTATATTTCCAGGAAGTATAACAGAGGGACGGCTCAACACAGAGTTCCAAGAAAAGGGGCTTCAGCACTGATATTTCATAGTGGATAGAAGTATTTGAAACAGACATGTCAGGAAGGTGTTAATAAACACAAAGAAGAAAATGGTGCCAGGTGGGGGTGGTGGTGGGGATGGGGCTGGGGGTTTTATCATTGAGGGGCAACGCCATGCTGCAGAAATTCCATTCGCTGCTGTGTAACATTTGACTCTTGTGGTAAGAAAATACACAGACACTGCAGACTGCAGTCACTTTTGATGGTGACCTTCTGCTATACGGTGTTGTTTCCGTTTGCACTATAGTTTTCAGAATAATACCGTACTCACTTACTGAGGGTAAAGGTTCAGCGATATGAAGGAACTTTAGGAAAGCAGAGTGATCTGTTTACCGCTGATCACACTTACACTTGAGTTTACCCTTCAGAGAGGCACACATTTCCGGCTGAAATCCCTGTGTTGTCTCAGGATTTCCTGTATTCTGCATTTTAGTACCAAACCTTGCAGCTTCCTATGTACTGAATTATTTTGGCAACTGGGTTTATTTTTTTCCTCATGTGGATAAATGCCATATACTCCTAAATGCCTCTAAGAGGTTGGGGGCGAGCTGAAGTCAGCAAAAGCAAATACTAAACTCACTAGAGTACGGACATATAAAAAAGAGCATCCCCTACAACTAAATAACCAATATAGGTCTTATGATTTATCATATATTATTACATACTCTTTACAGGTTTACAGAAGACCATCAGAATTACCACCATAATATTTTTCCAGGGGTTTCCACCCAACTTTCAAATATTACTGAATTGCAAATCTGCCTAAGGATATGTTCACACAGCAGATTCTGGAGAGTCTTCTACTTTAATACCCCCTGAAATCTGTGGCGGAAACCCAAGGCTGAGACTCAGGTTTCTGGCACGGGGTTGCATATGTGATAATCCTCATACAAAGGGGGTGAGCAGTGTAAGACCACGCACCGCAGTTCCAGTGATGATTCTGCTGCAGAAACCACAGCAAGATCATGCAGGACCCGTCTTTTATCAGCACCATGAAAAAAGAAGCATCCGTCCTTGCCTTCCATTGAAAACATTGGGAGGCAGATTAGAGATGGTTTTTGGAAAAGATTTTGAGACCTGCAAGTGCATCAGGGGCGGGGCCTGATTGTCAATTTTGCCTACAGACACTTGCACATGCTCTGACTCCTCTGGAATCAGTGCCCAATGTCTCCCCCTTATAGTGGTGATTGACATTTTCAGTCTCTATCTGCATTACAGTTGTCTGAAGGCAAATCTAGTAAATCAGGCCCCACCCCCAATGCACTCGCAGGCTGATTTGCATATCCATAAAAAGATGATTATCTCTACATTGCTTCATTAGATAGTGGCCACAAAGGTTGTGTTTTTACTCCTACTACAGGTCCCTAAATGGCACATTATTGATTTGGAAGGCATTTGGACCTTACAGACTCCCTGTAAGAGAATAGGGTGATTGGTATAACATGGGGGGTGCTGTTTCTTAAATAGACAACTTCTTTTTTAAAGAGATTTTATACTCTATAGTCAATCCTATCAATGACTCGGCCCACTGACCTGAGGCAACAAAGATTACCCTTAAGAATCATGTATTTGTTTCAGTAAACATAGCAGTTATTATATTGAACATCGTCCTATTACTATCTGCTACAATGTTTGTTTAGGTCATGTTTTTACTGAAACACACGCATGGCAACTGGCAGAGAAGACTTCCTCCCTACCACCCACCTCTGTATGCCACCTGAAGATATCCAGCTGCTTCCCTTTCCTCACATCCATGTTTATTCACTTAGCACTAAGTGCTCACAACAGATCAGACTGCAGAAGATTAGAAACACAGATCTTCAGAAGACGCCTCCATAACTATGACCCAAGGACATGAGTCAGAGCAATACACTTATTTTTTTAGAGTTGCATGGTCTTTGCTGTGGATTAATGTTTTTACCGCTATACAGTGGATGGTGCCTCAACATCTGAACAGACATTAAGCAGGACAGTAAAAATAAACTTAAAACCTATCATTAATATATAAATTTATAAGGAATATTAAACATAAATTTCCCCTCAATCAGTCAATGGAAAAATCGTTCACGTTTTTTTATGAAGCACCGTTTCCAAAATTTAGAATATGGTGTTTTTTGTTTTTGTGTTCTAATGTATATGAAGGCCTTCGAATGGATAAGTGGTGTCAGAGGAAAGAAGGACTTACAGAGATATTGTCACACAATCTAAATTCCATCTCAGTATGTCTTTGGAGTGTGGGAGGAAACCCATGCAAGCACGGGGAGAACATACAAACTCCTTGCATGTTGTCCTTGGCTGGATTGTCCTTGGCCAAACTTAGCAGGTATGTGTATGGTAGAGTCAGGAGGAACAGCTATCGGCTGAATGAGTGTTCAGCCCACACCTACTGAATGTAATAGCTTACATGATGAGAAGAGACTGCCCTGACCCCGCTATAAGCACCCTGAGAAGCAACAGCAACTTTGATTAGTCAAAGACCTCCCCAAGACTCATTCAATGATAGGCTAAACCCCCTACAGGACTGTGGAATCAGAGGTCAAACCATTGACTCCGACTCCTCTATTTTTCCACAGCCCAACTCTGACTCCTTCATAAATGGCTGACAACCATAGTCATTCAGAAACAATAAAGATCTTTTAATTCATTAAAAACCAGTGATTGACTTCCTATAAAAGTAAATATGTAACAAACTATGCATATAAATAATTCTACAATATGGATAATTGTATAATATAATTTAAAATAATAATTTTATTTTAAGCAGGAGTTGTTAACTTTTTTCCAACTCCACCCACAATTTGCCCCCACAGCCCTGTTTCTAACATGAAATGGTTTAGTAAATGAAATATATATATATATACTATACAATATAATTGAACACAGTCAATATTATAATAAAGTATAAATTTATAAATAATAATAAATAATTATATAATTTATAAATATTTTTATATCATTTATAAATAATAAATTATAAGTTATATTGATCAGAAAACCAGAACTGGAAATGTCCTCTTGAAAAAAGTAAATATCTTTTCATGAAAAAAAAATCATGCATAGTCATGGATTGGTACAATAAAATTGAGCACAACGCTCACACTTTACTTTATCTACAGTACTTGCCAGTAACCTACTGTACATATAAGGCTCTACAGTAATAAACAAGGACCCTGCAGTGTACAAGCAATGCAAATGCTGACTGTTTCCCTCTTCACGGGTGCTAGCTTCTCCGGATTCTTCAAACAATCTCACCACTGTCCAGATGTTTGAATCTTCTCTGTAACCTTCAAGCCACAAAACTGCCCATTGATGGATCTGCCCATTTATCACCATGTACAACCTTCTCCTCTGACAAGTAAACATAGCTTTCACACTCTAATGGTTAACACTTAGCTTTGATAACGCCCTTTGATGCTAGGTTCTCATAGATCTGGCGGCTGATAGTTTGGGCATGTGAATTGGTTGGTTAAACAAAGTGAAGTCTGCATGCAGCTCATTGTGTCAGAGTTATACCAGACATTGGTCAATCATTAACTCTGTAAAAACAATGTGGCGGCACGTTCATTCTCCATGTGTTTGGTAAAAATTACCAGCAAGTAATTCAAGTCCCTGTATGATAATGTATGAGCATCTGTGGTATATGGCATTCTTAAAACTACATGTTTGAGAAAAAAATGCTATTCTTCCCCCATACACATGCATACTCAGTTCATCTAAGTGTGCATGTGTTTTCAATGCAGAGAGTAGAGTAAGCCACTGCCTATCGCCTTTGGCGGCAGCTTATCTCCTTTGAGATCAAAAGATCGAACATGTTGAAATTCCATATGCTAGACTGCTCATCCCCCCTGACTACTAGTATAATGTTGTACCGTGTTAGCCATAGAAAGTAGTGGAAGAGTGAAGAAATCAGGCGATACCTTTTAGAGGCTAACTGAGTATATTTGACGGTAAGCTTTCGAGAGTACTAGCTCTCTTCTTCAGACACAGTCAGAATACCCCCATATACAAAAGCAACTTACTTCTAGAGCCATGTTTTGGAAGGTAGCTCCCAATGAATTAATGCATGGTTTTCATAAAACCTAGTTGCATAATCTGGGAATAATAGCCAAACCAGAATATCTCTTCCAAAAGTATAAAAAAAAAAAAATCTATAGGGAGCTATCTTTCCAAAGGTGGTGCTAGGAGAAAGTTCTTGTCAGCATATTCCTTACCCAGAATTCTTAGAAAAGCATGTATGGTCTAATAAGTCCCTGGACTGTCTCTCCCTAATGAGACATAGTAACTATTCTGACCCATACAAACAATCCAGCCCTGCCAAAACCGGTGTGTTTGCCCAACTTTGCTCTTCTATAAGAATTATGCAATTGAGTTCTTTGGAGCAACAAAGGCGTTGCCGCTTACCTCTTTGGAGTAATGGCATTGCTCCCATTGCTCCAAAGATCTAATTTACATATTGACAAAAAAGGTCATATCTGGGCAAAGGAGGCACCCATTTACAAGAAGAACAATGTTTGTCTCAGGTGACCCTAACCTATCCATCTGCAGGACTGGGATGATATTCTGAGATCTGGTGACAGACTCCATTTAAGGAAGACACACACATCCTCCACCCCGTACAAGAGCATCAATTCTCAAGTGTTGAGCCAAAAATCTCATAGGTGAAGCTGTCATACTGAACAGTCATCACCTTGCATTATAACCATCAAGACAAGCATGTCAAACATTAACCCATAAATTCTTAAACCAGCCATTAAAATAAAAAAGTCTTCTGACAGCTATTTCTCCAGTCTCTACCATAAATGTGCATGCTTGGCCATAAGTGCATGTTTATTTCAATAGTGAGAGGGGAATATACTGTTACTCTGGTAGTTGATCATCTCCCATGGAAACAAAGAATAAGAAACAATGAACATCCCTTTTCGCTATGTGAGAGACAGTCCTGACACACATTAGATCACAAGTCAATCCCATGACAGTTGTCAGGTTCAGACAAGTTTTACCTTATATATACTCTATGTATACACCTTTAGCTTTTACAAACTTCTTTCAAATTTTGCATTGATGTTACAAAAGACTGCAAGTCAACCTATTATCCTACAATGTCATTTATGATGTTCTCTCAATGTTCAGCACAGGATGACGGTCATAAAAGCAGGACTGGGTCACTCTGATACTTAAGATATATTTGGCGTTTCTATTTAAAGAAATAAAGGGTCAACATGTAAAACTGTGCACTTAATTTGCAATGGAAAAATATCTAAATCCAGCTGGGAAAGTATAGCAAAATCCACCTTTTCTTAAACGCACCCCCTGCCCTGTCCTCGTGCTAGGGACAATGTCACAATGAACTCCAGGGATCAGACTGAGAAGAAATTTCCATGGATAAATATTAATTCTATTGGGACAGTGAGGCTGCAGTACACAGTAAGCAATGAGGAATCACAAGGGATGTATATTATCTGGATCTTGCAGCAGAGGGCAGGATTTCTTAAGCTGCTCTTTTAATAGAATTTTGACATGTCATAATGATACGTTTCACATTTCGATTGGTCAGATTTGGGTGCTATAACTCCCATAATTTAGGAAACAAAGGGGCAGAAATGCTGTGCGCCTTCAGCTAAGATCAACGCTACTTGGCCCTCCTCAAGGAGAAGGGATATATGTCTATTTCAGCTTACTCCAAGAAGAGATAATCACAGCCAAAGGGTCACAGCGCTCAGTTGTGCTCCTCTGGCCTTTCGTTTCAGTGATCGCTGGGGGTCCAGTTACTGAAATCCCCACCGATCACTAAAACAAAAGTGCAAAGGTGCTCAGCACTGGGACCCTCACCAGTCAACACGTCTAGATATCTCTTAGTTTTTATACAGGTTTTGATACTCCCTTACCAATGGGTGTTGCAGATAATCTAGCAGACCCTATTGAAGATAAATTCCCACCACATAAGGTGTACTGTTGTATATGCTGAGAAAACATACTGATGTACAGTATACACCAAAGTGGCTGTTTATTAAAAGCGCTAAAAATACTGATGGCGTTAAGTAATCCATATCCACATTAATAGGTTATCCATATTGGATTGGTAGAGGTTTGACCAACATCATTTGTTCTCAGCATATGATACACAGAGAATGGAGCAGGAAGCAGACAGTGCTGTTCTCTATGTAGTGGCCATACCAGGTACTGCAGATAAGCTCAGGGTGTAGCTATAGGAGGTGCAGCAGTAGCAGCTCAAAGGTCCCCCTGCCACATAAAATATACCACTATTCTAAATAGCACATAGGTAGGTAGGGGCCATTACAGATTTTGGACTGAGGCCCAGAAGCTTTAAGTTCCAGTTTCTGGATACGCTCTCATTCACTTGAACGGAAGTTAAGCTGCAAAGACTCAGTTCAGCCACTATACTGCTCTACTCTCTGTGTATCAGCTGCTGAGAACATCTGATCAATGAGGCTGTCAGAACCCCAATGATCATACACTGATGACTTAATCCTTGGGATAGGTCATCAGTATTTTCATCCCTGAAAACCCCTTTGGGCCAGGGCCCCACGTAGTGCAAATGCCGCTATTTCGCCAAAACCGTGGCACTTTACAGTACCTGAAAAGTGGATGGGATTCTGGTTAATCCCCTCCACACATTACAGCAAAATATCTGCAGCGGATGTCAATTATACCTACAGAAACGCTGGCGTTTTCTGTATAGGTATCATACAAGCAGGAAAGCACTGATGGAAAAACCACAATACGTTACTTCCATGGTCTTTTCCGCAGCGCTTTTTGGCTACGGCTTGCTACGTGGGGCCTTAGCCTTGACGACAAACCTATGCCAACAAGGCGACCTTCTGGAATAGAGTACATTTGTCTGCAATACGCCTGCATTCTGCAGCCCATTCTGCTTCAAAAATTGATATATCTTTCAAATCAACTATGTACAAAAAAAGAATATATCATGCAGCATGTTTTATATTTGTATTGTTTTGTTATTACTGGCAATCTATGGCAGATATATACAACTGTTTAGGTACACAGCTGGATAGACGGTCTATATGTTCACCATATACTTTCCTGTACATGTAACGTTGCGTGAATGAATGGTACTAAACATCTCTATAAGGACATGCATGCGCCAAAACTTTGTCTACCTACCACAGTGCCAAACATAAAGTCATATCCTTAAGTGAATAAAACAGCATGCCCATTATAAAAGGTACTAAATGTGACTTGTTTGGGAAGCATAATGTTTTAGTAAGAGCATGGTGCCAAGCACTTCACGTTTTATAAAACAGCCAAGTATTGTGCAATAGTTTAGTACAGAAGGGTAGAAGTTCTGGAGAGGCACAGGTGACATGTCACATAAAACATTGTGTCTCTCTTTTCTAAGTAGCTTAATAAATGGTCATTTGGTTGTTATCTGCCGTCAGACCTTTTGTCTGGCAGCCTCGGTTACTGCACCTTTGGCCCATGCTCCGGTGTGACTCACTCCAGTACATGATGCCCGGAATGCATGTTGTCTATTGCGTAATTTCTGTCTCACTTCAACCTGTCATCCTCAAGAAGCACAGGTGCTATATCTATACGTGACAGCTAGAATATCCACTCTCAAGCAAAGTAACCAAAACAATATCTTTGTTTTGCCGTACTGAGATTACGTCTAGATATAAAGAATCCTTTTTTACTGAAAAGATAAATTACAGACACAAATAAGTCCTGCCTGGAAATGCTTTACTTTGTCAGGGTAGTGATGCCAGCTGCCTGAAATAGAGCGTAAGCATTGGCAGGCACAGTAGAGAAGAGGGAAACTCTTAAAAAGTCTATTTACACACATACACACTGTCTGCCACCTTTCAGAATACAGTAGTCCACTGATAGATTGAGAACCAGGCATGAAATTTACAAAGATGTTCCCGACGTCTGAGGGCATGATCAGACATCAGCTGCCCAATAGTGTGCCACATGTAATAAAGCTTGTAAACAGTCACAGAACAACATTTCCTGATCCCTTTATATTAGGATTACCATGCCCAGCCAGACACGACTGTCTAATGTCCAGTGGTGCCCATACAGCTTCAATAGCTGTCGCCTGTCGGCCAAATGTTTGGAACTGGCATGCTGGGTTGGGATCATTACCATCAAAAAATTATCTGAAGCTCTCCATACCCTGGAAAATATAGGAAGAGTTGGACATCTGTATGGGGCTACAAATGTGTGCCACTGTATTCTGCCTCCTTGGGTCCTCATAATATGGAAGTATTCTGCTTGGCTTCTAGGGGAGAATACCATCATAATACAATATCTGATGAAGCTTGCCACTCTTAATTTCGGTTACATTCTGTATGAAATTGACAGTATATAGAGGTACAGCAGTGCCCCTATATATACTGAATCATAATACAGGAGGCTGGGATGATATGGATAAGTGCAGAAGCCTTATATCTCTTTTTACATACTATGATTTAATGGGAAACCTAAGGATGGATAGATAGATAGATAGATAGATAGATAGATAGATACCAGCATGAATTTTTAGCCACACTAGTACCTAGCCTCTGGGATTTGGCCTGTTCTGTCTGTCTCTATGCAGCAGATCATCTTCTCCCTATGACCCAGGATAAAACAAAGACCCAATGCCATCTTTCCTCTTCCATATTATAGGCAGTATATGCTTTGAGTTTATGACACCACACTATATGAATCAGTGAGATTTTCTATTGCCTGGAGCAGTGGCTGCGCTGAAAGGACAAACATCTGATAAAATCACTCTATCTTTCTTGAGCAGACTGACATGACTGCTCTGTAGGCGTCTGTCAAGCCAACTTTTTACATGAAACAAAAACTTTACAACTATATTGTGGATATATTACGTTACATAGAACATCCTGTCAAAGGCGCAAACCATGGAATTTGTGTGATGAAAAAGATTCATTTTACCCATGACGGAACATGTCATTGCATTCACGAAGATGTGTTTTTCAATGACTTTGTCTATTACAATGTAATCAGATTTTACACACATACTATGTCACTGTCACAAGACCAACAAGTCAACAAGATAAGTGCCTGCAGTTCAGTCTGCACATAGGCTCCCTGAACACACAGAGGAAGCTGCATTACATCACAGCTGATATATCTAGCTCTATTTGCCATTCATATGCAATACAGTATATATTACTCCATATAGAAAACTATATATAATAATAAGAACAGTAAGGCTGAGTTCACACTAGCACTGTGGTCATTGTCTGCCAGGTGACCCAAACGACGGAGAGCCAGACCGCTAAAACAGCGGTTGCAGACAAGTCCTCCAGGTGTTCGCTGGGTCGCCACCATTTCAAAAGCGATTATTGGAGGTTTCTGCTAAAACAAGCCTAAGGCTAAAGCCCCACGTGGCGTAAACGCCGCGATTTGCCCACAGTGGAAGCGCCTCAGAAAAAGTCACGGCGTTTTACAGTCAGAGCAAAGTGGATGGGATTCTAGTGAATCCCATACCCACTTTTCGGGAAAAAAACGCGCTGTGGACATGCCACGGTTTTGGAAATCACAGCATGTCAATTATACCTACAGAAACGCCAGCGGTTTCCCCAAAGGTATAATTGAAACAGAAACTCCGCAGAGGAAAGCTCTGCCAACTTTCTGTCTAACGTGCTGCGGGAAGAACCGTGATGCGATCCCGCCGCGGTTACTCACGCAGCGTTTTTTTTGCTGCGGGACGCCACGTGGGGCCTTAGCCTCAAGCTATGGCCCCACGTTGCAGAAAAGCAGCTTTTTTTGTTGCAGATTTTGTTGCGGTTTTTTGAGCCAAAGCCAGGAGTGGATTGAGCAGAAGGGAGAAGTATAATAGCTTCCTATATATTTCCCATTCCTTCTGTAGCCATTCCTGGCTTTGGCTCAAAAAACTGCAGCAAAATCTGCAACACAAAAAGCTGCATTTCCACAACGTAGGGCCTTAGCCTAAAAATGTTTTATAAAAGCTTGAGCAAAAAAAATCATTCCTCCCTTTCACTTTAAGGGGTTATGCTACAAAACATATTTATCCTCTATCTATAGCATCAGAGGGGGTCTGACTGCTGAGGCCACCGAGGAATGCAGCTATGGGAAAATTGGCTGAACCCCCTGGTGGATGGAGAGGCTTTGGCTTAAAAAAATGCAACAAAATCTGCAACAAAAAAAGCTGCATTTCCGCAATGTGGGGCCTCAGCCTAACAAAGTTATGATCAGTTTCAATGGACCCCACTGACTAGAGGAAAATAAATCCAAGTACAATAACAGCAGCTGGCAAAGGCACCACAGAATTATAGGAGGTTGCTAAAATAGACAATCCCTTTAAGGTGCCATGCACACAGCTGTAGTTGTTTTCCATATACCATCTGTAATTAGGAATACAGATCCATTCATTTCTATGGCTCCATACACACACAGTTTTTACAGATCAGTGTCCAGGCCATAGAAACCATCTGCAAAACATGGAGAAGGTCCTATTCCTGTCCATATTTGCAGCACAAGCTTTTTTACGGATGTGTGATTACTGATGACCTACATATGGTGTTCGGACATATTTTTTGCATAATAAGGATTTGCGTTTTTGCGGACAGTAGAAAGAAGAAGGTCATGTGCATGCGGCCTAAATATGAGTTTACAAAAAGACAAGAGACAAATTAGAGCACAATGTAACCTATTAAATGTAATACAAAACCATATAATATAATATCATATAATTTACACTGAACTATGCTTGTCTATTGGGAAAAGTACAGTATTCCAAGAGTGAATTCACATGCTACAGATTTGCCGCAGAAATTTCTGAGACTGAAAATCAGTTCCAGTTATTTGAATGTAACAGATGAATGTCACAGTTGAAGAAATTTCTGCTACCAAAATGCTACGTGTGAATTAACCCTTACAAGGGTTATGCCACAAAATGTATTTTGCATCTATCCATAGGATAGAGAAAAAACACCTGATCAATGGGGGTGTGACTGCTGAGACCCCACACCATTCCTCCTGTTGCGCTTTCAGCCTGACAGCAGCCAAGCTGAATGTAGGCGTATTGCTTGGTGGACGGACAAACCTGAGCCCCCATTCCTTCCAATGGGAGCAATGGAGATAGCGAAGTGAATGTAAGCGCCTTCAACCAAACGACACGCCTACATTTGGCCTGGCGGTCAGGCTGAATGCGCAACTGGGGGAAAACACAACCCATTCTTGGGTGTGTTGGGGGTCTCAACAGTCCGACCACCACCGATCTGGTATTTATCCTATGAAGAGAGGATAATTATTCTTCATGGCATAACCCCTTTAAAGATCAATGCTGCAGAATGGGCACTTTCGCTAACACCAATGACAGATCACCAGAAGACATTGCTAATGACTTAACAAATAAATGCTGAAACAAAACAAAAACATATTATAGCTCCACTAATGTGCGAGACATCCCTATAAGATTAATGACACCCATTAGACCAGAGGTCACCAACCCAATAAACAGCTACCCTAATGAGCAGAAAAAGATCTGCACCTAGTCCTGTGACTTGGACATGCCAGTTGTCTTTGCTTACATGCAGTAAAAGTCAGGGGCTTTTTATACCAGCTTAAAAACACTGAAAATCTGCTGTGTTCCTTCCTGCAGAGACATGCTGTACCATTCTGAGTCTGACAGATGTCACATCAGCTTTTCTACCACATTGCTATAAAGTGAGCTTTTATATTGATAATTCAGATAAACTCAGCAAAACTGTCAAAAATTGCATTTAGTAGCTGAGCGCCTGCATTTACAACCAGAGAAAGCAAGATCATAGTATAAAATCATCAAAGACATCACTAAACTAAATAATAAACTAACACAGTAAAGTAAAAAACTGCCCCACATTGTAATAATATAAATCTTGCCAATGAAAGTCGATGGATTATCTTTTGGGGTCTCGCATGTATCACTCAGACCTCCAAAGTGTTGCAAGTACACAGTGCAGGTTCACAGTCTTTGTAGCACATCAATATTACCAGTAATAATACAAATATACACTTTGTTACATGTGTTGCCAATCCTCTAGTCAGAATATTTATAGGAGAAGAAAACAATGTTATCTCTTAACCGTGTCTGGATTCTCTTTTATCATTGTTTCATGCCCTGGGTGTGCAGGTGAAGTACTGGCAGATCACATGTAGCCCAACAATTGCATCATTGCTTAACATACCACAAGAAAATTTAGAATAATTTGCAGATCAGTGCTCAGAACATCTCTAGGGAACCCATAACAAAAAGGAAATCCATGTATTGTAATTCAATGAGATACAGGGCAGAAGTGATGCTCTGAGAGATGCTATTAAGAACAGCTGTGGCACACGGCAGCGAACAAGCGAGATGGTGCGAGCCGCCTGTTACACTGAGCAGGACACACACACGTTTTATACGAAACAGGTGAAACACAGAGGAGGATTTATTCAATTGTAAATGATTCGGAGACACCATTTATAGATTCATATCCAATTTCATATTTTTTTGGGATAAAGCTGTACAGGAGAGGACTGCCCCAATTATTAGCCTGCGAGGCAACACAAACACACGAGCATTCCCATCAGGATGTTATTGTGCAGTTTATATGGATTGCGGTGTACAGTAATTAACATAAACTAAGCTGCCTGCATTACATCACTCCATATGGGCAGATTAACTACTTCAATACTGCTCACAGTGATAGTCAAGTATACTGCATTACACTTTCTAAACTAAACTTGTCTTACACCAGCAGTGACAAACGTTGGAGAACCACTAGTTCCAGCATGCCCTGTCAGGAGAACACCTAGTTCACAAGTCAATTATGTAGCATATAAACCATCCAGTAATGTAGCAGTACCAGAGATGGCCAATCTGTGGCGCATGAGATGATGCAGAACTAACACTACCAAGTGTAATGTTACCTGGCTGGGTATCACTTCTGCTGCACCAGGTGATAACACGGAGATATTCACATGCAAAGATTTGTTGTAGAAGTTTCTGCGACTCAAATAAGTTCCATTTATCTGAATGGGATTGTTTTGGCTGTAAGCCCCATTCAGATAAATGGGACAGTTGCAGAAATTTCTGCAACAAAATCAAGTGTGAATATACTCTAACAATGCTATAGTGACAGCAGACATTGCACTGCTAAGCTTTTCATAAGGATGTATATAACAATATATGGACAAAACATATTAACTGCAGGCATGAATCTCAGTATTAGCGCCTGCAGGAGAGATGCAGTTCTCACTTATCGCACACAGATTTGGACGCAATAGTACATAATGGTTACCATATGCATCTCTTTCTCATACAAACAATCAGGAATAAAACAATGACAGCGAATGGAAGTATTCACATGACTGGTTTTATATGATGGACAGAAAAAATAGTCCATTAAAAAAAATTGACATATTCTATAGTTGTCTGTTATGACATGTGGACCACTTTTAAGTGAACGTACAATTGGATTGACATGTAACTTACATCCACGGAACAGATGCAAAAACGGACTGAATCAGTGTCTTTGGGGTTTTTTTTGTATGACTACAGCCAAGAACCATATTTGGAACCTATTTTTCAAAACACTATAATCCATTACATATGTATATACAGATGTAGCAGAGCTGTGTTTGTCATGTTGTACATTATGATACTGCATTGTTAGGTAAGGTTATGTTCACATCTGCATCTGCAAACCTGTCTTTTTTGTCCAGTGATGTCTATTAAAATATAATAGATACCGGTTGGACCCCATTATAGTCAATACATTGTTGTCCATCATTGTATAGACCATTTTTCCATTGTTTTGGTTCTGCGACGGACCAGAAGAACAGAGACAATGGCGCACGTGTGAACATGCCCCAAGTTCTTCAATGAGACTACTGGATGTTAGGCCAATGAGTTGTACAGTGTACAAAATAACATATTCAGCTATGTTACATGTGTAGATGTCATACATGGTAATGTCATCATATGACAGGGTACAAGATCTAAAATCACTGAGGAGGCACCAAAGCCCATGTGTTACATCTCCGGCAGTCATGCAGGGACTTGTAGTTCTCCACTGTCCCAAAGACAATATTGTTTCAACATGTGGTTTACATTCATGGCCACAAAGGCTGACAATTGCCTGTACCTGCAGACGACCAGCTCCAGCAGAGGAGAAGACATACACTTAGGAAGCCCAGAGTCCTCATCTTGTCCTGGAGGGATATTCTATACAATCCGCTGCAGTCCACTGATAAGTTCCCCCAGTTTGTTATCTTATTTTTCTATGCCAGAGCCTTCTGCAGCCTGGGAAGGAAAGAGAAGAAAACTTGAATCTGTAGTTGATGAAAACATCCTGCTGACATATCCCACCCCCAGCTCCTAGCAGGACACAGCGGACTAGGAGAGCTCACAGGAGCACACACTGGACACCCATGACATGAGCCCTGGGTCAAGGACAGCTTGCAGATTGTGGAGTGTGCAGAGAATGCAATAGATTGCAAAACATCACAAGGCAAAGACATGAATAAGAACCATCCAGTACTGTGTGAGCTGCAGCAGCCAGATGCTGGGAGCAGCCCTGACAGGCAGGGATCACTAACATGACAGCAGTGGCATTGCTTGCCAGGGGCACACTCACCCTCAGCAATCAGGCACAGGCTGTCCAGCTTCTACTGCCCGCTGTCAGTTCCCACTGGGCTGAAGTTTCATGCATCTCCGGCTCTGGGACACTCCAAGCTGCAGAGAGGAAAAGAAGGGGGCGGGGTTCTAGTACTCCCCGGGGCGTGGCCTGGCACGCTCACACTGTCCTGTACTGCAGCAGCTGCTGTTTGTGTGGAGCCTGTCATAGTGATGCCTGCAGGGATAGTACCGCCATCTGGTGGCCAGTAAACACAACGCGCACTGTATGTACTGCAGCTGGACAGGAGCTGCGATTTTATGTGCGATTACTTGGGTTCATGGACAATAATTATTATCATTAACATATATATATATAGTATATATATATATATATATATATATATATATATATAAATACACACACACTTATATATATATATATATATATATATATATATATATATATAGTGTATTGCTTTTCCAATAAAAGGACATTTTCCATCTCTACAAGTTGCTGTCAGACTGGATTGTTTATATATATATATATATATATATATATATATATATATTACACATAATATTACAATAATATAGGACAGTTTGGCTGAATCCATTGCTACAATGTAGCACATATGAGATATTTACCACACATAGGCTCAGCTTCACTTTTACTTCTTTACCTTTAGAATGAATACTAAAACATAGGAGATTTATACAACTTTATTTATTATACTTTACCACTCCTTTTTTCTGTTAATAATAAACTATAAAATAACTAAACTAATTATTTATCAAAATTATATTTATTTATTTCTTTTTATTTAATGTATCAAATTTAACCCTTTCAGGACCAGGCCCTTTTCCCTGGTTCAGGTTTTATTGTTTATGCGGTTTTGATGGCTATAACATTTTTTTTTTTGTTACAGTTATTCAAATAATTTTTCTTTTGTTTTTAGGGCATTATTTTTGCATGTTTTCCCCTTTTTTTAAGATATGAGAAAATGTAAACAAAAAGGAGCGTAAATGTGTCTGTTTTTCACATTTTTAATGTTTTTAATAGCACAAAGTGCTGCAAAAAAAAGGAAATTGTTTTTATGTTGGTGACCTGTGATTTTTTTTTTTTTTTGGTGTCTTTTTATTCATTTATTTATGTATTTATATACACATTGTGTGGTTTAATTTTTTTTTTTTGATTTGCCCTATACCTGGGGCTGAAACATTAGCCCCCATAATACAGTCCTCTCTCTTGAAGTCAGTGGCAGTCACTAAAATAGTCAAGGGCTGACAAATTTAGAAAAGGGATGTAAAAAATGGACACTGTATTTGGATCCAAAACTGAAATGGTTGTGTACATGAGCCCTAAGACCTTATTCACACAAATATTAAAAACAAAATAAACATCCATGTTACAGCTGTTATTGTAACGCCTGTTTTTAGTACACATTGATTTCACTGTGTCTAGTCACCTGTCCGTTTTGTTGAAAGCGCGTTAAAAAATAAGACATGTCCTATATGGCCATTTTTCACAGATCCCTAATAGACTCAAAACAGATACCCCACAGATACAAAATGGCCATGACAAAAATAGATCACACATCCGTTTTTCATGGCCATTTTTTACACAGTCATGTGAATGTAGCCTAAGAAGCATGAACTGGAAAGAAAGCATGCAGTCAAAGAATGATTCAGATGGACATGTCTAGAATGGCCAAGTTCCAGCAGTGTCCAGAACTTGCAGCATGCACAGGGTTACAATTATAATATACTAAATATTTGACTTGAACAAGAAACCACAAGTGGAACATTAAAAAGACCATGTGATACTTGACAGCATCAGAGATCTAATTTATGAGGAAGGCGAGCCTAGAGGGAACACCCAGGTCATATATGAATTCCCCCGGATTAACCTTTTAATATTTGGATAAGGCTGTAGTAAGGATTGGATTAGTCTGTGCAAATAGAAACAACAGAAGATAAAATATTAGGTGGGAGAACATAGCAAGCAAAAATTATAAAAACCCCTGACCTCCTTATGGGCATATACTTACTTCTTATCTTCACAAAACATGCATTGAACATACACCTGTCAACCTAAAAGCAATGTCTCATAGGTTAATATAATGGATTACAGGCAATAGTCTGCATCTTGTTTGCTGAAGCTAGATTGTCAATGGTTAGCATCTTCTCCAAGACAGGACCACACCAAAGCAGGTCACCAAGATCAAGATGTTTTATATTTTCATACACATCTACAATTTCCTAATCCCAATCCAATCCAAACATTCCGTATTTAGTTTACGAATATAAGAATCACTAATAGGTTTATTAGACAGAGTTATGTCTGTTTTCAGCCTTAGTATGTAATAGTTTTTATTGTATCTGTGACATTGCAGCATAAATTGTTATTCATCCTATGTGGTAATTTCTCGGAGGAGATTAGCTCATTGAACCAGGGCTGGTTATACTTTCTTATGACAAGGCAGGGAGAGGTGTATTATGACAAGCAATATTTATAAAGGCAAAGCACCAAGGTGAATTATTTCAGAAGTTCAACCACATAACATCTGGTGATAATGTACGTAAAAGGTGGGTGAGAGCTTCACTCATCACACTGCAATATCTGAGTAAAAGAGTGGAGCTCTTACAGTAAGATAGTGGGTGTAACAGGTCATGTGAGTATATGGAACTGATATAGCAAGCAAGAGGTGCTGACATAACTAAGAGAATGGCCAGAAGTAACACCAAGTAATGGAAGTAAGAAAACATCATTAGAATTTAGCTAAATTTAAGGTTGTAGAGTTTCCAGTTTGTAATGAAAAATATTTGGTAACTATTTCACAGTATTAAAGAAAACCCACAAGAACTGCCTTCCCTGCCATCTCTGTACTCTCTACAACTCCGAGCTATATGTGTCACTTGCATCTACTGGAATGTGCTGTTAAAGGGGTTTTCTGAGCTACAAATATTGGTGACTATCCCAAGGATAGGTCACCAATAACAGATCAGTGGGGTCCAACAAATGACCCCCAATGATCATCAGTTGTCAGTAGCTGATACACAGAAAATGGAGCAGGAAGCAGACAGCATTGTTCTTGATATGGTGGCCAGACTAGGATCCTGCAAATCAACTCCCATACTTGAATGGGTCTTAAGCTGCAGTGACCTGGTTCAGCCACTACACAGAGAACAGAGCTGTCTGCTTCCTGCTTCATTCTCGGTGTATCAACTGATTGATGGGGTACTAAGTTTTGGATCAACACTGATCCAATATTAATGATTTATCTTTAGGAAAGGTCATCAATATTTTTAGCCTGGAAAACCCCTTTAGGCTGAGGCCACACTTTGCAAAAAAAGCTCCTTTTTTTGTCGCAGATTTTGCTGAGGTTTTTTTGAGCCAAACCCAGGAGTGGCTACAAAAGTAATGGGAAATATATAGGAAGCTCTTCTACTTCTCCCTTCTGATAAATCCTCTTCTGGCTCAAAACCTGCAGAAAAAAAAGCAGCATTTTGCAACATTCGGCCTTAGCCTTAATGTGACTCTATGACATGACTTGTTGGCTTGTTTGCTGGTCTGATGTATGTTCAACACTTGTAACCTTGATTGTGCTGCAATTCTATTCTTACATGTATATTCTATTTAAAGGGTCACAAGTGGTCGCTCAACTGGTAAAGCTGTGCAGGGGGGCACATAGCTGGTACAGCTGCTGCCAATGTCCCTCCAGTTTACCACTAGGGATCCAGTAGATTTTAAGAAGTATTCAAGTCCTAAATTGTCCAAATTTTTGGACCAATGCAAGACCCTTTTTTCAGGTTTAATACACTTAAGATATGTAGGATTAACCCCTTCCCGTCACAGCCATTTTTCAATTTTCATTATTTACTCCCCTCCTTCCAAAAGCATAACTTTTTTATTTTTCCATTCACAGAGGTATATGAGGGCTTACTTTTTATGGGACAAATTGTAGTTCGTAATGGTAACATTTAATATTCCATACAATGTATGGAAAAAATTCTGAATGGGGTGGAATTAGAGAAAAACTGGGCTTTGTTTTTACAGTATTCACTGTGCACTTCTATTCTATGGATTGGAACTATTACGGGGATTCCAAATTTATAGAGTTTTTTTTGTAAATTTTAACCCCATAAAAAAAATTAAAAACTAAAATTAAAACTTTGAAAAAAAAAATTCACACAGTCACCATATTCTGATAGCCATAACTTTTTTATATTTCTGTGCACAGGGCTGCATAAGGCGTCTTTTTTGCAATTTTTGTGAATTTTTATTTATACCATTTTGGGGAAGGTCTGATGTTTTGATCGCTTTTTATTTAGGATGTGAAACAGCAAAAAAAACAGCTCTTTTGATTCTTTTTTCCCTCTACAGCCGTATGGAAAAATATTTTTATATGTTTTGTTACATAGGTATTGGGGCCGGCCGTAGGTAAAATTCAATAGCTATAATTCTGACAGGCCTCGGACAATCTTGCTGAGCGTGAGCCATCCTGCACCGTTAAAGGACCTTAGGGGGGCCATAAAATAAAACTATGGCCACGATAAGAGTGAACTTGTGTAATACCCAGACTACTACTGTGGATATCTGGAAAGGGTTAAAAGTGACATTTACATATCACTAGAACAAATGTGGATCACTTTACTTCCTTATCTAGAATATACACCGTCAATTCAAGTAAATGTGAACCACATTTGCATTTGCTTCAGTGATGATATCATAACACCATGCCGGCTTCTCTGGTAACTTATACCCTTGCTAGTCACCTCACTTTGATGTTAGGCAGCTGTCCAAGTTCATCATAAGCAGAATGTGTATTAGGTGTAAAGTTTGGGAGTCAATGTTTGAACTTGGACACATAGGTAGAGGTGCAGTCAGCAAAGAAGACAATATCTGATTTTCTTTAAGTAGGTGATTATTTATGACATAAAATGATATATGATAAATTACTTTAGTTAAAGGGGTCTTCCTTCGGTTAAGTCATTAGTTAAAGATCCATTGGGATCCAACACCAGAGAACCCCTTGGATTAGCAAAAGATGCTGCAGCGCTCTCCCAATTGTTGCAGCCTCTGCAAACAGCTGATCAGCCAGGTGCCCAGGTGTCAGATCCCTGACAATCTTTAATTGATGACCTATCCTAATGAAAGTCCTGGAAAACCCCTTTAGGCTAAGGCCCCACATGGTGTCCTGCAGAAAAAAAGCGCTGTGGGCGGCAACGCATCGCGTTTCTTCCCACAGCACTTTAGACAGAAAGTTCGCAGAGGTTTCCTTTGCAGACTTTCTGTTTCAATTATAACTATGGGGAAACCGCCGGCGTTTCCGTAGGTATAATTGACATGCTGCGATTTCCAAAACCACGCCGGTTTTGGAAATCGGCGCATGTC